>CM070008.1:12762138-13969638 GCA_036247105.1 Cirrhinus mrigala
ATAATATATGCTGCAATCATGCAGAATGGCATTCTCCACCAGCACACCAAAACGGGTCCTTACAACACAGATCATATACTCACATTTTTAGATAGACTAAATAAAGTATTTAAGACTAAATAAATACTTCATCAGGGTGCAGTACTTGTCTCGTGTGTTGTGTTTGGTCAATGTATTCATGTTCTTTAACAATCTCAAAAAAAAGGGGAAAAAAAGAAAAAAAAAATCTCTATCAAAGGTAGAAATGTTATAAGTGTTTAAAATTGAGCACAGCAATGTGTAAGTGGTTCAAACAGAATCTGACTGTATGAGCCATGTGTGTGCCATACGGTACTAAAACTGGGTTTTGTTAAATTATTGTAAAGTTTTGAACCAAGTGTTTCATTTTGCAAAAGATCTGAGATGTTCTGCTACTTGTGTGTGTAGATGTGTAAATCGTGTATACTGTTTTGACAAAATGAGCCTTGTTTTTAAAATCGTGTCTAAGCAATCGTAAAAAACTGTAAAGAACTGTATTCATCCGGAGTGAGGAAAAGAGCTCAGAAAATCACTCTGGATCCCTCACATCCAAGTCATCTTCTCTTTGAACTTTTACCATCTGGCTGACGCTATAGAGCCCCAAACACCAGGACAACCAGGCACAAGAACAGTTTTTTTTCCCCCAGGCAATTCTCCTTATGAACAGTTTACATTGTGCAATATAACATGCAATAACTTTTTATTTATTAGTTACCACCCCCATCGTAGCACATCCCTGCATCTCTACCTCTTTCTATTCTATTCTATTCTATAGCACAACTGTACATGCCACTTATTTACTTCTCAATTTATTTTTCAAATTTTTGTCTATTTATATTTACATATGAGTATTTTATTTTCATGTTATTTTTCTAAGTTTTGTCTATTTATATTTACATATGTGTATTTTATTCTCATTCCTATGTTTATTGTCTGTATGTTGTTGCTGTGTCTGTATACTGGAAGGTAATGACACTAAAACAAATTCCTAGTATGCGCAAGCATACTTGACAATGAAAGCTCTTTCTGATTCTGATTCTGATATATAGATAGATAGATAGATAGATATGTACATATACGCATATGCTCACGTACACACACACACACACACACACACACACACACACACACACATAGATACATACATACATATGTGTGTGTATTTTTCCTTTTTGTTTGTTTGGTATATTCACCAAACTTAGGTGTGATTTCTTTTGAGTGTGTGTATGTTTTTTGAGTTTGTGCATGTTTATGTATCTTTATGTATGTATGTATGTATGTATGTATTTATTTATTTATTTATTTATATTTTTTTTTTATTGCAAAATAATTACTATATACACTAAACATTCTTTTTTTTTCTGTAACAACATGCACTGGGCACTGTGTTCTCTATTTTTTGATGTAGTGTCTAGTGAATGATATGTAGTGTGTAAATGTATTGACTAATATGTGTATGATTTGAAAGCTTTGTTTGATTTTGAGAACAGGTGAAATGGTTTTGAAGCAATTGTTTGATTTTGCCAGAAGAGTCAGAGGTTCTGTGAATTTAGTTTGAACATTTGGATTTGTGTTTAAGGTTTTGAGAAAATGAGTGATGGTTTCAAAAAATGTGTTTTAGCATTTTAGAAAAACTGTAACTACATGAGAAGCTAACGAAGCTAATTTGAACTTCTTGTTGGTTTATTTGATTGACTGGCTATATTTATTAACATACAGAGCTATCCCTAATAATGGCAGCAGGAAACAAGACCAAAAACAATTCATATTTCCAATTATTTTAGCATTGTGAGTGCTTTAATATCAATAAAGCTACACTATTATTAATAACTTGGTCTGGTGACAAGAACTTTTAACAATTTTTGTTAAACTTAAAATTATTTTAATCTTACATGGACAATATGCACACACACACACACACACACACACATCTGTGCTTATTGCAAAGTAATAAATTATAGCTGCTCAACATTTATGCTGCTATAGCATTATGCACAGAAAAAAAAATCGTGCGTATTGCAAAGTTGCAAAATTGTCTAACAGCTTTAAATTGTAAATGTTGTTGTATAGTAGACTAAGCAAACCTCATCTTAATCTTTTGACCCAGAACATTCAAGACGAGCAACCAAGAATAAATTTGGGATGATATTTTCAGCCTCTCAGTGGTAAAGAATAATCATTTGCAGTCAGAGCACAAGTGGATTGGCATCAGCACTCTACAACTAAAACTGATAAAACTGTGCTTTACTGCAACTTTCATTTTCTATTATATTTTTGCACACTTGCTTGAGGACCCTATAAATGTGTTTTGGCACAAACATTGTTTTTCACTGCCAAATCTCCGAAAGCATCTGTGTAACAGCATACTCCACACAGTCTCAAAAGCTCAGCAATGGCAGAGGTGGAGACAGTGATGTCCTAAGTATTCTGTTTGTTTTTCACAGTTTGAGTTCCTTGAAGTGAGTGTTGAGAAAATGGAAGTGATGTGTCAGTGGTTTCTGAACTTGTGGCAGTCTCGTTGTGTCTGCCGACACAACAAATGTCATCAAATAATACGTCAGCAAGAAAAGATAAGTTACCAAGAAACATATCTATCTATCTATCTATCTATCTATCTATCTATAAAAGCCTAACAGCTATGCTAACAACATTCTGAAACATGCTAAAAAAACATTAACACCATAGTAATATATGTTAGCAACATGTTAAAATATGCTAACAATGTGCTAAACATGCTAACAGTCTCTCTGTCTGTCATCATTAGAAAAGCCTAACAACAATGCTAAAATGTTCTTTAAAACTGTTAATGCCATAGTAGCCTAATATATGCCAGCAACCTGATAAAATATGCTAGCAACATGCTAAACATACTAAACATTTCCATTCGTCCGTCCATCCATGCATCTGTCTGTCATCCATGCATCTCAATCACTAGAACAACTATGCTTAACAGCTAAAAACATGCTAGAAAAATGTTAGGAATGGTAATATGGGAATATGCTCCCTGATAGCACACATCACAGAGAAACCTATTTGACGTCTACATTTACATCTGGAAGACAGAGTGTTTGCGCATCTGCAATATGTCTATAGGACGTTTCCTATCAGATGTCAAATAGACATCTATTAGATGTCTTTAAGCTGTTTATGATTTAGAATCTATGTAAAACTGAAATCTTACAGATGTCTGTCAGATGTTTGTACACAGCAGATGCTTTTCAGACCAAGTGATCTTTACCAGACATCTTGCAGACATTGTGTGCTATTTGGGCTAATGATATCTTCCCAGATAGCACACGTACGTCTTCAAGATGTTTGTTAAAGACCACTTGATCTGGAAAGCATCTGCTGTGTACAAACATCTGACAGATGTCCGTAAGATGTCAGTTTTACATACCCTGATAGCACATGTACACCACAGAGATGCATTTACATCTGCAAGACGTATTTTTTAGAGTGTTTGCTCATCTCCAATACGTCTATTGGACGTTTCCTAACAGATGTCTAATAGACGTCTATTAGATGTTTTTAAGATGTTTATGATTTAGAATGTATGTAAAACTGACATCTTACAGACATATGTCAGACGTTTGTACACAGCAGATTCTTTCCAGATCAAGTGATCTTTAACAGACATCTCGCATAGGTGTGCTATCTGGGTACATTCTAAATCATAAGCATCTAAAAGACATATAATAGACGTCTATTTGACATCTAATAGGAAACGTCCTATAGACGTATTGCAGATGAGCAAACACTCTAAAAAATACATCTTCCAGATGTAAATGCAGATGTCAAATAGTCGTCTCCACGATGTATGTGTGCTATCAAAACATTCTAACAGCATGATAAATATCCTATAAATGTTAGAAACAATGTTAGAAACATGCTAAACATTTATGCATCATCACATGGGCACTCAATTTGATGAATATAGGCTTTGTTTTTTCTTTGAGAAAAGAGCTTGAAGTCAGAGTGTACTGTTCTTGGTGTGCGCCTCCACATTTTATTAAGGATTGCTGGAAAATAAAAGAGCCAAACAGTTCAATTTTTTAATACCAGAGAGAGAAAAAAAAATATATAATTTTTTTTTTTTTTTCAACAACACAACAACAACAACACAAATAACTTCATGTCTAAAGTATAAACACAGCATATAATCTCAACTTTCGCTTCTTTGGGATGCAGTTTGGCTTTTGGCTAAAAAAAACTGCGAGAAGAATTAGAAATCCTTTTCTTCTAGACAAAGAGACAAAAAATAGGTACCACACATCAGCCACTTGTTAATAATTCACTGTTTGCACATAGCACATTATAATTGGTTGACATAACCTGGTGATAAATATTTCACATCACATGAGAGAAGAAGGCACCTGTGCTCATCAAAGCAATCAGCCACCCTGAAAACAGAAAGCCTTCTTACCGAATCTACAAAGATTATGCTCTTAAAGGAACAGTTCACCCAAAAGTTTACAAAACGAACACAAAGCTAGTTTACACGCTGTGCTAGTCAGCTTCTGATGTTGGAACAATGGAGAAAGCAAGTCATGTATGTTTAGAACAACATAAGGGGTTGAGTAAATTGAAGTATGACGGTTTCTGAATGAACGGTCCCTTTAACTGCAAGAGACTGCTCTCGGTTGCTAAAGATCACTGATCCTAATAGATTATTGCATGCTGACATTCTCAAAGAAAGAGAGAGGCTTCACTCTGAGCAAGAAATGAGATGTGAACTCATGAGGAGCAGCATGGCGTTTATTTGTGAGAGTTTTGTTCTCCAAATGTGATTCTTTGTGTTTTTATCTGCATATGTGTTGTTTGAATTTCACTCTATTAGAATAAGTCATCATTAACAATATGAACATATCCTCTTATGTGTTTTCATGTGAAGTACTATGAAAGGCTACATTATTTCCTCTGATGGATAATTAGAATAGAGAGTGTTATAGTTAGAGGGTCCAATAAAGATGGAAGAGATGTGTTTTAGATGATTCTTGATTGAGTTGGGCAGGTCAATTCACCAGGAGGGTACATTTAATGTGAAAGTCCGTAAAAGTGATTTTGTGCCTCTTTGGGATGGCACAATAATGCGCCGTTCACTTGCAGAACGCAAGTTTCTAGTGAGCACATAAGTAATGAATTAAGGTAAAGGGGTGCAGAGCCAGTGGTGGTTTTGTAGGCAAACATTAACGCCTTGAATTTTATGCGAGCAGCTATTGGTAGCCAGTGCAAATTGAAGAAGAGAGGTGTGATGTGCGTTCTTTTTGGCTCATTAAAAATTAATCTTGCAGCTGCATTCTGAATTAATTGTAAAAGTTTGATCAAATTGGCTGAAAGATCTGCTAAAAGACCATTGCAATAGTCCAGCCTGAACAAGAAGTTGTGAAGCATGTTCCAAAAAATAGGGCCTGATCTTCTTGATGTTGAGTAAAGCTAATCTGCAGGACTGGACAGTTTTAGCAGTGTGGTCTGAGAAAGTCATCTGATCATCAATCACAACTCCAAGGTTTCTGGCTGATTTTGAAGGAGTTATGGTTGATGTGCCTAACAGGATGGTGAAATTGTGATGAAACAATGGGCTTGATGGAACCACAAGCAGTTCTGTATTGGCGAGGTTGAGTTGAAGATGATGGTCCTTCATCCAGCAAGAAATGTCTGTTAGACAAGCTGAGATCCAAGCAGTTATCGCTGGATCATCAAGATGGAATGAGAGGTAGAGTTGAGTAGCAGTGAGAAGAAAAGCCATGTTTCTGAATGACAGAACCTAGTGATGCCATGTAGACAGAGAAGAGAAGTGGTCCAAGAACTGAGCCCTGAGGTTCTTACATTTAATCAATTACTTAAACCAAACTATTATAGACTGTTACCAACACATATACATATACACATTACATCAATGAAAGGCATCTTTGCACTGCAAAGGTATATCCAACATGGCATGTTTACTTAGACTATTTAATGCTGTTCTGATGCAACATGACTGTCACATAATACATATTGTAAATTGCCTACATGAAGAATGTAAATTAAACAAGTAAAAACAGAAATTAATTACCTGGCAGAACTGCAATATTATGATGAATCCTTATTATCTATTATTGCTCTTGGTATTGTAATAATGATTATTTATGTATACATTACAATACATTAAACTGTGTTTTTATGTGTGCGTGGAGATGTGGCGCTTTAAATTCTTGTAGCCCACACAGACAAATCAAGTTAAGAGCTGTTTATGAATTAGTTTACCGCATTTTATGCATCAGAAAATCAAAACTTCACATTGGTTGTCTTAGTAGCATGCAGGTTATTCAGCATGGAAATAAAGTGTTTACAGAAAGCGAGCAAATAAGGTTCCCCATCATTAAAGCAGTCCATGACTTGTCTAGCGCGAGTTATGCACTCTTGCAGAAACTCCTGTTATAATCACTGAAGCTGTCTACTCTGTGAAATGGATCTCTTGTTTACATTGTATCTGCACTTTGCTGTTTACAATGAGAGAATCTGTAGGAGTGCATAATTCAATGACCGTGCACAGTGACAAAACAAAGTGTATTCCTCAGTACTGAGTAACCTAAATACCTCTGATTGGCCATTGCATTCTTATGCTCAACAGAAACATGTATGATTGGTTATAATGCTCAGTGCTGCAAAAAAAAAACATCAAAGAAATATCTGCAATGTGAGCAGATCTAAAAAATGTAGTAATCAACATTTTTTATTCATTTTCACATTTCACTTTAACTGCGACAGTTGTAGTAGATTTTTTTTTTTTTTACCCTGCTTATCTTAGATTTGTGGGCCATTTTTGTTGATTTTGATGCCATTTAATTGACATCGATCATTTGTTTTTTAAATTATATCCAGCCTCAATGAGCAACAGAACATTTTGTTGGTTTAGTTTTATTTGTGGGGTTTTGCATTCAGTTGCCCAAACTGCGCTCCTCATACATTAAATTCAAATATGACTTTGATAGTGTTTCATAGCTCAGTATTTTAAGTGTAGCAACAAAAATTGCTTGTTGTTGGAAACTAATTTGGACACCGTGTTAGATGGGCATCCAAAGCTTTCTTAAACATTCCAATCCAGATGTCTAAATAAAGAAGGCAATAAGATACAGAGGCCGTTAGAAAGAATGCAGGAATTAGTTGCTTAAAGTTAAATATGAATTTGTGAATATACATCTCTGATATCAATAAATGAACTCATCATTAAAACCTAATTAATTTCAGCCCAAAGAAAATCAGTTGCAACGAGGGGAATGAGGAGGCAAAGAGAGTCAGCTTGAACGGAAAATTTAACATTAAACAGATTGCCATGGAATAATTAAGAGGGCACAGCATCCACTCCACGCATTGAATACCGGTTTGTAATGAAACACATTTCAGTCTGCCATATTTAAGTGTATGATTAATGCATAATTATTTCTCTAGCTCTACAGATTGAGAAAAATATGAAGCCAGTCTTTAAGTTATGCATTGCAAGAGCAACATCTAATTGATTTCTGCCCCTTTTTCCATCCCCTTTGCTGTTGAAAGCCTGTTCTCGCAATGTGGTCAATTATTCTCTGAGGGTTGATGATTGCAGGTCTGAAGAAATTGGTGGGACAGGATGTGTTAAAAACCTAAATGATCTTTTAATCACCTGTATGTGAAATGAAACAGAAAAATCTCATTTGGATTTGAATTTTCAAACATTCATCTTATTGTGATTGCACATAATCTTGTAATGAGCTTATCGATCATACACCTGGATGAAAGAAATATGTCAGAAAACATTGCTGTGATATGATGTTTCTCTTGCCTTTCAAGCAGAGTGCTGGAGTCGTTCATTTCATCATCTGTGGGCAGAGATACTGTCGAGCAGATTGTAGGTCTGAGGTTCAAACCTAATGACGCAAGTCTGTCACAAGACCTTTAGTCACTGCCTGAAATCATTGAGATCAAACCGAGAGCTAGCCTTTGGTGCATAGAGAGAATCAGCTATGAAATCAGCTTTTAATCTGTAAAACACTGGCATGGCAGCTTTTCCAAAGAACAGATATTGCTCAATAAACGTCCAGTGTCTAAGATCACACTGAAAATCTGTGCTTCAGAATCTGTTTTAAATAAATAAATAAGCAAAAACGTTGGACTAGAAAAATATAAAACACTACAGGATATACAAGTCAGTGAATTGTATTCAAAAGTTTGGGGTCTGAAAGATTTTTCTATCTTTCTTTCTTTTTCTTTCTTTCTTTATTTTTTTTATGGAAAGATTTATCTTATGCTCAAAAATGCTGATTTAATATAAAACATTATTCCTGTAAAATTTATTTCAAGTTAAAATAACTTTTCTATTTGAATATATTTTACAATGTTATTTATTCCTGAGATAGCAAAGCTGAATTTTCAGCAGCCATCATTGTTAGGGAAAGTTACTTTTAAAAATAATGCATGGCAATATTGCGTTACTCTTATGGAAAGTAATCCATTACTTTGCTTTCATTACTTTTTTGGTCACCAGAGCTGGGCTTGCTTAGTTATTTTTACTAAAAAAAAAAAAAAAAGTTATATTTTTGGCAACTGTAAAGGCCCTTTTACTCCAAAATTGAATTGAATAAGCCTCATGTTAAGGAAGTGTCTCTGATTTGGGGCTCAGAACATCAAACATTTCTTATTGTCATCAGTGTTGAAAATAGTTGCTTAATATTCTTCTGAAAACTGAAAAAACGTTTATTTTATTTATTTATTTATTTATTTATTTATTTTAGGTATACATAAGGTAAAACATATAATTCTTTAAACCATCACTTTTTTTCTTTTTCTTTTTTTTTTTTTTTAAATAAATAATTATTTTGACACATAATAAAGAAATAATAAATATTAAACAGTGGTGGGTCTCTGTGGAAAACAACTTGACCACCAAAGCCCCATTCAGTTTTAAGAGTCATTTAAGATATGACGTACAGAACGTGCACTAAACAATATCACCGCACTGAGACATTAAACACAAATATTTTATACTTGATATAAAGGTCAAACATTTTAAAGATGTCAAGATTTCTAGTTTTCAGTATTTCTGGTTAAATCTGGTTAAGATTCTGTCCTGAACATTCAGTGAAACCCCTCTTGTAAGTAAATAAAGCACATATGAAAGCATCAGGACTGAAATAAGGTGAGAGCCATGGAATGTGTCTGAGCTGACAGTATTGCATTCAGCAGTCGACCTCCTCTCTCTCTGGCGGTCGGGCCCCATGGAGGGAGCCACTCAGATAACTGTCACCATTCTGCTCTCAACATCCCAGCAGGGGAGTCCCTAATCAGACTGCAGAATGAAGAATTTGTGGGGTGACTACAAAGCCTGAGATGTATTCCAATTTCAGTTGCATGGGAACGAGAGGGACTGTTCTGTACAGCTTACTAAAATCATACAAGGTCTTTTTTTTTAAGTCAAGAGCACCACACTGATGGCTTTTGGTAAAACTGAATTGAGATGAGGGAATTTGTTCCGTAACCACAAGATACCAAACTCGCCTGTCAGCTGAAATGATATTCATCTCATTTATCACTGAACAATCACGGATATCTTTTGCATATTTGGATTTGTTTACTTTATTTCAACCCTTTATGCATTTTGGCACAATAATGCATTTCATGCATAATGCATAGACAAATAATCATAGTATTTAAACAAAAGTAACTCTGAATTTGATTATTTGAATTTGATTTGGTTTTATTAGTAAATAACCAAAGTTTACAATCCCAACATGTTTATCATATAATTAATTTTAATTTCATGCAGAATCTCTTTGGGACGTTTAATGCACTTTAAATGAGACAATAACAGAACAAACACCTTCATAATTAATTAACTGCTTCAAAAACAAATGTGTGCACTTAGGCCTCTAAGTTATTATTTTTCTCTTTAATTAGTCTAAATTAGATGTGAGTGAAAAGCTCAGTATACCCATGTGGGTTTGTGTTAAAATAATTGTGCATTTATTTGTGTTTTATTATTTTAGCTTTGAGACCCGAGGTCTTTGACCATCAGGGGCCTCGATCTGAGGGGCAGCCAAAAATAAGACATTTATGTAGATAAATCAACAAATAAAACAAGCGATGTTGATGCAAACAAACAGACAGACAGTGCTTGAATGCGTGCCAATGATAATATAATAAAATAAAAGTGTTCAATTAAAATTAATGATGCATATGAATAGCATACTTTAAATACATATAAAGAAAATACGTCAGTGAATACTTAGTCACACTTGTTAATCTATTCTTGGCCGTACATTAAAAAAAAAAAAAAAAAAAAAAAAAAAAAAAAAAAAAACTTTTTAATGCTGTTCATGCCATGAAGGGAGAAAATTGTTATGGTATAAAAACCACAGTCAAATAATTGTGATATTCTTTCAGCTTTGATCAAATACTATAACTGCTAATGAGCTAAGTATCTATGAGGAAAAAAACAAACAAACAAACAACAACAACAACAACAAAAACACTATACAGCTTGTGTATAAATCCATTTTCAGACTGAATATTGAATGTTCCAGCCTGATTTAGATCGGTACTCCAGTGTATTGTTCTGCTTTGTTAAGTTTGAAAAATGCAATAGCAGAGTCTGTTTCTTAACCACTAGAGACAAACTGCAATTAGGCTGAATTCCCAGGGCAAACTGGTACATTAACTTTATCACAATATTGCTTAATGCTCAATGGTCAACAAATAGTCCTGTGATGCAAATTGTGCAATTATATATGTGTCTCTTGGCGAGTCATATATTTTGTTTTTAATGAATAGTAATCAGAGTAATAGTTTTACTTAATTTGATAGCTATAATGCATTGTCATTTAAAAAAAAAAAAAAGAAAAAGAAGGCTAAGAATATTGTTGAAAATAAATGAAACATCTTTGCAAATCAAGTGAGGGGTAGATAATTCCTCTTTGTTTGAGGAATGTTTGCTCACTTGTCCTATTCATTAACCCAAATGGTTGTCTAATTGTTTTGGGGTCAGTATTAGTACCTACCTACCTCAAAATCATGCAGTCATTGTTGGAAAGGGTTCAAATATATAAAAATGCTGAAAAACCAAATAATTTGTGGAACCTGAAGGATCTTTCTGAAGAACAGCAGACAGTTTAACAGTTCAGGACAAACAAGGAACTCAAACAACTATAACTAAAAAAAAAAACAAAAAAAAACAGATGTGGATAATTTAGGTCACAACATAATATTAAGAATTAAGTGTATGTACACTTTTTAACAGGGTCATTTTTATAAATTGAACTATTATTTTCTTTCGTGGACTTTATGTAAACAATTTTTAATTGTGAAATGTCTGTAACACTTTATTTTAAGGTGTCCATAATACAGAGTAATTACCTAATTAAGTACTTAGTAGTAGCCGTAGTAGCCGTTGTACTTATCTGCATAATTACAAACTGTAACTATAGGCTATTCCATAACTTAGTTACATGGTAAGTACATTTTGTTTCATGTAAGTACAATGGCTACTGCTAAATACTTAATTAGGTAATTACTCTGTATTATGACACCTTAAAATAAAGTGTTACCGAAATGTCTTATTCAGGTCAGAACTAAATAAAAAAACAACATGCATTTTGTATGATCTCTCTTATTTTGGTAAAATAATTAACATTTTGCAGATTCTGTGAAGTGTATGTAATCATTTGACTTCAAATATATAGATAGATTGACAGACAGACAAACAGACAGATACAGTAGATAGATAGATAGATAGATAGATAGATAGATAGATAGATAGATAGATAGATAGACAGATAGATAGATGGATAGACTTAAGTCTCTATTTAAGTCTTGTCCCCCTAGTATTTAAGTAATTGGCTTTTCAGAGAGTTCATTCTTAAATTGTTATGTTTAGTTCCCTCAGTCCTGAATATGTGGTTACATCCTTGGTCTGTTTGGTTCTGTTTATATTGTTGACGTTGTTTTTTCTCAAATGGAGCTTTCACTGTCATGAAATAAAAGACCAAGACAACTAAAACAGAAATAGTCTAAACCTTAAAAGCAGAAAATGATTATCTAGATGTCAAAACAACTGTTATTCCGCTGTCAACTTCAGAGAAAAGTTTGTGCTCTTGATTGCTTTGGCAATTTGCAAATCTTCGCTCACTGGAACAGACATCTTTAAGCGGATCAAAAATGCATTGAACAGGAAGCACCGCAAGGGAAGAAGTTTGAAAACTTGTCTTTGATTTGATTTCCTATTAGGCAAGAAAATAGGTATCTCTCATCCCGAAATGATTTCAAATGACCATCAGATCCAAGCATCTGGTAACCTTTTCAGAGATGAGTCACTTTGAAAACTGATATTCAAATAAAAAAGTGAACACAGTGTTGTTTCTGATACTGCTCAAAAATGTGAAGTTAAAAGAGAGAGAAACTAGATTAAAGTGCGACATACTTCCCTTGATTTATTGCCATTTAAATGAAGAACCTGAGCTGTTCTTTTATGATGCAATGTATTTGAGAATTCAGGCACTGATACATGCAGACACAGATGGGCACCAAAAAATAGCCGACCGCAAATAATAGGTTTAGACCAGGCTACTACTTGGAATTGAATTATGACTCTGCCATTTAAGCTAAGAATTTCATTTTGTACAGCCACAGGCCACTTCATAATTGAGTTTTTTTTATTACTCTCTCTTTTTTTTTTTTTTTTTTTTTTTTTTAAGAAATGTTACGTTAAAAATCTGAATCATATTAATCAAACCGATCAGACATAAAATTATACATTATGAATGTTTCTATAAGTGTAAACAAGATTTGTGATTGTGTTAATAACTGCTGAGTAAGATTATTGTGATAATGAAAATAATTTTAAAACCAGTGCAGTTGCTTTGCTTTTTTTTTTTTTTTTTTTTTCCCAGAAAAATAATCAGAGTATCAGTTTTTTTTTTGTAGTCTGGGGAAAAAAGAAAGAAAGAGAGAAAGAAAGAAAAGGTCAATGCGACCCCTTTCATATAAGAATCATTCAGCTCTACTTTCAATTTCATAGAGGTTTATGCTTTGCTTCACTTTTACAATATGTCTTACTTATTGAGTCTTTTATTTCAAACCTTGGATGAATCGATTTACAATATGAAGTGTACAATATGCACATTTTAACTGCTGTGCCTCCTTTGTTTCAGTTAAGCACCTTCTCAAAAGAGATACAACAGTATTATGTAAGACTAAAACTATTGTGATATGTGATTCAATTATATTACACTATTCGGGTGTCTTGCTTTGTGTCTTAATATGAGAACGGAGAAAAGAGATTCTGTTGTCATATAAATTTTTCTAAACTTTAATTTGATGTTGCATTTTAAAATAATTTGTTGACTGATTACATAGCACAAAATAAGTTTTTGTTTGTTTGTTTGTTTGTTTGTTTGTTTGTTTGCTTTCTTGCAGAACATACAAAGAAAGATTATTGTGTTAGAATCATTCAGACAGACATTTGTGTGACCTGCAAAGGTTAGGAGACATGAAGGCAACAGTAAAGTGCTGTTTTGAGGAGCACTTGTGGCTCAGGGTTATTGAGCCACATGTCAATTGCTGTAGTCACCCCATGAGTGAGTTTTCACACTTGGTAGAGCAGCGAACTGTCCTCCAACAAATCAAGACCCATTCAGCTGGAAACAGCATCACCTATGTTGTGCTAAAAGTGCAAAGTTCTACAAGACCATCAAGGTCCAGATGACTTCATCCACTTGATGAACTGATGAACTTACAACCTTGAACTAAATACTGCAAAATGCTTAGAGTTTAAATAGATTTGTATATACTGGTGATACAAACAACATATAGTACACTACCAATCAGACGTTTAGAGTTGGTAAGATTTTTGACTGTTTTAGAAAGCAGCCTCTTATGCTCACCAAGACTGCATTTATTTAATAAAATAAAGCAGTAGAAACAATAATATTGTGCATATTATTACAATTTACAGTACCTATCTTATATTTAGACAATTAGGCACTGTAGGTACACTGTAAAAAATGAGTCTCCTACTATATACGGTGAAAAACTGTACTGAACATGACATGTAATTTTACAGTAGTATACCGTTTTTGGAAGTGAAAAAGAATAATTGTATAATGTATAGTTTACAGTGAATAACTGTAAACTGACATTCCCAGAAATCCCTGCGTTATATTTCAAATTTGATGTTTTTTTTTTTTTTTTTTTTTTTTTTTTAAATAACTGCATGATTTGAGCATGTTACAAAGGTGAAGCTGGAAATCTAAACAAGATCACTTGATCAATATCACAATTCAAGTTTGATTTAGAAACAGTACAGAATTTTATTATTTATTAAATATTCATTTGTGATGCGATCTAGGAAAACCCAACACATGGTGAAATTTAAAGTTTTTAGGTTTTGAAAGCTAGGTTCAAGCCCTTTCAAAAACTGTTTTTATTTTGTCCATAGCTTGAACGTAACGAACGTATCTTAATTTGGCTGATAGCTGTGATTTTCAGGAATGGAATTTTGAGAAAAACAGGTTTAAAGGTTTAAAGAGTTTAACAAGAGCTGTCTATCAAGTCAGGAGCACTATACTGCATAATTTTCTGTTGTTTATTATGGGCATAGTCTCCGAACTTTTGATCACCCCTTGTATGTTTAGATAGCACGAATAATGCAGCCTACCTTTTAGTTTACATTTAGAAAAGCGAGCGCAGCGCAGCTGTTCGCACACTGTGCATAAAACAGACTGTCAGACGGACTCCTCCTCTTTAGTAACTTCATCATCCGATCCTTCATCTCTGGATGTGAAATACCCATTATAACATTGTTTAGGGCACTGACATCACCAAGATTGAGCAGACTGAGACAGGCAAATCTTTATTTCAAGATTTTAATGTTTAATGTGGTCTCAGATTGCTGAATCCTAACAAGAGGCAATGCAAATGAATGGCATCAAATGGAGGTTTCATTTTTTATACACATTTTATACTAGAATTACACAACCTCTATACGTCTGTGGTATGATTCTATACAATTGTATAAATTCTCATAAAAACTTTTGCTTTTCACTTTTACATGCTCGCAGACATTTCTGTGCACAATTATTCAGTATTCTAGGCAATGAAAAAAATACAAAAAGCTGCAAAACTGAGGCACTAATGGATGTTCACCACATTGGTGTATAAATGACTTCACTACCAGAAGAACAAGATCTTGTGGTAGGCATGGGAACGGGAACCCTACCAGAAGACATTTTCAACCAGTCATTTGTGCAGCAATCATAGCCTAAGACATTATTTTCCAAATTGCCCTTTCTTATGTCTTGTAATATAAAATTTCTAGATAAAATCAGGATATGAGGACATTGCCCCAGAGGCTGACCCTTTCCAATTAGACAAAGGAGATAAAAAAAGGAAGGATGGGAGAGGAAGATAAGAAAGTAAGCCATGAAGGAGGATAAAAAACATCTTGTGTGTTAGCGAACTGTGTTCATAGAACAGCATAAAATAAAACCCTTCCACACACAGCAATATTCAGGGAATATACAATGAATATGACTGAAAAGCCAAAGCATTTATTGAGTGGTCAGTTATGCTTTTCATAAAAAAAGGACATGAAAACACAATTTTTCTGAAAGTGTCTCATGGCTGGTCTGCAATTGAACACAGCGCTGTGTGGGAAGGCAATAAACAGAACCAACAGAAATAAAAAAAATAAACAGCAGATCCAACAGGAAACAAATACAAAGTCTTGGTAATAATATATATGGAGGTTAATAATATGAAGTATAGCCTGATGGGTAAAATGAGATGGTTCAGTGGAATCTGCAAATAAGCCGCAACCTGCCACAGTGGAAATTAAAACAGTAAAATGCCTAATATAAACAGCAATAAACATGAATGTGCAGAGTTTAATTTTTCAAAATGTAACTTTGCCATCATAATGTGATATATTTGATACCACATTAAAAGTTTCATGATGAAATGTTGTCATACTACTATTCAGCAAGATTAACATGACCTCTGAAATTGGGAGCTTCATCTTATGTTTTTGTAAGGTGCTTTGGGAGGAAGAGAGTTCACTGCAGTATGCTAGCTGTTCTAACTGTAGCTTTCTAAGCTACAAGCTGCTTGCAGCACATCATTCCATGTAGTTCAACTATATTCAAGCTGCTGTTTTGAAAATGTAATTGCTGTAGCTTTACTGGAAGCTACTAAATGAACTAGCTAAGTTCACTGAAGCTACTTAATTGGGTAATGCACGCCTTAAAGTTCATGCTTCAAAAATGCACGGCGAACACAATGGTAATCCAGAGGTATAAGAAAAATTCTAATATTACAAACTTTTTAAACTATAAACCATTTTTCACTGTAAAATAGAAGATAATACTGCACAGGGGCTCAAATCAGGGAATCCTTTTCTAAATTACATGAACCATCTGAACGAACCTATTCAGTATAATAACTTTATATACACTACCGTTCAAAAGTTTGGGGTCAGTAAGACTTGTAATAGTCTTTAAAGTAGTCTCTTATGCTCATCAAGGCTGCATTTATTTGATTAAAAATATAGAAAAAAAAAAAAAAAAACAGTAATATTGCAAAATGTTTTTACAATATAAAATAATGTTTTGTATTTTAACATACTTTAAAATAGAATTTATTCCTGTGATGAAAAGCTGAATTTTTATCAGCTGTTACTCCAGTCTTAAGTGTCACATGATCCTTCAGAAATCATTCTAATATGCGGATTTATTATTAGAATGATCAATGTTGGATAATATCAACAGTTGTGCTGCCAAATGTTTTTTGGAACCTGTAATTTTTTTTTCAGGATTCTTTCATGAATAACAAGTTTAAAAAGTACAGTGTTTATTCAAAATATAAATATTTTATAACAATGTAAATTATTTATTATTAACTTTTAATAAACTTTTAATTATTAACTTAATACATCCTTGGTGAATAAAAGTATTAATTTCTTAAAAAAAAAAAAAAAAAAAAAAAAAAAGAAACAATAAAAATGTACTGACCCCAAACTTTTGAACGGTAGCGTTTATATATATATATATATATATACAATGCAGAGAGAGAGTACAGTTTAAGAGAGTGTGTCACAGGTTGGTCCAAGGCAAGGAGAAAGTTGAGGATCTTATTCGCAAGTGGTATCCACCTGTTTCCGGGGTGCGCTACTGTAAAAAAAAAAATGTGGGTACAACTTCTGGTGAGGTGGCGGAAGTAGTATACCAATGGTATTTTGTGTGCTAATTAGTGAAGTAGGTAAGTGTTTTTCGGATCATTGTTTACTTAGTAAAGTTGCAAACCTTTATGAGAGATGTTGTTACGGTGCTCAGGGACAGCATGTGCTGTTCGAAGTTGTGTTCCCATATCGTTAGCAAGTTTGGATTGCTAAATCTTGAATGACTGTCAACTAGTGATGTGAAATTTGAACCGAGGCATCGGAGCTCGTGTTAAGGGGCATGCCAGATGAAGCTGTTACAGTCACCAACTGGAGTGCCCTCTATAGGAGTTCAAGGGCACTCCAGCCCGGACTCTGTGCTCTCAACCCACCATGCTTTACTCTTGTCTCTATGTGTCTTGTTCTGATTGGTTCCCCTGTTCCATGTGTCCCGCTCCTATTGGTTTGTTTTGTCATGTGCTCACTCATGTTTGGTATTTAAGTCTCTCACTCACTCTTTTGTTTACTGATCGTTTAATAACCAAGTTCCTAGTTCCCGTGTTTTCCTTCCTGTGTTTTCGTTCTGGACTGTTTCTGTGTTTTGTTGAATCTTGCTGCCAGCCCCGACCTTTTCGCCCTCATCAGTCGTCCATCGTTACAGAAGCCTATTAAGAAGCTATTCGTACTGGCATTTAATGCCACAGTTTAATGGGTAAATTAATTTATCAGAGACAGCAATTTAACACACATGCTTTTATTTGTGCATGTAACATAAGTGGATCTATGGAATGTGTGGTGAATGCTTCTTCTGACGGAACTTCTTTCACAGGCTTTTGGCTGCTTTATTTTTTTACTAACCAACAGATAGTGCTGTTTTCGACATTCTCAAAGCTTTGTATCTTTTACCGAAACAGTCACAGGAAAGTGTCAGTGCTTCACGATGCTTCATTTGCCCTTAACTACTGTCAACTGTTGAATAAATAAGTGTCACGTCCCGCTTGTTTACTTCGAACCGGAAGATGCACCCACTTTTGACGTAAGGCCTCATTGGTCATAGGAAACTTGTGGATACACCAATCAGGCATAACATTATGACCACCTTCCTAATATTGTGTTGATCCCCTTTCGCTGCCAAAACAGCCCTGACACGTCAAGGCATGGACTACACTAGAACCCTGGGGAATTTGGAGGCAAAGTCAACACCTCAAACTCACTGTTGTGCTCCTCAAACCATTCCTGGACCATTTTTGTTTTGTGGCAAGGTGCATTATCCTGCTGAAAGTGGCCACACACTCTTAAAAATAAAGGTGCTTCACAGAATCAGAATCAGAAAGAGCTTTATTGCCAAGTATGCTTGCGCATACAAGGAATTTGTTTCAGTGTTATTAGCTTCCAGTACACAGAGACAACAACGCACAGACAATAAAAATAAGAGAATAAGAAAAATACACATAGAACATAAATAGAATATAAATAGACCAAAAATAAAATAGAATATAATAATTATAATTG
Source organism: Cirrhinus mrigala (assembly GCA_036247105.1). Classification (NCBI taxonomy): domain Eukaryota; kingdom Metazoa; phylum Chordata; class Actinopteri; order Cypriniformes; family Cyprinidae; genus Cirrhinus; species Cirrhinus mrigala. Next base: position 12,780,830 of record CM070008.1, read on the forward strand.
TTAAAAATAAATTGACAAATAACTAGGTGGTATGTACAGTTGTGCTATATGTGATAGGATGGAATGCAGGGATGTGTTAGGGATGTATTAGGGTGGAGGTGGTAGCAGTAGATGTCAGATTATTCTACAAATTTTTATTGCACAATGGGAGGAACATTTTAACTGTTCATAAGGTGGATTGCCTGGGGGAAAAAAACTGTTCATGCGTCTGGTAGTCCTGATATTTGGGGCTCTGTAGCGCCGGCCGGATGGTAAGAGTTCAAAGAGGGGATGGCTTGGGTGCGAGGGGTCCAGAGTGATTTTCTGAGCTCTTTTCCTCACTCTGGATGTATATAGTTCCTGAAGGGTGGGCAGGGGAGCACCAATAATCCTTTCAGCAGTCCGGACCGTTCTCTGCAATCTTCTGATGTCTGAATTTGTAGCTGAGCCAAACCAGACAGTTATTGATGTGCACAGAACAGACTCGATGACGGCTGAGTAGAACTGTCTCAGCAACTCCTGTGGTAGGTTAAACTTCTTCAGCTGGCGAAGGAAGTACAACCTTTGTTGGGCCTTTTTAACAATGGAGTCTATGTGAGTGACCCACTTCAGGTCCTGGGAGATGAAACATCCCAGGAACTTGAATTTCTCCACTGTAGCCACAGTGCTGTCCATAATGGTGAGTGAGGAAAGTGCAGGTGGGTTTCTCCTGAAGTCCACTATCATCTCTACAGTTTTAAGCTTGTTCAGGTCCAGGTTGTTGTGACTGCACCAGACAGCCAGCTCTTTTACCTCCTGTCTGTAGGCAGACTCATCACTGTCCCGAATGAGGCCGATAACCGTGGTGTCGTCAGCAAACTTCAGGAGCTTGACAGAGGGGTATTTAGAGATGCAGTCATTGGTGTAGAGGGAGAAGAGCAGTGGGGAGAGAACACAACCCTGAGGGGCGCCAGTGTTGGTGGTGCGGCTGCTTGATGTGAATTTCCCCAGTCTCACCAGCTGTTGCCTATCTGTCAGAAAGCTGGTGATCCATTGACAGATAGAGCTAGGAACAGAAAGTTGGTTTAGTTTGGTGTGGAGGAGTGAAGGAATAATGGTGTTGAAGGCCGAACTGAAGCCCACAAACAGGATCCTCACATAAGTCCCTGGCCTGTCCAGATGCTGCAGGATGAAGTACAAGCCAATGTTCACTGCATCATCCACTGACCTGTTTGCTCGGTAAGCAAACTGCAGGGGGTCCAGTAAGGGTCCGGTGATGTCCTTCAGATAAGCCAGAACCAGTTTTTCAAACGACTTCATGACGACAGATGTTAGCGCCACAGGTCTGTAGTCGTTAAGTCCTGTTATCTTGGATTTCTTTGGAACAGGAATAATGGTTGAGCGTTTTAGGCAGTCAGGGACTTCACACAGCTCCAGAGACCTGTTGAAGATCTGTGAAAAGATGGGGGCCAATTCGTCAGCGCAGGTTTTCAGACAGGCTGGTGTCACACCGTCTGGGCCTGGTGCCTTTCTTCTTTTGTTCTTCCTGAAGACCTGGCGCACCTGATCTTCGCTGATTTGAAGTGAAGGAGGGAGGGAGAGGGGGGTTACTGGAGGTGGTAATGGTTGTGTGAAGAGATCATCAGAGCGGTGTGAGGGGTTTCAAATCTACAATAAAACTCATTCAGGTCTTCAGCAAGTCGTTGAGTCGCCTCAGTGCATGGGGGGTGGTGTCCTGTAGTTTGTGATGGTTTTCAGGCCTTTCCACACTGAACTTGGATCATTCGAAGTGAACTGATCTTCTAACCTTTTTGCATAGGTCCTTTTAGCCACTCTAATCTCAAGACTCTATCCCCTTTTCTGTAGGCATCCTCTTTGGCCTGACGAAGATGTCTGAGTTTTTCTGTAAACCATGGCTTGTCAATGTTGTATGTTAGATAAGTTCTGGTAGGAATGCATAAATCCTCACAGAAACTGATATATGAAGTAACAGTCTCTGTGAGCTCGTCCAGATCGGTGGCAGCAGCTTCAAAAACACTCCAATCAGTCAAATAGAAACAGGATTGTAAGACCTGTTCTGTTTCGTTGGTCCATCTTTTTACAGTCTTAACTACAGGTTTAGCAGATTTAAGTTTTTGCCTGTAGGTTGGTATAAGATGGACCAGACAGTGATCAGAGAGTCCCAAGGCTGCCCGTGGGACAGAGTGATATGCTCCTTTAATTGTGGTGTAACAGTGGTCCAATATATTACTGTCTCTGGTATGACATGTAACGTGCTGTCTGTATTTTGGCAGTTCACGTGAGAGTTTTGCTTTATTAAAATCCCCAAGAATGATTAAAACAGAGTCTGGGTGTTGTTGTTCTGTCTCTGTGATCTGATCGGCCAGTTTCTGCAACGCCAGGCTTATGTGCGCTTGCGGTGGAATGTACACGCTCACGAGAATAAACGAGCAAAACTCTGGCGGCGAATAGAACGGCTTACAGTTTATGAAAAGCGCTTCTAGATCAAAACAGCACATCTTCTTTATCACTGTCACATCTGTACACCACCTCTCATTGATGTAAAAACACGTCCCGCCGCCACGCGATTTCCCCGTTGATTCCGTGTCGCGGTCTCCTCTGAACAGCTGATATCCCGGTAGATGAATCACGCTGTCCGGTATAGTCGCGTTCAGCCAGGTTTCCGTGAAACACAGAGCAGCAGAATGTGAAAAATCCTTGTTTGTCCGGGAGAGCAGAAGGAGTTCGTCCGTTTTGTTGGGTAGAGAGCGGAGATTCGCCAGATGTATGCCCGGCAGTGACATCCTAAATCCACGCTGACGAAGCTTCACGAGCGCACCGGCGCGTTTTCCCCTCCTGTGCGTCCGAAAGCGTCTGATCAGCGCTGCTACTCCGCCAACTACAATGTTCAGCAAAACGTCCGAATAATCAAAACCGGTAGGAGATTTTGTGGTGTGTTCTGCCGAATGTTCAGCAGTTCATCCCTGGTAAAACTGATCGTGTTAGCAAAACTAAAAACAGGAAAAACGAACAAAAACACTAAAACAACTGGAGAGCTAAGCACAGAGGCAGCCATCCGCGGCGCCATCTTGAATTCTCTAGCCATCTTGAATTCACGATGCCAGTAGTAGAACCTTTTTTGTTTAAATGGTTTCAAGAACCTTTAACATCTGAAGAACCTTTCTGTTTCACAAAAGGTTCTTTGTGGCAAAAGAAGGTTCTTCAGATTATAAAAAGGTCAGAAAGAGATGGTTCTTTAAAGAACCTTTGACTGATTGGTTCTTTGTGGAACCAAAAATGGTTCTTCTATGGCATCGCTGTGAAGAACCTTTTAAAGCACCTTTATTTTTAAGAGTGCAGCCACCAGGAATTTCATGAAAGGGTGTACATCAGAGATTAATTTGCCAATTTACACGTTCAAGCTATTTAAAACCACAAGAAGAAGAAACAAAACAGAACTCAATTCGTTACTTACGCTCTGCACACATCCAAAGCGCGCACAAGCATAATGACGTGTTTAAGACAGTGCTGCATACCGAGTTGATTCCTCTTTCATGTCTCCCCGCATTTAAGATACATATGCATGGGTGTTTGCGGTTACGTCACTATATTGGAAATATTTCAGTTTTAAACCACAAAGGCAAGTCAATGGATATCACACAAGAAACGTGAACACTTTACGCATTAGTTATGCTGCTGAATGTCCTAACTTCAGTAAATTCACTATACAGAAAGCGAAAGTAAAAAGACTGATGAAGTTTTGTAATGCTGCATTAACATTCTCTCAGAGGCGACAAGAGACAAATCTACTTCAACATATGCGATAACAGTGTATAACTGTCTAAAATTAGAACCCAACCCCGCTTAACTTCTTGAGCAATTTGAGCTACACTAGCTCATCTGTAGGACTGGACCACATGGGCCAGCCTTCGCTCCCCACGTGCATCAATGAGCCTTGGCCACCCATGACCCTGTTGCCGGTTCACCACCGTTCATTCCTTGGATCACTTTTGATAGATAGTGACCACCGCAGACCAGGAACACCTCACAAGAGCTGCAGTTCTCGAGATGCTCTGACCCAGTCATCTAGCCGTCACAATTCAGACCTTGTCAAACTCACTCAAATCCTTACACTTGCCTATTTTTCCTGCTTCTAACACATCAACTTTGAGGACAAAATGTTCATTTGCTGCCTAATATATCCCAGCTACTAACTGCTGTTATGAAGAGATAATCAGTGTTATTCACGTCACCTGTCAGTGGTCATAATGACATGAGTTATGCCGTCATGTGTAGATTTATTATACAAAACGTTCAGTAGCACCAGGAAAATGCTGGAGAAATGCAAACCAACGTATACATTGACGATAACGGTCCAAGAACTGAACTGAACTAAACAGGGAGTATAAATACAAAATTACTAACTAATCTAGAAACAGGTAAGGGACAAGGAGCAAACTAGACTTAAAGATTTGACAGTATGCTTGATCATTTCATCAGCTCATTCATATGCAGAAATTATTTAAACAGTGTAATGTTTTATTGTGCTATACTTAAAAAAGTAAAAAAAAAAAAAAAAGACAGTTAAGCGTAGGTTAGTAGCATCACTACTTTAGTTACTGTGCAGCACTGAAAACAATGAACAAAGCCATATGTAGAACAGTCTTAAAAAACTATGAAAGAAGAAATGAACCTAAAAATCTTGACACACATGCAAACAATAGTAACTCATCTGTGACAGACACAGTGAGGGTAGTTGCATCATGACTCCAAGAGAATTTTTATTATTTATTTATTTTATTTTTTTTGGAAACACAATAAAATGGATAAAGAGTTCAGTGTGCAGTCAAAGGCGAGGCATGCTGTTAGTGAAGGGAACAGTGACAGTTGGGTAAAACAGACAGCGGAAGCTCTGGAAAGGATCCGGTCCATCTGTCATCTTTAGATGGCTCAGCTGTTCTAGGAGCCGAGGACCCTCCTCTCAAACCCCACTCCAGTCGAGAACTTGGCATCTGGACAGAGACAGAAGACAAGGCAGCGGTTCCACCATATGACTAGCAAAAAAAAAAAAAAAAAAAAGAAGTACTTTAATTATCTTCTAAATGTGGTTAAAGCGTACTATCAAATGTACTGACCACCAATGCTGACCAGCATTCATGGAAAACTAAAATATACTTTAATATAACATCTACTGAAACTTGTATGTCCTCTATTTAAATATATGTGTAATTACACATTTATAACAGTAAAGTCATTATCTTTAACTTGTGTATGATGTATGTTATGTGTATGATGATTTTGTCTGATAATGTCATGGTTGTAAATCAGGATATTTTAGCAGTGCCGAGCAGCAGCTTAGAAATGATTTGGAAGTGACTGCTTGTGAACATGTATAGTCTTGGGTTATGTTTCCATCACTGTTTTATAGTTGATAACAGAAACATAAAAAAATGTAAATGAGAACAGCTTTATTGGGAATATGGTAGTATAAAATATAGTATGACAAGTGGGACAGGGCAGAGAGCTGTGAAGTAAATTATAATGGGCGACACTTACATCACACGTCTACAGTAGCTTGAGTCCCCAACTCCGGAAGGATAAAAGGAGGAGTGGCAACAGTCAAGAATGAGAGAGGACCAGGCCTTTTTCTGTGAAACAAAAGTTAAATGTGTTCAGAAAAGTTACCATAGTTTTAGTAACAATTATATAAATTATAAACCAAGTAGGAAAAATGTCCTGTTTTCATGGTATTATATTTTTAACAAAAATTAAATTTGTACCAACGGGGCGTTTTGCCCCACAGGTGGAATGAAATGTCCCCCAGTCTGACAAAGCAATTTGCTTTTAAACATTTACAGCAAAATCAGAGTACAGGCAGTTTTAGCTTAAAATTAAAAAGAGTATAATCAATTATGAATTACAAAATTATAATAGCCTATTTGAAAAATGTTGTTAGCTGATGCTAACTGGCTAGCTAAATAGCTACCTGATGCTAATTTGAGGTATTTTTTAAATATAAAGTCCAAATATTTTTATTCAACCAACTAGTTAGAATACATTTGATGGAAAAACAATGGATTTGATGTTCAGAACAGAATTCCTACAGTAATTGCTCATTGCCCCCTGGGGGCATTTTACCCCACCTGGCTGGGGGGTGTTTTATCCCAGTGACTATGTTTGAGGAAAAAAACTATGTCATTTTTTATGTCGTTTTACCCCATGGGGGCGTTTCCCCCACTCTACCTTACCATACTTAAGAAAGTGTACTTTCATAGTTTGAAATACACTTCAAGTGCACATATAGTACAATTTAGTGCACTTTTTTCCCATAAAAGCCAACAAAAATATATAAAAGCCAACAATTTTTTTAAATTACAGAGTTCTCTCACAAGAGTAGTAGTAACAACATAGCTTGATAATGACTCCATCCAAAGTCCATCCTGACTAAAGTAGACTAACTGGGGTAAGCCAGTTTATTTCTTCAGTCGATCTCACCAAAGGATATTTGTAAGGTAAAGGTTGGTCTTTTCCTCCCTACGGCTAAACAAAAGACCCTAGAGGCTGTTGGTCTGAATGGGGCCCCCCACCACCATCCAAACAAATCATGGTCATTCAGCTGAGATTGCACAGCCACTACAGCTGCTTTCTTTTTTACTGTCAACTTCTCTCAGGTGCACTCTCAGTCGATGGCATCTCCTCTCTTTCTTAAAGTGATGATGTGCTTACCTAGAAAGAAGATACAAGTTGGAACTTACAACTAAATTACAGCCTTTCAGACTGAGCAAACTAAAGCAGTAATCAAACATGCACTATTAGAATCTCTTTAAAACACTACTGGGAAGTCTTATTTAATAAGTTGTTTCATTTGGACAAATCCTTTTATCATCTGTTTTCAAAATGATTACCGTACATTTGAATCATCGCTCAGTTGTGTTCCTACAGTATGTCACTCTTTCTGAATTCTTTTATACCTTAATTTTAATGTAACTTAATAGTGCCCACTCTTCATATTATTCATATGATCATATTATTTAAATATTTGGTCATTAATTACACACCCACACACCCACACATATGCTCTAGAAAAAAAAAAAAAAAAAAAAAAAAACACTTTAATTTTTTTTAAAGCCAAGTTCACACTACACGACTTTAAATTTTGGCAGATCGCTGTTCATATGACTTGCTGTCTGTATTGAAGTCATTGTGGTGTTCAAACTATGTGACACTACGTATATGATCCACAACACTACAAGAGTTGACAACAACTCTGTCACCCAATGACTCTATCTGGTCCCCAAACAACTTTTTGTCACAAAAACACAAGACACGAGAAGTTGAACGGGAATGACGTGAAACAACATGTGAAAGTTGTTTATTAGAAATGGATGTCGAGAAGAACCGCTGCAAGCTGTTTGCACAATGATCTGTTCCGAAAAAGTTCACTCCGCTTCTTATGTCCAAGCTGCTGCTGTTTTTCTTACGGTGACCTCAACCCATGCCTTGCTCTCTCACTGGCTGTAGCTCCTCATTGCGACACCTGACACCACTTCAGTGTAAACTTGGCTTAAATCAGCATCTGTATTCCAACACAGGCACACCTCATTCTGCTTAATGAAGAACTAGTTATTTGATCACCTGAGCCAAATCTTATTTAAAGAGGAAAATTATAAAACCACTGCTGTGGCCATCACTATCTGCTTGCAATTGGACCAGCTGGATGGCAAAAACAGTGCAGCACCTCAAAAATAATTGGAATCAAATAATAACTATAGTCCATGCCAAAAGAGTTTTGGGTCAGAAAAAAGAAGAGTTCAATTATGGCTTTACTGGCAGTGCGATACGGTGAATGTCAGGTTGCTTCCATCCTTAAAAAATTCAGAGACAGCGGTTGATAAGAACTAAGTCAAGCTGCAGACTTTGGGGACAACAAAGCTAAAGACCGGCAGAGGGAGAAAACTACTCTCCACTGACCGGGATGACCGCCAACTCATTTGAATGTCACTCAACAACCGAAGGATGACATCAGGTGACCTACAAAAAAGAATGGCAAATGGCAGTTGGGGTGAAGTGCACAGCAGGGACTGTTTGAAGCAGCCTCTTAGGGGCAGGGCTGAAGTCAAGTCAAGTCAAGTCAAGTCACCTTTATTTATATACCGCCTTTAACAATTGTGACAAGGCGGCTGTACAGTATTAAATAGGAAACAGTACATCAACAATGCCAAAGGCAACAGTAAACACTCACATTTTAGGTAAAGGTAGTTAATCAAAAACAATAAAATAAAATGCAATATTGTTTTAAGAGAACAGCGGCAAGGAACCAAAACTCCATCGGTGACAAATGGAGAAAAAAAACCTTGGGAGAAACCAGGCTCAGTTGGGGGGCCAGTTCTCCTCTGGCCAAAGTTCCCATGGTCTTGTGCCGACAGCCGTCTAGGTGACGAGGTCTTCACTGTGGATCCGTCTCTGGGGCTCATCTAGTTGATGTGGACTCCGCTGACATTCAGGGCTGTAGAGGTCGTCTCTAGGTGCTGATCCACCATCTGGGCTGGGTTCAGACTGGATCCGGGGGACTGCAGTGACCATCTGATCTGGATACGGACTGGATCTGGTGGTTAAGGTGACCTCGGAATAAGAGAGAAACAGACTAATATTAGCGTAGATGCCATTCTTCTGATGATGCACTGAGTACATCGGGTGTTATGGGAAGTGTTCCCGGTTCCGGTTGACCTAATTAGTGCAGCCTAACAATCCTTTAACGGATTTGAATTATAAGAATATGTTGATTTGTTATGTGTAAGCAAGGTTAAAGAGATGGGTCTTTAATCTAGATTTAAACTGACAGAGTGTGTCTGCGTCCCGAACATTGTAGGGTAGATTGTTCCAGAGTTTGGGCGCTAGATAAGAAAATGATCTCCCGCCCGCGGTTGATTTTGATATTCTCGGTATTATCAAATTCCCAGAGTTTTGAGAACGCAGCGGACGTGAGGGACTATAATGTGATAGGGGCTCGCTCAGGTACTGAGGAGCTAAACCATTCAGGGCTTTGTAAGTAATTAGCAAGATTTTAAAATCTATACGATGTTTAATAGGGAGCCAGTGCAGTGTTGACAGAACCGGGCTAATATGATCATACTTTTTGGTTCTAGTAAGAACTCTAGCTGCTGCATTTTGGACCAGCTGGAGTTTGTTTATTAAGCGAGCAGAACAACCACCCAATAAAGCATTACAATAATCTAACCGTGAGGTCATAAATGCATGAATTAATGTTTCAGCATTTGACATTGATAGCATAGGTTGTAATTTAGATATATTTTTGAGATGGAAAAATGCAGTTTTGCAAATACTAGAGATGTGGTTTTCAAAGGAAAGATTACCATCAAATAGCACACCTAGGTTCCTAACTGATGATGAAGAATTGACAGAACAGCCATCCAGTATTAGACAGTGTTGTAGGTTATTACACGCTGAGGTTTTAGGCCCAATAATTAACACCTCTGTTTTATCAGAATTTAGCAGTAAGAAATTACTTGTCATCCAATTTTTTAACTCAACTACACAATCCATTAGTTTTTCAAATTGGTACGTTTCGCTGGGCCACGAAGAAATATAGAGCTGGGTATCATCAGCGTAGCAGTGAAAGCTAACACCATATTTCCTGATGATATCACCCAAGGGTAACATGTAAAGCCTAAAGAGAAATGGCGTAAAGAGTAAAGTCGTGCAAAGCTAGAATAAAGCCCTTTATTAATGAGAAGCAAAGAAGAGCCAGGCTGAGGTTTGCAAAGACCATAAGGATTGGATCTTCTCTGATAAGTCCAGTTTTCAGCTTTGACCAACACCTGGTCATCTGATGGTTAGACAGAGACCTGAAGAGGCCTACAAGCAAAAGTGTCTTGCACTAACTGTAAAATTTGGTGGAGGATTGGTGATGCTCTGGGGGTGCTTCAGCATGGCTGGAATCGGGTACATTTGTCTTTTGTGCAAGGTTTTTCTGGAAGAAATCTTGCTTCCTTCTCCTCTGACAAGGTTCCCCAAATTAAATTATGATTAGCTTGTAGCTTGGCAATCTAAAGTTAAATGCTCCCCCAATACAGATTAGTCAACCCAGTCTCATAAAAATACATACCTCTGGGTACTTTTCTGCAACACAGTTTTTACGTACCTTACTGCACTTTTTCGCAGCAGTTTCAAAGAGAAATATCCACTGAGTGGTGCTAAAACACGGGTTCAATACATGAACCCTGACACGTTTTTATAGGTACGTATTGCTGTGTTTTTATTACGTTCAGGTATGTATTGCGGCGGTTCAAATACCCGGGGACTGTCGGCAAAAGTTAATGCTCTATCGTGTTGGAAATATGCTCTACACCAAACCCAACCCTAAACCTAACCAATAGTGTTAACAAATGCAAAGCTGATATAAAAAAATGCATTTGATGATGCAAGCGTGACATTTGAATCTTCCTTGTGTGGAGATTTGAACGGTTTTGTCAAACCATAGTTACACAGGATTCGTACCGCAGCTCTCCACCTTTTAAGTACATCTCTGTATTGTGTGAGCTAACCGAACAAACTTACCGCTATGAAAACCCATAGATATGATGCTGGATATGTGATGCTAACATTCAAAAGCATAATTTTGCAAATCTCCCAGCATATTACAATTGTTTTGAAGTCATAACTTAATATTCTTTAAGTAATTGTGCAAAAATTACTCTTTATTAATCAAAACTTTGTAAATAATACTTTGCGTGAAAAGGAATAAAAGATGTCAGAGTTTTACTGCTTCTAGTGTTTTTGGAAACTGCTGTAATGTACTCATTGGTACGCATTTCGTGGCTCGTGAAAAAGTGCCCCCAGGGATGTTTTTGCCATGAGACCAGGTAGAGATTAGTACATTTGTGAATTTTAAGAAAATGGTATTGGATAAACATTGTTAATCTTTTTATAATAAAAAGATACTATGCAATGATACTAGCACTTCAGCAGCAACCCTTCATTCTCCTGTGCTTTATGCAAACTCTCTTTTTGGGACCCACTAAGGGTGATATGCAAACTCCATCTGTTGAGTATTGAAATTATGTAGCCCAAGCATATCTTTTAATTTTCTTGGTTTCCACAAAACTTATATAGAACCTAAACCACAGATGATATACAGTATGTTGCTACTTTACAGTAGTCCTCATAGTCATATTCCATTATAGTTGACTAGTCCCAAGGTGCTGTGCTAGAAGTAATATAACACTCATTTGTATAGCGTTCGGGAGAGAAATCATCACCTTCATATGTCACATCAAAAGCAGTAATTACATTGATACTTATATCAGTCTAATGCATATTCACAACCTCATTGCTTATTCAGAAAGCATCATCCTGTCCTGTGTATTATGTATATGGTAAATGAATGGAGTAAACTGCTGAGTGTTGCAGTGTTGACGGTAATGATTCCTTTGTTCGTTACTTGTTGTGCTCCTTAAAAACCTTTTATCAGAAATGTGCTTTTATGCAGAGGTTGTAATGGGTAAGTGTTTAGATAATGAACACATACCTTCCTAGAACAATACATTTAAGTATATTAACCCAAACAAAGAAAGCAGCAGGCGCTGAACATTTTTGCACAAACAGAGAAAGTCTATCTGTCTGGTATGCTCATGCATCAACATCACTATTAACTGTCTGTCAATATATCTGTTATATATACATTAGCAAATAACATAATAACATGTCATTATGCAATTCTTATTGTTGAGTCCAATCTGTTGATATACTATTTTAGATGATCTCAGTGCAGAAATTCATTTTAGATTTAATTATGAACTAAATCACTAGAAAGAAAGGAAAAAAAAAATGATCAGTGTATTTTCAAAGCAGTAACTTCTCTAAATTTATGTGAAGATACTAATCCCCAGTATTATGGTAATCCTCTGACTGCATTAATGGTTTTAGAGGCATTATTCAATTATAGCCTTCACTCATTATAGCCACCATAAAATTGCTTTCAGAGCAGCTAAAACAACTGCGCACTGTCTCTAATGCAGAATGAAGATGAACAATGGTGTGCAGTAGGCAGAGGGGCTTTTTGTACACTTTAAATTACACTGCATTTTGGCGGATAGATGGTTTAATAGTAGCATCAGTGGCAAATCGAAACCTTTTAGAGGGTGGGGCATCACACATTAGCATATATTCAATATCAATTCAGTTTATTATGATTTATTCTGAGAATCAGAGACATGACGTTTCCCTTATTATTAAACCCAAAGACCCCCATAAGAGTTTTAGCACTTAATCCCAGATTCCAACTGTATGCCTGAAGAGAACTTTGAAAATGTAATAAGAATCAGTCTGACCAAGGAGCCTTTTAACCTTCAGGTTAATTATCACCTACCATGAAACACCATGGGGGAGAAAATGCATGCACATCTCATGCTCCTATGCATATGGGGTCACACAGCACATGTGAGATTTTAGAAGAGTAATAGCGATATTTTACATTACCTCGGGGTCTTAGCTGCACAAGCTTAAGAATCTATATTACGAATCTATAGACCTATAGTACGTACGTACTTCTGAAAATATGGCAAATACTTATTGATTTATAAGATCATAATCTTCTCTTTTTTTCATTACATTCTTCATATTATATATATATGAACAATAAAGTGAAAAAGGTCTCATGCAGAACTAAGTCATTTGCTATGGTAATAATGGTTAAATTTGCTATATGTAAGGTGCTTATATAATTAGCCTAGAGAGTAAAATCTGAATAAGTGCTCTGTAAAAGGCTCGTCTGATCATGGTTATTACTTTAACATCAGAACAGGCTCTCAGAAGAACATCCAATATATAACTTTAACATGAAGACCTGACGTTTCAGGCAATGCAGGCTGAAGATGAATATTGCCTGAGCTTGTTCTTAATTACTGAGTGGAGACTAATACAATTAAGTATCCAGAGGGCACTGTTCTACATAAATTACCATTAGATATAACACTTAGTCAAACACCACTAGCAAAATTAGATTATGAGGTAAAATGCCCTGTTATGGAGAAAAATGTACCAGGACAATGGATTTCATTATTACAAGGCTCTCATTTGGTTTAAGAATATTTATGGGTTTTTTTTTTACTTTCTTTGGGGAATATTCCAGAATCATTAACCACTTTGGGGTGCACTTCTCTATTCACTTGAAGGTTCCTCCCTTGGAACTAATGTATGTACGCATGTACTCAATCTTCAAAAACATTCTATTGACAAAAAATGCATCCCCAGTTCGTGGATGAATTTGTCAGACTGATTCAGAGCAAGAGTCAGCTGTGCATGAATGGGACTACACTGTAAGTTGTTTTTACATGCAGCCTGTGAGGCGTTCATTGCATTACATTCAAAACAGAATGCAACTGTGACTTAAGTTGTGACATGATGCGCTTAAGTTTTTCAACGCAGGGTCATTGGACTATATTTCTGAATGTTTGCAAAAACAAGCAAACATACAAACAGTGCACAGCATAAATAAGTACACCCACTCTAAAACTAAACAAATTCAGCAATTACTCTTTACTTAGAAGACATGTTAAGGTTCTTTGGAGATATAATGTTCCAACAACCTTGCTTGATCAATTACCAAAGAAGAATGTCAGAATTATTCAGCAAAATAAGATTTTCTTATCAAAGTGATAAAATGTTGTGTTGCAAAAATGAGTACACCCTCCTGAAAGTTACTAAATAAAACAAACAAACAAAAAAAGTGTAGGTTTAAAGCTATTTTTGATTAACAGGTAGGTATATTAAACCAAAACTTTTAAAGACAAGTAATTTCCTGACAGTTAAAGGCATTTTATAGCCTACTGAATCATACACAGACTTAATGCTGTCAGCAATGAAATTACTTGGAAGAGAACTGCCAGGTGACTTATTTTTTTAGCATAAAAGAGGACAGTGTTACAAGAGGAATACCAAATTATTCTGAAAATATAGCAGAAGTAGCATCAACATTCAAAAACAATGAACTTGTGACAAGGCTCCTGAAATAATCAGGTGTTCACTTTAAGTTTTCATTTAGTGATGAGTAAATTTTTGCTACAAAAAGAGCATGAGAAATACCATGGAAGTGTCTCAGAGCCAGCAAAAGCTATGAAAAGAGTGACACTTTATCTCACAAAGTATGACACAGCCTGCAGAAGTGACATGCGTGGTTATTGTCACCACTAGAATTACCTACTGTAGCAAAAGCACAATAAACTCATTTAACCTCTTCCAACTTCTGGGAATCCATACTCTGGTCTCAAGAGACCAAGTCAATCATTTTGGATCCAAAAGTATCCAAAATGTTCTGGTGTTGCTAGAGGAGGAGTACAGTGAGAAGTGCCTGGTAACCACAGTGACGTTCAGTGTTAGTAAAGCTCTTATATTGGGATGTATGAGTGCTGAAGGTGTGAGGAAGTTGTGGTTTATCAATGGTGTCATGAATTCGCACACTACTGTGTGATGTAATACAAAAAAAAAAAACTGAAACTGCAGATGTTACCCTCCCCTCATTGCCTGCATTATTGGGCATTTTTCAGTGGACATGTATTTCTTAAAGGGGTCATCGGATGCCCATTTTCCACAAGTTGATATAATTCTTTAGGGTCTTAATGAAAAGTCTCTAATATACTTTGATTAAAAATTCTCAATGGTTTTGTAAAACAACACCCTTTTTACCTTGCCAAAATCAGTTCTGCAAAAATCATCTCATTCTAAGGGGTTGTTCCTTTAAATGCAAATGAGCTCTGCTCGCCCCACCCCTCCCTTCTCTCTGTGGAAAGACGATCTTGTTTACATTCGCTGCATTTAGCCGCATTTAGCCGCTAAACTTCCTAACTACCACTTTATTAGGAAAGGTGATCGCAAAGATTCATAAATAAACGCTTATACTCACTTCTGCTGTAAGTGAAGCTAGATCACGAATGATTTGCGCGAACATAGACGAATGTATGTAGATCGGGAGGCGCATTCCATTCACAAACAAATGTAATCCACTGCATCTGCAGCTGCTCAAATGTCGGGAGTAAATGACGAGCACTATGCTCATTATTATATCCAGCAACACAACACCTTAATCGCTCAATCGGAGATATTCTTGTCTAACTTACATCCCTGCTCTGGCATCAAAACATGGAAAGTTACTGGACTGAGACAGCTGGTCTAAGGTAAGAGCTCATGTCAATCAACTATTGTGGGAGCGGCCTCTGTCGGTGTGACGGCATACCGACAGGCATCTGAGAACGGCTCGATTCGAAAAAGGGGATATTATTTTTACAGATTAATTAAAAACCACTGCATGGATTTTTATCATTATAGGGTAGATTTGTACATACAGTGCCAACACACAGAAATGTTCAAACAACAGGAAAAAGTGAACTTAGCATCCGATGACCCCTTTAACATTCTTGAGCAGCTGTGGGGGATTCTGTAGAGATGAGCTGAGCAAAACTCACCATTAAAGACCAAGGAATTTAAGGAGGTTGTCCTCCAAGAGTTAAACAGGACAGATGTGAAAATTTGTCATGAACTTGCACACTCAGTGCCAAGAAGAGTCAGAGTGAGGCACTGCAGTTTGAGGCAGTAACACACCAAAAACATTTGTTCCTTTTTATGCAAATTATGATTACACGGGCAGATTAATAAAGACTTATTTAATGCAGTACCATGCATAATACTTTGTTTTGATCTCAAAACATGATTTTTGTCAGTTTTTTTATACATCATCTTAAACTAAATAAAAAGCTTTCCATTGATGTACGGTTTGTAAGGATAGGACAATATTTGGTCGAGATACATTTATTTGAATATCTGAAATCTGAGAGTGCAAAAAAATTCAAATGGCTATTGCTACAAATATACCCATGCTACTTACGACTGGTTTTGTAGTGCAGGGTCACATATGTATGGCTTCTCATCTGTAGTAAACTTGCTTGGTTGCTCACCTGTTACTGAGTTACACTTGCAATGTGGAGTGTTTGGTTTGGTAAAATAACTCAAAGACTCATGGAAGACACACTATCGGTTAAGTTTGAGTTACGGTTAAGTGTAGCGGTACATTTTCAACGTAATAGAAAATTAACCTTTTAGCAAGAGCCACAAATTTCCAATGAACCTGGTTTGTTTTTATAGAGTCAGATGTCAGATATACTACACTCACACATAATAAGATGGTTTTTAAACCTTTTAAATTTACTGTTGACAGTAAATCATAAGAGGAGGCTGACCATAATGACAGATGGCAAATTATGTAAATTATTTTATTACTGCTGTTTTATTTCATATGAATACTTTAAATAAAGCATGTTTAAATGAGCATAGCCAGCACACAGCATAGCATGATAGCATCACTGTTGATATCCATCTTTGTCCTCCATGGCGTGGAGGAGTCTTCACCTGGGGCATTGCTGGTGCCAATGGCCCAACCAAAGGGCATGCATCCTGTTGTGAGATCATTCCACTGCCACTGCGATCCATCAGTCAGCAGAAAAGCAATGGCCACATCAGGTTTCATCACATCAAATTGGGCCCCCAGTGCTCCACAACCGACTGTACTCTCTTTAATATTCAGGAAATGAGCAGTCTCAGCTATCACATACTGACAGACACATGCTGCAAGCAGTCAAAAAAGTTTAATCTCATTATAGACTAGCATGGATGAGTCAAACTGCCTGACTTCAGATGCCCAAAGAGGCCCTTCAGATATGAGTGCATCTGCTCTATGAGTCCTGGACACTATGAAATGCAGCCCCTTAGATCTGGCTGTACCTTCAGCCTCAAGCCATCCTCTAGAGGTCATGGGACTCAAGGAGCAAATGTCAAAGACGGGAACGTGATGCATTTGTCAGAACGCCTGAAGTTAATGGGAAGTCCCAATTCACTTCTCATGCTCAAAGTACATGGAAGGTCAAACATCTTTGATGTAACTTATTAGTTGTAATATTTAGTTGTAGACTGATATGTTAATATAACGGAGTCAAACTTTTGGGTGCACAAGAGTGTTTTAGTGGCACATACAAAAAAAAAAAAATGAATAAAAAATAATAATAATAATAATAATAATAATAAAAAGTGAGTTTTACATTAAAAGAACAATTCATTTCACTTTACATTTCAAAGTTTTAAGAATTAAGCCATATCATCACAGGTTTAAAATACACTGTAAAAATTATTTTTTCAATGTTATAAATATAACAAGATTACTGTAGTACATTTACAAACAAACAACAAATTTCACTCCAGGAAGTCTTCAACAGAACAAAGTAGAACTACATAAAAAGGCAGCACGCTCACTTTACTCACAACTCTCATTAGTGACTGGTGAAATTAATGCAATGCTGCATAAATAAAAGCAGCTCTGTGAGTTTGAAAAAATAGTTTAGAATTAAATACCAACTACAACACAACCCATCAAAATCATGTGTCCTATATCGAATATGCAATCACTGACATGCTATCCATTACCAGCAAGTCAACATGAGACATCAGTTCTGATGGGGCCCCTATAAGAAATTAATGAGTCAGGATTTGAAAGTGCCTGAGGCCGTGGGCACACACTATGGCGAGATGATTTCAGGCAATTCCTTGTTTTCAATAAGTAATGACCAGTCTTCTCCTTTTATTTACTGCAGGAGACAGGTTTAACAGACTTATGAGTGCCCTGAAGTCATATGCGCTTACTGGAATAAGAAGTGCAAATCTGGCACATATCCTGTAACTGACATGTAGCAATTAGCAATGCTTCACATGATCACAAATGAGGGAATCACAACTGCAGACATATTAGTGAGCTAAAACAACCTTAGTATATTAGACCTCATTTTCAGTTGAGAAGCAGTTTTATAAGAGTAAGTTAGGCCTAATCTATCAAGACAACATGACAATCCTTAAACCAGCTGGCCCAGGCTCACCTTCCTAATCAAATAAAGACAATTACAAAGGAAAACTAACCTGAATAAATACAGTTACAGGTTAAAAACACATTCGATCTACTATATGTCATCCCATGTAACTTACTATTTATATGGGAGAATGATGCAGATTTTGGCAGGAAACTGCAGAAATGGTCCTTTCCTCTCTATTATGACATATATATATATATATATATATGAACGTTTTTAAGTGAAATGTTTTTCTTTTTCTTTTTTTTTTTTTTTAATCCAAAGCGACTGTAAAGAAGAACAGAGCAGGGTGAGTGTGTGTGTGTGTGTGTGTGTGTAACTGCATTGGAGTGGTCAAATGTGGCATCTACCTATACATATCTATGCTTTTGGTCGCTGTTGAGGATAGATGACGAAGATCGCTGAATTTAAGATTTTAGAATTTGGGTCTGTCCCTCACAGTTATATGGTTTCTGAAGGTTTGGATTACAGTGCACTAATAACACTGATTCTTTTTGTAATTACAGTATGTTGCATTTTTTTAGTGTGTTTGTATACACTTAAATAGGGCTGTTACTAAAGATTATTTTGGTAATCAAGTAATCTGTTGATTATTCTGACAATTAATCACATAACGGATAATTATATATATATATTTTCGTAGTAATAAAAATATACCTAAGTGAACAATAGCCTTTAAAATGACTTAAAATACATATATAATAGCAATGAGGCAATAATTCAAATAAAGTATCAAAAGCAAGTATTCATATTTCATTTTATTGAACAAAACTGTTAAAAGACAATGTATTATAAACAATAGAGATAATGTACATTACGCATTAAAACAAAAGCCTGCAGAGGGCGCCAACGGCCTGACGATTGGTTTTACACTTTACTGCATGATCTAATCCGTTTTATATTGACTCATTAATATTGACTCAACATTTAATTCAAATATCTACGTAATCTTTAATATTTGGCCATTTCTTTATGATAGAAAAGCTACAGCCATTGTAATTTCTTGAATATGTGGACATCAAAACGTGAAAACCCAGAGTGAGGGTTTAAACTTTTATTTTGAAATCGCGATGAACGGTTAGCATATTGAGAAAGATAATGATGTATTCTCCTGTGTTTATGTGGGTTTATAAATGATTTACCTTGCAAATCTGATGAAATAATGCATGTTGCATTCCCAGATGAACGTTATAATGAACCCAAACTCACAGCAATATGCAGAAATAGAGTTTGAGATGCTCTACACATAATATAACAGTTTGTGTAGCAGCATTTACAGTGAACTGAGCCGCTCTGAGATGCACGTAACCTACAGGCATGTAAATAATTAAAGCGCATATATTAAACGTACATCATATATATTAATTTAATTGAATCTTAGCGTTTGTGAATTATTAATAGCATTATGCTTTTATTATGATTTTTAAATGGGTTTAATATGAGGATTTTTTAAAATGAGGATTTTTTTTTTAATCGAATCCTCGAATAGAATCGAAGAATTGTTGCAGCCCTACACCTAAATAAATGTGTCTTGCAGAACCACATTTTACATAAGATACATGGGAATTCTTACAAGATCACGTTAGATAGTCTTCGCAGATCAGGTGGAGGCTGGCAGCTTCTTCCACCAGAGAGGAGTAGTGGGGCTGAAGGTTTTGGAGAATGACTTTTTGCCTCATTTTGAAGGAACACAGCATCTCTCATTAAGTGACCTCAGCTAGTGGGAAGGAGCTTACATTTGTAGTAGTGAAGTCCTGTTATAAAGATTCATGTGTGACATTTGATTTTTTTTTTTTTTTTTTTTTTTTTTTCAGTGCTTCAGTCTTCTGTTTGTAGAACTATTATAGAAAGAAATATAAAATATTGCATAATATATTCACTAAAAGAGTCTGGAGCGGAAAAGCCTGTTTTGAATCTATCCCATGCATTTTCCCATCTCCCTCCCTGTCTGGTTTTGATAAGCTCATAAGTGCATTTTAGTGAATGCAGGCATCCTCTGCAGCATTCCAGTAACATGTCTCTGTGAGGTCAATTAGCCATAATGGTCCAATAATGTAGTTTACTTGAATTGTAATTGGATTTGGATAAGCCAGTGGTCTTTATAATGTCCTGTATGCATGGATAAAAATGCATATCAATTACTACAGTTACTCTCATTACATATGACATCGACTTGAGATGCCATTGGGAAACCTCTGGGTTTAACAGGATGCATGACTCATAAATCATCAAGTCATGAAACATTTCAAAAATATGCACAGTTTGATTAAGAAAAAACAGTAGTAAAACATCACAACAATGAAAAAAAAAAAAAAAAAACAACTGAAGGAGCACTTTAATTAATTCCCAGCAACATGAGCAGTGCCCTTTTTCAACACATAACTTGGTCTTTATTGTTGGAGCTGATACTGGGAACACATTCAACTCCCGTTGTTCTGCGGCAGACGATTAAAACAACAGCTCTATGAAAGATTTTCCTCTCCCCAGCTGTGAAATAAACATGCCGGCATTAAAGGAAACAGCATTCCCTCTGAGATTAGATTGACTTTAAACAGTCTTGGACTATCCACTCACTGTGATGCAGGCTATTTTTGTGTATATTTTCAACTGTTTCATTATGCTGATGAAAATACCCATCAGAGGCTCAGAAACACAACAGTAAAAGCTTAACTGCCAGCTTTATTCAGAATGGAGCACAAAAACGTGTGAAAATTCACGTCCAAATACGGTACCAGTTGAAGTTTAAAAGAAATATTTAGGAAGATTCGTCTTTATGAGGTTTCATATTCTCAAAGGTAAAATTCAACCATTTTAGTTTTGGTGGCAAGTGTGTGATTTTCTCAGATGTTAAAACACTTTCTTTATCTCAGCTTAATGCACAGAGACAACTATAAGCAAGCCATTCAGTGGTTGATTTCCCTGAAAAGCGTGGCTTTGTGGGACTTTCATCATCACCCTCTTTATTTGAGCCACCCAACATTTCAACTTCTGGCTCAACCAGAGCCGTACTTAGAAGCAGGATGACTAGTATCTTCAAACAGCGCAGGATTTGGGGAGCATTTAAAACCTGTTAATCTATTATTGTTTTTGTAATATAGTTTTGTACTGCTAATGGCATGGAACATAAACACTTTGGTTACTAGATGAGCTGCCCATGGCACCCTGACACTTGGAAACAAGCCACTGAAGATGTAAAATTCATACAGACAGATTAACAACATTTGAATGTGTGCCAGTTACTACTGCAACAAATTGAAATAAGTTAAGAAATGAGTTGTATTATCTGCTTCTGGCCCCTTTTCAGCACTAAAATTGCAATATCTTTGAAAACCTTGATGCTGCATACTGGTCATAGTGTTGTTGACTCCTGTGAAATCTTTTGCACAAATGGCATATTCATTTTCGTTATTGCAACTTTATTGCTCACATTTGTGATGTAATTTCTTATTATTTGGACAATATTGTATAATTGCAACAAGAGGCTGGTGCCCTGGGGCCTTGCAAAACTATCCGTCCTCACTACATGCTGTAGAAAAGCATTGTCAAAGATTTTTCTACAACCTGCAGTCATTTTTTAAATTGTTGGTAATTTACAAAACATCTGAAGAACTTATTGAAAGCCTGTTTCTCTCACTCTTCCAAAGGGACAATTCTCTCAGCAGAAGGATTACTCATAAAACTAAAAAAAAAAAAATAGCTAGAGTGAGCATTTAAAGTTAACTTTCACAAAATATATTACTTTCTGAGACCCAAGGCCTTTGTATTTTACAAATCCTTCACTCCCTTCATCATAGTAACAGGGATAAACCGCTCTTGTACCTTTCAACAATATCTACGGGTTACGCCTCAGTGGTGAAAAAGTGTACCAGATTCTTCATCTGCTTTTCCCCGGCTAGTAACGCACAGTGTATATCTGAGCAGAAATTATTCTTTCAAAGTGACAGATTTATCTCTTTCTGTTACAACTTGTCAGAAATGCCAAGCTTCAATTTTCCAAGGCCTGGTTGTTATTGTGCACCCAAGTTTCCTCTTTCTTTGCTATCTGGCTGATCAAAACAAATGAAAAATCACATCTTCCACAAAGTTGCGAGAGCAGCATGATTCAAGTGGCTGCAATTTTTGTATGACATTAAAATCTGTTGTTTGCAGCGTTCAACACTCGCACATTCCAAACAGATCCAGCGATGAGAAGCGACGCCATTTCTTTGGAATAAAAAATGAACTGTGGAAAGCAGAAGCGTGCTGAGATAATGATCGTAGTTCTGCAGCTGCTTAATAAATGCATCTCATCATCTGTTGTTGTGGAGCATTTTCTAAGAACATTTCGTATGGTCATAATTAATTCACATATTTTGAATGTGCAAATTGATTAGGGGCATGACATTTGTTAAAAAAAAATAAATAAATCAATGGTGTGACCAAACACTCCACAACTCCACTGTGTATCCCAGCAAGTCCCACAAAATAATTTAGTATTTTAGAACATTCTGCACTTTAACTAATTATGGTCTTGTACTCTGTGCAAAGTTTTGGGAGTGACAGCCATGATTTGTGCTTGATTAAAAATGATAGAAAATCATTTGAGGGTGTGTTTGTTCTTGATGACAAAAATATGTTCATTAAAACTGAATCTTTTAAATACATATGACATTACAATCTACTGTATTATAAAAGTTAGCATACTGTTTTAAGTAAAGTTCCTTGAGCAAATAAATTAGCTAGAGCAAATAAATATGTAAACCACCGTACACAGAGGTGCTATGTTTTGAGCTTCAGATGGGAAGAAGCTGCAAACAGATGTGAATGCATTAAAAACATGAATCATTTGTATAATATTAGGCTACCCTTCAAACAAGCCTGCACTGGCCCTTTATTGGCCCACTTAGGGTTAGCCTTAGGGCCCTCAGCAGGCTGCCAGTGCAGGTCCTCTGAGACTTTGCCCATTGGCAAATCGTTGGTCTCTTAGTGCTGGCCCTGCACAGGCAGCCCTCACTTAGTCCCCAGGAAGCTCTCACTAGGCCCACACAGGGCCCGCACTATTAGTATACAACAATACATCTGCTTCACTTTAAATACTTTTCAGCTACTATAACCTAAGTCTTTGGGAAAAACAGTTATTATACATCTAAAATGGATGCAATCACCACATAATTGTCAAATATGTACAGTAGTCAAAGGGATTTCAAATCAATGCATTTATTAAATACAAAATAGAAAACATTCGATTCAGGTTAATACAGCTAAATATAGTCAAAAAATGTAAATACACAAAAGTACTAATATATATATATATATATATATATATATATATATATATATATACATAGATAGATAGATAGATAGATATAGATATACACTACCGTTCAAAAGTTTGGGGTCAGTAAGACTTGTAATAGTCTTTAAAGTAGTCTCTTATGCATTTATTTGATTAAAAATATAGAAAAAAAAAACAGTAATATTGCAAAATGTTTTTACAATATAAAATAATGTTTTGTATTTTAACATACTTTAAAATAGAATTTATTCCTGTGATGAAAAGCTGAATTTTTATCAGCTGTTACTCCAGTCTTAAGTGTCACATGATCCTTCAGAAATCATTCTAATATGTGGATTTATTATTAGAATGATCAATGTTGGATAGTTTCAACAGTTGTGCTGCCAAATATTTTTTGGAACCTGTAATTTTTTTTTTTCAGGATTCTTTCATGAAAAACAAGTTTAAAAAGAGTGTTTATTCAAAATATAAATATTTTATAACAATGTAAATTATTTATTATTAACTTTTAATAAACTTTTAATTATTAACTTAATACATCCTTGGTGAATAAAAGTATTAATTTCTTAAAAAAAAAAAAAAAAGAAACAATAAAAATGTACTGACCCCAAACTTATATATATATATATATATATTTACAAATAAAATAAAATAAAATAAAATAAAATAAAATAAAATAAAATAAAATAAAATAAAATAAAATAAAATAAAATAAAATAAAATAAAATAAAATAAAATAAAATAAAATAAAATAAAATAAAATAAAAATAGATTGTAGGATTTCGTCATGTGAAAGTTGATGTGCAAATGTCTTATCTCTAGTACATCAATGTCCAAACACTGTCCATAGCTGAAGTTGGCTGATAGCAAATGAATATTCCAACCTCTTGTAATGAAAACACACCACAGCTCTCAAACACCAGACTCTTCCTAACCAGGAACAGTCAAAAAATAGTCCAGACTATGGTCCTACGTAGAGATTAAAAAAAAAAAAAAAAAAAAAAAATACTCCTTTAGACTGGGCTTGAGATGACACATTTTCCAACCAGGTCACAGCTGTCAGGGTTATGTCTGTGTTTTGTAGTGTTGGAGAGTAACTAGTTACATGTAACAGAATTATGCAATTTAATTACAAAGTAAATGTAATTGTAATTAGTTACAGTTACTGAGAAAAAATGTGTAATTAAATTACAGTTACTTTTGAAAATGTTAATGATTACAAAGGGGGTTACATCTGTTTTTTTTTTTTTTTACATACACACACCCACATACAGATTTAATTGACTTCTGTCATAAATTGCATTGACTGCTCTAAAATGAGACACCAATGTTTGAGGAGTTTAGGACACAGAATAGGTCACATGCATATTTGATAACTGTTTTATTTCCTATTTGGGTTTATGCATGTACTTTATTCTTTAAGATTATTATTATTTTTTTTTTTTTCCAAGGCTTTGTCAGATGCCAGTATTTCCTGTCATAACCATGCAAACATTTGATTTCAAAACCAGTATACCAGCTATTAAACTATTTCTTGTTATGATCTATATTTAACCTCAGAATGATTTCAAAGTAAATAAGAGGTGTTAAAGGTGTGTTCATGCCATATTGGAATTCCCATAATTACGAGATTTCAACTTGTAAAAAGCGTTCACGTCCTCGTAGAACTCGTAATTACAACTTGTGAACTGGGAGTCTTCTGAGAGCTACGACTTGACCGGTGTACCACCTGACCAACATAGGCTCTGTTTAGGCATTGACAGTGTTGCCATAGAAAAGCATAATTCCGAGTCTGAGGATTTTGTGAATTTGTGGCGCTGTGCTTTCAATTAAATTATTACACTGTTCTGTGGAAAGCTTGATTCTAAATGGTCAGTCATTGCATTCCAAGGTATGTTGTTATTCCCTGATAACAACTGGTAAAAGCTAATAACACAGACTTATCCGGGCAACTTAAGTCAGCGCTATACGCTTGATAGTTTTTCTTGGTGAAAGCTTTGCGTTTGGTTAGCTAATAAAATATTAAAACTCAATTCAATATTATGTGTACAATTTCTTAATTCTGTCAACTTGCCGCTTGCTAGCAACAGATTTCTTAATGGAAGCTTTGCGTTCAAAAATTTAAACTCAGATCAGTGTTTCGTGTCTAATTATTTACTTTTGTGGCAAACAGCTGTGTAATAAGTGGGATAATGTACATCCAGCAGTTATCACAAAATAAAGGTGTATATTTTCCTTTACTTTTTATAATTTTAATTCAAGTGATAAAGGATTTTGAAAGTCTGACAGTAATCAGTGTCGAGTGCTACTCTAACGTTAACTCTGCCTGGTTTAAATGTTTCAAAATGATTAACTGTTGCAAATATGAGAAATATAATCAAAAAATAATCAATGTAATAAGTTACATTACTTTAATAAAGTAATTGAAAAGTTACATTACTTATTACGTTTTAAATAGAGTAACTTGTAATATGTAACCTGTTACATTTCCAAAGTAACCTTCCCATCACCGGTGTTGGGAAGTCACATTGTGGACTTGTTTTCCTTGTTTCCCCCCCACCTTAGTTCCTGTATTTCCATATTTATGACCATGGACCACAAAACCAGTCTTAAGTAGCACAGGTATATTTGTAGCAATAGCCAAAAATACATTGTATGGTTCAAAATGCTACATTTTTCATGCTACATGCTACAAATATCATTAGGATATTTAGTGAAGATCATGTTCCATGAAGGCACTTTGTAAATGTAAACCCTTTTTGAAAACCATACATTTTGTAAACTACAAATATACCAAACTTTACATTTTTAATCAGTAACATGCATTGCTAAGAACTTCATTTGGACAACTTTTAAAAAAATCTATATTTTGATTTTTTTGCACCCTCAGATTCCAGATTTTCAAATAGCTGTATCTCGAACAAATATTGTCCCGTCCTAACAAACCACACATCAACGGAAAGTTTCAAAAGTTGACCCTTATGACTGGTTTTGTGGTCCACGGTCACGTTTGGTCTCCTTTCTGTTCTTGTTTAGTTAAGTGATTACTCCTCCACCTGTTATAAATTACCCTGTGTATTTAAGTTTCTCTCGTCTTCCATTTACTTCTTTTTACATGTCCATACGTTTGTAGTTCCCCAAGTTTGTATAAATAAAGACTGTTATTGAGAATTATGTGCCTACGTTCTCCTGGATTCCTTGAAGGATGACAACAGCACACTGGGCTTCATTTATGAAATTGGGACAGAAATTGGGCGTATGTCGTTTCTACACAAAACTTGGAATTTATCAATATGGACGTGAGCGGTGACTACGATCAAATCTTACGTCACGTCTGAGCTCATGTATTGCGTGCAGCATAGAGAATTTCGGAGAATTGTATAATGACAGCATTTTGTTCATTTAGATTATTTTCCTGGCTGACAAACAAAGCTTTTTTATTCTTTTAGGGCATTAGATTTATATGCGCAAATAGCAGCATAAACAACAGACCATGAGGATTCACACACCGTCGCATCACCCACCTGCTGCACTTTGGTGAACGGAGGAAAACTGAAATTATAAAAGAAATAAAATAAATAGGGCTAGCCTACATTAAATATATTTATCTTAAATAATTAACAGATTAACAAAAGAAAAAAAAAAAACCTCTGCGACAGGTATAAGCCACTTTTGTTTTTGTGACACTCTTAATGCATTTTATTTGTTATGTCTTTACTTTATTAAATGTAACTGATCACACAGACACCTCACGTGCACACTATTAGTATTAGTTTTTAGAGTAAGATCAATTTCTCTTTCATGAGTTTACTTCCTCTTTTTGGCCGTGAACTCTCCTTGTCGTAAACTCTAGAGGCAAGGCTTCTAAATCGGGGTGTTTTAGGGGCGTGATATTTAAATGACGATTGTTTTCAGACGCCACATTTATCAACGTGCGATCATTCAGGTGACGAGATTGGTGGCATACGAATGTTTCATGAATCACACGTGAACTCTGTAGTAAGTTGATTTGTGCACACAGATCTGCGCTTGTTTCTGTGTTAGATTGATGTAAGGCCCACTGTTTTCAACAGGTGAGCCATGCTGGCTACTGCTGCTCGCTATTGCTAACTCCCTCTACCCACATGGCTTTACTTAAGGAAACATAAAACACCTTATCACCCCTAGTGGTAAGGAAGAAAACTGCCCACAAAATTCCTATTAACAGGCTCATGTCTGTTACACCTCAAAAATGGCTTGTGAGACCCACTTTCCAGCGGAGCTTAGCTCCAACTTTGATCAAACTCACCCATCTATGATTTTCTAATCATCCTGAAGACATGCTTAGGTGTGTTTGATTAAGGTTAGAACTAAACTCTGCAGGAAAGTGAATCTCATAAGCCAGATTTGAGGATCCCTGGCCTATATGAAACAACAGGTTCTGAAAAGGTCTCTTTTGGTTTGAGCCATTCCATTTCAATTGAGTGGCCAGTCAATGTATTCTCCAAGTTGCATTATTGAGTGGCCAGTCAATGTATTCTCCAAGTTGCATTACAGGGCTGCCTACACAAAACCTGCATGGGCCCAAAGCATACAACAAAGTTGCTCTGGGCCTGAACGGGCTGGCCCACACTGGGCCATCATGGGATTAATGTGGACAGTCTGCTAGTGTGGCCTGCTCACAGAGAGCCTGTGGTGAGCCCAAAGCTGTGGGCCTCTCCTGGGCAAGCCTACACTGGGCCTGTTTAGGTTTGGTGTGGGCTGGCCCTAGGCCACTGTGCCCGAAAAAAAAAAAAAGCATAGGCCCCGCAAGGACATGTTTGCAGGGATATATAACTGCAATTTAAATCAGGTGTCCTCAATCACGTTCAGACTAAGGAACCCTTGGAGAACAGGAAGATGGAAAAGGAACCCTAAATTAAAAGTGGATGTTGCATTAACCCAACATTTGTATAGTACTATATTTATGTACAATCATGATGCTTCCATTGCAAAGTTATTAAAGCAATCACTCAAGTCTTACTCGATCATTCCAGCTCAAATATCTAGAGACATTCCTAAACCAAGATTTAAGACAGCAAAATAACTAAGCAAAATGAATATGATTTTATTTTATTTTTTGCCCTGTAAAACAAGACACAAATGTTAAGTAAGAAATACAGTTTGTTTGTTTGTTTTCACAAGTTTTCTCACCCAAATCTCATGAAAAAAAAAAAAAAAAAAAAAAAAAAAAAAAAAAAAAATTTATAAAGCATTAAGGTTCAAGCATAAACAATGTCATTGGGGCGTAAGCTGATAGTACATATTTACCACAAATTCACTAAAACTGAAAATAATTACAAAATGCCATAAGTGTACTGGTTTACTTTATGTATATTTGAAATCTGAATTCAACCATTGGCGAACCCCATGTACTGTAGAACACTCCTGATTTAAATATTATTTAAAGTAATTTATTTATTTATTTATTTTTTTACTATTTAAAAAAGGAATAAAAAAAAAAAAAAAACATTGAAAAAGTACTGTAGTGGTATCATGATCGGTGTATGTGGTTCAACATACAGTCTATGTCATGTTCCCATGATCTCCTCTCTCTTTTGATTATCATTCTTTACTGTCTCAATGTGCTAATTTGATAAAAATGTGATGAAAGTCTATTGTATATAGTATATAAAAGTATATAAATAAAAGAAGAACATCCAAAATACAAGAGCAGGGGAACTTAACTCAGAAGATGTAAACAATCTTTTAGTTGACCTCTGAACTTAAATTGCTCTTTGCCCGTGATTGCTGTTCAATTGCTATGTTGTGTGTCCCCGGGCAAGCACTCAAACAAAGAGCATAATTCATAAGTGCCTCGCTTTCACT
Source organism: Cirrhinus mrigala (assembly GCA_036247105.1). Classification (NCBI taxonomy): domain Eukaryota; kingdom Metazoa; phylum Chordata; class Actinopteri; order Cypriniformes; family Cyprinidae; genus Cirrhinus; species Cirrhinus mrigala. The sequence goes on from CM070008.1 coordinate 12,809,834, forward strand.
AATGACTGACTCCACTTCCTCACGAATGCCTGTCACATGAACTCAGAGAGCACCCACTGGAATAGATAAGATTATCAGAAAATATGATGAGAAAACAATCAGTTTTAGGCTGCAGCTAAAATGAAGGAAAACTAAGCAAAACATTGAAGTCAAATCTGTTCTACAACAGGTGCAATGGCAGCAAAGATTGATAGCATGAGCTATATACAACATCTTATGATATAGTGACATTACATCATTCTTACACTTCCTCAGTCTTCATTTGCATTTTAACTTTTAATTAGAGAACAGTAACAAAACCAGCATGGATCTGCTCCCTCAATCATAACTCTAATGAGTTACGTGACGAGTTACGTAACTATCAACTGGATTTAATACCCTGCAGAGTTAGACGTTTGACAATGGTTCAAGCGTACTGTGTGAAATAAATACAAATTACTTATTTTCTGTCCATAAAAGTACTTTATTTTTTCATGAAAAGAATACAGATTAGGACCCAAAAAGGTCTTTTCTATTAATTTTCAACAAATGGTCAATGAAAGAACGTGTGTAACCTTCAAAAACACGTTAGATCAACTGTTCATTCATTTTATATGAGATTTTCTGTTTTTGCCACCCTGCTACCAAACTTGTGTTCTTTTGTAATTTTACAATAATAAACTTTAAATATGCATTAAAATTAAACAGACAAATTTCAATAAATGAAAAAATAATGCCAGATGTGGTAAAAGGGTTAAAAGTTAACAAAGTTGCACTTAAAATTAAAGTTGCAATCCAGAACTTTTGCCGGTTTATCAATTACTAAACAGAACTTGACTAAAGAGTCTTGCAAAAGAACATTGTAGCCGGAGCTACTTTTCTCTGTTTCTGTCTATGACGAATCACACAGGTACTGGACTACTCCGCAGCGGTTCCTACCAGAACCAGTCTAAAATAGTCTGAATATAAAAACGTATTATATGTGTACCGTAGTGATTCAGGATAAGCCAAAAACATGGTTTGGAAAATGGATTCATAATGTACTCGCTTATTATGTACATTTTGTAAATTTTGAACACAAGAAAAGTTACAGACTGCACCTTTAAGCTATCACTTCATAGTTAATAATAATAATACAGTACGATTTTCTGTAAAATAAAGTTTTATCAATATTATATATCAAAAGCATATTTAATACAGCTCACACAAAACAATACAAAACAAACCATTGATGTCTCTAAAGCTTTTTTTTTATTATTATTTTTTAAAGCGTTCCATATATTTGTGCAAAGTGCTTGCTACTTAGGCATTGCTTATCCTCTGTATTGACACTTTGTCAACTGTGAGGGATTTCTAAGAGCAATGATGAAGAAAAGATGAGAGCAGGTGGAACGGACAGATCCGCAAAGTACTGTCTCTCTCTATAAGCAGCATCTCGTGACGCTTTTCACATTGCCTCTCACAAGAGGATGATCCTCGCTTTACTTTGCATGGCCGATTCTCATTTCTTTGGCTAATATGCCATAAATTAATGATAAGCCGTCACCCATGCTGTAGGTCCGAGGGCATGTTGAGGGAGCGGGAGGCAGATAATTTTTCCATTTCACACTTGAATTTTTAATAGCCCTGTTTAATCCAGAAATACCAGACAGAGGCCTGGAGCATCCCTCAGATGACAGACTACTGAAACCAGCTGTATGATCAGCATGGACTAAACACCCTGACTAAACAGATGTAGTTTATAGATTAAATTACTGTTTACAAACAAATGCTCGGCGGCGACACTTTCGGCCTCCCTGGAAAAGAGGATTTGTACCATTCAAATTAAGCTGAAAATGGACAAAATTGGCTGAAACGCCACTTTTCCAAACAATTTTTTGGCTAATATTAATTTCCACAGTGCAACTGCTCAGATATAAGTATGAAGCTAAATGTGATATATGAACAAAACCATCATATATGTAAATATTGTGGGATGAATGTGATTGCTTTTTGAATCTGCAAAATGTTATTTTACCAAAATAAGAGGGATCATACAAAATGCATGTTGTTTATTTATTTAGTACTGACCTCAAAATTATATATTTTACATAAAAGACTTTTACATATAGCCCACAAGAGAAAACAATAGTTTAATTTATAAAAATGACCCTGTTCAAAAGTTTGCATACTCTTGATTCTTAATACTGTGTTAATACTGAATGATCCACAGCTGTTTTTTTTGTTTTTTGTTTTTTTTCATATACTGATTTTACTGTAAGCCATCAGTATCATTTTATAATATCTTTTATTAAACCATCACTGAAGATTCATACATCCATGACATTGTCTTCTTGACATGTCATGATAATTAGATTTATATTACATTGTTTAGCTGAAGTACAAGAGTGATTTTACTGAAAGACTCACAGAGCAAAAAATAAAAATAAATAAATAAAAATCAAAAAAACTTTCAAGGAACCCATTTAACCTCATTAGAATTCATAGCTTTTGTCTGTAATTAATTTCAGAAATTTCTTTTTGGCAAACTATAGAAAAACATTTTTCCTTATCTTACATTCGTAGTGAAGAAAAATGTACTGGCAGCATGAATGTCAATATAGTTGGCATGCAATGAAGTGGGGCCTGTTGAATGGATGATTAACCCTGAATTATTAAAAACTAATTTCCTCATTTGTTTCAGACATTGGGTTCCTTTCACTGTCAGCGAGATGCCAACGCAGCATCGGAGTCATTTAAAACACACTGAAGTGGAAAGGCATTGAGAAGCCAACTTGACAACAACCATTTGCCCTTCGCCCATGAAATTTCACACAAAACAGCTTAGTGTCCAATTACGCTCACAGCTTTATTTCAAAAGACATTAATGGCAAAATGGAACAAAAGTTTAGACCATAATCAAATACAACCAGTCTATGAGTCTGTTTGGCAAAACATTTAAATGGATTTATGATGTAAATGGACTTATACTCATGGTTTAATCTTTTTAGACTGTGTCTTCTGAGAGACAGAGAATAAAAATTGCATTATGAACAAATGGACAATCTGCCCGGGGCAGAGCATTTTCGGGCCAACAAATAAGACATTTAAGTGCTGTAACTTGAAGTTAAACATGGCGTGTCACTAAATCGTCTAAATCCTATTTAAAAAAAAAAAAAGAAAAAAAAAAAAAAGGATCAATTCCTCATGTGGGCTATTGTTTAAAAAAATGGATTGTATCAAATCATGGAGCTGTATTGTTTCATGGCAGCAGAGTAAAATCTGTTAGCCTCTGCGAATTCTAATTCTGTCTGGATAATGGTATATCATTTATTAATGATTTTTTTTTTTTTTTCTTTTTTTTTCTTTTGTGCGGCCTTCACAGCTCAGCATAATTTTCCAGTGAAGGCTTTGTGATTGTACATACAGTATTCTTATGGTATCATCAGTGTTGGCATAAATGCTCATTTCTCAAGCATTATCAGTCATGTGACATTTGTAGCTCAGGTGATTGGCTTAAAAAGTTCTGTGGTTCCATTAGCAAAGATGGCAGCATGCATGTCACATACTCTGAGAGGGTCATGAGGTATAACCGAGCTCCTGCCACTGAGATGAATGGGAATGCTAAGAGATTGTGAACCTGGTGAACCTTCATTATGAATTTAGACCTTTTTCCAACTTTCTAGTTTAAAATAACAGGTAGTTCAAGTACTGCTAGTATCCCCTTCAATTAATATATGTAGGGTGAATTTGAGGTAAAGTGGGCCTTTTAAGCTTGATTGTACTGTGCTCAGTGGGTTTTCACTTTCAGAGCATAACAGTAGTCTTATATAACTGACTTTTTAGACAAACAGAAATAAGTGTGCTGTCAGGTAATTCAAGTCAGAGATGGAAGAAAGGAATAAGAGAGCAGAACCTCAGGCAAGGTTTGAAGTTGAAACTGGAATGAAAAAGGATGAGAGGAACAACATGTAGCTGCAAAGTATAAAAATGGCTTTTAAATATGTTCACAGATAAAGTTCCTTTAAAGTGTTTAGAAAAAAACAAGAAAAAGTTCCAAAATATTACATTAAATTTTCGTCTTATTTGTTTTGTTTTGTTTTTCTTTGTTGCTGCATGTATTATATTCGCAACATATTTTTAATGTGTTCATTTTCATCAAAATTCTGTTAGATTCCATCAAATTTAATGTCAACACAACATGTTCTTTCAAGTGTTTTGAATTTTACGCACATATTGAGAGAATTTATGACATATAGCCTATATGTTTTGGGGTTGGTAAATATGTTGTTGAATAAATTTGTTTGATAATATGTGCTAGTAAATATAAAATAAATATACTATAAAATATTATTTACATTACATTTACATTTATAAATACATGTGTTTTTATCATTTCTAATTAAGATGCAGGATCATTTTTGATAAATCAGAGATGGCCCACTTTACATGAAAGACACTTGTCTGGAGTGCATGATCTCAAAATGCTTTATATAGCTACAAAATAATCCATTATATGAAACGGAAATATTATATATATATATATATATATATATATATATATATATATATATATATATATATATATATATATATATATATATTAGGGCTGTCTTAATTAATTAGTAATGAAAAAATAACGCGACTAAAATATTTTAATGCATTTAACCCGCTGGCCCTCCTGCCCCCATACCTGTACATCATCTTATATTTCGTACTGTTGACTGTTGACAAATATAATTCAGAGACAACAACTCCATAAATGCAGTTATGCCCTAAAATTCAAGATACTGTGGCAAAAATGCTCCTGTATGAGCTGTTGTTTCATATTTATATATATATATATCACATATCGCACAACATCACACGGGCAACAAGTGCAATATGACACGATTTTGCTGATTTTGTCCCGATCTATCACAAGCTTAAATGTGATTTTATACAACAGTTCAGTAAATCAGAAGTTTGATATCGTGTTATATTTTAAACACAATATTGTGTTTTTGCAGAGAACATATTATCTTTGAAGCCATAGCAGAATTGTTGCACGTCTCCGAGCAACACAGCAGTGTTTAGTTTCTGAATGAATCTGCGTTTTGAACGAATCACGTGAACCAATGATTCAAAGGTCCATTCATAAAGAGAACCATTTACTTAATTCCTGAATGAATCAGTCATTTGAATGAATCGGATGAATGACTCATATAGACATTTATTGCCACCAGCTGGCAGATTTAGTTTCTTATTTAGAGTATCATTTCATTGATGATAATAATAATAATAATAATAATAATAATAATAAAGGGGTAGTTCATCCCCCCCAAAAAATTGTCATCATTTACTCACCCTAATGTCGTTTTAAACCTTTCTTTTGTGCAACATAAATAAGGTGTTTTGTAAAAAAAAATACTGACATGTTTCTCAAATTATCCTCTTTTATGTTCCATAGTTTTTGTTAGGCCATTGGAGCCTAAATGTTTATGTGTAATAAATTCTATGTTCAATCAAATAAAATATTTCTTTCTAAAGCTACAATTTGTAATGTCTGCTTGATACTTTCTCATTTAATACAAAAATAGCTTATATTAAAAATAACTTAGGCTCCTCTCTTTTCTGAATCTGGATGTTAATTAACCATTCAAATATCCATTATTTATGGATATTGACCAGCTCACTAAATGAACTTCAAACACACTCGACCTTCCATAACGCCTGCTTTCAAACAACAGACACTCCCACAGAGATCAAAATCAGTACAAGAAATCACAGAATAACTGTTACTCAAATGACGTTAAAAACAATACAGATATTATATATTACTATTAATACCTAAAACTGACAAAACAGAAAAAGAAAGAAAGAAAGAAAGAAAGAAAGAAAAAGAAAGAAAAAGAAAGAAATCCCAGTCATAGCAATAATCTAAATTCAGTGTTTTTGCACAGTTTAATGGCATGCATGAAAGGGTTTGCAACAGAATGTCTAAAATCCTTGTAATAAGTTAAGATGAGATAAAATAAGGAAATTTCTATGCCGGGGGATGTTTAGAACAATAAAACAATAAATAAACAGTGAAGATACATAGTAGAATAAACATAAATAAAAATAATAATAATAAAATAAAATAAAAAAATCAAAGCATGGAACTCCCTGTAAACTAGCTGTAAACCACTGCTAAAAATTAGTAGTTATTTAAAATAAAACTTAAGATAGGGATGGAAGCTGCAACTTCAGTTGTGAGATCAATCAGAATTCGCTGACAGAAAAGCTGTGCCTCTGAAATGAGCCCAGAGCCTTAAATTGTCTCCACAGACTCTACAGCTTCTTTAAACCACACTTTTCACTGTATGAATAGGAATAAATGTCATTTACCATCTATTGTGCTTCTTTGAAGCCGTTGCGGAAAGATGAGCAATAAGCTCACTTTGTCGTCTGATACGCCTTTAAACTTGGCAGAAATACAAACCCTTAGACAACAGTTTCATGCCATTCTGCTTGGTTGGTAAGACTTTTATATTTAATTGCTTTTTATTTGAGTCACAAGTAAGGTTAAAAAAAAAAAAAAAGGGGGCCAGCTGGAGAGACTTGCCAATTTGAAGATATCGTTGTAGATATGCTACTATCAGTTTTTTTAAGTTTTGCAGGAGGTTTAAACAAAGCTTAAAGATCAGTTAGATACTGTATAGTTATGTTACATATACACTTGTGTTTTAAACCAAAAAAAAAAAAAAAAGGCTCAGCATCACAGGCATTCAGTGCTGTGGCTGTGGAAGTGTGTTTTAAAAAAGCATCATGAACACATCTCCCTTTTTCTCCTAATCTTTTGTTATTTTGTTGTTTATTTCCTTTCTATTTGCTTCTTTCAATATACAAACTATTTTTTTTAGACATACTTCAAACAGGAAAGTGGGAGAGACATATAAAAAAGTATTGTTTTTGAGTACATTTTCAGCATTGACTCTCATAAATGTGCATTTCCATGATCAGCCTTTTTTAAAAAAAATACTACAATAAAATATATTTAGTAAAATATTTAATTATTATTTATTTATTTATTTATTTATTTTAGATTCCTATGTCATGTAATAATACATTTTACTGGTGAATAAATACAGGTATATTACCACAACAAACATTTGTGTTGCCAAACAGAGAAAGCAAAGCCTTCCTTCATGCTCTAATTCTAATGCATGAGATTTGCTATGGTTTGTGCTGCATCGTCTGTTATTTAGCGGATAAATAATCCAACAATCAGAAGTGTGCTGTATTCAATTACCCACATCCCCAACACCAACCCATTAACAAACAAAAAGCACAATTAATTAGAAATAATGGAACATCGCAAAATAAAAAAAGGATTTACTGAATTTGCTTAACAAAAAAAGAGAGTATGACAATAAAATAATGAATAAATTGATGACTAGAATACACTTTTAATAGACATACTTAAGAGGCTGTTTGCTTTTTTATGTCATTACAGCCTATACTGTTATTTTCTTATAAATCTTTTGTAAATTAACTGGCATGTTTTGTTTCAATACACAGACATGTTTGAAATAGTATTGTGTTTAAGCATCCTGTTTACTGTACATTATGATGTGTCACTAAACTGTTTATGCAATAATATTATTTCCACTGGCAAAAGAGAATAAAATGTCAGCCATAGCCAACTGTCTTATATTAAACTCAAAAACATGCTGTTGAAAAGATGTTGGAAGTGTGCAGCCTTGTTTTGCCTGCCATAGGCATCACATTGACCTATATTATAAAGTCAGTCTGTAACTGTTAAGGATGCCATATTCTTACAGCAGCTCGTCAGGGCTACATGTACGAGTAAGTAATTACTGTTTGCCCTATGGAAGGACTAAAGCATGTGCTTTTTTGCATCTTGAATGCTTATAAAAGGATGTTATGAATTTTTATTCTGGGGCAAAACCCTACTGCTCATCCTGATCCCTGACCCAATTCTGTTGCAGCCAATCAGCACACAGACTCATCATAATTAAACTGTGACTCTCATATAAATTGTATGATTAAAAAGTTTTTATTATTATTATTATTATTTTATTATTGTATTTATTTATATTTATATTATTTATTTTTAATTATATAGTATGAATGTATATTTGTGTACCACTCAGAAATAATAAAATAAAATAACATAAAATAAAATAACATAAAATTAAATTAAATTAAATTAAATTAAATTAAATTAAATGCCACAACAATGCCAAAATTTCAGCCACAACATGAAAGTTCAGGTGCTGTATATATATAGTTATTAGTAATTGACTGAATATTTAATGGCTTTCATGTTGTGACATCTTCCAAGAAAAATGTCTAAAGCAAATGATCAATTCTGGGTTTCACAAGACTTTACATTAATGATCAACCCCTGTTATTCAATGATGAGCATGCTTTTGAGCTATTAAACACAAGGGTTAAATTGTAACATTCCTCTATAATAATAAAGGATACGCTGCAGACTCCATTTGTGGTTAATTTCACCTGCATTTCCTTCTTTCTTTTGTCTTTGACATCACCTCTTTAAATATTTATAAAGTCATGGCAATTTACATAAAGTGTAAACCTGCTGATTACACTTATTACAGCAGACGCTGACCTATATTAGCCCACAGGGCCCACATGTGCACACGCGCACACACACACACAGGAAGAGCAAGTTGTCACTTTTAACACAGATGTATCACTTTTGAGTTTGAGGAAACATGATGTATACATATTACATACTGTACTCACTAGACCATAGGGTCTAGTATAGTCAGGAAGATTTATTTATTTAATTATGTATTTGTTTAATGTTTTTGAAAGAAGTCTTATATGTTCACCAAGGCTGCATTTATTTAATAAAATTGAAAGAAAAAAAAAATATTGTGAAACATTATTACAATTCAAAATAACTGTTTTATATTTTAAAATCTTTTAAAATTAAATTTAATCCTATGATGGCAAAGCTGTAACAGCTAGAGTCTTCACTGTCATACAATCCCTCAGAAATAATTTGAATATGCTGGTTTGGTGCCCAAGAAAAAATTCTCATTACCTAATTTGAAAACTGTTGTGCTGCTTAATTTTTTTTTTTTTTTTTTTTTTTTTTTTGTAATAAATCTTTTGTAACTTGCAAATTATGATTAAAAAATGTAGTTATACATGTCTTTAACTGCCACTTTTGGTCAATTCAATGCATCTTTTTGAATAAAAGTGTTAATTTCATAGGGGGTAAAAAAAAATAAAACAGAAATGACTAAATTAGAAATTATACACTTTAGCTTTAGCCATCAACTAACCATGTTGTTGAGACTAAATTACAGGAACACAACCATTGAATGTTGGTGAGTCAGCATCACTTTATTGAGCTGTGTACAAAATCAAATATAACATAGAAATATATACAGTTAACAAATATCAAATGCCTAAACATACACATTTACAATCTTGATTTCATTAAACACTGCAGAATGTATAAACCTTGTCTTCAGATCATGTGCGTGCGCATCAGGATGCCACATAACATGCAAACCGCAGGTTTGAACTTTACAGCACCACTGTATGAGGCCATAAGGCAGTGATTTGCATTTAAATTGAGACATTAACATTAAATAATTTAATGTCTCTGTTGACTTTAATAGGCCGTTCATTCATCAGGCTATTATTAGATGGAAAGTGCGGGTAAACCTGACTCACCGAATGACTGTGTCAGCGCTACGGGACATGAATGAGAAATGCAATGTATTGAAGACTTTGTACGTCAAACACCAGCAATGCGCTGATGTTAAGTGACGTCACGATGCTGCTGAAATAAACTTTTTTTTTTTTTTATCTCGAACCCTCTGGTTGTTTTTCCCCTCTGCATATAAGGCTCTTGACAGCAGGAATTTGTAACGAAAGAGAAGAACAGCCAGGAGGCATCCTCTCTCCCTTGACTTTTCCTACCTCATGGGTTTCTCTTTTTATTCTTTGTGCATGTGTCGAGCTGTCAGGCAGAATAATATCAGCGTTTAACACAAAGGTGTGTGCATACGAAGAGCCTGATGCTGTTCCAGAAACAATAGTGGAATAGTGGAATTTGTTATGACCTATAATTGCCTGTGACTTTGGGACACCAGTGTGTTTTGGCAAGGATGGCCTTTCCTTATAGGCTTCAGGCACAACACTAGAGAGACAGATGCTGCGACTTGTATTGGCAGCAGCGGATGCTCCCATAGAGTGTTTTTCCAAAGCAAAACAAAACATAAAAACAAAGAAAGAATAAATAAATAAAAATCAGGAGCACTCGCCGAGCAGTGAGTCACAAACTTTTGCAGCTCTCAATAAATCCTTTGTACTCCATGTGTTTTTCATAAAGTCAGCATGGTGATGCATGTGAATTTCTGTGCCTACTCAAATATCCTGGTTTAAAGCGCTGATGCATTCTGGGTAACGTCAAAGGGCCGCTCCTCGCACAGCAGCCGAGACTTTAATCTTGTTTATTTCATAACGTTATCAGCAGATACAGTTGTTAAAACAATGTAACACAAGCTAACAAACAGCAGAGAAGTCGTGCAGGTCTATTCATAGAGCACCATTATTCACTGCCAGTGGCCTCTAAAATTAACTTTACGCTAACAGGAGAGAGCAAACAGAGATGATACATCAAGCAGGAGTGGATAGAGTGATGCAGGATGGATTGGCAGATGGATGAATGGAAACAGGGGAGGAGAGCCAGACTCTGAGCTGGCACAGGTGTTTATCAGTGATGACGAGCGAAGGTCGAGGGAAGGAATGAATCATTGTACTTACACACTCACTTCTGCCTACTAGGATACAATTTTATAGTGCTCAGAAAATCAAAAATTGCCCAAATACAGGTGCATCTCAAATTAGAATGTTGTGGAAAAGTTAATTTATTTCAGTAATTCAACTCAAGTTGTGAAACTTGTGTATTAAATTCAGTGCACACAGACTGAAGTAGATTAAGTCTTTGGTTCTTTTAATTGTGATGATTTTGGCTCAACAAATCAAAATACTTCATAAGACCAAAAAAAAAAAAAAAAAAAACATTTTTAGTGAATTGTTGGCCTTCTGGAAAGTATGTTCATTTACTGTATATGTACTCAATACTTGGTAGGGGCTCCTTTTGCTTTAATTACTGCCTCAGTTTGGCGTGCCATGGAAGTGATCAGGCTGTGGCACTGCTGAGGTGGTATGGAAGCCCTTATTTCTTTGACAGTGGCCTTTAGCTCATCTGCATTTTTTGGTCTCTTGTTTCTCATTTTCCTCTTGACAATACCCCATAGATTCTCTATGGGGTTCAGGTCTGGTGAGTTTGCTGACCAGTCAAGCACACCAACACCATGATCATTTAATCCCTTAGCGTTCCTGTCAAACTTAACTCAATGCAAAACTTTCTGCGTGTGGAACGTTGGAAGGGGTTAACCAACTTTTGGTGCTTTTGGCAGTGTGGGCAGGTGCCAAATCCTGCTGGAAAATGAGATCAGCATCTTTAAAAAGCTGGTCAGCAGAAGGAAGCATGAAGTGCTCTAAAATTTCTTCTTGGTTTTCAAAAAACAGAGTGGGCCAACACCAGCAGATGACATTGCACCCCAAATCATTGCAGACTGTGGAAACTTAACACTGGACTTCAAGCAACTTGGGCTATGAGCTTCTCACCCTTCCTCCAGACTCTAGGATGTTGGTTTCTAAATGGAAATACAAAACTTGCTCTTATCTGAAAAGAGAATTTTGGACCACTGGGCAACAGTCCATTTCTTCTTCTCCTTAGCCCAGGTAAGATGCCTCTGACGTTGTCTGTGGTTCAGGAGTGGCTTAACAAGAGGAATACAACAACTGTAGCCAAATTCCTTGACATGTCTGTGTGTGGTGGCTCTTGATGCCTTGACCCCAGCCTCAGTCCATTCCTCGTGAAGTTCACCCAAATGGTTGTGCATCTTTTTCTTCCACACTTTTTCCTTCCACTCAACCTTCTGTTAACATGTTTGGATACAGCACTCTGTGAACAGCCAGCTTCTTTGGCAATGAATGTTTGTGGCTAACCCTTCTTGTGAAGGGTGTCAGTGATTGTCTTCTGGACAACTGTCAGATCAGCAGTCTTCCCTATGATTGTGTAGCCTAGTGAACCAAACTGAGAGACCATTTTGAAGGCTCAGGAAACCTTTGCAGGTGTTGATTGGCTGATTGGCATGTCACCATATTCTAATTTGTTGAGGTAGTGAATTGGTAGGTTTTTGTTAAATGTGAGCCAAAATCATCACAATTAAAAGAACTGAAGACTTAAACTACTTCAGTCTGTGTGCACTGAATTTATTTAATACACGAGTTTCACAATTTTAGTTGAATTACTGAAATAAATTAACTTTTAGACGACATTCTAATTTATTGAGATACACCTGTATACTACTTATATACTATAAGTTTTCTTTCTTTCTTTCTTTCTTTTTCTTTCTTTCTTTCTTTCTTTGTTTTTTTGTTTGTTTGTTTTTTGACTGAACCAACACATGAAAACATAATGCATTCACAGGTATTTAGGAAACATGCAAAGTTCACATACTTGTGTCTTTGAAAAACAACACTACAGCCAGTTATTCTACATTTTTGTTTTTAATGTGATTTCGCCCACTGCTAGTTTAACCAATAGTATTTCGACACCCTGGGTTGCCAGTTGGTGGAAAATGCAGCGCATTGAAGCCACATGAACTGGCATAAAGGCCACAGATTCTACTCGACATGAAAAACCTCGGCATCCATCTAAAAAGCTCTTTGACCACAGGAATATTAAAACAGATAAACCAACTCCTAAACTTGCAGTGTAAGGCATTTCAACACTTAGATGTCAATATTACATACTGCGCCTTTAAGAAATTAAAGCTTTTTTTCAACAATGACTCATTAAAAGTGCTTCATCAAAAGTAACAGTAAACGATGAATCTTTGTCCACAGACGTGTGTAGAAAGCTCAGCAGATTTCTGCAGAATTGCAACACCTATCATTCATAAAGATCTACTTCCCTTAGCCTCAATCTCATTTATTAAATACTGTGGTTCATTTGATTATGCTTTCAGCTACTAATAAGCGTGCTGGACACGTCACTCCGGTTGACAAATTTTACCATATTTAAATCACTTTGCACAAAATCTGCACAGACATTGCAAAAAGTCAGCATATGCTGGCTAAGCAATGAGTCAATGTAGCATATCAATTGCAACGCAAATAGGAAATATAATATATAGGTGTCTACTGTATGTGAAGATTGTTTGGAGATGCATGTTCAAGCTTGTATCTTAATGTGGAATTCATCAAGATACTCTAAAACATACTGTTTCAGATTTCTAAAGCCTCACTAAAAAGAAATGTCATTTAACGTCTCTTTGAGCCACAGCCTAAAATTAAACATGACAGCATCTCATAGTTTATTCTGCTACCCAAAAAGCAAAATACCACCTGAGTGTGCTCTCTCAAGACACTGACAGTTCTAAGAATGAAGATCAAAAACAAAAGCCCTTTTTTCTTATGTTCCACTTGGGAAGTCAACACAGTTTCCAGTCCTGTTTGGTCAGATCGTGCCTCAGTTTAACCATGTGAAGAACACAGGGTGTCATGAACCTTCTTTTCTTTTCTTTTCTTTTCTTTTCTTTTCTTTTTTTTTTTATTTTTTATTTTTTTTTTTTTTGAGGGCCCTGACTTATTTGACGATCTAGATGAGATGAGACCTGAGCAAAAGGAAAATATATTGGGGATATATACATAGGTTTGCTGTATAATTACATTACATTTGTTTATATTTTTAAATGTGTGTATATATATGTAACTAGCATGGTAAAATGTGTTAAACAGCAAAGAGTCATATACGCATTTAGCAAAGTAGCTGAAAGCGTAGTCAAATTTGCTACAATATTTAATAAATGAGAATAAGATTGGGGGAAGAAGGATCTTTATGAATGATGGCCGATTGTCCAATTCTGCAGAAATTTGCTGAGCTTGCTGCACATCTGTGGATTCAAATTTCATTGTGGGTCTGCTTCTAAAAATGTAGCATTTCAGTCTTCACATTGGCTATGCACAGTGTTGTACATCCACAAAATTTACGTGAAATAGTGAACTTGTGTGTTGCCTACCATTCCGATAAAATATTTGTTATTAAAGCACAAACATTCACAAACCGCTGTTATTTTAACTAAAAGCAATAGGCTGTTGCGTGTGTGGTTGCAGAATGCACGGCATTTCGAGCGGTGAGTGGATTCTCTGATTGTCCATTGCATTTCAGAAATCAACATTGTTTAATCCTGCAAACACATATTATAAACTCTGCCTTTGCTTACGCCTGTTAATCGTTTTTGTTTTATATAGTTGTTCTGTTGCTTTCGTGCAATACATTACTTTGAAAAGCAATTAATTTGTTTTAGATATTTTATGTTTAGACAGTTCTATTTTGCGGGAGTCCCGCAAATCATTTTATTCTATCGCATCCCGCACACACATGAGTCTCTTCCCGCCCATCAAGTCTTGTACCGCGCAAGTCTTGTACTCTCTGTTGCGTCGAGTCCAGTGCCAGTGGATTAGAGACCACTCTCGCTGGACTCGACGCAACAGAGAGCGGCGCGGTACGACAATAGAAGTTGATGCGTTGCTCTCCGCACCCGGTTATCAATAAGTTTTAATGTGCCGTGATGCCCTTTCAGAGGTTTTAAATTGGATATGGAGTTTTTCACGGTTGAAAAGGATTTCTTCCCCTCTAATTGACAACCCACAATAATGTTCTTGCCTTTGACAGAAATAAAATAAAAATGATTGTATTTCCAGCTACAGAACGCCTGCTTTCCTCTCTCCATGCTGACTATGTTTTCACTGGTAGTATCTGCCTCACGGGCGCTTTCCAGTCAAAGTAGTTCTTAGGTAAAGGACGTCGCATGTGCTAGCCAACACCCTTTTTATAATCAACATGATAAATCACATTCTGTCGGCAATGATGTAACGCAGCGGTAACGCATGCTTGTAACTATACTCTAATTACTCATTTGGAAATTATAACGCGTTAAATTACTCCGTTACTAAAAAAATAATCAAATTACAGTAACGCGTTACAAAGTAATGCATTACTGCCCAACACTGGCTATGCAATATGTTGATGTACATACAGAATTGTTACGTTACTTTACATGCAAGCCTTTTTCCAGAAAATTAATCTGTGATTGAGGAATGGGGCTTTCAAAGCTCCAAAATGAAATGAATGAATGAATGAATGAATGAATGCAAAGTCTGATATTGAAACTTTTTATTTATTTATTTATTTATTTATTTAAGAAGACATTTTTACACTGTAAAAAAGTTTTACCAGTTTCAACTTAAAAACTTGTTTAGAAGCTGCCTTAAAATTTTAAGTTAACTTAAAAGTACAAGTAATTCCAACTCATAAGTTAAATCAGCTTAAAATTACAAGTCATTTAAACTTATTTTATTGTAGTGACTTGAAATGATTTGTACTTTTAAGTTGATTTAACTTTTTAAAGCAGCTGCTGAACTTAAGTTTTTAAGTTGAAACTGGTGAACATTTTTACAGTGTAGAGACATTATTCACTCAAAATCCACTTGTTACAAAATCTTGGTAACACTTTACAATAAGGTTCCACTTGTTAATATTAGGTAACATGAACTAACAATACATTTAAAGCATTTTTTAATCTTTCTTAATGTTAATTACAACACGTAATTTTGCAATATTAAATAGAAAAGTTATATCTGTACATTTTTACATGGACACTTTTTGTTTCAGTCAGAATGAAATCACTGAACAACCGAAGAATCCATAATGTTTACATGAACACTAAATAAAGTTGCTGGGCTTATGTGCTTATTTACATGTCTCAAGTTCCAAATCAGATTTATTATCTTAATATTTCAGATAACAAACTTAATAACAAACTTGATATTTATCTATTTCAGGCTATGTGCAGTCATGTTTATATTAAACAGGCAGTAAAAAATGCAGATGCAGATGAGAGTTCGAAGCAAGCACTTTTGCCTCAATAAACTTCTAATTTGCTGCTTATTAAAGGGGTCATCAGATGCCCATTTTCCACACATTAATATGATTCTTTAGGGTTTTATTAAAAAGTTTTCAACGTACTTTGATTAAAATTTCTCAATGGTAGTGTAAAACAACACCCTTTTTACCCTGTCAAAATCAGCTCTTCTTACAGCAACCCATTTTGTTGCATATCTCTTTAAATGCTGATGAGTTCTGCTCACCCCGTATATATTATATTATTTACAGGGATTAAAAAAAACACTGGGTGGATTTTGAGCATTATCAAAATAGTTGTGTACACACACTGCCAGCACACATTTATGTTCAAACAACTTTGTAAAAGTAAATTTTGCATCCGATGACCCCTTTAATAGTAATGTAGTTGTTAGGTTTAGGTATGGATTTATGTAGGATTAAGTGATCTAAAACATGGTCTTGCAGAGTAAGACATTAATATGTGCTTCATAAGAATTAATACACAGCCAATATGCCAGTATTATGCTACTTAGAAGAGAATATTGGTACTTAAAATAAAGTGTTACCCTTAACCCAACCCAATACCTAAACATAAGTACAAGAACAATTACCTTACTTACTGTCGAGTTTATTGAGGTAAAACTCTATATTAATTGTTCACATGTCCTATTGAATGGATTAGGAACGGTTTCTCCCACCCCTTTCAAACTGATCCAAACTGATTCAATCCGTTTGGGCATTTTAATTCCAAATTAAGGTGTTAACATAGAGCATTTTCATTCTGATTGGACTCTTATTCTTATTGTAATCGGAACACAATGCTCCTAGTAAACACACCGATTAATATTAGGTAATGCACTAGTGGTAACTAACAGGACCTTCTTGTAAAGTGTCACCGAAATCTTTGAATGGGGAATGACATCTCTGAGGAAGCAGTATGTTAATGAGTAGTACAGAACATCTCTCCCTTTCTCTCTCATTTATGGTCACTCCTCTATCGCACCTCCTGTATTCACAGTCACATGGCGTCACAAACAGCCCAAAGCCTGCATCATCATTCTCACCTGCTGCTGTTCTCCGAGGACAGCTGGGCTTTGTTCTTCCTCCCAGCATTGGCAGGTCTCCCCCCTCCAGTCTTTCACTCTCCACATACACACTGACAGCCTATTCATTCCCCACCTCACACCGTGACACTGACACTCAACACAAGGATGGGATTTTAAAAAGACCCTCTTTTGAGCGATAGAGAGAACCATTTAATCCAATCCCTGAAGAGCAGAAAATTGTGTTTATTTTGATTCTGGCTTTCTCCCCCTCTCTGTGCGGTCTGATTTGATAACTCCATGACAGGATCCCTCCCAACCATTGACTTATTAGAGCACAGGGATGCTGGGAAGGAGGTGCAGCGATACGCTGTGACAGTCATGGAGGAGAGCAGCCTGTGAAATGCAGCTTATACCTGTATGAGAGCTGTCCACCCCTGATTCAATAGAATGACTCCGGTTCAGATGCCTGAGTGACTTGTATTCAAAAGAATCAGCCTACCCAAATGTATTCTTGTATCTGGTATTGAGGAGGAGGAGTACATGGCTATTTTTTTCCTCAGTGGTCTGTGGCCTGAGAAACCAATTTTTGAGGAGTAAATCTACTAGATACACCTTCCTAGAATGCCAGAGAAAAAGGGAGGAGGAAATAAAACAAAAGAGAGACAGCATGTACACTTTTGGTCATGGCAGAAATTTCAATTTCATTGATTTCCCAGTGAGATACGAACAGTGCAGCTGTAAAATACAGTAGGCTACTCATCCTGCTAACACCAGATCAAACAGAGACTGCACAGTGAATCTCTCAATTACCAAGTGTCTACAAGAAGGACTCCCTACATCCAGAGTCATTCGAGAACTGACAGACAGATATTTTGCTTCAACACTTGTTAGAAGCAAGCTAAAATAACATGGTTGCGTCAGCAACTGTGTTTTTATCTCATGTTTACTTTTGTTATCGGATGGATATAATATAGGGTTAAGTGCATGGGGTACATATTTTCACATGATGGAACATTAACCTTTTTAGCATCACTCACTTTGGATATACCTGGACATTTCAATTTTAAAGTGTTGTGAAACGTGCAAGAAGCACCATAGTATTTTGCCAACAACCAATGGAATTAAAGGGATAGTTCACCCCCCTCCCCCCAAAAAAGAAAATTCTGTCATTAATTATTCATCCTCATGTTGTTCCAAATCCATTAGACCTTTGTTTGTCTTCGGAACACAAATCAAGATATTTTTGATAAAATCGGAGTGCCTGCCTACCCTTCATAGACAGCAATGTAACTGACAAGTCCAAGGCCCAGAAAGGTAATAAGGACATTGTTAAAATAGACCATGTGACATCAATAGTTCTCAACCATAATGTTATGAAGCTACGGGAATACTTTCTGTGCACAAAGAAAAAGACTTACTTTAACAAACCATGAAGAATGCGTGTGCATTACCTACCTGTAAACAAGGCGCAGCGCATCCGTGTTCTACGTCAGAACACTGGCTCCTGTGTCAGCAGCACCTCATGAACGTGTGTCAAAGACTGACACGGAAGAGAAGAAATTGTTGAATAAAGGCTACATTAACACTGTCAATTTTTGGAATTGACAACCACATTTCCATACAGGAGTGAGTCTCAAAATGTCCCATTCACACAGCAGCTGTGTGCAGGGGGAGTCAAGCCGGTATTTCTTACCAGTATCCATAGCAACAGTGAACAAAGTAATATCAAAGATGGTGACGTCCATAAAACTGAAAGTCTTCACACTTTCTGACACGACAAGAGTCCAATCGAGCCATGAGTTCATCCATCAAATCTTTTTAACCGACAGCAGCATTATTATTTGAGTGGAGAGCGAAGCATTTGTGTCGCACGTGGAACACAAAACTGACGATAGTGGCTCCAGTGGAGAAAACTGACTGGATTTAAAACTTTCAGATGACACACAGCTCAATTCTCCTTCAATGTAAGTTACCAAAACCACAAATTAAAGCACACAGCTGTAGGGTATCAGAGCGAATCAGACAAATGGAAGATTCGATCAGAACATTTGGTTAAAATGAAAGAGCCAAATTCCACAAAGAGGCCCAGGACCATGTCATAAATCTGTCCAGGATACCCTGGTGCCAGCCAGCCTGAAGCAAGCCTAACCAACCAACTTTCACAGCTTTGAACAACTAGCAACATTAAAACAAACGAACACAATTATTGATAATCCCAACTCAGAAAGGAGACTGTCAATTTTGGGGCAAGAAACTCAAGACCATTGGTCAAAGATACAGCACATCAGGACCATCAGATGAGGAAACTCTGTTGGGTGGCGCTCCCCCACCCAAGACAAGAACCAGACTGAAATTCCTTCAGAATTCTTTTGTTCCTCAGAACATGCCCCTAGTTCACAGAATGACAGAGAGACTGTCCTTTTTAATATGCACCAAAATGATGCTTAAAAGGAAGGGAAAATTCTGACCATGTGACTGATAAGATAACGTGCTGATTTATGTTTTGGGAGGAGAAACATAGCAATATCCTGAGTTAAGACAACATCTAATTGGTCAAGACACCATTTTGGGATGTGTCCAAAGCTGAGTTTAAAACCACAGGACACCATGAAATTTTGCTTTTAGCTATTTCCATCGCTCCTAGCCATGCTTTTAGCTGTTGCTTTTAGCTATTGGTTTTAACTATTGTTTTTAGTTTATGCTTCGTGCTATCTCTTTTAGCCATGCTCTTAGCCATCAATTTTGCTGCTGCTTTTTGCGTTCTTTGAATGCTTCCTGGCTTCCAAGCCAGCCACCCCTCTAATACGAAACATGAGGAGATCATCACATTTCTTTCTTTTACTTTAATCTTTTTCTTTCCATTGAGAGTTGTGTGTTCTAAGTTAAGTTTTGCCGCTAAGCCGCGTCTCCGACTTCGTGCCCGCCTCAAAACTTCAAACAGCGTACACGACTCCATCTTCCAGCCAATGCCCAAGACATCACTTCGAAAGACCACAAACTTCCAGCCAATCAGCAACCTTTGGGAACCCCTTTCTGCAAGGACGTCATCAAAGGAAACACAAAGGTAACGCAAGTACAACCTCCAGATTCTAGCTGAACTGGTGCATTTGATATAAAGTTTAATGACCTCACTGGGAAACTCAATGCAAGGGTTAAATAAATGACTGATGGTTGTTCAGGTCTAAGCAATTGCATATACGTATGCTATAAACTTGGGACTTCATATTTTCACTCTTCTAAACTCATCCTTTCCTCATTTTCTCTCTTTCTGCAACTCGTATGAATGTGTGAATGCATGCTATGTGTTAGATTAGTTATGTCTTAGGTTTTTCCAATAAATTCCTATTCATATTGAAAAGAGAAGTATCTTGTGTTTTGTGCTTATAAATTAATGTCTTAAACTGCCGACCTTGTTACTGTGCTTATAGTGTTTTCACTATATTTTGGATATTAGTATCCATTGCAGAGTTGGTGTTATACGGCTCGCTCAATGAATCGCTGGCCGATTCATTGATCCGTCGTGAAACAGAGATTCTGTTCAATCTTAAATGATTCCATTTGAGCTAAATTGACCTCTGTAAATCCCTTACACAGCACACGTTAGACGCACATTTGTGAGACAAAGTGGCTCTCTGGTACTGAAGTATTAGTCTACTACCAGTCGCACATTTGTTAATAAACAATATAAATCGTAATAGTGAGCTTTTAATCGCCTAAATAGCCTAATATGTGGTCAAAGGCATGCAAAAATATGCTTGCCACAACGCACCGGTAGATATAATAATTATGAATGTGTGTGGGAAAAAACAGCAAGGAGACTGCGTTAACAATTTAATAATGTATTGAAAAACTAGCGCTTTCTTTGTTTTTAGCTTAAGAGATGAAGTCGGCAACACTGACTCATAATCTCCGCAGTAGTGATGCGCCTGTATGCACGGATTACATAATCTGAGAATATTTGTTTTCTATTTGAATTAGTTCATTTAAAAGTAGACATTTATTTATCATTTATCATGTCTGTAAGGCAAATACACACAGAGTTTCTTAGTTTTGTGGTCAAGTTCACAGCTGTTAACGATCTGTACGTCATGGACTTGCGTGACTTCGCCGCTTCTTGTGGATTTTTTTTTTTCTGCTACTAGGCAACTAATCTAATTTTGGTCAACCAAGCCTCTTTTTGTCGACTAATGATTAGTCGACTATTAGGGGGCAGCCCTAGTCATTTCTACCTTTCTGGGTCTTGAACGTATCAGTTGCGTTGCCTTCTATACAGGCTCAGAAAGCTCTCGGATTTCATCAAAAATATCTTAATTTGTGTTCTGAAGATGAACAAAGCTCTTACAGATTTGGAACGACATGAGGGTGAGTAATCAGAATTTTCATTTTTTGGTGAACTATGCCTTTAAGTGTAGCCAGATTCATGTTTATCTGTTTTGGATAAAATGACACATTTCGCTTTGAAGGTGTTGCGAAGCATGCAAGAAGCTTCATAATATTTTGCTGAACATAATATTTTGCTAACAACCAAAGTAATTAAGCATGGCCAGATTCACGTTCATCTGTTTCAAATACATTTACAGAAATGTTGCCACATGCAGGTTTTTCCCATTATCCTGGATTGCGTATTAACATTTGTGTCCAATTATGTCAACTAAGCTTATTACAAGTTGTTGTATTTTTTTGGTCAGTTAGCCTATATTATGTTGATGTTCTGGACACTATTGTACAGTATGCTGAAACGTGCCTCATAACAATCATTTGTTTTATGTGTTTTTATACATGGTTGTTAATTTGGTGACAATGCTTGATTCAAGATGCATGTGAAATCTGTAATGTACAGGCATGTACTGTATTTGAATTGTTGCTTTAGTAAATGTTATACCAATTTATCATGCATATTTAACATGCAACCAATGTACTGGGATAAAGAACCAGGAAGTTGGTATTCTACTGAAATCAAAATTTGGGGTACAAATACAGCCCTAGAGACTAAAGTATACAGAATTTTAGAAGGAGTTATAATAATGAAAAGCAGATATCTGCAACCACTGCAGGGGGCTTGAAAAGTCATATGATGTCATGCTGGGGGAAATTCTGTCCACCCAGATCACTCCACCTAGACTCACATTTCCCCCTAGTGGCTACATAGATAGCTGCAGATTTCATGATGGAAGGCTGCAGCATTGTTAGAGAGACGCTTCAGTAGATCCAACGCTGAAGTAAACATTAAGCAATAGCAACGTGTTTCTAAATGTGTCCCCAATATACTATGTGCAGACATAAGAACTGCATAGCATAAAATGTCTCAGATGATGCAAATATTCTGCTCATTATATCACCACGCCATCTGTGTTGTAGGTGGGTTTTCAGCTTTGGCAAAAATGCCTTTCCAGCCACCCAAAGACAACATGGTACTGTCTGCTGAGTCAGTTCTAATAGATCTAACAGTCTCCTGCTCATTAAATATTTACAGTAAATGTATCCCAGCAGGACATACACTCTTGAACCTTGGCTTCAGAAAAAAAATCTATTTGAGTGTTATACTATATCTGTCAGTAAATACAGATGTCAGTCTCGAACACTGACTGTGTGAATGCAAACCTACATCATGTATGGCCAAATTATTATATATGAGATAGAAAAAAATCTGTATTTTGAGAAGGACACAAATGGAACAAAATAATAAAATAAAACAGCCTATATTCCACTCCAAACATACTGTAAGTTGAAACTACTTTGCCTAGTGGAGGAAACAGAAGGTGAGTTGGCGAACTTCAGCTTACCATGGAAAACAGGAGAGGCGAGAAATGGAAGCAAGAGCGCTCACTGCTTTCACTGCCAATGCAGCTGTTCAGGTATTCTGCCAGTGACACATAAAGCCCTGACTTCCCACACAAAGCTCTGCAGCTGTGAACCTCTCCAACACACTGTCACCAGGATTTATTCATATCTCTATTTGTTTAAGATGTTCACAGTAACAATAGCTGGGTCAAAATATTTGTGTGACAACAGCAGAAGTGTGAAAATGAACACCAAGTTTTACTGCCAATTAACACATTTTATTATGCAATTGTTGCATTTCATAACACATGAATTCATCACAAATCTTTAGTGTATAGTTTAGGGAAAGACACTCAGGTTAGCTGGGATGAGTTGGATCATGGTCTCTAATTTCCTCTGCTTTAGTCTCCATGGTAATGTATCTTTTTCATAGTGCATTCTGATCCTCCAGCCGCCAGTGATGGATGACTAATTTGTCCTAGTCACTTGGAAACTCCAGAGAAGCATATCATATTAAAATTTCTTTGGAACAAAGTTGGGTTCCTTGGATACAGAGTTAGGAATTACTGATGATTTGGTTTCCCTTGTCTCAGGAAACAGTGCACAGAATTATCCACACCACACAAGGGATTCTCCAATATCCACTGACTAGCCAGTGGTTCTGGGTTGGCAGTGATCTTGTGATAGGGGAATGAGTCATCAGAATATAGCTTCTCGATTTTTGCTGGTTGGACCATCAAGATCTATGCATAAAAGCTTGAGCAAATCCTACAAAATGATCTTATGGTGAAAGGGTAGAAGATGCTTGTTGGCTTGCACACACATGCAAACTCATATCAGTTTCATGCCACTTTTCCCCACTACCCTGTTGAAAAAACGACCTGATTTTATGACGAAAACAAACTTTGTGGGAAGTTTTTCGCAAGATGTGAAATACGTACCAATAAGTACATATCACTTCAGTTTCCAACAGAAATAAACACTAGAGGTGGTAAAACAATGAGCACTTATAATCGTTTTCGTACACAGTTATGATTACAGCTCCATATGTTTCGCTTTCCGGTGTTGTGTCGAATTCAGACCCCTGCCAGATTACTACTCCCCTAGTATTGGGAGGTTTAGGGTTAGGTGTGGGGTTAGGATTAGGCAGTCATGTAGCAATTTCAATGAATGGGGGTAATAATTTGGCAGGGGGTCAAAAGTGGGCACAACATCAGACATAACAAGCTTGCTCGGTAGCTCAACCGACACCGACTTGAACTTAGCATGCGGAATCCTTGGGTACAAATCCCGGTAACACTTTAGAATAGGGAACACATATTCACTATTAAGAGTTTTCCCTGAATAAACTCCTAATTTGGCACTTAATAATAGTTAGTAAGGTAGTAGTTAAGTTTAGATCTAAACTATGGTCATGCAGAATAAGGCATTAATATGTGCTTTAGAAGTACTAATAAACAGCCAATATGCTAGTAATATGCATGCTAATAAGCAACTAGTTATTAGTAAGAATTGGTCATTAAAATGTTTGGTCATTTAAAGTGTTACCCAAATCCCGTGAAAAACATGACTCACGATGAAAGACCTGAAAGGTGAGAGATCAAAAAACAAGCTAAAATGGCATGCTTGCGATTGCCTTTTTTTTACGTCACATTCGCTTGTGTTCATACTGTCGGGTAGGTTTAGGTGTAGTGCAGATGGTACGTTATTTTAAAACGTCACAGAGCATTAGAGCTATAGCACCACTCAATGGACATTTCAAGTCAGAACTGCGGTGACACGTACAAAACCAACGTCACATAAAACATACCATATGTATGTTCATCTGTTCTGGAGAAAAAACCAAACACTCCTTTAAACGCCACTCATCGGACACTTTTGTTGGAAACGATATGTACTTATTGGTACGTAGTTTGCATCTGGCGAAACATAGATGGTTTGAGCAGGTTTAAGTTGGTCATGAGCTGTTTTTAAGGTGGTCCTGAGCTGGTTATAAGGTGACCAGCTTTTAACCAGCATATGCTGTTTTTTCAAACTATGTAAACTATGTCACTGTTGTTTTTTTGCCATTTCAGCCTTGGTAATTGGATGTTGTACATGATTGTTTCTCTAATTCCTAGTCATTCAATCTCCAATCACAATGCCACCCACAAAACATCTAATCCTTCTGAGATCACATTAACATCAGATTTACCACAAACCCAAAGACATTAAGGTGTTGTGTCAGTTTCAGAAACTAGCCAATATCCTGCTATCTACAGTAGAGTATCCAGAGTACTATTTCCATGACAAAGACACCATTTTATTAAACTAAAAAACGTGGATTACTTTGAATCCGCATAAAAACACATTAGACCAACAACACTCCCCCAAATGCCACAACTAGCTCTTTTTTTTTACTGAACAATGATGCTGATTCATGAGCTCCCAGCATGCGTAAATTATGCAGTTAATGTTACAGGCTTACATAATTGTGTTGTTTTTGTTACTGTGTTGCTATGAAGTAAATGTAGATGATGTTTGTTGATATCCTTGTTGATATTTTGTCTTTTCTAACCAGTCCTTCTTGAGAGGAACAGATTTGTCAGTAACCAGAATTTGTGTACCTTCCAGTTCCATCTCCTTAATTGACTCCCATTAGCTTTTAGACATTGTAACACAGAGGTTCACTTACTTTTCCAGCGTGCCACGTCAATGATCACTCATTGCCTTCATAAACATATTGAAAGTACAGTTATTTGTAGTAAGGTCACTACATATTGCCACAGGTCTATCAGCCTGTCAAGCTGTTTTCTTGGCTGATTTTAGAGGAGTTTTTGGCTGATATTCATCTATCCATTTTCCACCGTTGAGTCAGATTGTGTTTGTCTATAATTGTGACTTTCATGAAGATCAGGCCACATTTTATGAAGTGAAGTGACCCATACTCAGAACTTGTGCTCTGCATTTAACCCATCCAAGTGCACACACAGTAGTGAACACACACACACACACACACACATAACACAACATAAATGTTGTGTTTCCATGTTTTATGGGGACATTCCATAAGCGTAATGGTTTTTATACTGTACAAACCGTATTTTCTATCGCACTACACCTACCCTACACCTAAACCTAGCCCTCACAGGAGACTGTGCACACTTTTACTTTCTCAAAAAAACTAATTCTGTATGATTTATAAGCCTGTTTCCTCATGGGGACCTCACAAATGTCCCCACAAGGTCAATATTTACTGGTATATCCTTGTGGTCCCCATAACGTGATAAATACCAGACGCGCACACACACTCACACACACGCACACACATTTTGTGAATTGTGGGGACTTCCATCAGCCATATTGCCGCAGTGCCCAGGGAGCAGTTGGGTGTTTCGTGCTCAGTGCCTTGCTCAAGGGTCTCACCTCGGTCATGGTAGTGAAGGTGGAAGAGAGTGCTGGTTATTTACTCCACCACGACAATTCCTGCCAGACCTGAGACTCGAACTCGCAACTTTCGGGTTACAAGTCCGACACTAACCATTAGGCCATGACTGCCTGTTAGAAATCCACATATTTTAAAAGGGTTTACATATGTATTGTAAAAATATACATCTGTAAAATACTATTACAAAAAATGTATTCAAACAGGTTTAAGCTGATATACCATAATCTACTCTTTCGGTATAATCACTGAAAGAGTGAGATCATGGGTGCAAGCAGCTGAAATTTCTCCGGAAGGTGTCTGGACATCTGGAAAAGACTCTGAGTAGAGCCACTGCTCTTTCACGTTGAAAGAAGCCAGTTGAGGTGGTTCGGGCATCTGTTTAGGCCTCCGGATGCTTTCTGGTGGAGGTGTTCTGGGCATGTCCAACTGAGAAAAGACCCCAGGGCAGACCCAGGATACGCTGGAAGGATCATATCTCTCGGCTGGCTTGGGAACACCTTGGGATCCCCCAGGATAAGCTGGAGGAATTGGCTAGGGAAAAGAACGCATGAGTGTCCCTACTCAGCCTGCTGCCACCGCGACCCAATCCTAGATAAGTGGAGGAAATTGGATGGATGGATACTAGCCTGGCCTGCCAAATGTGCTAAAACTCCTCTAAAATGAGCCAAGAAACCATAATGACAGCCTAAAAGGCCTATAGAAATCTGTAGCGGCCTTGACAAGAATTTAAATTCAGTTTTTTTACACAAGATCCTGTGTTTGAAAATCCATTTCGTGAATGTAAGTTTCTTCTCCATTTGGCAGATCTGCAAAAGCCATTTCACACTGACTACAAAACATCTGCAACAGAACACCATTGGAAAAAGTTTTTATAATTAGTGAAGGACTATCCAGCGGATGGAGGAATAATTCCATCTTTAACAAAAAAATTATAATATTAACAAAAATCAGCAACATCTGCACGATCTTGTCCTCTCTTCCTTTCGTTTTCTTTATGATACCTGAGAGGCCATGAGAGAGAGCTGTTTCTGAGCTGTCATGTTGCATTATGCTCTGTACTGACAGGCTTCCAGATACTGATGGACGTCTCAATCAACCAGCTTTCACTCAAAAAATATCAAAACTTGAGTTTGGCGAAAGAAAATGCTTTCCAACAAACTTACCTCAGCAGTGGGTGATGCTTTTCAAACGTATACACTGAACGTCACACCGTGACCTTTAGATTCAGGAACAGCATTGCGTGTCACTGCCAGGGGCCATTGACTGAACGTGGAAATGCCTTGTCAGTTCCATAAAAGCGAAACTGTTTCAGCCACAGAGAAAGAGACAGTTTAAAATGTAAAATTGACAAAACAGGTCAAGAAAGACAAAGACGATGCCAATAGAAGTGGGCGACATAGAAAAACCAATTAAACTAAAGTAAGTGCAAAAACAAATCTAGCTCCAGCTGAGGCTGGTAATGAGCTCTGAAGACAATTTCTTTTTTCTTTCTTTTTTTTTTTTTTTTGTGTGTGAAATTGGATATAAAACAACTTATTGATTTTCTGGCACCTTAAATGCCCCCTCTGGAATGGACCATATTCCTCACATCCCTTTTCTTCTCATATGTCACATTAAAACACAGCCAAACATCTGAAAGAATAGCCTTTCTGCTATCTGCAGGCTGCCCACTTCAACCAATGCCATGACCTATGAATAATTGATTACATAAAGAGTGGGTAATGAAGGACCACGGATAACTTCAATTAGGACCATGGCCCAGTGTCCTCGGGGCATGCCAGTAATACTTCACTGTGGAGGGATATCTCCATTGGGCAGCATGTGTAGCCTCTCGAGACCTGCTGGGTTTAATACACCAGACCTTTGTCTTGGTCTTGAAATCCCTCTGGGTTATAAGTCAAACTGAGGCCTCATCTCAGGACCACAGAGGACAGCAATTAAGACCCATTAGTAACACAGCAGCTTGAATGTAGGCCAATGACTTTGCTGCAGTCAGAGGATATATGTTTCTATTTCTTTGAACCCTTTGGGCTCAGACATTGTTCGCTTCAAAATGAATACGGTGTGACAGCACATAGGAAGCTGGGAAAATTAAACTTTTTTTTTTCATAAGATGCATGTATCAGCTTAAAACTTTGGCTGGAAAACAGTAATTCAGAAAAATTACAGTGCTTAAGGAGCGTGAGTCATCGGAAAAGGTTTTGCTGGCACTTGAGGAAAGACCAAAGGTAAAGCTGTATAACATATTAGGTCAGGATGTGGATCCAATCCTTAATGAGAGATCAGGCACAATGTGAAATATTTACAGGGATAGTTCTGTCTAAAATGAAAATAGTTTCATTACTTCCTTATATTTACACATATACAACATTATAACATCATCATAAAATGTGAAAACCTTTACCTTTTTTTCACATTACACCCTAGAAAATAAAACCTAGATAGCACATGTATGTCTGCAAGATGTCTGTTAAAGATCACTTGATCTGGAAAGCATTTGCTGTGCACAAGCATCTGACAGACGTCTGTAAGATGTCCGTTTTACATACATTCTAAATCATAAACATCTTAAAGACATCTAATAGACATCTATTTGACATCTGATAGGAAACGTCCTCTAGACGTATTGCATATGAGCAAAATGCGTCTTCCAGATGTAAATGCAGATGTCAAATAGACGTCTCTGTGATGTATGTGTGCTATCACGGAAATAAATTAAGTCTAACTTTTTTTAAGCTGCATGTACATTATAACCCTCATCATTAAAGTAAAATATCATTTAAAAAAATTCTGGAAGATTATTAAAAATTAATCAGTGAAATGCCTGGTTTGGTAAAGTGATCAGCCCCTTAGAGTATACCATCATAAACTTGCTCAGGTGCAAGCAATCAACTTCCAGATTAAACACCAGGCTAATTTGCCCAACTGACATCAACAGTAGTGGTGTTGATTACTTAAGAATAAAATGAGCTGTTTCTTGAAGATTCCACTGTTAGTAATGCATGATATGGCAAAGATTTCACCATGGTTGGGAAAGTGCTTTAAAAAGGGATAAAGTGGTAGAAAGGCACAAGTTAGGAGAAGGCTACAAAATTTCAAAGGCTTTAGCTATCCCTCGGAGTACTGTTCAGAGCATCATTAAGAAGTGGAAAGCTTATGGCATCTCCGGCACATTGCCTAGATCAGGCCGTCCATCCAAAGTAAATGACAGAGCCAGGAGGACAATGATAAGAGAAGCTACCAGGAGGGCAAATACAACTTTGAAGGACTTTTCCAACCCTGTTATTCTTTTTGTTTCTTTGTTTCTTTGTTTTTTTGTTTTTATTAATTTGCAGAACCAGTGTTTTTATTTTTTTTTGTTTGTTTTTGTTTTTGTTTTTGTTTTTGTTTTTTTGTTTTTTTGGTTTGATGTTGTAAGACCAAAATTGTAAATAAAGCTGGAAAAGTTATTTGAGGGTTTGATTTCAGGCTGTATGACAAATAAGGTAACTATTTCTCAGGGGTATGATGCTTTTCTATAGGCACTGTATGTTGTATGCTGTTATGTAATATCTTATATAATTATGTTATTTTTTCAGTGAAAGAGAATTTTAAGAAATATTATCCTGCTTTTTCAGATCAAAGCTAAAATTAAGTTTTAATTGACAGTGAGATTTCATAGCTGCAGTGGAGGTGAAGATCTTTTTTTTTGTTTTGTTTTTGTTTTTGTTTTGTTTTTTGTATTTTTGTTTCAGAAAAGAACTACATACAGAATAATAATAATAAGTGTTTTACAGAAAATAAAAATAAATAACTGCAGAATTTTTAATTTATTTTTTATACAGGAACATAGCTGTTCAGTAAGAAAGGGTATTTGTTTAGGTTTTGCTATGATGGATTTTTAAGAAAATTGCATTGTTTACATAAGGTGTGCATCAATGCTACAACATTTTGAAACCTATTTCATGCTTTTCATTTTCAGTTTATGTTTTCAATAAGCAATTTCCAAAAAGACAAATTATTTGAGAAATATATGTTTATCTTATCATAACAGCACTGCATCTCCATAAAGCACTGTCTCATCCATACATTTTATCACACAAACAATTTTCATACATAAATAAATAAATAAATAAATAAATACATAAAATAAAATAAAACTTTCAGTGCAAAGTTAACTTTTTAATTTTAAAGGATGATCAAATGGTTTCACTTTTTACATTAAACCCACATAATTACATGGTGCAGATGGAAACACTGCAGATGCTTTATATCAAAACATAAAATATGGATATCAGTGGAAAATCACAAACCTCCAAGGCGTATTTGATTCAGATAGTGTGCTTTGATCTGTGAAATCACACTGTATTGTATGGCAGCCTTTTGTGGTTTAGTAACCATGGAAGATAACATTGAGATTTCAATTTTTATTCAATCAATTATGCAGCTTTAATGCTGTCTCTGAGGTCAACATCTTCTGGTTTCCTACTGTTACTTTCAGAACTGCCATGCCATAACACTGAGATGCCACATTCATAACACAGATTTTCCTCATTATTTTGAAAATGACAACAAACATACAATTACTATGACTACTACTTCTACTACTAATATTTTCTGTATTTTCCTTTCAAAGTGCACCAAAAAAAGTGTAATGACTCCCAAAAATTAGCATTCTTTTTTTGTCATGTCAAAATAAATGAATAAATAACACTGTTTAGACTGATATTTGTCTGCCATCTGGACTCTGTCTGCAGGGGAGGACTGCACATAAGTGGTTCAATATACTGGTAATTAGCACACTTAAGGTATGTTTTAATGTTCTGATGGCAAATGTCAGATTTTTAATACTGGATTTGCCCAACGGTGTTTTCGCTTTTGAAAGAGCTATCCTAAAAAGCTATCTAAAAAAAATGCCAAAAGTGAGTTCACCGAATTCCTTCCCTAATGCTATCTCCATGTTCTTCCAGCATTAAATCCATGCAGCTGTATAAATACATATATTACGTCACAAACCCCCACTGCTTAATTCACCAGACTGTGCTGCAGAACCTTAAATGCTGTAACCGCCATCTCATCTAAATCCCTGTTCTTTTCTTCCAGCTTCACAAACTCATTCTTCTCCTTTGTTTGACCAGTCTCTGGAGATCTCAGCAGTTGATTAGTCTCTTCTGTGTCTCATGCTTATCTCTGATTGGAATCCAGAAACTCCTGCCTGGGGGTGTCAGATTTAGCTCAGTCTTGTTCAATGGAATAGATGAAACATTTATTTTCAAACAAAACTTCTCCTCCCCAAATAAATCTGCTGCCGGTCTTTGTGAACCTATTCTTAAACCCTTTGAATTGTAGATTCAGGTGCAGGTGTATGGATTCTAATGAAGTACATTTTATCTTTTCAAAATGACAACAAAGAAATAAACAGTGATCTTATTTCGGCCCACTTTATATTAGGTGGCCTTAATTACTATGTACTTACATCAGAAAAATACAATGCAATTATTGTGTTCATATTGTATTGCAAAACACTTTTGCTGCTATTGAGGTGAGATACGGGTAAGGTTAGGGATAGGTTTGGTGGTATGGGTAGTTTGAAGGGTGGGTTAAGGTGTAAGGGATGGGTCAACAGTGTAACTATAAATGTAATTACAAAATTATATAAATATATACATTTGTTTTAAAATGTAAGTACAATGTAAAAACAATAAATGCATTGTATCAAATGATTAAATTAAATGTCAGTACAGAGTAGTTAGGAGAAGTTCACTTTCAAATCTCCTGATAATTTACTCATCCCCATATGTTCATGTCTTTCTGTCGTCAGTCGCAAAGAAATTAATGTTTTTGAGGAAAACATTCCAGCATTTTTCTCCATAAAGTGGACTTAAAAAGTGGCCAGTGGGTTGAAGGTCCAAACTGCAGTTTCAGTGCAGCTTCAAAGGGCCCTACACGATCCCAGCCGTGGAATAACAATCTATATCTAACAAAACGATCTGTCATTTTCTAAAAAAATAAAAATGTATATACTTTTTAACCACTAATGCTCATCTTGCACCAGTCCGACCTCATGCATTATGTAATCATGTTGGAAAGGTCACATGTGACGTAGGAGGAAGTACCGACCCGCACATCCTGATTTTGCTGAGTTGGATGTGTTTCTGGGTCAGCATATTTTGTTGACCCTGGAACAACATTTTAATCCAAAAATGTAATCCTGACCACATCCCTACAGCTAAACGTAACCTTACCCATGAGTAATCCCTAAAATCAGAGGAAATGATAGATGAATGACACTGATGTACAAGCACCAAACACTGATTGTAAGCCTAAACTTTCAAATCTGATTGGTTAATCACAATGTTGTTCCAGGGTCAACAAAGATGTTGATCCAGGAACATGTCATACTTGGTAAAATCAGGTTCAGCGTACCGACCCAGAGTTTACAAAGCAAATGTGCAAAAACAAAAAAGGATGAATAATTGGATGATTTTGAAGTTGGAGGTGAACTTGAGATGGATTTCCCACCCTACCCTACCTTTTTGAACCAAAGTACACAGGTGAAGAACTAACCTTCCCAACATGATTACGTAATGCGTATCACACTCAAATTCTTGAATATTTTCCTCAAAAACTTTAATTCCTTTACCACTGAAGACAGAAAGACATGAACATCTTGAATTGTATTGGAGTGAGTAAACTATCAGGAAATGTTTAAAGGCCACCAAAGTGGGACCCTTATTATTTGTCCTGTTTTCAGTCATAAATATTTACAGTCAAATCAAAAATTATTCGGACACCAAATTTTTTTTTTTGTTTGTTTGTTTTACAAGTGGGTGCAAGACACTATCGTTCATTTGTGTAAGGATAGCAAAATACAGTAAACTGTAATATATCAATGTGATCTCATTATAATTCATTTGTATTTTATGTAAAATGTGGTTCTACAAAACACATTTACTTACTTTTTTACAGACACTAAAACGTACAATACTGATGTATTTTCAGCATCTAAACATACAAATACTTACGTATTTTCAGCATTTAAACGTACAATACTGTATTGACGACACCTAAAAATGAATCTTTATGAATACTGAAATCGCTGCATTAATTTTATAATCGTTGTTTTTAATGTCATATCAGTGGCCTTATATTTCCATTTGCACTATTAAGTTGTTTATTTGTTTACTTAATATGAAATAATAACATTTCGTTCTGTTTTGTGTGATTTCTGCTGCCAGCTTGTTTCCAAGAATAGGCCTACATAATGTTAAACAAGACTTCACTTTAAACCCTTAAAATAAATAACATTTCTGCAATTGTTTAACCATTAATTAATCATTTAACTCATTGACTCTTGCCTGCTTTCATCACAGCTGGTGAGGTGTGTTTGAATGTTGTGCATGCACCTTGACGGAGTGGATCAGGAAAATAATCTGGATAATATTTTTCAGCGATTAACAATTTAAATTTTGCTCTGCACCTCACACAAACCTACTGTATTCTACCAGAGAGGACTGCGGCTGCAAGGCATCGGTATTTGGATTACTTTTGGTACTACTTTTGACATTTCTGCAATAAATAAATGATTGTAATTGCATTTATCTGTCTGTCATGTTTTTCTTTATACTGTACAGAAACAGTTATGTTAGGATTAGAGATAGAAGTGGGGTTAGTGGCTATAAAAATATTTTTAATACTATATTGTTACAAAAATGGTAATTTCCATGCATATTTCAGTCAAATATGTTTTATATCCTTTTATATTCACTATAAAATGGGTAGGTTTAGGTTTAGGTTTGGGGGTTGGTTAAGGGGTCTAAAAATCTAAATCACTTATTGATAAAATGATAAAAATGCGTTGATACGAATATATTAATGATATAAAAGATACGTAAACATTTTATGTTTTTTAGCTAAAAATACGTAGCTATTTGTACATTTTAAATGTTGAAGTACGTCTAAATTGTACGTTTTAGCTTCAATAAAATTTGCTTAAGTGTGTTTCCTTTAATTGCAAATGTGATCTTTTTTTACACCACAGACTGAATATAATTAAGTGTTGCTTGGTAATTGGTTGACCTTGAATTGGTATTATCTAATCGTGTACTTAAACTTAGCAGCTGACATATATTCAACCTAATTCATAACATACCTTTCTAAGTTAATCAAAGTTATCTGACATTATCAAGATGAATTTTTTCTGACACAGTTTAACAGTTTTTGCCATACTTCATTATCATTTTCTAAACTACAAAGTACAGTTTGCAAGTACATTCATTCTTATTAACAGAAACTAAAACACATTTCAGGACTGCTCATAGTGCTTCTAGTCTACAAATTGTAATAATTATTTGGTAACATTTTACAAGTTCTATAATTTACTAGTTAATGCAAATGTTTTTGTGTTTCCTTAGTATCCCATCCAGTGTTCCAGTTTATAGTTTGTTTCCACAGTTATTAATTATCCTCACCTGTGTCCTGTTTAATGCTTTGTTATCCTGTGCATAGTTGTATTTACTTGAACAGAACTCTGATTTACTTGCTAAAACCACGCAAACCTAAAAAACAAACCTAAAAAAAGCTAAAAAACATAAACCAAGTAAGCGTTACTCCTAGAGTAATGCTTACTTGGTTTATTTAAGGCAATCGGTTTGCATGGTTTTATATGAAATAATAACATTTCGTTCTGTTTTGTGTGATTTCTGCTGCCAGCTTGTTTCCAAGAATAGGCCTACATAATGTTAAACAAGACTTCACTTTAAACCCTTAAAATAAATAACATTTAAAAAAAAGCTAAAAAACATAAACCAAGTAAGCATTACTCCTAGAGTAATGCTTACTTGGTTTATTTAAGGCAATCGGTTTGCATGGTTTTAGCAAGTAAATTAGAGTTCTGTTCAAGTAAATACAACTAATTGATTCTGAGTTACCAGAACTTGCGTGTAAGTTTACAACACTAAATTCTTATTTCACTTTACTTGCTATTTTCAAGGCAATTGTTTTGCATGCTTTTTTTTTAAAAGTAAGGTTTACTAATTAGAGTTTACAGTGTGGCTGGATTCACACCATGTCGTAATTACCGTAATTCCGAGTTGACAACACGTGATGTTCTACCTCGGAGCTGTCCACATTCTCCACTTCGTGTTGGGCTGCTAATAAGTCTGTCGGGCTTCATTCTCCGGTAACAGCTGGCTGGATGTACATTATCCCTTACAAAACATACCTCGGAATGTGGTGACTGACCAGTCAGAATTGAGTATTCCATGTAGCCGTCATCTTTGGAATTACGGAAATTACAACATGGTGTAAATAGAGCTTAATAGAACTGTGTTTCAGTAGTCTTGGTTGGTCATTGTCTTAACATGCACTGTGTGAAGCAGCTGTTGTGTTTTGTGTGTTGTGTGTATTGGATTACTCCCTTCTTTGTCTTGGTGGAATATCTCTTTTGTTCATTGAAATAAATCGTACTTCTTGTAAATACACCCTTGCCTCAACAACTCTCTCTCTCCTGAAACAAACACGACACTTGAAAAAAACAAAAAACAAAAAACAAAAAAAACAAATATTGTGAGAAATTAAAAAAAAAAAAAAGTTCTTACTATTATCTTGTTTAATTAGATATAAACCATATGAGAGTAAAGTTAGTGAGAAAATAAAATCTAAAGATTTTTTCCTGAACAATAAATGATGACTAAATAAAGGCCAATGACATGAGGAGGACTTGATTCATTACCTTATTTTTTCCAGTAAAAAGATGAGCCGGGGGTAATAAATGAGTCTTAAAAAGGGCAAGCCTTGAGATATTAATCTTCTAAGACATCTAAACAGCTGAAACGAGGGAGTCACTCTATTAGCGCTAAAGGAGACGTCCACTCTTCTACACTTTATGTAAGCCACCAAGGAAACATTGCTGCTACCCTGAGGCAATTATTTCATTCCTGTGTCCACACAGCTGGATGGCAGAAAATAGAGATAGGGGTTTAAACCTTCTGATTTAGTGAGGCTGACTCCATACTTGGGGTCTGGAACAGTGAGAAAAGAAAAATCGAAACGGCTGACCTTTAAGAGGTGGTGGCGTGTAGCAACAATGGCTGACAAATAGCAATGAGGATTAGCGATGGGCGTGACCTTCTGCGGTTAAGGTCAAAGCTAATCAGACTAAACCAAGAGAATGCCATGAAGTGCTCGACAATTGCCACAACTGCAGGGAAAGATCAAAGAAGATGACTTCAGATGCCAACATGCCTGGCATTCCTGTAAAATGACAGACAAACTCACAAATATTGTTGAACGTGACTTGTTTAACAGTGTAACTTGGTTTGTGTGACCCTGCAGGTGTCATTCCATGCAGATCTTCAAACCATTTGACGTTATCTAAAGGTACATCTGAATTTCCCCTTTCTTCTCAGATGAGATATATCTCACACGGTGCCAGTCTCTCAGCTTGTCAGCCAGCCTGCTGTGTCTGAATCTGCTCCTGAAGTCTGTGGAAGTGCAATTAGGGAGCTGGAGTCCACCCTTATTACTTTAGGATACAACCCTGTCAGTCTGCTGCTATGTTAACTAATGAGTCTGGCTTCTCTCTGCAGATTAAATGGGCAGTATAATCTCCTGACCTTCACGTCCATCTCCACGGTCTTCCCACACAATAATTAATTAAAGCTTCTATCTTTCAGACGGCCATGATATAGGTAAACCTGACTTGAAATGTATATGTGATGGATGAGTAATGGTTCCAACCACAAAGGGGATGATTATTCACATTATGTAAGTATATACTTAAGATGCAAACATAATCAATCATAATTGAAAGTGTTTGTATGTTTTAGAGCAATAGCACATTTTTCTCTTTCACCGGTTTCCAAAAAACAGTCACGCTTTTTTCAAGAGTGGCAGAAAATTTGCAAATAAGAAAGAGAGATGGGTGTAAAATGAGTTAAATTGTGTCTATTATTATTTTTAGACTGTGTCTTAGAACGTGGTAAAAGCATTACCATGGGAATTAATCACTCGAGCGTCTGAGCCTCTACCTGTTTAATAACAAATTTAATCACTTCCTCCAGAGGTTCATTAGCTCAAAAAGAGAAAGTGTGAGGTTTTATTAGCCGACAGAGCCTTCATTAAGAGCCAATTAAATAATGAACACAGCATACCTTCTTCTTGTAAGGGGATAGACTTGCTGTGAGTTCTCTCCTCCACTGAAGATTATATGTAGTAAACACAAGTGAACAATAACAGGAGCAGACAAACTTTTGCGTTTCAAGCAAAGGATTGAAAAAAGGTTACAAAAACAGACAGGCAGATAAACGACACAAACCTTCCCTAAATCCTATAAATTTCATGATACAAAATTGTGCCTTCAGGGGTATCGCAGTACCTTCTTGAATGTTACAGTGGGGATTAGGACAATCACAGTAAAGACCCTGAGCACGTCTCAGAACAAGTGATTTCATGGACAGATAGTGAAACAAAGTAAATACCTGTTTTATTGATGTTAATTATTATAAATAGATGCGCATCAATGAACTTCTGATTTTTCTTCTGCACAACCTTTTTTTTTTTTTTTTTTATCAGAGCTAAATTAATGGACAGATTCAAATATTTGGTGTGTTATTAATTAATATTTTGATATCCATACTTCATACTTATTTTACATAGACCTATTTTTATGTACATTTTCAATGTTTTTTAATGAATCTTTTATTTTTAATAAGGCTGCATTTATTTGATTAAAATGCATTAAAATAATAAAATTATTGTTGTGTTACTCAATATTTCTGCTGAAACTTTGATGCATTTTTTTAATTCTTTGATAATAATAATAAAAAAAAAAGATCATAGGAGAAACGTATATTTGAAATACCTTTTTTGTAATATTATAAAATGACTTTACAGTCACTTTTGAGCAGTTTAATGCATCACTGCTGAAAAAAAAATATTTCAAAAAAAATGTTGAACGGTGTATGAAAAGTAATGAGTTATAGTTACTAGTTACTTTTCACAAATAGTAACTGAGTTAGTAACTGAGTTGCATCATTATAAAAGTAACTAATTACCACGGAAAATAACTATTGTGTTTAGTAATTAAAACTTTAGTAATTAGAATAACTATGTATGAATGCATATTTGTCATGTTGACTGAACTTAGGACTGGTGGTGGTGCTTAAGATATTGTTTTTCATTTAGTGTTTCCTTAAAAACTGAAAAAAAACAAAAAAACAACTAAAAATAATACTGATAAGATAACAAAACTACCAATATAAAACATACTAAGGATTAATGAATCAGTAATTTGTTTAATTACTCGTTACTGAAAAAAATAACGCTGTATATTTATAACGCCATTATTCCTATCACTGCTTATGAAACATTATAACTTAACATTAATTACACAGCCTGTATATAGTACAGTAATAGATATAATGGCAGAATAATAAAATAAAAAAAAATAAAAATAAACCTTAAGAGATCAAATAAAAAGAAACTTCATAAATGAACACAAGATTTGTGAAACAAATCACAAGGTAGCTATGTAAGAAAACTAGCAATGAAGAAGCTATATAAAGAGGATGGAGTTAAGATGTTTTGCCAGAATTGACAGCTTAATGTGTTTTCAATGAGCTGTGTTAATGGCCGAGGGTGGATGTGAGGCCACATGGAGCACAATGCCCTGCCTTACATCCAAACAGGATAAAGTGAATGACACCACACCTGTAATTCTGAGCAATCTTTCAGCCTGCTGTTTGTTTTCCATACACATTGGCCCACAATGTTGCCAATGCATTCAGACAGCTATTATGTGCTCAATGTTTATAAAGTGCTCTCCAGCAAGGACATTAGGGACTATGAAACCCACTGTAATTACTTATCAGAACAAAAGCCCAAAGGACAGGAGAGCTCCTGGCTGGCCAGGAAATACACAGACATATGGGATCTTATTCAGCGTTATTGCTGCCATCAAGGGCTCATGCTGTATCTCCATTTCTATTTCAGCACTGAGAGCTATAATCATAAAAAAAAACTGAGCAGAGTGTAATGGCCTTTTACGTCCAGATAAACAGACTCTGGACAGGTATAGAAAAGATTTCTGAGCTGACATTATGAAACCTCCTATATCTAATAATAAAGCAATGGCTGAATGCAAGGAGAAAGCAGGCTCATGATCACCAGTGATAAGTTGCTGAAGTGCCAGTGACGTAAAGATTGAGAACGTCAGACAGGCGGACAGGAGGGACGGACCCCACAGAGCCAGAATCATCTGTGAATCCATAATGACGTGGGTCTCACCAGTTGTACACTTATAAATAGATATCTTTCCATTTTAAACTCAGCCATTGGACTGAACACTAAAAAAAGGGTGTTTGGATGTACTGTACGTTTTCTGGGGTTCAGATACTCTGGAGGATGTTTTGTCAGAGAAATCACAGATGATTATATCCTTTTGCATACATAATTGCTGTTAAATGAACAGTTTACTGTCATATGAGAGAAATGGTATGTCCACAGCCACATACCTGGGTAAGAATAGTTAGTGCACACCATCTTATAATTTCCTACAAGGAAGAGATTGAGGATCGAGTGAATCATGCTGTAATTACACTTAAGAAGATTCCTCATAGTCCCTTTCCAATCACGACTCGATCTGAAGTCATTTAACCTATTATTGACTGATAGCAGGAGGGCAGACCAAGCTGCACCTTATGAGCTTCATGCTCAGCCCTGGCTTAATTTAGCGATGTAACTATTAGCGCTCAAAGCGTTATAATTGCCATGTTCAACAAGCTCTTTATGGAGTGGAACAAAAGTTCATCTTAGTGGAGAGATACATGCTGTCTAATGAAACGTAGCATCAAAACTATATCTATCCCACAGTTGGAATGAACTGAAAACACTAGGTCATTTGTGGTGTTTGCTAAGGAAAAATCACTATTGCTTATAGGAGCAGGAAAATAAACGTTTTTCTCCAATGCATGTTGGCCACAATTATTGGCACCCCTAGAAATTCTTATGAGTTAAATATCTCTAAAGTATCCTATTCATGTTTAGATGTTTAGCACACCAGGGTGATAGGAGCATGAAATTGTCCAGCCATGACTTCCTGTTCCACAGTATTATAATGAGGAACACAAAGGCAGAATGCCCTTAATCATCCATCCAAAGGAGGAAAACCAAACAATATAGTTCTAAACTGTTGAACAAGATTGTTGAGCTTTACAAAATATAAAGTGGCTGTTAGAAAAGAGCTAAAGCATTGAAAATTCCCATTTCCACTGTCAAGGGCAATAACAAAGAAGTTCCAGTCAACTAAAGATGTTACAAATCTGCCTGGAAGAGGATGTTTGTCTATATTGTCCTAATGCACAGTGAGGGGGAGAGCTTGAGTGGCCAAAAACTCTCCAAAGATCACAGCTGGAGAATTGCAGAGACTGAGTCTTGGGGTCAGAAAGCCTAAAGAAATATCAAACAGCCCCTACACCACCACATGTTGTTCTGGAGGGTTTCAATAAAAATCCTCTTCACTCATCCAAAAACAAACTCCAGCACATTCAGCTGTCAGACACGACTGAAACTTCAAACAGGACTGGCTTCTATGGTCAGATGAAACTAAAAAAGAGCTTTTGGGCAGAAAACCTACCAAATAGGTTTGATGCAAACAGGGATAAAAATACCCTATGCCCATGGTTAAATATACTGCTGGATCTTTAATGTTGTGGGCCTATTTTTTTTTTTTTTTTTTTTTCTGCCAGAGGTCCAGGACATCTCGTTCGAATACATGGCATCATGGATTCTAGCAATACCAATAGATTAAAAAAATTAAATCTGACTGCCTCTGACAGAAATCTTATAATGGACCATTGTTGGATCTTTGACCTTGCATCAGGACAATGATCCAAAACAAACATCAAAGTCAACACAAAAATGTGTTAGGATTATGAAGCACAAAATGAAGCTTCTGTCCCAGTTTCCTGACCTGAACCCTATAGATAATGGGTGGGGGTGAACTGAAGAGAAGAAGCACCGACATGGTGCTGGGAATCTGAAATATCTGGAGAGATCCTGTATGAAGTAATGGTCTCAGATCTCGTGTCAGGTGTTCTCCAAACTCTTCAGGCATTATAGGAGAAAATTCAGAGCTGTTATCTTAGCAAAACGATGTTGCAATAATTGGGTCCTAATAACTGTGGCCAACGTGAACTAGAGAAAAACATCTATTTCATAATGAAATCCCTCCACCCCCACTTTTCATTGTTTTACTTCAGTGATAGGTTAGAGTTCCTGAATGAAAGATCAAAAGGATAAATGATGCAGATTTATTTTCACAGCCACCTTTACTCATATTTACCAAGGGTGCCAATATTAGTGGAGGGCACTGTACATACAAACTTTTTTGTTTTAGTGTTCTGTTTAGTTACAAAACAACATTGGGCCTTTTGACTTTTATTGCATGCCCCCTTCCCCCCACCCTCATTTTTTTTTCTTTAAGTCTTTGTTTTGGGTTTCACACAAGAAGCCGTTCTGAATGGAAGGAGGTGCAATTTATTTATTTATTTATTTAACTACCTTTCAACTCAAGCAACAACATGCTACAATATACTTTTCATGATGTTGCTTATTGACTTGAAGGCCTGGTGACTATCCACAACACAACTAGTTTTGACTGCACAAATACCACTTACATTTTCTTCAGAAATCTAAATCTAGTTTTAATCTGATTGTCCACAAAGCCTACAGCATGTAGTGAGACAGACTGTCAAATAGGTGCCAAACAGAAATATAATATTGTACAGTACTGTCTAATAAAAGATACAGGGCTTAATGTAGTTACAGTCACTCTGAACACTCAAATTTCTTGTTATTACTTTGCTATCAGGAAACCAACATGTACACTCAACATGTCACACACAAAAGCAAATGCACTCACACACATCAGGTTTACAGTGAGTTATTGGTTGCGCTGATTTCTCATCTCCCGTTGTGTTGTTTTCCTTTGAGTCTGGTCATCACGCCATCTCAGAGTAATGTTCTTCGCTAACAGCCAGGCGAACAACACTCAAAGGACCTCCTACATTATCAGCATGATACAGACAGGTCTAGTACTGCAAAGAGATTTATAGCCAAAATTAACATGTAGTTATTTTATATGTTGTAGATACAGAATACTGTAACTATTAATACACGGCACAATAGTGTTCACATGTAATTTTTAAGGGGGGAAAATGTTTTACTGTATTCCCAATCAAATAAATGTAGCCTTGGTAAGCACACTTCTTTCAAAAACATTCAAGAAATATTACTGACCCCAAACTTTTGTAAAATTTTATCAACTATTAGTTGAATGTTATTGATGGTTTATAGATTTAGTTCACTGAGCAGTTAATTGCAAGGATGTTTCCAAATATAAACACCTCTGGAGCATTAAAGGCCTGTATGTGGGCTGATGAAAGCCTGTGGATACATGAGCATCAATAACTAATTATTTCATGTATAAAATAACTAGGAAGCTTGTTTAGTACGGTGAATCCATCTCTACAAATAGTACATTGCTTACAATAAGATATGGAAATATGGATGAAAAACTGAAAATTGGATTACCTACAATGTGTCCTATCACACATTTTTATTATTGTGTGATACAGTATTACTCTGTGCAATTCTTGTTTTCTCTTCACTGTTTACTAAAATGTAATGTTTGTATGCATTTAAAATAGGACTGTTAAATGATTAATCGCATACAAAATAAAAGTTTCAGTTTGCCTAATATATGTGTGTGTACTGTGTGTAATTATTATGTATATATATTTCAGAGAAATATGTATTAGAAATTCTATTAAAAAAATATAATAAATACATATACTTGTAAATATTTCGTAAATTTATACATGAATGTGCTTATATTTATATATACATAATTACACACAGTACACACACGTATTTTGTATGCGATTAATCGTTTGCCAGCCCTAATTTAAAATAAATATTTTTGACATCAGACACAATTATTTGATTTTTTTAAAGCTGTGAACCTCTAGTGTTAAACTAACTTTATTTTGTTTTGTTTGTTAAACCTTAACTGTATGCATTTATTCATGATGAACAAATATGCCCCAAGTTGAACTTCACTTTTCTGTTTATATGGCACATTAAGAAATTTTAACTTTAGTAAATACACCTTCACCTCACGTTCAGGACAGTAAAGGTATGACTAAACTGACAGCGATTTCAGACTTTAAATATATCTTTTGTCGGTAAAATGCTACCTCTGCAGTTTTCCCCATTGTTGCTCCATTAATACATCTCTGCATCAGATTCAGATCAAACACACACACACATACACAGAAAAAAAAAAAAAAAAACCCTTGACAGTTTATTCCAAAGGGCTGTTAAAAATGGCAGGCAGACCTTTTTTAGATAAACATCCCTGAAAAATTTGACACCCTTCTGATTTAATGAATGTTAAATATTGACCTAAATTAGTTTAGGCATTCCGTGCACTATTGGATGGTGAAACATATCCAGAACCTGAAGTAAATTGCTATTAAATTTAAATAATTGATTCTGTGCTATTGATGGAGCCTTGAAAAATAACTGCCTCATCCCTCAGTTATAAAAAAAAAAAAAAAAAAAGTCTGTTTTTCTCTCCTGGCAGTCAGGTTGCTTTCTCTCCCTGGCACTGATAAGTTGATACAGTCATACAACACTGCACCTAACTTCAGTGATTCTATTCTGTGTGCTGACAGCCTGGTAATTAATGCCTACCTGACTCCTCCGGCAGGCATCTCCCAAGGCTGCTGATTAGGACTCTGGCTCTGCAAAGTATGACACCTGTGTAGACGTTTTACCGGGAGCCCAAACAAAAAGAAAATAGCTGAGCACATTACTAATTTGCCGCAATGAATTCCAGCCTGTTTGGATTTGTCTCCACGAGCATTGTTTTATCATTCAGGTCAATGAGTCAGACGAAATTGCGTTTGCTAATGAAATGACTCCGGGTACAAGTAAACGTATGTTAAATGGAAACACTAAAGCAGCTCACCTGTTTTGCCTTCATCCAAATTAGAATTGGTACCAGCTGTATGACAGATTTTTCCATATGTTCTGTTCTTGCCCTTCCTAGACCACAAGGCTGTGTTTGGCCTCATCAAGAGAAATGACCAAAGAGAACTGAATCCTTTCATGTTGCCCTTTCCTCCTCTACTACACTTGTGATTATAAAATTGATTTTCTTCTTCTTCTTCTTCTTCTCCCCCCTTTTCACTTAAGGAGACCAGCTCTACTGGGTTATTATTGTACCGCAGTGCTGTAATAACAATTTATCTTCGCTTCTTGTACGATTACTGTACAGTGCTTCAGAAAGGAGGGCAGAGGTGCCAAGTCTTTGATTTATAGGTGCAATTTGACCGCTGCTTATTAGAGTGATCCACTAAGGTGATCCAGGTGGTGGAAGGCCTCCAAAGCATCTTAACGTTGCTCAAGAGCACAGGGGCAAAACAATTCAAGACTGTACTTTTAATTATGATGCTAACCTCAGGGCAGGGCGGGTGATGTGAATGCTCAAGCCGAGACGGTAATAAAACACTTGGAAA
This sequence comes from Cirrhinus mrigala, assembly GCA_036247105.1. Classification (NCBI taxonomy): domain Eukaryota; kingdom Metazoa; phylum Chordata; class Actinopteri; order Cypriniformes; family Cyprinidae; genus Cirrhinus; species Cirrhinus mrigala. The sequence goes on from CM070008.1 coordinate 12,854,624, forward strand.
ATGATCACAGAAAAGTAATTTGTTCTTTCACAGACTGGTTTGGTTTAGGCACCAGAGCCAGTACGTATTAGAGGGCTTCTTGCTGTCTACGGTTTACATAAACATGAGAGACTTTTGATTCTAATGGAGTTTGGCCGTAGTCATTCCCTCTAGGAAAGAGGTCGGCAATTTTTTTGTCAAGAAGTGCCATTTTTATTTTTTCTAGCTAATCACTGTGTCATACCAATGGTATATTACCAATTTCATCAATCAATCAATCAATCACATTTATTTATACAGCGCTTTTTAACAAAACAGGTTGTGTCAAAGGAACTTTACAGTTTTAAATAGGACAATAGCGTGTCAATAATGCAAAAGTTCCATGTTCCAGCAAAGTCAGATTGCAGAGTTCCTCACTGATGATCTGCCTCTGGGGCTAATCTAGTTGACGTGGTCCCCGCTGTTTTAATGCCAATTTCATAACCATTTTAAAGCTTAAAATAAGTTTCATTGAAATGTTAATACATTTTATAATTGGAGACTGATAATCCACATTACCCAATGTAATGTATTTTGTGTCACATGCTTTTTTCAATGGCTTTTAGTTTGTTTAATGCAAACTACAGATGAGTCCTATGTTATGGTTTAGTCAAGTCACGGTAATGTAAACACTTAGTTTGTTCAAGTCAAGTTCAAGTCAAACTGCACTGTGATTCAGTCAGGACTCTCCTTCAGTGGACTTGACATGACATCCCAGCATATCATGATTACAAACTTGTTTATTTGATTAGTTTCTTACATATAGTGTAGCAACTTAAATTATGTCTGTATCTTTTTTGTTTGTTTTAAACTTTTCAAAATCATAAAAGTTTATTTCCAGGTCTAAATTGTGCTTTAAAAACAGATTTCCAATGTGACCCTACCGAAACTTACTGTATTTTTGTGTGTCAGAGAGAAAATGTCATAGCTTGTACATCAGTGTGATTGAAATTTTTGTGTAGAATACAACAATATTTCGAGAATAAAGTCAAAATTACGAGAATAAAGTTGAAGTGTTTCAAGAATAAAGTTGCAATGTTTAAAAAATAAAGTCAAAATATTTTGAGAATAAAGTCGAAATTACGAAAATTATTGCGCATGCACCCATTTGCAAATGGCCCAGATTGGGAGCATCAGGGGATGTTCCAAAGACTCAGTTTTCAAAATCTGACAGTTTTACAGCAAAATACAAACAATATATCTATTACAATAATGTGTTTTTCACGATCTTTAATGTGGCATGACAGATTGCTGTATTCGCCTCAGTTTAAGCAACATGTGAATCAGTCATCTTTCCAAATACATTGAGACATTCGTTTCATTAAAATTTTTCATTCCTTTTGATGTTCCTTCACATTTATATCTATTAACTTGAAATAAAGAGGAAAAACACATTTATAATTTCTATTTGATGTTAAAACTGATAGAATTTGAAAGCTGAGCTGTGGCTGTGTTATATTAAAAGCACAAACTTATTGTGATTACTGAGTGGCTGGCACGCTACAAATATGACTGGAAAACGTCAAATATTATTTCCAATCATTTACTGTATTATACCGTGAATAAAACAGCTGAATAGTCATTTATATGCCTCAAAAAAGACAACAATGTAACTTGCTGTATGTTAACAAATTGGAGTTTACTTCAACCTTTAGAACGTTTTATTACTGTTTTGTTTTAATGACGAGAGGAATAAAAAAAGAATGGACGCCACAGATGTTTTTGCGGATTAGGTGGTGGAATTCTACAAAGAAAACAGTACAATTTAATTAAACGAATGTCTCATTGTAATCAAAAAGACAACTGATTCACATGAATACAGTGATCTGTCCCACCACATTAAAGAGCATGGAAAGCACATTACTGCAAGACACATTGTTTGTACAGTATTTTGCTATAAAACTGACAGATTTTGAAACCTTGTTTTATATTAAAAGTACCAAAAGCACAAAGCTTATTGCTATTATTGGGTGGCTGGCACACTACAAATAAGCATATTGAATGCGATTAAAGATGTGAAATATTATTTCCGAGCATATCGTCCCTGCCAGTATAACACATGGAATGATTTCTGCTAATAATCCCACATATATTCAAATATATTCTGGTGACCTGGCAACTTCTCCCGGTGCTGCAGTCTGGGCTATTAGCATGCGTAGGCTATACTCTCAAAATATTATAAATTTAACTGCTGCAATTTAATTCTCATAATTTTGACTTTATTCTCAAAATATTATGAATTCAATCTTGTAATTTTAGATTTTAGACTAAAACACCATCGTAACATACCGACTTGAAAACCTCCAATCCAGTTAGCAATAATTTACTTCTGAAAGCCAAGAGCAACATATACAGCTTTGGGGAATGTCCTCAAAATGTACCTTGGTGTTCAGGCTTGAGAAACTTTAAATTAAATACACACACTTCTTTCATTATTGTTCATGTGCCAGTTATCACTTATGTGCCATAGGTTTCCAACTCATGCTCTACGTTTTTAGCGATCTTGAAATATTTACAGGTCTGTGTATTCCTACTGGTTTTGAATAATTGTTTTCATTGCAAAACAACACAATCTGAGAACCCTTTAATCACAGATTTACTACAGCAACCATTGTAGTAAAACCACAAATTTTACCATTGCTTTACTACAAAAAACACATTTTAATCATAATATTCAACCCAGGCTCACTGGAAACATTTCTGCAAAATGTTCCGTAAGTGGCTCAAAATAAATGTTCGGTTTTATCCGCAGGGAATAAAAGTGACTCTGGCATTGTTGTATTATGTTTGTTGTTGTACCACAACAGTTTGGAAATGTAATGTCTGCTGAGTGGTGCTAAAAGGTTAATCATGTTTGCAAAATAGCATGCCACCTACACAAAACTCTACTGTAAACCTAACTGATAGTGTTAACAAAAGCAAACTTGAGATAAAAACACACATTTTCTGAAGCACCCATGCTATCTTATAGAGGCCTTCTAATGCAAAAGTTGTTTAGTCAAGTTGCAATTATTAATAAAAACATTCAGAACGGACTCGCATGTTGCAAAATACTTTAATTTGCATGAGTAAATTCAAATATTTTTAACTACACTGAAATGTTTTTATCATCTCGTCTGCCATATTGGATTTATATTTTTAAAGCATCACGGTCACAGTACATTCTGGGATTGCTTTGTCTGTAAAGGATCCTGTACAATCAAGGGAGGCAGTGTCTCCTCAAAAAATTAAAAACTAAAACAACAAAACTAAAACAACACAGATATTACAAAATATCACCTAAAAAAAAAAAAATAATTAAATAAATAAATGTTTAAATCACATTTTTCTAAAGAAATTTTGTCCAACAGTGACATCGGCAGTTGTAAGGTTACAACAGAAGTCCACATCTGTTAAGGCTTCCCTTGAGTCCAGTGAGTTTTAACACACCCCCTAAAGTGTGCAGTGAGTTTGGTGAGAGGGAATTGAGAATGAATGGGGAAAGCAATGCCTCCATCATGATAGGATTGGATATGACTTATGATTTTTTTTTTTTTTTTTTTGGTAGTGTATTTAACCAAGAAAATGTGACATGAATTTATATTTAATTAAAAAAAATAAAATAAATGTGAGGACGATGCCTCCTCATTTCAGAACACCACTGCACGCCACTGCTGTATACACTCATGGCCAAAAATATTGGCACCCTTGCAATTCTGTCAGAAAATGCAACTCTTCTCTCAGAAAATTGTTGCAATTGCAAATGTTTTGGTACTCACATGTTTTTTTTTTTTTTTTATTGTTTTGTTTTGTTTTTTTTGTTTTTTTTTGTTTGGTTGTTTGTTTGTTTTTGTTTCCATTGGAACAAAAAAAAAAAAAAAAAAAACAGAGAAGAAAAGTCAAATCTGATGCAATTTCCACACAGAACCTAAAAAAAAATGCACTGGACAAAATTATTGGCAACCGTAACTTAATATTTTGTAGCACCCCCTTTGGAAAAAATAATTTAAATCATTCGCTTCCTGTAACCATGAATGAGTTTCTTACACCTCTCTACTGGAATTTTGGACCAGTCTTCTTTTGCAAACTTTTGCATGTTTGTAACCATTTCTGAGTGCTTTTCGGGTGTGTTTCGGGTCATTGTCCTTCTGGAAGACCCATGACCTCTGGTGCAGATGCAGCTTTCTGACACTGGCCACTACGTTGTGCCCCAAAATTCTTTGGTAATCATCAGATTTCATGATACTGTTCACACAGTCAAGGCATCCAGTGCCAGAAGCAGCTTTTCATTCAGATGGCGACGGATAGTGCAAGCTGACATTGTTGTAACCTGTGTCTGCAGATCAGCTTGAATTTGTTTGGAAGTTAATCAGGGTTCTTTATCCATTATTCAAACAATCCTTTGTTGTAATTTTTCATTAATTTTGCTCGTCCGTCCACGTCCAGGGAGGTTAGCGACAGTGCCATGGCCTGTAAACCTCTTGATGATATTACACACAGTGGACACAGGAACATACTGACGTTGTATCGAAAGGATCGATCCTCACATTAAAAATATCGATTCTAAAGTGCATTTTTAACCATTAATTTTATTTATTTAACAAGAAGTTTGGTGCATAAAATAAGCCAGAACAGAACTATTTCTCCTGCTCATCGGAACACACGCAAATGCTGTAAGACAGAACCAATCAATCACAGATAGCGTTCGCTGCTGACGCTTCATTCAACATTGATAATAATCAGAAATGATGTTTCTACCTCTTGTTCTTATAGCACTGAAATAATAAAGCATTATTAAAAAAAAAAAAAAACAAGATGTTTCTTGATTTCTGAAGGATCATGTGACACCGAAGACTGGAGTAATGATGTTGAAAATTCAGCTTTGATCACAGATGCTTTTTGAATTACATTTTTCAAAATATATTAAAATAGAAAATAGTTATTTTAATGGTTCATTTTCCCTATCTTGCTGTTTTTACTGTTTTTTTTTTTTTTTTTTTTTTTTTTTGTTCAAATAAGTGCAGCCTTGGTTTGCATGGTTAAAGACACATTGCAAAATCGTACTGACCTCAAACTTTTAAACAGTATAATGTATATGAAATATTTATTTTAATTAGGCTAGTTTGTGTAAGTAAATTTATTTAAACTGGTTGTTAATAGTTCAAATTGGTTGTTATATCCTGTAATTGTTGTCTGGAAGAAACAATTTGTAGTAACAACAAATTTACCATGGTTAACACTCTCTGTTTTGGCTTGCTTCCTTTTACCATGGTTAACACTACAGGAACATTATTTCAACCACAATATTTGTAGCAAAAACAATGGTAATAATAATTAATAATACTAATACTAATAATACTACTACTACTAATTATTATTATTATTATTATTATTATACATTTTAGTACTTATGCAACACCATGGTTGTTTTTCTTCAGGTACCCTGCAAGGTACACCTTTGTACCTTATCTACCCTTAATGCGTGTGTATATGGTACTAGTATGCTCCCTGGCTTTTAGGGGTAAAGAAAGGTGCACCTTTGAGGTTACTGCTCAGTAAAGAGCTAAAATACAAAATTTTAATATATTTTATTTCTAACAGTATTAAAAAAAATGCTTATGAAATGTTTAAAACACATGACTTTCAAATATAATGTTAAGTAAGTATAATTACTGATTTTTTTCTTTTAATAATTTAAAAGATCAGTTTAGTTTAGAGGTATCGGTATCGGTATTGATATCGACGATACTTGGCTTAAAAATATCGGTATCGGATCGAAAATAAAATAGGAGGTATCGCCCATCCTTACTGGAGATGAATTTGTAGCCTTGAGATTGTTCATGTTTTTCTACAATTTTTTCTCTCAAATCCACAGACAACTCTTTACACTTCTTTCTTTTCTCCATGCTCAGTGTGACACACAATACAAAGGTTGAGTCAACTTTTCTCCATTTTAACTGGTTGCAAGTGTGATTACTATATTGCCCACACCTGTTACTTGCCACAGGTGTGTCTAAATACAAATTACAGGAGCATCACATGCTTGAAAAGCAATTATTTCTTACAATTTTGACAAGGTGTGAATAATTTTGTCCGGTCCATTTTTGAGTTCTGTGTGAAATTTTATCAAGTTTGACTTTTCTTCTCTGTTTTCTGGTGTTGTTGCAGTGCAAACAAAAACAATAAGCATGTGAATACCAAAACATTTGCAATTGGAACAATTTTCTGAGAGAAGTTTTGTATTTTCTGACAGAATTGCAAGGGTGCCAATATTTTTGGCCATGACTGTATGTAATGCTTATTTGGCTGTCTTGTTTGTATTATAATGTCTTATTTGGCAAACAAACAGTATGGTAAGCTGTCTACATTTTGGAAAGGTCCTGGCCCTGGGAGTGTGTTTCTGTTTCCCTAAAATGCTGCTGGAACACACCAAGACTATCTGCAACACACACAATACAATTCCAATCTTTCCTCTCTGAAGCTTTTGGCTGATTCACAAAGACTGGCATTTATGGAGCCATTTTACAACTTCACCTGTCTTTTCTAGTTCTGCAGTGCTTTCTCCTGTGGCCTACGATAACATTTAACAGCTGACCTTATCTTCGGGTGCCATCGTCTTCCTTCTTCCCACATGCATGTTACAACCACATTTCTGTCCTGATTAGAGATGACTATCTCATAGGCATTATGTGACTGCCACATAATGCTGATGACTCCATAGTGATCCTAAACTGCGTTGAGAATTGTGTCATGGCTGTATTAAGGTCATCAGTACATCTCAAACATCAGCAAACCTTTAAGGCTGAATTCATCTCTGGTGAGCCTTTTGTGCCAGTGACATAAGCAGCGAGTTGTTTGTTTCCTGGATACTAGATAATGAGTGAATGAATTCACAGTTAAACTGTTGCTAATTGATTGGAGATCAGTTTTTCCAGTACAGATGTGGTACAAAATGTCTATATGACAAACCCACGGCTTTGGTTTTACTGCAGTGTCCCATCAAACAGTGTCTGTCAGAAACATGGTCAATGGGGCATGAAACACAGGTCACATAGTCACTGAATGGGTTTTATGGCACAGCTGGTGGTTGTTTTGTGCTGAGCTGGGCCACTCTCCACTTCCATTACATTCACCTACTGTACATCTTTTAAAAAAAAAAAAGCTGAATTGCTCCTGGAAAAGCTCACCTTAAACAATGGCCATGATTCCATCCAGGACCTGTCCAGAGAAAAGTGACAACAGTGGTGGAAAAGGTCCTTGCTGAGGCTGCACAAATACAAACAACTCAGAAATGTGCAGGACATTTTTAAACTTGCTCAAAAGAGGAAGGTTCATGCCCTATTTTTCCCCAGTGGACCATGAACACATTAATTATTTTGAGTTTCAGGGCCACAGTAGCTATAATATCTCATGAGAAAACCTTCCCACCTCCTGGTGCCTCAAACCTAAAAACCTCAGGCCAGCCAAGACACTTTGCTTTTAGCAGAGCCAGAATACTAATAACACAGAGTGTTTTGACTTGCAGGCTCTTATCAGTCCAATGTCCCCATTACTCAAGCCACATGCCAAAAATGTAATGCCAAATACAGGCACCAGATTTGGTTCACCACGATTTGTTTGTCCAGACTCTATACTTGAATACTTTATACTTTACTATAACGTTATACTTTTTATTTGAGGAGCACATTAAAACTTGTGAAATTGTATTTATTTATTTATTTATTTATGTATAATTTTTTAAATTTACTTAATTTACCCTCAACAAAAAATACCATACAATTCTCTCTTTTCTTTTTCTTTTTCTTTTTCTTTTTCTTTTTCTTTTTTCTTTTATTTTTTAATGCCTTTTCCACTTGGAAAATTTTTTAAATAAAATAAGATTTTTTTAAAATATCCATGAATTGAAGGCACCTTAAAATGACAAGAAATTGTATTGTGACATCTCTGTATTATTTTATGACTGTTTTTCTACAGTACCTCATGTTTTGTATTTGTCGGCAACCCTGTTACCGACACAAGTGTTACTAAATTCTCAAGTTTAATTAGAACTCATATTCCACTGAATGTTGTAAGCATTAGTTCAATAATATACCGAGGGTAACCTTCAAAATGTTTGAATTTTACACAGACAATCTTTAAAAACAGAGTCAAACCCAGTGTCATCCCTGTTACCCTCATGTCAAAACCTGCTACTCTAAAAAACAGGTTGACACTACCAGGTTTGACGATTTCAAACAAATTTGCTAATTGCTAGCTAATAGTCAAGTTCACAAAAGCACATATTGTACACTTTGAAAGGATTTTACTTGTAGATATTAATTATATTAAATGTAAGAAATACCTGTTTACATTTCCTTTTTAAAAATGGTAACAGGATTTGCAATACATGATGGCCCCACCTCAGTCAAGCCTCATAAATTATCAAAAATAGAACGTTATAGAGAAGTGAGAGAAACATGCTTATGTTTTAAGTGTTGGAATCCTGGTTGAGAAATGATGTAGCCTCCTAGAAGTGATGTCACTTGAATGTGCATTATTTTAATAATAATAATATTTTCTTTTGGATGAGGGCAACAGGGATGACATGAAATCAGGGGACTCCAATAAAATGGTTTATATTTTATTTAAAAAAATAAAATAAAATAAAAAATGCATAATGATGCCAAAAACATTGCTTAACAATGAGACTATATTTAGAACAATATGCAAATGTGACTTTTATGCGATTTTGCCTTTATTTTTCAAATTAAAAGTCCTGCTGAAAAGACTGGCCAAAAATCTCATCTTTACCAGCATTGTTAAAGTGCCCCTATTATGGATTATAAAAGGTTCATATTTTGGTTTTGGGAGTCCCCAACAACAAGTTGACATGCATGCAAGGTCAAAAAACACTTTTATTGTCTTATAATATGCATTTATTTTTACCTTATTTGCTCAACGACTACCAAACAGTTTGTTAAAACGAATCATTTGTTCAAACCACTCCTTTGCGTGACACTAATCTTTGGTGATTGGTCCCATGACCCAGTCTTTTGTGATTGGTTTAACGTTATTGCGTGCAGCGAATTTCAAACACGGAACACCCATCACTGTTACTCTAGCCCACAACTCGGTGGTAAACAACAACACCCAAACAGCCATAGTATATGTGTCAACCCACACTGTTCTATTCTTTATCAGAACTTCAAGTAATAACAACGACAAACATTCACTATTCATCGACACGTTTCTAGACAATGGCGAGTGAACAGATAAAGCCGTCAGCCGGTTAGCCAGAGACCTATGAGCTGCGCAGAGCGAACACAATACAACACACACACAACTAAATACATATTTTGCATGATACAGAGTAACGTTACATGAGAGCAACAAGTTTTAAAGGATTACTCCACTTTCAGAATAAAAATGTCCTGATAATTTACTCACCCCCATGAGCGATATAAGACGATTTTGAACGATCGCTAGAAAATACAACCATCAATTATTAATATTATTAATTACAACCAAATAAACTGGGCACTGATCCATCTTTTAAGAGCAAGCCTTTGGTAAATCCCGCATTGTACTTAGGATACAGCGTTTTCTCGACATGACATAAACCACATGGAAATTTTACTGTTTGTGGGCGGGCAAGTTGTTCGCGACGTAGAACATGGGCGGACATTATGCAAATGTGTTACTTTGTGACGTATGGCTGTAACAGAAAAAGACTCAAATTTCTGACGACTCGTTCAGGCGATTGTGAACCGACTCTTTTTTTTGATAGACAATAACTTTATTTATCGTGTACTGACGGCTTCACAACTTTGTGAATAGTTTATGTTCACATGCATGACGCACTGCATGAAAGGTCATATTTGAAAAGGCATAATAGGAGCACTTTAAATTATTTTAAAAACATTTAATTGACTTTTTTTTTTTTTTAAGAAACATTAATGAAAGCATACATAGTATTGTTATGTTTTTATTTGTTGTTATATTAAATCTAAGTGTGATTTTTGCTTGGGTGTCCGATTTTCTGGAATGACCAAAAGGAAAAAGCTGAACTAAGCTCATTTCCAGGTTTCCTGACTCATTATTACTTTCAGGAAAAAGAAAAAAAAAACTCTCCTGACAGAAGGACAAAAATTAAAATAGAAAGAGAGTGTGAAAGTGCATGTGTGAAAAAGATTAAAAAGCGTACCATAATCTATATGTTTAAATGAATGATTCCAGAGCATGCCTGATGATTTAAACATAGTCAAGCAAATTGGAAAAAGCTTGAGTGCTTTCAGAGCTACAAAACTGTTATATTGAATTTCCTCTTTTATAAATGAATTGGTTTTTGACAGGACAGGTGGATTGACAATGGGGTCTGCTGTCAACAAAACAATTCAAACAAAGTGTGTTAACATTCATTGAGCATGTCTAGACACTAGACAGTGAAATGAATGCTGTGTCAATACAGCTGCCTGAATACTTACTAGCCAGCTTTCACCAGTGACAGTCATTCAGCAGATAAGCATCTTTGATCACTTTTTGGTGAAAACTGCCTTTTCATAGTATTGACTCTAAAATCTGATTGGTTGATTGAGTCTTGTTTGAAACCATTAAATAACATAAAACCCTAAACAGCCTATAGTTTCACTTTTTTTGGCTGACCAGAGAACAACTAGTAACATTTTGACAAATAAAACATGTTGCAAATAAATGCATGATTAAGACCATTTTTTGGGCATGTCTGTATTCTTGATTTGGAGTATTTGTAAAAATAGTTATTCTCATGAACAAACACCACATATGATCAGGAAGCATTTTTGTTAGACTTGTAGATTTGACCACACTGTGTTTCTAGGTAATTTAATTTTGCACGACAAATGCAAAAAAGTGCCACATTTTTTCCTTTTAGTCCGAAGGGTTAATGAACACTTAAACTTCCTGGGATTGTGTTCAAAAGGGGCTATGGGTTAATATACACGGGTAATGCATAGTGGTGCAAATGAAACCTTTGAAGTGATCAAAATTTAATGATTACCATCTTGGAGGAGAAAATAATAGGTGTGTTGACACCTTAAGACATGTAGCAGCAACCATCCTGATGAAAAGGTGTCGCTTTGTAAAAATAGAAGCTAAGAATGTATGATCCCTTCACACTCCAGAATGTTCACGGATAGATTCTAATGATCTGTCAGTTTCATCCTGCAAATATCAAATGCAATTATTGTCTAAGCGCTTTAATAACAGTGTTATTTTCAGAGCGCTGATACAAGATTAAGAACTTAACCTTATCAGAAGCTGTGGATTTGCAGCTTAATGAGGATTCTTGCCCCTAAAATCAATGGTAGATGGTGTGAGCAAGGTGCAGCTGAATGCTTAGAAGTGCTTGATAACTTCACAGAATCTCAGCGAGGGCGGCACATTATTCTGCGCCTTTGAATTTGAGAATAAGGAGCACAACGTAAAGGGCGGCAATCGTTCTCCTTTCATCATCGACTCCCAGCGATATCATCTCAGAAGGCTGAGAGACTTATCACCGAGCCATAAAGTTTCATAAAGCCACAATAAATGATTTCCTCCTTATTTCAGTGGCCCTAATTTCCATAAACCATGCTTTTGCTTTCCCCTCTTGCCCTCCTCCCCAGCTATAATGGCAAAAGGGAGCAGAACATATTCAGAGTTCTGTTTTCATTCAGCGTTATTAGAAATTCAATTCTGTACAAATGACTTTGGAATATCACAGCAGTCGCTTTAGCTGTTCAGTGTGACCCATTTTCGAGCTGCTAGTCATGCTCTGGGTGCCATACCTGCGGATTCAGCTATGGCCTGAAACAATGGTTACAATGCGTTGATTCAAAATGATCGCTATAATACTCTCCCACTCAACTCAGTGTAAATCTTAATGGTCAGCCAAAGACAATGTCAGCCACACTTTTGATTAAGGATGGCAACTACAATCACAGTGGCACTGTGAAGGGGGGGTGGGGGTATAAATCTACTATAATTATTTATATATAGTATGCATTAATATTTAGATTTTTTTTTTTTCAGATTTTAATTTTAATTGTATATATTAATATATTATTAATATTGTTATTAATTATTAATATTAACTATTTTTAATAGGTTTAGTTTACAAAAACAACATAGAAAACCACATATTTAAAAGAAAGCTATATGGTAAAAACCCATATAAGTGCTACATATAAATTTAAGCTCAAAATAATCTCAGATCAAATAAAATAAAATATATAAATTTTTTTTTTTTTTTTAGATTTCCATTTAAATTTCATTTCTTAGTTTTAGTCGTTTATCTGCTTTTGTTATTTTTTTAGTTTTTCATTATTATTTTTTTCTTTCGAATATGCAGTTATTCAGCGTTAATTTATTATCAATTTCATTTTCATTTTATTTCAGTTATTTCAATAAGTTGACAAGGCCATGCTTTAGGTTTGTCATCTAATATGTTTATTTTATTTTATTTTAGTTTAGTTTCATTTTTTTTAAGTTAACAAAAAATATTTTTTAATAGTTTCAGTTTACAATAACAACACTGAAAACCACTGATATAAGAGCTACGAACAGTATATATACAGTAAAGTCAAAATAACCTTGGGTAAAATAAAATATTAAAAAATAAAATAAAATGGTTTATTATATTATATTTATATAAAAGATTTTATATTAAAAAAATAATACATATTATTATAGTATGTATTAATATTTTGAATTTTGATTTTTTTTTCAGATTTTCATTTAATTTTTTTGTTTGTTTTAGTCATTTATCTGCTTTTTTTATTTGTATTATTTTTTATATATATATATTCATCTATTCATTGTTAAACTTATCAAATTTATTTAAATGTAAATGTATTTATTTTAATTATATGTTATTATTTTATTTAAGGTCTAAATAATATCAGGTAAAATAAAAATAAAATAAAACAAAAATAAAGTAAAATATTTTTTATATAACCATTTTGTAAAATATTCAGTAAATATTACTATTAATATAAATATTAATGTGCATTAAATATTTATTGCATTACTGCTTGATTTCTATCTAAAACAGCATTAGCATTTTAGCATTTATATGCACTTGCTTTCCATTGCGTTTTGTGAATGTGTTGTTCACTAACTGCTAACAATTTAGAAAACAATCGCTGGCACACAACTAATCATTCATCCATTGCACATTTCACATACCGAGGCGTTCCTGAACAACTTCTACTGCCAACTACAGCGTTTACCAGCCAGGCAGTGAAGGATGCTTCACTGCCCACCGCCTGCATCTGCCAGTCCTTTTAGGATGAATTTCACACACTATAAATTAATCACTATCCTTAGAATATAAACATGATCTTTTTCACCTAAAAATGTTACGGCATTATTGTCCATGCCACAGTCTATGGTTTGTTCGCTTGGAAACAGTACGTACTGTATAATGAAAAGTCCTATACAAATAACTTCACATGTATGTTATTTTTAAAGCATGATTATTTGACTTCAGTAAGCAGTAGTGCATTCAATTTGTCTTTTTTCATGGTTCCTTTCAGCACCTAGAGCTTCAAACATGCGTTAAGCATTTGGAAAGTGTTTAAACAGGTCTAGGTAACAGTAGCGATCTAAATCTTTAGCGTGAAATTGATGTGTGCACTCTCCTGTCTTCACAAACAAGGCTTATTAGCGGTGACGTGCTAGATCTGCCGTCACTCCCCTTTTCAATTTCCTGCCTCGTTGCACATCCCACAACAGCAAAAACGGTGCCCTAATATGCCTATACTGTACACAAAATGGCATCAATAGCTGCTTCCGCAAGAAATACAGGAGGCCAGGAGTTGAGAAAATGAGGGACTGCAAAACTGCGTGTTGAAGACTTAATTTCCTGCTTTGGCAGTAAGAAAAACTGAAGTTCTGCTTGCATTTGCTTGAATAGGTCTCCAATTAAGGCACTACTTTTTCTTAGTTTCCAATATGTAAAGCCCTGAGAACCCCAGAGCTATACATTAAAAAGTGAGGCCATAAAGGGGGGAAAACTTCACATCATTTTTATGTCCAGTGACACTGTCAATCAAAGCAGAACAGAAGTCATTAGGATCATTCCCTGCTAGGCTGAAAAGGGCAGCCACGCAGCATGTTCATACAGTAGCTTATTAGCTCTGACCTATGTCACCCTAACACCTTATTACATTTTATTTAAAAGCACCTCAGCCAAAATAGCTAGTCTCAGCTGGTCTGCCGAAAACCAATAGAATATTATGAGATACAGTAATTACTAACTGGTTTTATTGGCCATAAAATGTCTTCACTAGTTTATCAACAGCAACAATGTGCAATACAATCCCTGCTACTCAGATACAATTGTTTTGACGTGTTAGTATCTGTTGGCTTCCATTCCACAAGCAAGCTGTACAAAAATAGTCAGCGATTTTCCATCACAAATTCATGATCGTTGTTTTAGTATTACTGATATACTATACTGATATATTCTACACTATATACTATACAGTATACTTAGGAAAAAGTCTAAATACATTTAAGCTATACTATACTAAGTTCAGAGAATCCATGTTTTCATTGTTATACGGTAGGGGGCCGCTATTACACGTCTTCTGTACAGAATTTCCAAAAGACAAGCAAAGAAGAAACCAAAAAAACAGATGCTTCATGTAATCTAACACAATCATCAGACATAAAAAAAAATCATCAAAATTGTGTAACGTATTCATATAACAAAATATATACCAAAATAATACCTAAACAATAGTAGTATACTTAAAGTATGATGTAAAGTTCACTTAAAGAAAACTTACGAGTATACTTGCAGTATGAAAGTACTAAACTAGTAGTTTACTGAGACTATACTTCAAATTGTACTAAAATGCTACAAGCATTTAATCAGTAAATGATCAGTATACCTATAAGTTCACTTTTAGTATAGTTGCAGTACAAACTAAAAACTTACATGTAAACTAGTTGTGTACTCAAAGTTTACTACTGTTATACTTGAAGTATACTTGAAAGTATACTTTTATACGGGCCAATTTAGTCCCAAGGAGCATTGAAATAGTACACTTACAAATATACTACCAGTACACTGATATTTGTATACTTACTACATAAAGTATACTTAAAAATATACTTGAACTTTACTTAGGTATACTTAATAAAATAACTTCAAGTATACTACTTTTTGGTAAGGGGAAGCAGGCAAGAGCCAATGAGCATTTGAATATCCTGCCGCAAAACCTGTCGTAAAGTTTCTTGAAGCGGCGACATTTGAATTTGCAACAAGTGTGTCACTACGAAATTAGTCGGCAGCAGAAATCACAGAGAACAGAACAAATTATTAGCATTTCATATTATGAAAATAAGTAAACAATTTAATAATGCCATTGATATGACAACTAAATACAATAATAATAAAATTAACGCCATGATTTCAATATTCATAAGGATTCATTTGTAATACATTTGTTCATACGTAAATAATTTACGTTTTAGGTGTCATCAATAAAGATGCTGTAAATACGTCAGTATTGTACGTTTTAGTGTCTGTAAAAACGTAAGTAAATGTACGTTTTGTAGAACCACATTTTATGTATAATACATGCAAATTATCATGAGATAATGTTGACAAAACAGCTTGTTTTGCTGCTTGGTAATGCAAATTGGTGTGTCTTACCATATTATTTTAATGTATCATCTCAATTATGTACACACTGGTTTGCAGTGCAAACAGTTTTACTGATTACTGCACATTGTTATTTTTCTCGTTATTTCCCTATAGCAGCTAATGAACCAGAAGTCCCTCCCATGGCTTGCGTTCGCATTAAAGAATAAGGTGGATATAGTTTTCATTTTATTTAAACCTATATGATGCCTTGACAAATAGCTTATTTCAGTTAACGTTTTGGCTAACTATAATAACCCTGATCATAATGAAACTATTGTAGAAGCAATGCTTTCAATACAAAAGCATCCGCATATCTTTCCGCCATTGTTATAAGGTGTTTCAGAGCAGGGCAGTCGTGCAGCTGGCATTTACTCCACAGGCAGCTGACCTTTGACCCTAGTTTCATTACTCATGTATGCTCTCTCAACCTTCCTCTATGTCTGGCCACTTTAAAGGACACACTTCAAAGGGTTTGTCTCATACTGTTACTCTTTGATAATCCAAACTCACAAAGGATGGATGAATATTTCAGGGCTCAACAATAATGATGGCCCAGGGCCAGTTTGAAAGAGTTTTAAGCCAGTTGACTGAACTGTCACTTGCACTAATGGCAGTCCAAGTCAATTTAACTAATACAGCCCAACTGCTTAACTTGTGAAGGTCAGTAAATATACAGTATAGTACAGACATTAAAAACAAAAGATTGGTGTGGAGGGATGTAAGAAGCATCATCACTGATATGCTTTTTATATGTTGTTATATGTGTTGTGATTGATAAAACTTGTTAAAACTCTAACCACCAGGGCAAGTACAAATCTAAACTACTGGCCCAATCTGCTACCAGAATTTGCTAATTTGTGATATTTGTCTGTGGTCAGTGCTTAAAAATAATAATAATAATAATAATAATAATAATAATAATAAAAAGTATATATAGAATTTTTTTTCTCTCTCTCTGCCTCAGGACAATAGTGCAGATTTCTACTTGTGTCCCATTATTTTAATTTTAGAAGGGGAATTTGCTTTGTAGCTTTCCACATATTCTTACTGATGCATTCAAGTGTTTTTGTTAGACAAAAGCTCACATATAATGTTATTTTAGCTGGATTTGCCATAACATTGAACAATATGTAACCAAAAAAACAAACAGATGTACAAAATCAATAAATGTGAAATTTTCAGTAGGAACTCAGCACTGGCCTGATATGGGAAGTGAGAGTTCAGCCAACCGACCCAAAAATCCCTCACACTGGACCTGATGCTTCATGATTTTTGTTGGTTTTCTGAGGGAAAATTGACAGAAATAGAGATTGAGATCTATTAAAAAGCTCTAGATGGTGAAGCACTAGAGTAGTAACAGAAACAACTTGTAGATTTTCAGCCAACACCCTGAAGAGTACTAAAAAATGCATGAGGGATAAAAATATATCACACATTGTTCCATCTATGAAAAATTTAGTGGGGGAAAAACAAACGTATTATTCCAAGCATAATATACAACTAATAAAAGGCCTCTGAACCAACTAGGGATTTAACATGTGTTTGCTTTGCTGATAAAACCAGATTGACTGATGCATTATGGAGGAGCAACATGTGACAGCGGGGGCAATCTCTACACAAGCTCCGTCTTTACAACAAAAAACAAAAACACTTTTCTGACAGGGAGGCAGCTGGGATTTAAACTAACTAGACAGGTGCAATGTGCTTATAGGCTCTGAATACTTAACATGCACATAATAATGAACTGTCATGAAGATATTATCACAGGGATAATTGGTATATACAATATTTGCCTAAAAAAGAAAGGCGGTTATGTTTACATGGTTACAATGCCCAATATATTTAAAGTCTTTAAATGTCTTTAAAAATCTTAAATTACATTAAATGATATGGGATCTTAGCGGTTTTAAGATTTTTAAAGATCAAGTTAAAATTAAGTTGTTTAGGTAAACTGAGATTTATACATCATCTACAATCTGGAAACCTCAGGGTGCAAAAAAATCTAACTTTTGAGAAAATCGCCTTTAACCCTCTGGGGTCTGAGGTGATTTTTGGGCCCTTTAGATGTTTTGACATGCCCTGACATTTGTGCTTATTTCGGCTACTTATATCATACTACTGGCCAGCATATAATTTTTTTTTTGTATTCAGCACAAACAATGCTACAAATTGTCCAAATGAAGTTATTAGCAATGCATATTACTAATCAGAAATAAAGTTTTTATATATTTATGGTAGGAAATTTACAAAACATCTTCCTGGAACAGGATCTTTACTTAATATCCTAATGATGTGTGGTCCAGGATCACATGTCTGTAATGGGCTCTACAAGTGAACCTGGTCATAAGAATGAACAATAATATTAGAAATAATAAAATAATAATTTAAAAAAGACTATGGAAGCAGGACATTAATGGGGAATAGATAAGCATGAGCTGAAATCTGTTTAGTGTTTGAGTTAGTGCACAGGTTTGTGATTTATTGAATAAGGATAATGGTTTTTTTTTTTTTTTTTTTTTTTTTTTAATAAAAAAAAAAATTCAGTGTGCAGTCTGCTTGTCTTGCTCAACTCTAATTGTCTATCTGGAAGAGTCTGGCATCTTAAGTACCATTAAAACGCTGAAGAATTTTGTTTTGTAGCATTTTTTTTTATCCTAACAGAAAGTGTGAAAGTACTTGCACTGTTGCTATGGTTACCTCCTTAGTCTTGCACTATTCTATTCCCAAGTGCTTATTTTCCACGTGAAATAACACACTCTTGTGATTTGACTGTGTTTCACAAGCATTTTCAATGCAACTACACATGCAATATGTTTCAAACTGGCCTTTATTAGCTTTTTTTCTGAATGTGATACAATTTTGAACATTTCCATAAAATTGCATACCTATATTATCCTGCACTATAATTACAATAGAGTGACTAATCCTGATGCTTAGGAAGCAGCAATGTTTACTATCAAGATCCCAGAGGAACAGAACATAACAGCATTCACATTGTTGCAATGTGAATGCAACAAGCCATGCCTAACATATACAGCATATTTTCTAAATTGTATGTTTGTTTAAAAACTGAATAAATAAATCTCTGTGGAAATGTTTGTTTGGGTGGAAATACAACCTTATTTCTTGTTATATGTTAATAATGACCTTATAGCCTACATGAAGATAAACATCCTGATGAAGATTTGGAAAAACGTATCTTCGGGGACAACCAAAACCAAATAGACATTAATAAATAATTAAGGATTTACAGCAACCATATGTGTTCTCATTTCAGCACGGCACCCTGTGAGCAGGCAATCCACTGTACACAAACAGCTTCAAGCAACATAACCTTCATGCCCTCAATAAAACAAACCAGCAGCCATCTAGCCTGCCGGCAGGAAGTAAATGCTTGAATTTGTAGGCTGATGATGGTACTACAGCTGATGTCCATGGAGGCCTGTGCTGAGCTGTTTAGAGATTTGTTATGGTATGTATGGGTCAATATAAGCTTTTCACTAAAAATAGAAACTTTTTTTTTTTGTCATCATTTACTCACCTTCATGTAATTCCAACTTTATTGTATTACAGAACATTTTTTAAAACATATTCTTTGGTGTTCCACAGAGTCATACAGGCTTGTAACAACATGTGAACAAGTATGAATGAATGAATGATGCAGTATGATTTCAGATTTCAGTATGCAGTCATTTACTGGACTGATATCCCACTACTTCAAGAAATATCGCCTAGACCACTGCTGGCTCCCGGTCTGAGATTCATCTGAGTGTACGGAGCATTGGCATATTCACATAATAAAATGAGGTCAATTGGCTCCATCTTGCATATAGAGTGGGTCAAACCATGCTGTCCTTCATTTTATCCTACATATCTTCACATTCTTTGTAGCTCTCGCCACCATCAATATCCATGAGCACTTCAAAAGAAATTCCATCCCCTGGTCTGACTCTATAAATACACAGTGTGCCACCAGTGGAGCATCACGCTTGGTTAGTCCTGCCATCTGTCAGGAAGGAGCAGGCAGTGCAGAGCGCAGGCCAGACAGACCACCAGGAGCACTAGGGCCTGCTCACTGGAGAACCACATGGCTTGGCCTTGTCCCTCAGCCCTGCTTTTGGGTTGCTCAAACTCACAGGCATAAGGACAGAGATGCTGTGTTTAGACCATCACTGATAACTGGACTTGGTTGTTAGCCTCTGAGGTCTTTGGTCCCTTAAAACCAGCCTGCTATTAATGTGGTGGACAGATGAGAGTGGTGTAATAATGGGCTGCCAAGCTTTTAGGAATACTGGGATAATGGGTCCACCATGGGCCACGGTATTTATATCACTATGTAGGGCAGTTTCACTTCCCTTTACTTTGAAACTTTGAGAAACTGTAGGTGGATTGCTAGATAAAATGATGCAGAGATCTAATTTATATCTCAACTGTTTCTGCTAGTCAGCAGTGGTATTATATGGAGTGTTTTTTGCTTAAAATGATAGTTCACTCAAATCATTTACTGACCCTCATGTTGTTCCAAGACATTCTGAGGAACGTTTGGCTCCAAATAACATTGAACCTCAGAAGACCATAATTCATATAGGTTTGGATCAAAATGAGGGTCAGTAAATAACTATGGGTCTCCTACTTTTTAAAGAGATAGTTCACCCAAAAATGAAAATTACCCCATGATTTACTCACCCTCAAGCCATCCTAGGTGTATATGACTTTCTTCTTTCAGACAAATACAGTCGGAGTTATATTTAAAAAATGTCCTGGCTCTTCCAAGCTTTATAATGGCAGAAGCATTTTGAAGCAAAATAAAGTATATAAAAGCATTTGTGTAAGAATAACATTCCATACTTAAAACTTTATAAACCACTAACTGTTGTATGCGTATTGAGTTGCATTTCAGCGGATGAAGTAGGATATAGGTGTAGTGTAAGCTCCAGTGAGAAGTGACGAAAGAGGTGCAGAGAAGAAAGCAAAACACTGTTCATGAATTAGAAGCACAAAACGAAGATTTGTAAAGAAAAATGTCAGAGAATTTTGATCAAAGCCAAGAAGAGACTGTTTTTTCTTTGCTGTAAACAAAACTTGGTTCTTGCGAGACTACCATATTCGCACTGGAGCTTACACTACACCTACGTCCTACGTCATCCGCTGGAATGCCACTCTCTGGTGAATGCGCGTACAACAGTTAGTGGAAGCTAGTGTTTGTAAATACGGTAAAGTTGTAAATACAGATACTTTTCTTACACAAGCGCTTCAATCAACTTCAGAAGGCTTTTAGTAACTCCCCAGATGCATTTTATTTAGCTTTAAAATTCTGACCCCCATTCACTGCCATTATAAAGTTGAAGAGCCAGGACCTTTTTTTTTTTATGTAACTCCAATTGTGTTTGTCTAAAAGAAGAAAGTCATATACACCTAGAATGGCTTGCGGGTGAGTAAATCATGGGGTAATTTTCATTTCTGGGTGAACTATCCCTTTAACAATGTTCTGCAAAAATTGCAACCATTTCTTTTATCAGACAGTTGCTAGATTTAAACAATGTAGTCTTTTGCATTTCTTTAGAGATACACATCACTTGGCCAGTAACTATTTTATTTGGCACCGGCTATTTGCACTGAGTGTAAAAAACGAGAGAGGCTATTTACACTAAGTGAAAATTGCATTTTTTTTTTTTTTTTTTGCTGATAGATGCTATTTACACCAAGTCCAAATAGCAACGGATGCTCTTTACAATAAGTACGAATAGCAATGGATTCTATTTACACTATGTTAAAATAGCAGGATTTTCTGCTATTTAAACTATTTATTGCAAATATTGGCAATTTTCTGCACTTCAGTTGTAGTACTTTATAAAACAGTATGCAATAATAACGTATTGAGTGTAAATGATTATTTTAATTCAAATTATTATTCAGTGGATGCCACCTTATTGTGACAATAAAGCCCTCCCTAACCCTACCCAGTGCTTTATTTTCAACTTTTCAATTACTTCCTTAATTTTTATTGAAAATAAATGCCTTTCCAATGTAATATGAGATTTGAAAAGAAAGAAAAAAAAGTTCAGCAAAAGGCGTATTCGTATTCAAAGTCAAGTTGATCGCGTCAAAAAGACTATGACATGCGCTTTACCATCTGCAGCACTACAGCTGATGTTTGACATGCTTTTTTTTTATTGTGTTGACTACCCCAATCACACAATGGTGGGTGGAGTTAGTGTAAATAGTCTCTCCCAATAAGGCAGGCTATTTGCACTTAGTGTAAATAGACAATCCAATTTTATTCACCCACAAAAGCCAGTTGGCACCTGGATTTTGGACACTGCATGTGTCTTCTCTGGAGTTCCAGAAGATATCTCATTAACAACTTCACCTGGATTTTTGGAAATTTGCAATCAAATGTTTTAACATAACGCCAAAATTCTTCCAGGCTGGAATCTGGAATCTGCATTAATTTTATATTCTCTCTCTCTCTCTCTCTCTCTCTCTCTCTCTCTCCATATACTGTATATATATATATATATATATATATATATATATATATATATATATATATAGTATTTATCTTTAAATTTCTCCCCAAAATGTTCAGAGAAACATCTGAGACAAAGTTTACAGTTGAAGTCAAAAGTTTACATCCTCCTTTCAGAATCATTAAAAATTACTATTATACCAAAATAAGAGGGATCGTACAAAATGTATGTCATTGTTTATTTAGTACTGGCCTGAATAAGATATTTCACATAAAAGATGTTTACATACAGTCCACAAGAGAAAATTTTTACAGTGTTGTTACCTGAAAGAACCGGCTGTGCAGAAAAATCCTTAAGGTCCCACAAATTCTTTGGTTTCCAGCATTTTTGTGTATTTGAACACTTTCCAACAATGACTGTATGATTTTAAGATCCATCTTTTCACACTGAGGACAACTGAGGGACTCATTTGCAACTATTACAGAGGGTTCAAACGCTCACTGATGCTCCAAAAGGAAAGACCATGCATTAAAAGCCAGGGGGTGAAAACTTTTGAACAGAATGGGGATGTGTACATTTATCTTATTTTGCCTAAATATTTTTTTTCTTTTTTCTTTTTTCATTTATAGCAGTATTGCCCTTCACAGGCTACAGAAGATAATTACATGTTTCCCAGAAGACAAAATGCGTTCAATTTACCCTGATCTTCAAATTCAAAAAGTTTTCACCCCACAGCTCTTAATGCATCATGTTTCCTTCTGGATCATTAGTGAGTGTTTGAACCTTTTGTAATAGTTGCATATGAGTCACTCAGTTGTCCTCATTGTGAAAAGATGGATCTCAAAATCATATAGTCATTTTTGGAAAGGGCTCAAATACACAAAAATGCTGAAAATACAAAGAATTTGTGTGACCTGAAGGATTTTTTCTGAAGAACAGAAGGCAGTTTAAGTGTTCAGGACAAATAAGGGACTCATGAACAACTATCACTAAACAAAAAAGCACAGCTGTGTATCATTCAGATAACAACACTGTATTAAGAATCAAGGGGATGTAAACTTTTCAACCGGGTAATTTTTTATAAATTCAGCTATTAGTGTCTCTTGTGGACTATATGTAAACATCTTTTATGTGAAATATCTTATTCAGGTCAGTACTACATTTTGGTAAAATTGTAGTACTGGGGGGGGGTGTAAACTTTTGACTTCACCTGTATACTTCCATGAAGCTGAAGAAGATCTGTATATATATAGACATTTTGCAGTTTACTGAGCCACCAATTTCATAACCATTGAAATTAAATGTTTCAATTCACATTTTATTTTAAAAATCACTCAATTCAGCTTAACAAATTGAATTAAGAAAGAATAATTTGACCAGGTTCTCCATAAACAGCCCTTTCTCTATCAAACAGCTCTCTCAAAGAAGTCCTGGCTGCATAAACAACAACATCAGCCACTGACTCCTCCCCCAAATTAACTCTGAGCATAAATATGCAAATGTCACTGCTTATTTTGGTCTCGCCTGCTTAATTACTTCTCATGTGAATATTGAGTAAGATCATAGCCACGGCAAATTTACTGATAACTCAGGCATTAGGAGCAGGCAGAGCAAGAGTGGCCTAAAACAGCTTAATGAAGTGCTCTTGCCAAAGGGCCCCATCGCACTCTGTTTATCTCCCCCCGACCTCATCGCTCACACTTCTGTTATCAGGAGTGTTTACACTGGCGCTCTGCTCACAGGCTGATTAATTAACCACCGCCTCTGCCCCGCCACACAAGTCACATTGGGAAGAGTTTCGCAGTGTGAAAGTGCAGTCCAACTCCTCCCTCCCTTTAAACAGCAAATTGATGGATGTGGTCTGTCCTTTTGCTGACTCCATTTCTTAAGTCACCAGCATTTTTTTTTCCACGCTATAATGCAAGACAATCTTTCCTGATGACATCTAAATTGCAAGCATGGTTGAATAAACGGAGCCACATGTCAGCATTACCCTTGCCCGCATGAAAGAGGAACGTCACTTTTGTAAATCATTCCCATCAATTTTCCTCCATTTTTCTATCTTTATATAGCTATCAGAACATTTTAAGCATAACCTTTCTTTTCTATCAGATTTTCTTATGAATAATGTGAAGCAACTGCTGTATTTTGAGCCCAATGAAAAAGTGAAAAAGTTGTTACAAAAGCCAGTAAAATCAAACAAATATAATGTTAGTTTTTTTTTTTTTTTGTCTTTTGAACTTTCTGTCAGAAAATGCAACACTTCTCTAAGAAAATTGCTCCAATTGCAAATGTTTTGGTATTCACGTGCTTATTGTTTTTGTTTGCACTGCAACAAGACTGCAACAAAAAACAGAGAAAAAAAGTCAAACTTATTGTCAAATTTCACACAGAACTCAAAAATGGACTGGACAAAATTTTTGGCACTTTGTCAAAATTGTAAGAAAAAATTGCTTTTCAAGTATGTGATGCTCCTGTAATTTGTATTTAGACACACCTGTGGCAGGTGTGGGCAATTTAGTAATCACACTTGCAACCAGTTAAAATAGAGAAAAGTTGACTCAACCTTTGTGTTGTGTGTCACACTGAGCATGGAGAAAAGAAAGAAGTGTAAAGAGTTGTCTGTGGATTTGAGAGAAAAAAAATGTGGAAAAACATGGACGATCTCAAGACTACAAATCCATCTCCAGAGATCTTAATGTTCCTGTGTCCACTGTGTACAATATCATCAAGAGGTTTACAGCCCATGGCACTGTAGCTAACCTTTCCACGGGTGTGGACGGACGAGCAAAATTAATAAAAAATTACAACGAAGGATTGTTTGAATGGTGGATAAAGAACCCTGATTAACTTCCAAAAAAAATTCAAGCTGATCTGCAGACACAGGGTACAACGGTGTCAGCTCGCACTATCCGTCACCATCCGAATGAGCGACGCTATGGTAGGAGACCCAGGAGGACACCACTGCTGACACAGAGGCATAAAAAAACATGACTGGAGTTTGCCAAACCACAATCCTTTTGGGAGAATGTACTGTGGACAGATGACACAAAAACGGAGCTTTTTGGTAAAGGACATCATGGTACTGTTTACAGAAAAAGAAATGAGGCCTTCAAAGAAAATAACACAGTCCCTACAGTCAAACATAGTGGAGGTTCAAAGATGTTTTGAGGTTGCTTTGCTGCTTCTGGCACTGGATGCCTTGACTGTGTGAACAGTATTATGAAATTTGATGATTTACCAAAGAATTTTGGGGCACAATGTAGTGGCCAGTGTCAGAAAGCTGCGTCTCCACCAGAGGTCATGGGTGTTCCAGCAGGACAATGACCTGAAACACACTTCAAAAAGCACTCAGAAATGATTACAAACAAAGCGATGGAGCACTGAAATGGTCACCAATGAGCCCAGATCTGAATCCCATAGAGCACCTGTGGAGAGATGTCAAAACAGCAGTTGGGAGAAGGCATCCTTCAAGTCTGAATGACCTGGAGCAGTTTGCAAATGAAAAGTGATTCAAAATTCCAGTAGAGAGGTGTAAGAAACTCATTCATGGTTACAGGAAGTGATTTCAGTCATTTTTTTCTAAAGGGGGTGCTACCAAATATTAAGTTAAGGGTGCCAATAATTTTGTCCAGTACATTTTTTGGCTTCTGTGTGGAATTGTATCAGATTTGACTTTTCTTCTCTGTTTTTTTTTTTTTTTTTTGTGTGTGTGTGTGTTTTCCAATGCAAACAAAAAAATAAATAAATAAATAAAATAAAATAAACATGTGAGAACCAAAACGGTTGCAAGGGTGCTGGTATTTTTGGCCATGACTGTATGTGTATATATACATACATATATACACACTCAAAATAATGCATGCACAATAATACATACACAAACCTATATTCTGTACAGTATTTATATAATATACAGAAGACAAAATAAGTAAAATTTACCTTGTATACACACCCCACCTCTTAATGCATTGTGTTGCCTTTTTAAGCATCAGTAATATGTTTGGTTTATGTCATTTTTCTCTAGAGGATGGTACATAAGTATTTAGATTGTTACCAAACTTGTGTAATCTAACGAAATATGTTACAAATTCCTTTTAAAATCATGCATTTTGTAATCTGTAGTGAAATACAATTTAAAACCATATATTATATTATATACTGTAGTTTTGATAAAAGAAATGCAGCCTTGTTGAGCATACAGTAAGAAACTTCTTTAAAAAAAAAAAAAAAAAAATGCACCCTCAAACTTTTGAATGATAGCATAAAAATATGAAATCATAGACCTTCCCTTTTGAAATGTGATCACAAGCGGTCACCTGAGACACAGTCGAGACGTGTGTTAGTCCAAGTGCAAGCAGGGTGAGAAAGACAGAAAAGGACAGAAAGACTTGTATTGGGACAAACTTTTTCAAGGCGGCGCATACATTTTTTAAGGTAAAAATGAATAAAACAAGCTTTGAATGAACATTTGAGCGCAAGGCAATGTGAAGAAAACAGCTGAAAAGCTGCAGTAAAAACTGAAAAAAAGATGTTTCCATTGTAGGGTGTATTTAAGATGACACGGTTGACACATACCTTGTTTAGACCCAAAGAGTCCCTTGACTAGTGTCTTTATCAGTTTAAATGTGTACGTTATACAATCATGAAAATGTTACGTTGTCACAAAAAGAAACATGAATAACCTCATGAGCCTCCACAGCAGAGTGTCCTTAAGTCCCACAATCATACAGTATCTATGCAGATAATGGTGTAATAGTAGCAGTACATTTATGCCTTGAGACATTGTAGGTTCAAGGGGAAGGCTAGTTGAAAGAGTAAACTCACGATGAATCATCTTTGCAAATCTACACGCTCCAGAATAAAGTCTTGAAAGCAAAAGGTCAACTAAATGTCGCCCTACCCAATGTTTTTGACTTCTTCTCACAGAAAAAAGAAAAATCTACAACGCATTAAAGAACATTCAGAATACTTTTGGCAGGGCTCACTGTCGTTTGGTATTGCTTTCAGACTAGTTTGTAATTTTGATATTTTATCTGTATAAAAGCAGTGAATACCAAACAGGTCTCATGAACAGCTATTTCCAAAAGCTATTGCATTTAAGTGCACTTTCAGGGCAAGTGAAGTGTTACCTGATGTCATGTTCCTCCAGCCAGGCTTTTTTTAATGGAATCACTCCTGCGGTGAAAGTCCACTCAGGACAAACTACTGCATACAGAGTAACACCTAAGAGCACTAAAATCTAAACAGTATAATCCGCTTTTAATGTCCCCTGACATACATGTACCCATCCATCTCAAGTTCAAAAAAAGTTCATATTGAAAGATTTTGAATACTTTTTACCTGACCGACAAGAGTTGCTATGGAAGCCTGTTTCCACCACAGAATAATACTAATAAAAAGTAAAGTGTAAAAAAAAAAAAAAAGTAATGTGACTATTTCAAATATTTTACTTTTTTTTTCCCTCTCACCATTTCTACTTTATATTCCACATTTCAGACTTTTATTTTCACAGTTCTGAGTTCACATCCCATATATATGAGTTTATATGTCACATTTATGTATGTATTTATTTATTTATTCAGAATATTGATTGAATTGAATTAATTCTGAGAGAAAAAAAAATAATTATGAGATATAATCTCTAAACTGAAAGGGGAAAAATCCAAATTGTGAGGAAAAAAGTTGCAGTTACATTTTTTGGTTTAGTTTTAGACAATGTAGGCTATAGTCATTTTCAATTTTTATATATATATATATTTTTTATATAAATATAATATGCAGCATTCATTTATTTACAGAGTTGTGAAGTAACTAGTTACATGTAACTGAGTTACATTATTTAATTACAACATACATGTAACTGTAATCTGAGAGACTTGGAGCAGGGGGAGCCAGACAGGACCCAGGCTGCAGCCATGATGGCGACCCACAGTAGAGCGGTCGGAGGGAGGAGCCATGGTGGAGGTAGGGCTGACGACTCCAGAGCAGGTGGTGGTGGTGGTGGAGCCTGAGGTGGAGACAGAGAGCCAACGAGGCAGGGTAGCAGTGAGGATCCAGAGGGCCAAGGCAGAGCAAAGCGGAGGCAGGGATCCAGAAGACCATGGAGGAGCAGAGTGACAGAGGACCAAGGTGGAGCTGGAGTAACAGAGGGACAAGATGCAGCTAGAGGAGTGGAGTCCTGAGGTGGCAGATAATCAATGACTAACCAAGGTGGAGCCGGAGGGACAAGGGAGCCCGGTGGAGCTGGTGGACTGAAGCCACGGTGGACAGGAGGAAGCTAGGAGACAAGGGATCCTCCAGCCACATTGCAGATGAAGACTGGCAGACCAATGGCAATCCCACCGCGCAAATGGTGGGCTGAGGATGAGCAGAGGGGCTGCCAGGAGACAGCGGTAGCGATGGGGAGGACTGGTACAGAGGTGGTGGGAGAGGGAGGCTGGGTGGGAGTTCAGGATACTCAGGGGGCTTAGGAACGGTGTGTGCTGCCCACACACACCATAAGGCCACTGCCAACACCGGGAGCGCCACCAACAGAGAACGATTTCCTCGTTATCAAAGTTATCCAAGTTAGAGTCCACTGAGCTCCGTACACCCTCAGCCATGGTGCAGTGGGTGGAGCTTCCCTCCGCTCTCTCTCTGTCCATGGCCCTCTCCCTCGTGGCGAGCACTGTAGCTGGCTCTTGCACTTGGTCTGATGTCAAGGGCTCTGGCTCCAAGGCGATCCTCAGGTGATGCGATGGTTCGTTGGTCGTGGTGGTCTCTGGCTCCGGCTCTCCATCAGCAAAGGGCTCGGACTTTGGCTCCGCACAGCGGGGTGATGGTGGGTTGGGCTCTGGGTCTGGCTGTGTTCTGGATCGGGGCCGAACGCTCTCCGGACACCTAATAATGGCCTCCCTCCAGCTCAGTACTGTGGTGTCTGGAAGGTTGACGGGGCGATTGTAATTTGCTCTGTTCTAGAACAGAGAGTTCACCGTAGCATCGTCAAGCGCCGTTAGAACGGCGAACTGGATGAACTCCACAGCATACTCCGGAAGGGGAAGGTCTTTGCAGGCTAGTGAGGTGAAACATGTGGCAATATCCATAACGAAAAAAACCAAATGAAACACTTTCAAAAAACAAAACGTGGGGAAACGCTCCGCTTTATTTTTTGTCTTGGTCCGGTCTTCTGCCATGCTATGGTGAATGAATGCACAAAGAAGATGAAGATGCAAACGAGCGAGCAAGCAGGCAGGCAGGAAACACACGTAGGAACTTAGTAGACTGGACGAGGGAACGCAGGACTGAACACTGATTAAATACGTTGACAAATTAGAATAATTAAAGACATACACCTGAACCAAATGACTTAAAGTGTCACACAGAGCACATGGGGAATGAAAACAACAAAACAGTCCATGGGTTTGACAGTTATGATCTTAACTCAGTATTTAACCTCTGTGCTTTAAAATTAAATTTTTATCATCTTAATTCAAGTGAAGTATTTTGAAAGTCTGACAGTAATCAGTGTTGAGTACTACTCTAAGGTTATCCCTGCCTGCTTTAAATATTTGAAAATGAATAATGAGAAATTTCGAATCTAATAGTAATCAAATGTAATCGGTTACATTACTTTAAGTAACTGAAATAGTTACACTACTTATCACATTCCATGTAGGGTAACTTTTAATCTGTAACCTATTACATTTCCTATTAAACACTGCCTATTTATCTACACATACAAATGTACCATGTACAAATATACTATGGCAAGCAGGGTCCTAAACTTCAAAAAGTCCTGAAGCCCAAGACTACCATCTGGTGGTTGTGTCTGATACTGCACAGTCCTGTATTAAAACAGCCCTGCATTATGCAACGTAGGGAAATCAATCAGGCCTATTTCTGCTACCACCCATAATCCTGCTGGGTACCTCATTAAGCATCTCTTGGGTGGAAGCACATAATAGAGACATCCTAATTCAACGCAGAAGCACCACAGACTCGTTTTATCACCACACATCACCTTCCACTGCTGCTTCTGAGTTTTATAACCCCCCCTCACATCCCATCCTTCCTGCCAGCCTTTCATCTCAATACATCCGACCACCCTACCTGAAGCACAGAGAGGAAATAAAAAAGACACAGAGGGGGGAAGGCAGCAAGAACTCCAAGACAGGGAGGGTACCAAGGAACAGAAAAGAGAGGGGAACAGATAGATGGAGAGGGAGATGGCAAATCTTACACTGACGTCTTGTCCTTGGAAGATCATCTTTGATGGCTGTCCCCACGGAGGTGTTGGCAGAGGATAAGAGAGAGCACCAGTGAGTTTTGCCTCATGTCGTATTCTTTTGGAAACATTCAGCCTGCTGGCTTCAGGAAACAAGATTGTGGTACTCAAGTTGGTTTGGACCTGGAAGAGCCATTCGTAAGCTGCTGCTGGCAATGAGCTTGTCATCTGTTCATTAGCATCTGACTCAATGTAATAAGTAGCCGCAAGGGTTGGGCAAAATATTGAATAAACATGTTTGCTATGCTTTTTGGCACATCTATCTATCTGTCTATCTATCTATCTATCTATCTATCTATTTATCTATCTATCTACAGACACTGTTGACATTCAAAATGTTGAACGCAAGAGGGAATGCAGGAAAAAAATAGATAGATAGATAGATAGATAGATAGATAGATAGATAGATAGATAGATAGATAGATGAAGTGAAGCACGCTAAGATGATGATGAGCGATATCAGACATTGCATTTACCATTTGTTGACCGATGACCCTATTGTTGGTGGTTATGTTATTGTGTTCAAGAGTGTTATTTTCATGAGTGTGATAGAATGCACTCAAAAGCTGGAACAGAAAAGCGCCAATCGGCAGACGCTGATTTGGGGTCACCCCAGGCTGCCTCTTTGAAGGAAATGGCTTGTAATGGGAGGAGGGCTGTAATTTTGCTTGTGTGACAGCGTAGTTGAAAGGGGATGACTAAGAATCCATCAGTGTGTCACACAAGTGGTATCCTCTCATCTCTTAACCTGCATATCCTCTCCAACATGTCATTCCTCCAGCAGGACAAAAAGTCTCCAATATTAGTTTTCTGCACTCTATATCACATTATACAATGATTAATGTCATGTGGTGTTTTTATCATTTGGGGGTTGTAAGAGAACATAAGCCTTTGTCATCCAAGGTCATTTTGACAACCACCCTTTTGTTTGTAATGTGAATTACATTAGTTCTTGTCTCTCTTAGGATCAAGAACATTTTAAGTGCCTTAAAAGCAAGATTTGGCAGAGTCATACTGTGCTGTTTTTCTCGTGTACAACAAAATCAGATTAAATCTGTGCCAATTTTCCACAGCAGTTCTGAAACATTCAAATAACATGGGTCAATGTCTCCCTCTTGTGGCTGAAGTACAAAATGCATAAACCTTCACATGGTACTAGATTATTCACATGTTAAACTTAAAGGGTGCCAGCCTTATCATTCATAAAGAAAAAAAAAGTATTTTTGCTGACTAGCACATAAAACAAAACCAACAAAGTGCATGTGTGGATATGCATGTATAATTTAACATATAATGTTTTGTACTGACCTGCTTGACACATTTTCATCTTCATTTCTCTGGATGGGGTATCAGTGGCATTCTCCTTCTGAATGAGTACAAAATACAGTGTTTATTTTATCACTTTCCTTTAACTTGGTGTTTAACTCTGTTCCCTAATATACCTCATTTAAACATCATGTGTTGATTGCAGATGGGGGAAATGAGTCGTGAAACTTGTACAGGCTAATATAATCTGCTACAGCAATTTTCACACCATGGTGCCTTGATAAGATTTGGTCTGTTTTTATAAGATTTCAAACTGCATTTTCTATCACCCTACTGCAACCCTACACATAAACCTACCCTTCAGTGGGAACTACTGCCAATTTTTGAATTTCATAAAACACCATATGTATGTTTTTTTAAGCCTTTTGGTTTACAGAGACAAAGAAAGTGTCATCATAAACCATGTTTACATTGTAGGACCCATGTCATTATACACATTTGTGTCCTCATAAACCATATATACCAGAACACACACACACATACAACATTATATGGCAATGTTGCTTATTTGATGCAAGTAGCTTCCATTAGGGTATTGTAAGGTAACTGGAAAAAAAAAAAAGGACCTTTAAGGATCTTAAAGGACAATTTTGACAATATGGAACAAATGAGTTGTACCTAGCAGCTGAATAAAACCTCTAAATTGTAGTATAGCCTGAAAAACATATGTAATACGATTAAATATGACCCCTACTACAGCTACAGATACAAATACAGCGTGAACAATAAAAGTGTAAATGACACTAAACAATTACTTGGGAACACCAGTAATTTTAAAGCATATATTTACTTCTTTATGCATATTTACAAGGCATTTGGTAATTTTGTTTAACTTTCCACTTTATTCAATGGCACATGTGCACTGTCCCTGTAGAAAAACAACATATGCTGGTTAGGTGTGTTTTGAAGCATGGCAGCTGGTTTGCGCTGGTACTAGTTTGTAAGGAGCTGGTTTAAGCTTATACCTGACCAGAATCTATATCTATCTATCTATCTATCATAAACATAAAGGAAAACAAAACAAAAGAAGCAACTCAAACAATATAACAGACTGAGTACACCTCTTATTTTGCTATTTTTGGAGCAATCATAATGATTAAAAGAAATATAACAACCCTAATGAAAAATAAATGCACTAAAATGTATTTAAAATACATTTATTTCATGCTAAGTATTCTACAAATACATTTACACATTATGTACTTAATAAAAACACCTTGCAATTGTACGTTTAGTATACTAAACCAGTATATTTAAAGTCTGCTAAATTACAACTAATTTTGCACTTGATGCACTTTAATTGTGTGGAAGTAGTGCTGAAGTCCAACTAAAGGTATACTTAGTGGAAATATTGCAAGTATACTTCAAATATTTTGCATTTAAAGACCAATATTATTTAAAGATCACACAATCCTCATCAATAGTGACATAAAAACACATTTTAGGCTTAATATTTAAAAATGTGCATTGTGCACAAATAGCACACCAAATAAAGTTTAATTACAATTTTTCCATCAGTAAGTCTCAAGCAATATGTCAGTAAATATGTTAATAATAAATAAACTTGAACTATACTTAGAATAAAATAAAGCATTTTAATTATATTGCTTTTCTTTTACTAGGGAACACGAGTAATTATGTATATTTATATTTATTTAATTGCTATGGCAACTTCTACACACATAACAACAAATGTAGCCAATATAGAATTAATCAGGTTACTAGCCTCTGTTATTGCTTGATGCCAAAGTGCTGTCAAAATGAAGAAAAAATGATAGCTTGCAGACATGCATATAAAAATCTACAACAGAACGGTACAAAAGTTTGTACAATATTTTCAAACGAAAGCACATCCAGTGTTACTGAACAACTACCCTGTCACTGTCACTTAATGTATATAAACATGTAAAATCTGTGAGGCCATTTTTGTGTCTTTTCAGATCACTCATTGAGCCCTGAGGGACTCTAAGAAAAGAGCTCCTCAAGTTGAATCCTTGTGATTTTCCTGCATGTTGAGAGTTGGCCCGTTACCCATCAGCCCGCGGCCAGTCAGGGGTCCGGTGCCATTTCGCCATTGTTCAGTGGCCAACCGCAGTGTCCATCCCTAGCTTTTTTGCCCGCTAGTCTTCGCTTTGGCTGACTATATTTAGTCGATTATGAATATGCAATAGTGCTGAGAGTAATGTGGCCAGACACGCCACTGTCCGGCCCAATAATGTCAAAGTCATTAGCAGCAGGAAACAGGATCCACATGCGGGGGGATAGGACCTTCAAAAAAATGTGGCCTGTCCACTCCACTGCCTGTCTTATATGGATGTAGAACAATGACCAGAGCCAGCGATATGCACCGCTGACTGACCTACATATAAAAGATTCACCACA
Organism: Cirrhinus mrigala; assembly: GCA_036247105.1. Lineage (NCBI taxonomy): Eukaryota > Metazoa > Chordata > Actinopteri > Cypriniformes > Cyprinidae > Cirrhinus > Cirrhinus mrigala. The sequence goes on from CM070008.1 coordinate 12,888,717, forward strand.
TTCGCACACGCATCGCCGTCCGACAGAATCACGGGAGAAATGCTATAGATCTTTCGGGATGGATGCAGAATTGCGCTCAAGGTCTTGTGGACCTTCCCTGAGATTATGTATCTATATAACTGTCAACATATAATGCCATAATACAATTAAGATCTCATTTACCCTTTATCATCATCAGAACCTCTCAGTATGTCCAGCGTTATTTTAAGTGCGTTGGCATGGTTACCGCAAAATATTACATGTTTGGCAAAATAATGGACTGGACAGAAATGCCTCATTAATGCTTAATTATATTCTTAAACTGAACAATGAAAACAGAAGGCCGTGTTCTAGTTAAAGGGATAGTTAACCAAAAAATGCATTTACTCACTCATGTTGTTCCAAGTTATTTCAGTTATTTTAGTACTTCAACTTCAACCAAATGAAAAATGTTGTCTTGGCAGCTATCTGAAATAAAATAAGTTACATTATATATATATATATATGTATATATATATATATATATAATATATATATATATATATAGTTTCATATTTTCAGTGTTAAAGTAGAAGTTCACTTCCAGAACAAAAATTTGCAGATCATTTACTCACTCCCTTGTCATTCAAGATGTTCATGTCTTTCTCTCTTCAGTCATAAAAAAAATTTGTTTTTTGAGGAAAACATTTCAGGATTTTTCTCCATATAGTGGACTTCTATGGTGCCCCCGAGTTTGAACTTCCGAGTTTAAATCCAGCTTCAAAGGGCTCTAAACAATCCCAGCTGAGGAAGAAGGGTCTTATCTAGCAAAATGATCGGTTATTTTCAAAAAATAAAAATAAAAAATGACAATTTATGTACTTTTTAACCTCAAATGCTCATCTTATCTAGCTCTGTGTGTATTTTGTGTATTCTAGTTCATGACAGTTCAACTTCAAAATCATCCTACATTGCTGTTTTACCTTTTTTTTTTTTTTTTTTTGGTAAAGGGCATTTTAACTTCTTTGCATGTTCACTTTGTAAACACTGGGTTGGTACTTCTGCAGCAATGTAGGACGATTTTGAAGTTGGAGGAGAAAATGAATAAATTGAATTTTTTTTCTTTTTTTTTTTTTTTAGAAAATAACCAATTGTTTCGCTAGATAAGACCCATCTTCCTTGGCTGGAATCGTTTAGAGCCATTTGAAGCTGCATTTAAACTGCATTTTGGAAGTTCAAACCCGGGGGCACCATAGAAGTCCATATGGAGAGAAATCCTGAAATGTTTTCCTCAAAAAACATAATTTCTTTATGACTGACTGAAGAAAGAACATTAACATCTTGGATGACAAGTGGGTGAGTAAATTTTCTGTATATTTTGGTTCTGGAAGTGAACTTCTCCTTTAATGTCAAGTAATAAAAATGTTTTTTTTTTTTTTATGGTTTTATTGATAATAACCCTGATTATGACTTCATTATGACTTCATTATGAATTTCTAAAAATTTAAATATAATATGCATTTCAACTGGACTACTACTATTCATTCATTCATTCATTTATTCATTCATTCATTCATTCATATGTGACCCTGATCCACAAAACCAGTCTTAAGTCACTGGGGTATATTTGCAGCAGTAGCCAAATATGCATTGTATGGGTCAAAATTATTGATTTTTCTTTTATGGCAAAAATTGTTAAGAAATTCAGTAAAGATTATGTTCCATGAAGATATTTTGTAAAATTCCTACGAAAACTTAATTTTTGATTAGTAATATAAATTGTTCAGAACATTATTTGGACAACTTTAAAGGCAATTTTCTCAATATTTCGATTTTTTTTGCACCCGCAGTTTCCAGGTTTTCAAATAGTTGTATCTCGACCAAATATTGTCCTGTCCTAACAAACCATACATCAATGGAAAGCTTTCAGCTTTCGGATGATGTATAAATCTCAATTTTGAAAAATTGACCCTTATGACTGGTTTTGTGTTCCAGGGTCACATATTTCTTTTTTTAATTTATACATACATACAGCTTGAACAATCTGCTAAATACAGAAGAAAAATCAAATGAATCTGGAACAACATGAGGGTGAGTTGATTTGAGAATTTCCATTTCTGCGTAAAATTATTCTCATAAAACTGAAAGATGAGACTCTCTATCTATCTTTATATCAATAGTGTCATCATTAAAGTGTGAGCACACATGTTTAGGTCAGGTTCTGCTGCTGTGAGATGCTCTCATAATCATTCTTTGTTTCTGTATGAAAAGGGCAGCAGATGATATGAGGGTCAGGTGTCAACCCTTGTCCACCTCAGATGATTCCTACAGAAAATGACTGTACGAGACTGTGTTCCTCCTGCCTGCCACACCCCATCCCATCACCCATCTGGGGTCCATCTGCAGGAGTGATAATCCAGCAATATGCAGAGCTCCCAACAAATAATCTGCCCAAATTTCTATGGATGATTAGTCTTTGTGGTCTGTGATTAACTCATATACAGTGTTGCCTCCGGCTAAATGTTTTGCACAACGTTCACCCAGATGAACGTTCCATTAGCAGCAGGTTCCTGGAGCATCTTTAGGTTTTCCTTTCTGGTTTGCCAATTACATTAATCAAAACGTCTCACAGAATCAGTTTAAGTGCAGTTATTATAGTACAAACAGCATCACAAATTATTTAGAATTTGGTGTAATATATTACACTGCATATATTAGAAAAAGCAGTAAAACAGTAATACTGTAAAATATAATTAATTTTTTTTTTTTTTTTTTTTTTTTTTTTTTACAAATCATTAGAATATGCTGATTTGGTGTGTCAAAAATAAATAGTTAACTGATTAATTATTTTAACAAAAAAAAAAAAAATCTAAATTATTATCATTGATGAAAACAGATGTGAAATTACAAAAGAACAGTGTTTGAACATTATTCTAATTATTTTGTTACAATATAGATGTCTTTACCGTCACTTTATATCAATTTAGTGTGTCCATGTTGAATAAAAGTATTAATTTATTCAATAAATAAATAAATAAATAAATCATACTGAGACAACTTTTGTGTAAATATATATTGGATTAAACTAATATTTTAATAAATGTAATGCAATGAACTATTTAGTTAATGTAAAATTAATATAATGCTCATATATACACAATGAAATTGGGTTTCACAGTAAAACATGTCTAGCACAGTAAGAAGTATAATGCATAATGTGTTTTTTGTGACTGGTGAGAGTGGAAGGTATGTGAGCATGTTATTGTGTATGTGTGCACTGTGTGCTCGTGACCCCACTGATGGGAGAGTGAGGGTGAGATGTTGATCAGGCCTGACAGGGTGTGATCATTACCGGGCCTGGCCAGCGAGGTCTCAGCCCTGCCACTGTAATGAGATCAGCGGGAGTCATGACTGCTGCCACGCTGCATGACCCCACTCATGCGACAACAGTGCGCTGAGATGGCTAATTTAACGCCGGTCATCCAGGCACCCACCACCCCACACTGAGCTACTGCTTGTGTAGTGTGACCTCAAGCATGTGGAAAGCAAATTTCATGGGAAAATTCATGGGAAATTGACATTTGAGTGACTGTAGTCTAACAAGTAAGAAACACTTTAACTGTGATTTGACTCCAACCCCCTCTCCTTTTAAAATGTCAAGGACATCAAATGAACGGTCTATATCTATTCAATAAACATTTCTATAGGCCAAAACCTGGAAATGGTTGAATGGACTTCTGATTTTTAAAAGCCCTTCTGAATAAACATTTCCTGACAATTTACTCACCCCCATCTCATCCAAGATGTTTATGTCTTTCTTTCTTCAGTCGAAAAGAAATTAAGGTCTTTGAGGAAAACATTCCAGATTTTTCTCCATACAGTGGACACTACGAAGGGCTCTACATGATCCCAGCCAAGGAATAAGGGTCTTGTGTAGTAAAACAATATGTAATTTTCAGTGTTGGCCAAAATTCTTCCAAAATGTAACACATTATATATTACTAGTTACTGTCTTTTGAAAGTAATTAGTTGCATTACAATATTACTGTCTCTGAATTGTAACGTATTAGACTACTTTTGAGTTTCTTTTGAGTTCCTTTCACCAAAATATCCACAGAGGTATGACTAGACTTTCTAAAATGCTAAAATGTAGTTTATTGCTGCTTGTTATACATACAGGGTGATGTGTTAGGCCTACCAGAGCTTAATCCAGATATGTTTCCATTTTCCCGATGTTTCCTATTTGAATGATAAACTATTATTTATTATGTAAACCAGGCTTTGTATTTAACGCACTTTCCAAGAAATAAAATATAAAATTAAAAAAAATAATAATAAAATAATTCACCCTCTTCACATGAGCACGGTGAGATCGAACAGGAGAAACATAAAATGCTCCGTCATTTTTGGTCAAACAGATCATTTGAAACTGCAACATGTTTACTTTTATTTTAGGATGCGCTTTTTGACATTTTGTAGAGCGCTGAGCCACAAAAAAAGTACCATACTCAGCAGCATATGTTACTCAGTCTTTTTCTTTCGCTTTGTTAATCTGTTAATTGATGAATTCAAATACATTTTGTGTATTCATTCCTTTTATATAGACTAAGATTTAACCCTTGTGTGAACTTTTGGACATTTTTGTCCTTTTCAGTTTTGCCTGTGTTATTGCCAGCTGCATAAATTTTGGTGTGTATTTTTATTGGAATTTTACAATTTCACCCCATTTCCTTTAATAAATCTATTTTGCACTAGGTACAAAAAAATAGTTCCTCTCAGGAGTTCCTTAAGGACTCAGGAGTTCCTTAAGGACAAAAATGTCCCCATTGAAACCCTGTCACGGAGGCAAGACAAGAAAAGAATGATCGAGGAAGGTCCCCGTGTAGCGTGATGGAGAACTCAAACGCGGAAGCGCACGAATGAGCAGGTAAACCACGCGATTAGTCTGAGAACGCTCCTCCTATGGAGTAAAGATTCCCACCAGGAAATCCGCGTTCTCACACGCACACAGACAGATATATAAAGAGCTCCGAAGAACGGTGTACTCACGTGAGTTGAAGAGAAGATAGAGATGAGACCTGAACAGAAGTCCAACATGAACTCAATGTCTGGTGCCGAACGCTACCTGCTTCCTGTTTATATATCCACGGAGATTACTTCCGGTGCCTCGTGACCTCACGTGATCCGGTGCGTGTGACAGTACCCCCCCTCCAGGACCGGCACCAGACGGGCCCGGAGAGGAGGATACCCGACGACGGTAGTCCTGGATGAGGGCTGGATCCAAGATGAACCGCCCGGGAACCCAAGGCCGCTCCTCCGGACCGTAGCCCTCCCAGTCAACTAAATACTGGGTACCACGGTCCCGGCGTCGCGAGTCGAGGATTCTCCGGACGGCGTAGGCAGGACCACCGTCAATGATCCGGGGTTCGGGGGGAGCGGGGATCTGAGGAGACAAAGGAGAAGAGAAAACAGGTTTTAGTTGAGATTGATGGAAGATGGGATGGATCCGGAGGGAAACAGGCAGCTGGAGCCGGAAGGTGACAGGGTTCAGGCGTTGAGTGATCTTGAAGGGGCCAATAAAACGGGAGGTGAGTTTCTTGGAGTCCGTCTTGAGGTTGATGTTTCGTGTGGATAGATAAACCCTGTCACCAACATGGAACAATCGTCCCAGAGGGTGTCGGCGGTGGTGCTGAATGATGTAACGCCGGTTGGTCTTCTGAATGGCAGCACGAGCATGGTTCCAGAGCCGCCGACACCGGCGGACCAACTGTTGGGCGGACGGAACTTCAACCTCCGGCTCCTGATGTTCGAATATGGGAGGTTGAAATCCGTAGCATACCTCGAAAGGGCTTAAGCCGGTGGTCGAGGAGGTGTGGAGATTGTTAGACAGTTCAGCCCAGACGAGGTAGCTAGCACAAGAGCGCTGATGCTCGCTGGCAAAGCATCGAAGGAAGCACTCTAGTTGTTGGTTGGCCCGCTCCGTCTGGCCGTTGGTCTGAGGGTGGAATCCGGATGACAAGCTGGAAGTGGTGCCGACCAGACGGCAGAAGGCCTGCCAGAACTTGGCCGTGAACTGGGGCCCTCTGTCCGAGACGATGGCCTTGGGGAACCCATGCAGGCGGACTACGTGCTCAAGAATCAGATCCGCGGTCGTCTTAGCAGAGGGGAGTCCGGTGAGAGCCACCAGGTGCACAGCCTTGGAGAAACGATCCACGATGGTAAGGATGGTGTTCTTTCCTTGAGAATCCGGAAGCCCAGTGACGAAGTCAAGCGAGATGTGACTCCAGGGACGTTTGGGTACGGGGAGGGGCTGCAACTCCCCGGGGGAGGGCGCGTTGATGTTTTTGGAGCGGGCACAGATGGTACAGGCCTGGACGTACTCCTGTACATCCCTCCTCAGCGTCCTCCACCAAAACGCTCGAGAGATGAAGCTGGCAGTCCTCTGGACCCCCGGATGGCCCGCCAAGGTGGAATCGTGGCCCCACTGGAGCACCTCCCGACGTAGGGCACTAGGAACGAAGAGGCGTCCAGTGGGTGTGTCCGATGGCGGGGGTTCCTGACTGTGACCTTGGCGGACTCTCTCTTCTAACCCCCACCGGATAGGAGCCAGGATGATGTGAGGTGGCAGGACAGGAGCGGGCTCGGGGATGGCGAGGTCTCGCTGGTGTTGACGGGAGAGCGCATCAGCCTTGGTATTCTTCGAACCTGGACGATATGAGAGATGGAAAGTGAAATGTTCGAAGAATAACGCCCACCGCGCCTGCCTGGGGTTGAGTTGTTTGGTCTGTCGGATAACAGTGAGGTTCTGGTGATCGGTCCAGACGGTGAATGGGTCACCGCCGCCCTGGAGCCAGTGACGCCATTCCTCCAGAGCCCACTTGATGGCCAACAGCTCACGGTCCCCTACTCCGTAACGCTGTTGCGTGGAATTGAATTTTCTGGAGAAAAAACTACAGGGGTGTAGTTTCTCATCTGGACCGTGCTGTGAGAGAATGGCTCCTACGCCCACATCGGAGGCGTCCACCTCAACAACGAAGGGTTTGGCAGGATCGGGGTGGATGAGAACGGGTGCGGAGGTGAATTGAGAGCATAAGGTTTTGAAGGCTTGGATGGCTTCCGGGGTGAGCTGGAATTCTCCTCGTGATGGTTTGGTGAGAGCAGTGAGAGGCGCTGCAGTTGAACTGAAGCCCCGGATGAAACGCCTATAGAAGTTGGCGAACCCCAGAAAACGTTGTAGCTGCTTAAGCGACATGGGTAGGGGCCACAAGCGCACAGCCTCCAACTTCTGAGGATCCATGGCCACACCCTGGGCAGATATAACAAAACCCAGGAATGTGGTGGTGTGCTGGTGGAAGGCACATTTTTCCAACTTACAGTACAACTGGTGGGCCAGCAACCTCTGTAGAACGGCTCGGACATGCTGGGTGTGTTCCTCTAGAGTCTTGGAGTATATTAAGATGTCGTCCAGGTAAGCATAGCACCATCTACCCAGCATGTCCCGGAGAACGTCGTTGATGAAGTGTTGAAACGCCGCCGGACTGTTGCATAATCCGAACGGCATGACGAGGGTCTCGTAGTGACCGGTGGGGGTTATGAAGGCCGTCTTCCACTCATCACCCTCCCTGATGCGGACCAAGTTGTAAGTGCTCCGTAAGTCCAACTTCGTAAAGAAGCGGGCACCAGAGAGGGCGTCCAGGGCGGTGTTGGTAAGTGGAAGTGGGTGACGGTTCTTGATGGTTATCTGATTAAGCCCCCGGTAGTCGACACAAGGGACCAGACATTCTGTCACGGAGGCAAGACAAGAAATGAATGATCGAGGAAGGTCCCCGTGTAGCGTGATGGAGAACTCAAACGCGGAAGCGCACGAATGAGCAGGTAAACCACGCGATTAGTCTGAGAACACTCCTCCTATGGAGTAAAGATTCCCACCAGGAAATCCGCGTTCTCACACGCACACAGACAGATATATAAAGAGCTCCAAAGAGCGGTGTACTCACGTGAGTTGAAGAGAAGATAGAGATGAGACCTGAACAGAAGTCCAACATGAACTCAATGTCTGGTGCCGAACGCTACCTGCTTCCTGTTTATATATCCACGGAGATTACTTCCGGTGCCTCGTGACCTCACGTGATCCGGTGCGTGTGACAAACCCCTTAAAACTGCTATTTTTAATCACAGTGCCATTTAACTGTAAAATTATGCAATTTTTGTTAATAGATTTTCATTCTGTTGGCAAGGCTTCAAAATTAAATTTATTACCATTTTTTACCAGATGGTGCCATTTTTTCAGATTTGTCAGATTTTCTGCTTCTGCATATTATAGAGCCAATTGGATAAATAATGCAGCTATAATTGTGTGGGTGTGTTGGTATGGATGTCAGAGTGTGGTTTGTATGCATGTCATAAAAAAAAAAAAAAAAAAATTGTGTGTGTGCTTGTAATATTTGAGAGAGAAAAACTACTGCAAATCACAAATCCAACCACTGTGTGCACCCATGCCCAGAGTTTTGCTGGCATCTAATCTGGTACTGCGCCCAAACAAATTCTTCCTGAAAGCTCATTTTTTTTGAGATATCAACCCCAAATTTGGAACACAACTTGTTTAGATTTATGGCTTTGTTTTTCTAGCAGGTTCAACATGTTTCATAATATATATATTTTATATAAAATATTGTTCATAAAGCATTTTCATAAACTTAAACCTCTATAACTTTTTTATGGTTTCACTTTTTAAACTTTTTCTACTTCAACAAAAATCTGCCATGGGTCTTCTGAGACCAAACTTAACTCTGTGTAATATTAACAAAGGTTCATAAAACAGACTGTTATTTTCAGTTAAACCTAGGCTAATTTCTGTTGCTTTCTTGCTTATCTGTCCTCAATTCTTTTTATTTCTTACGTTGAGTTCGATTTTGCATATAGACTGCACTTGACTATGCATTTTGTCCTTTTCTCTGATGAGCTAAAAGTAACAGGAGTGTGTCCATTTCACAAATGTAGAATCCGTCTCAGTCATCTCAACCTTCGAATTACAGCAACAGGAATTTATTCTCTGGTGCTGCTTTGTGGTGTTGGTAAAGTCACTACTTAATATTGAGTTAAAATATTTTGTTGTAACTTGCGCTACCGAGATTGTGATGAGTAATAATATTACCTGAATTTTATTAGCAATGCGTTATATTATATTACTTTTGTAATGTGTTACTCCCAATACTGGTCATTTTCTAAAAAAATAAAAAAAATAAATTATGCACTTTTTAACCATAAATGCTTATCTTACACTAGCTCGACTTCACGCATCACATAGTCACGTTGAAAAGACCACATGTGACATAGGTGGAAATACCGACCCAGAGTTTTTCACCCTACCCTACCTTTTTAATATATTTTGGAAGTGAACTAACCCTTGGTGACTTTGATGTCATGTGAGCGTTTCATATGGCGATCATATTTAGGCCTTCAGCTTGGCCTGCAAAAATACATCAACACTGCAGCACTCTGCATGTGCCATTAGTGTCAACAAATGAAATTGCAGGAACAATTACTGTTTCCTGACATGTTTCCCAAACATTTCCCCAACTGTCATTGGTTAAACAATGCTTGAGCCAATGTTTCTATTGCTGTGTTTATACTGAAATGTAAAAAATTAAATTGCATCAACCTTTAACTTTCCCAATTAAAATGGTTAAAAATGGACTTATATTTTAACATACATTTAAAAGTTAAATCTTTCGAGGAATTTTAATACAACTTTTTGTGATCTCAAATACAATTCAAAAGTAAAAATAAGCAGGCATTCGCTGGTCCTACATCTTCGTCTCCCCAGTTTTGTTAGGAGGAAAGACATGGGCTCAGTATAATTTAAAGTTGGCTGGAAGCTGTTCGATATTTGACTGGCACCAAAGCTTATGTGTGCAGAGCTCAGATAATTCAGCAGGTTTCACAAAGAAAGCCTTTGCGAGTGTCAGGAAGGGGATTTCTCATCCCTCCTGTGAGTGGCTGATATGCAGAGGCTGTGCGTCTGGACCAGACGGCCTATCTCTGGGATTTGTCCTGTCCTTTCAAACCTGAGAAGATCAGTCGTGAGATGGAATGCCAAATGACACAGAGGCGACCAGGGAGGCTCCTACAGCGCCAAACAGATAAAGAGAATTAAACGGAACTGGCCGCAGATGTTCCTATTGCCCTTTTTAATTTCCCAATACACAGTGCTGGATTCACTGTCAATGCCACTGAATCTGTTCTCCTGGTGTATGGATGCAGGAAAACAAAATAGCTTGCAATATCAATGGTCACATGAGTCAACAGTATTTATTTCAGTCACACGCCTTTTCTATGACTTTCTAGTAATAAGGATCGTGTTTGTAATAGGAAATAATAGGGATGTTACAATGTGCCATGTGTGCCAGTCCTTTCAGAACTATATTGAATAACTTTTTTATTATTATTATTTCAGAGAAATTAATGATAAATTATTATTATTATTATTATCATTATCATTATCATTATTGTAAAATAAACAGAACAACTGCTGAATCCGACTGTATTACTATACACTGCATTATTATTATATATTATTGAAATTTCATATCAATATATTTTATGTGATTCAGGGTTGTTTTGCTGCATATTTCATAGTGTTCTATTAATTATAATGTCAAAATTATCAGTATTTTTGATCAACATCAGTCTACATCTTCTATCTGGAGATCTACAGATTCTACTGCTGTTTTTTTAGCAACAGTATTCTCCCCTGTGGAAGCAAAATAAGACCTGACATTACAGAGGACAATTTCACATTTCATTTCTGTTAGCGTTCACATCTCTCTCTCACGTGTTGACAAGTGGAAGATGTGGATGAGCAGGATTCGGGATGTTTAGGGTGAAAGACGCGCGGGGTTGTTTGCGGTTTGGAGGTGGGAGACTGGGTCAGTATGGGCCTGTGGAGGTGGGAGACATGTTAAAACCCTCGTCCCCCTCACACCCCTCAGCCCCCCTCATTGAAGGCAGTGAGAAATGACTGCCAGAATATGTATATATAAAACAAACTGCCAGCACCCCTGAGGCTGAGTAGCTTAAAGCTGTTCTGAGTCCAGAGGCATAAGACCCTGACAGACCTGTGAAGTCTAGGTCTGACCTTGGCCCACTTTCACTCTCAGCATGAGGGAATGACAGAACTCAGAGAGCAGGAACACGATGACATTCAGGAAGGTCTGTGTAACTAATATTACTGTGAAATTCAGCCTTGGATTATAAAAAAAAATGAATATTTTTCTATTTTAATATATTTTTAAAATGAAATTAATTCCTGTGATGGCAAAGCTGAATTTTTAGCAGTACTCCAGTCTTCAGCTTTACATGATCATTCAGAAACCATTATAAAATGCTGATTTGGTGCTCAAAAAGCATTTTTATTGCTTTGTACTCTGTAATATTTTTGTGGAAACCACAAAAAATATATTTACTATATATAGGGGTGTAACGAGATCCAGTCGGATCTTGCCAGATCTCGTAACGATATCCTTGCAAAACATTTTGCAGTGTTTACATTAAAGCTGCACAATGATTAATCCTTAAAATATGGAGATCTCGATTCAAACACCCAAGCGATCTTATTCCTGAATGTAAACGATTTAGCTATGTCTATTAGGACTGTTTCACATCGCGAGTGTCAGTGGAGCGTGAGAAGCACGTTTTGTGGCTGCCCATGTTAATGAATCAGAGGGTCGGGGTAAATGTGAACGCAGAAAGAGCAACACAAACAGTCTTTTTAACCACATTATAATCATTATTTCTGTGTTACAGACATTTAAACAATAGAAGTACTGGGATAAAAGTTTATAGTTTGGGTATTAACACTTATTGTCTACAGTAGCGATTAAAACTAAAGTATAATTAACATTTGTAACGCTTATCCTCTTCCGCCAGGAGGTGGCGACAACTGCCTGTTTAAGAAAAGTATGTCATTGAATCATTCATTCAGGAGATTTCAACAGTCAAACAAGTCTTAATGAAGTGAGACACTGACTCCATTGAATTTTTTTTTTTTTTAATGAGTATGTGACCTTGGACCACAAAACCAGTCATAAGGGTAAATTTTTCGAAATTGAGATTTATACACCATCTAAATCAGAGGTGCCCAAACTCGGTCCTGGAGGGCCGGTGTCCTGCAGAGTTTAGCTCCAACCACAGTTATACACACCTGAACCATCTAATCAAGCTCTTACTAGGCATACTAGAAACTTCCTGACAGGTGTGTTGAAGCAAGTTGGAGCTAAGCTGTGCAGGACACCGGCCCTCCAGGACTGAGTTTGGGCACCCCTGATCTAAATAAATAAGCTTTCCAATGATGTGTGGTTTGTAAGAATAGGACAATATTTGACCGAGATACAGCTATTTGAAAATCTGGAATCTGAGGGTGCAAAAAAATCTAAATATTGAGAAAATCGCCTTTAAAGTTGTCCAAATTAAGTTCTTAATAATGCATATTACTAATCAAGTTTTGATATATTTACAGTGAGAATTGTATTAAATATCTTAATGGAATACAATCTTTACTTAATTTCCTAATAATTTTTGGCATAAAACAAAAATTAATAATTTTGACTCATACAATGTATTTTTGGCTTTTGCTACTAATATACCCCAGCGACTTAAGACTGGTTTTGTGGTCCAGGGTCACATATACGTTTTTAACTCCCTGGGGTCGACGATCACGTGAAATACACTAAAAATACTCTGTCGATTTTGGTCACACAAATAAGTGTTATACATCATTAGAAACCATTAAGTGTGTACTTTTATTTGTGCACACTCACAATAAAAACTGAACTGTGTGCTTCTTTAAATTCTCAGTTTTCACTACCTCCGCGAACTGCTTTTAGAAATGCGTCAATAAAATGAACCTAAACTCAGTGAATACTCGGCACACAGACAGGAGAGATATATCTGTAGAAAGCTTGATATCTCTACTTTTAAATAAATCATGTCTTATCAAGACTTAAGCAATGAACAGTTTGTCAGAACCACTAGTAATAAATTACATTATTTTGTTTAGTTTTCTAATCTTTTTTCTCCAGAATTGTGAGAGAATCATGGTTTCCAATTTATTAAAAACAACTGGGATTCTCAGTTTATCCAGAATCATGAAGCTCTTGTTTAAATGTTGTTTATTACTGCATATAATTCATTAAAATGGAAGTTCAATTTCAGAAAGTTCAACATGCACCTACATTTTTTTAGCATTTTGTCTTTTTGACTTGAATAAAAGACTATTTTCCCTATATATTTTATCATTGAGGATTTCTTAAGAAAGTTTAAAAATCTCATCTCGTCTCGTTCTTTTGAACCCAGTCCCGTGTCTCGTCTTGTCTCTTGAGATAAGCGTCTTGTCACACTCCTAATATATATATATATATATATATATATGAAGAGTTCAGATGCAAAACCAGCTAAAAGCTATCTCGGTCAAAAATGAGATAATGATACTGAGTGAATGCTCCTGACACATAGTATGCGTCCATCAAGTACTTTTACTTCAAACTTGCTAAATTCAGTTCTTTGTGGTCCTCAGATCTGATTGGCTGATAAAAGTGCAATATTAGAGTGATATCAGAACTCCAACAGCTGATTCATAGTTTGTAATTGTATCACTCCGCTTACTTCTACGGACACCCTAATCTAGCATCATTTTATAAATATTACTGTTTTTGTGTCACAGAATGTATTTTTAAGAGGTTTTCAGACAATAATTGATTTTTTATAGTTCACATATGCAGTTTGTTAATAAAGATAACGTCTATTTGAAGATTTGTGTCAACGTTGTTGGACATGTGAGCTCCAGATCGTTAGTGGTCATTCTGCGCTCATTAACCCACCCGGGAGCGCCTCACCTCGACCAGATCCTCTGAAATTTACTGCTGGCTCTGATGTCTCTGTAGTGGTTACACATGAGATATAATTTGTTATGGGTAAATCTAACGGTAGTATTTGGTCTCATTAATCAATTGTTTGTTCCAGAGAAGATTGGCAAAATCTCATGTTTATGTAAATTCAATGGTTTATATCAGAGCGCTGCCTTTGTACTTTTGACTGAATCCCTAGCAACTTTTATGATGGTTGCTGTTGTTGTTGTTTATTAAATATTATTAATCAATAAAAATTATTTTATATAAATAATAGTATTTAATAATAGTGTTTAGTATTGAGAAACCGTGTGTGTTCATGATGGTGATTTTAGTTACATTGTTCCACATTAGATGGCAACAAGAGACTGTTTTTATGAGTCAGCAGTAAAGACTTTTACTTTGAAAAGTAAACAAGTTTTTTTTAGTTTCAACAACAGCTTGATGCAGTGAACAAATGCACTGAGCAGCAAAATCACCCTTAACAGATGAAAGGATATTAACGTTACAACAAAGATAACGCAGCAGATATTCAAACTAATGTTTATTGTGAATATAGACCGATCTGAAGAATGAATGCTGTATCAGATGCAGGTAATTACACTCGCCAATCTCTCTCTCTCTCTCTCATAATACTCTACATAATACAGTGAGCTTTTAATAGAGTAATACAATAAGCTTTTAATGACACAACCCAACATTCCTTCATTACTAGTTCTAAAGTGACATTTTCAAATTAATAACGGAGGCTTGGACTCAACTGTTAAACTGTCAACTTCAGATTTCAATCCGTGGTGGAAGGAAGTAGTTCTGCACAAAAGAGGGCTTTTAAAGACACTCTGTTATTATTCTATGTAATTACACACTCCTGTCGTCGACTGTTGTATAAACGCAATATCACACTCGTAGATGTGAGATATGGCTGTATATCGGCACGCTGTGATTATCTACAGCCAAATCACAGCCGTGCCGATATACAGCCATATCTCACGTCTATGAGCGTGATATTGCTTATTTGGTCACACTTTATTTTAAGGTCCAATTCTTGCTATTAACAAACCATTAACTTTGAATTTTGCCTCAATAAACTCCTAATTTTCTGCTTATTAATAGTTAGTAAGGTAGTTGTTAAGTTTAGGTATTGAGTATGATTAGGGATGTAGAATATGGTCATGCAGAATATATGCTTTATAATTACTAATAAACAGCCAATATGTTAATAATAGGCATCCTAATAAGCAACTAGTTAAGAGTAAGAATTGGTCCCTATGCTAAAATGTTATCCACAGTTTTATGTTTTATATTTAGAATTTTTATGTTTTTTTTTTTTTTTTTTATTTTAAATACTAAAATTATCATTTATTCCTCTGCACAACAAATCATATTATTACCAAAAAATTGCTGCAAAGACACATAAGCAGATAAATAATTGTTAGATAATAATTTACAAATTATCAACATTTTTATTAGACTGCATCTGAAACTCACTCACTCTGGCTCCATTTCCATCTCCTAGACCCAAGTATAAACAAATACAGACAAATTGTAAATTATATTAATATTTCACAATATTACTGTTTTACTGTATTTTTGAGCAAATAAATGGAGCCTTTGTATGCATATAAGACGTTCAGAAACTTAAAAAATCACTCTTTTTTTTTCACTTTTCCAGCTCTCAAAGATTTGAATGGAATTGTACATTCCACTGTACAAGTAAAATTGTGTAAAAAACACATCAGGATTTACTCAAAACACTGCAGTATTTTATTGTAAGCAAAACACATGCAACAAAGTAAAATGGGATAATTTGTTAAGGGCTGACGTTGAAATCTCAGGCTAAGAAATAATGTAATTTTGAACCAAAAGTGTGCAAAGTCTAAATAATGGACTGAGTTAACTAATCCCAAATGTGCTCTTTATAGGTGTGATACACTATGTATCCTATTACCTTTACTGTATTATTGAAATGGTCCCTAAACATGAACTGAAGAACAAGAAAAGCATTAAACCCTGTAAAACCTTTATAAAAATAATAACAAAACAGAGAATCTCACAAAATACATACTGATGTGTATCAATACTGTTCAGTGAGCAATACAACATTTATTGATGATAATCATGTCAATTTTGAGACAAAGTTTGTGGGAATTGTGGGGGAAACCCAAACACAATAGTCTGGACTTCAATGCTTCATATGGTACATAATCGTGAAGTCTAATAATGCATTTATAGCAGGTGCGGTCAAGTCTATTTCACAAAATATATATACATTTTCACAATGGCAACCATCAGCAAACTAGAGTGTTTTTTTGTGTCATAAACATGTCATTCAAAAAACAGATGATGTTTGTATTTTCACATGGATTTGCATGATTATCTTCAAACTATTACAAAAAAATGAACTGGTGTTTAGAATGTCTTGATGAGAGCTAAAACAAAAGCAAAAAACAAGAAACATATTAAAGAAAAAACAAAAACAAAAAAACTTCAAAGCCATTATTGAAGGCAAAGGCAATGAAATATCCGTCACATATTTCTGTTTCTTATACATACATAAGCTACTTTCAGTTTTTACATTTTTGGTTTTGATAGTGAATAGCGATGAACATTCCCAAACATTTCCCCCCAAAATCCATTAAAGGTGGAGCGTCTTCCTTTTTGGCAATTGTTCAAAAAGATGTTTTTGGTAGAGAACACGTGTTAGAGAGCACAAATTAACAGGGGATAATATGATATTAGACACTGAGGTCATTTTAGCGATACATATACATAAGGGCAAAAATGACTGACTGGCTTCATCTTTAAAACTCAGAAACCGCTGAACTGGATTTCTGGATTCGGGGCAAAGAGTCCATAAAGATTACGCGTGTGTATGGCGCTTTACCTGCATAAACACAGCTAAGAGTGACCGTTGAAATGTCCAAATCTTATTAACTTAATGACTTCCCCATTTAAATGGATTCTGATTCAATGTACTGCAAAACAAACTTCATTACCCGGAGCCCTGACAGACAGGGATATATTTTCAACAAAAATTAGTTAACTATTGGATTTTTCAAGATAATTTTTTTCAATTAGGCAGAAGAGCTGTATCCGTCATGATTTCACAATGGAAACAGTGGCATCGGCAATACAAATCGGCCAACAGGAATAAGACATGAGCAATCTGGCACAGACACGCTTGTGAGTTGCGCCTCTGAATTTCTGAAAACTGAGAAAAAAGCTCATTATGTTCAAACAGCTATGAGCATGATATTTCATATTCTTTTACAGCGTTTACACAAAGTATTTTGGTTACCAGCAACACTTGGCTGCAGTGTTAAAAGCGCACTGCTTGTTTCTAAAACTCACAGTTTGCTCTCATACTTGAAATTACAAGGAAAACAACAAGATGTCAGGTTTGCATGGCATTTTGATGAAACCCTCAAGGTTTTAGCTAGCGAACATAACATGACACAGAATACAAATTTAAAACAGGGAAATATACTATACTTCAATTAATTCAAAACAATAAAGAGCATTAGTGCTTGTTTTTAATGATTTGGGGTAGTAAAGGGCATCTCTCTGTATAAACCAAACAAATATATTGTTCTTTATGTCAAATTCCTTCACTTAAGGGAGAGAGGGAATAAGGAGCGTTCGAAAGCAATCTGAAGTGAAAGCGGGGAGGAAATGTCATTATAGGCCGTAATGACTTGATGCTTCCGCCATTTCCGGAATCAGTTATATTTTCATCGACTCGCAGACAGTGTCCTCAAAAACAAACAGAGTGAGGAAATGACTCCAAATGAAATCTGCGACAACAGAGTTGTTTGGACTGCTCTCTACGATAAATGTAAGCATGTTCCTTCATCTAATGGACAGCTTTTGATGGCTTTTATGGGGAAAATATGATAATCAGCTTTGAAATGGTATGAGTGACCTCCACACATCCTATTTCATGTTTTATACAAAGATGTATAAGAAAACTCAGTTTTGTCGGGCAAAAATTGTCAAAGGAAATACTTAGCTGAATTGATATTGGAGGGTCTTTTGAAAAATGATAAAAGAAAATCAATAAACAAACAAAAACAAATAGTCAACATATCACTATGAACGAACAAAAGAGGCAATAATAATTGACCGTACCGATAAGGAGAGCTTCCTCTCAAGCACTATATCAAGTGGTAACATTTTTTTTTTTTTTTTTAGAAAACAAAGACTGTTCTTTCATGTATTTTTTTTTCTTTTTGCTGAGAGGTAGAATGAAGCATTTAAATTGAAACACAAAAACTGGTTGTTCCATCATTAACAATTGCCTCATAAGACTGAAACAGTCACAGGTTTGTTGTCGCCCTGTGCCACCTAAAATACACTGTGAAAACTGTACAAACACATCTTTTTTTTTTTTTTTTTTTTTTTAAATTCATAATTGTTTTCTAAAATCTTGTAAAGTATCCCAAATGTTCCACGGTAGAATGGCGTGATTGTGTTTGACCATGTAGGATGTTAATCCAAATCTGGAGAGGGTGGATGGCTGGGTCTTTAGCGCGAGCAGTCTGAAGATCCCACGCGCCGTGAGGATGGATGGTGCCGATCAGTTGGAGGTGTCAGAATGGACGCTCCCGGGTCCTTCCGTGGGTGAGGTCACTGAGGAGGGTGTCGGGGCGTCTTGCCAGCCGCCGTTCGCCTTTTGTGAGGAAAAGAACGAAAGACAAAATTATAAAGTGCACATTTCCACACTCATACAAATGCAAAGACACAGGCGACTGGCTACAAACCCCGTCCTGAAATCTAAACGAGGGCGACTATGACGAATTCCCTGACTATAAACACGCTTTTGCGAGAAGTGAGTCACAAAGTGAGGCGGTAAAAAGGAACGACATTATGCCTGCATATTACGAGTCATAGCGAGTCATTTCCAGAACATGATTTTCAAAAGACAGCTGATGGAGGAATCAATTATTGCAAATTATCACATTGGCTAAAGGAATGAAAGTATAATGGGCACCTAAAATGGAGGCCATTTCATGTCCGGGAGACAGGTTGCCTAAAGAGCATTTGGGGCATTAATAGCAATTTCCATGCCATCAGAAAAAGGACTAGAAATGGGCTTTGGCAGCCTCTTATTTTCCCAGCCTGTTATTTTAGATAGAAGCAGTCTGTAATCAAAAAAGAAAGAGCAGAGCGAGGAGAGAAAAAAACTTTTCAAATCTTCAGCTTTGGTGACACCCCATGTCTATTTCAAAGGCGTAATTACAGCGCATGGGCGAGAGGAAAGCTCCCCCACATAAATGCTTTATGTCTCAGGCCGTCATTATCCACAACTGAAAAAAAGGCGAATAACTTATCTGGGTGGAGAAGGAAAAACATCATGTTATTTAAGACAGTGAATTCGTTGGAAGATTGAGACACTTTCTCTGGCTACATTATCACAGCGTTATGATGCAAATGTTCAGGCTGCTGCTTATTTCTTTTTTTTTTTTTATCTACGGTTATATGTGATCAGGTATAAAATATTGTCAATATATATATATATATATACACACACACACACACAGTATATATATATATATATATATATATTATTTTTTTTTTTTTTTTTTTTTTTTTTTTTTAAGTGCCAACAATTCAGGACTGTGATTACATTCAAAAAATGTGTGAATAAAACAAAAATTCAGCTAAAATACTTTTTTTTTTTTTTAATATTTACATTTAGGATATATTTATTTATTTATATTAGTGCTGTCAAACGATTAATCGTGATTAATCACATCCAAAATGAAAGTTTTTGCTTACATAATATATGTATGTGTACTGGTATATTTATAATTTATATAGAAATACACACACATGCATGCATATATATTAAATGTATATTTATATATTTTATGTGTATATAATATAATGTGTATAGTAATACAAATGTGTAAATTAAATATTAAAAAAATATATACTCTAAGTGTGTATATATACATAAATATACACAGTATACATATATTATGTAAACAAAAATTAATTGTGAATAATTGTATATATACAGTGCCCTCCACAAATATTGGCACCTTTAATAAATATGAGCAAAGGCAGCTGTGTAAATAAATCTGCATTGTTTATCCTTTTGATCTTTCATTAAAAAATTAATTCAAAATTCTAAACTTTTACTGAAGTAAAACAATGGAAAGTAAGGAGAAAATCTCATTACGAAATAAATGTTTTTCTCCAGTTCACGTTGGCCACAATTATTGGCACCCCTAGAAATTCTTATGAGTAAAATATCTCTGAAGTATATTCCCATTTTTTTTTTAGCACACCAGGTTGACTAGGAACATGAAATTGTCCAACCATGACTTCCTGTTGCACAGGATTTTAAATATGAGGAACACAGAGGCCAAATTACCTTAATTGTCCATCACAAGGAGTAAAACTAAAGAACATAGTTCGGATGTGCAGAACAAGATTGCTGAGCTTCACAAAATAGAAAGTGGCTGTAAGAAAAGAGCTACAGCATTGAAAATCCCCATTTCCACCATCAGGGCAATATTTAAGAAGTTTCAGTAAACTAAAGATGTTACAGATCTGCCTAGAAGAGGACGTGTGTCTAAATCGTCATAATGGATGGTGAGGAGGAGACTTTGAGTGGCCAAAGACTCTCCAAGGATCACATATGGAGAATTTAAAAGATTAGTTGAAAAAAAATCAAATAGCCCCTTACATCACCACATGTTGTGTAGGAGGGATTCAAGAGAAATCCTGCTCGCTCACCCAAAAACAAACTCCAGCATATTCAGCTGTCAGATATGACTAGAACTTCAAACAGGACTGGCTTCTATGGTCAGATGAAATTAAAAAAAGAGCTTTTTGGCAGCAAACACTCAAGATGGGTTTGGTGCAAACAGGGATAAAAAGTACTCCATGCCCACATTTAAATAAACTGCTGGATCTTTAATGTTCTGGGCCTATTTTTCTGCCAGGGATCCTGGACATCTTGTTTAGATACATGGCATCATGGATTAGATCAAATACTAAGAGATAAAAAAAAAAATCTAAACCTGACTGCCACTGTTAGAAATCATAATGGGCCGTGCTTAGATATTCCATCTGGACAATGATCCAAAACAAACACAAAAAATGTGTCACTGAGAAGAAAATGAAGCTCCTGACAATGGCTGTCCCAGTTCCCTGACCTGAACCCTTTAGAAAATGAGTGGGGTGAACTGAGGAGAAGAACCAACATGGAGCTGGGAATCTGAACGATCTGCAGAGATTTTATATGAAGGAATGGGCTCTGATCTCTTGTCAGGTGTTCTCCAAACTCATCCGGGATTATAGGAGAAAATTCAGAGCTGTTATCTTGGGACAAGAATGTTGCAATAATTGGGTGCCAATAAAGTGGCCAACATGAACTAGAGAAAAAAATGAATTTAATAATGATATTTCCCCCAAACTATCTATTGTTTTACTTCAATGTAAACATTGAAGTGTATATATATATATATATATATATATACACACACACACACACACACACACACAGTATATTTGGAATATTTTCATGTAAAATCTATGTGAATTGAAGGATTGTTCAAATACAATATTTTCAGATTTTTATTTAGACTTTTATTTAATTCACAACAATTCAAAATATTTTCATATTTTAATTTAGACATATTAACTAAGAAAACCCAAAAGTCTGTGAATTTTTTTTTTTTTTTTTTTTTTTTTTATAAAAACTCATTTATAGAATCATTTATAGAACGGAGCTGTCACAAATGTTTTCCTATGTGTTTGATTATGCACAGTGAGTGCACAGAAGCTACAACAATCTATCAAGCCACATTAAAGAGCGCCAAAACGGTATTTATTGCTTGAATCTCCTAATGAAATGGACAGAATTTGAAATCTGAGACTTTGTTTTATATCAAAAGTAACACAAAGCCTAGCCTATTGCTATTTTTTTGGAAGGAACACGCACTATGCACTGTTTATTCATCGACTGAAAACAGCATAGACCAAAAGATCAATTGTGATTTAAGAATCGATTTTGGTTCATTAAAATGAGAATCTATTAAAATCAAGAAATCTTTTTTTTTTTTTTTTTTTTTATTTACCCAGCCCTGGCGTATTTTGTTGTTTTTAAACGCTGCGCTGTCCTCCTGTAGGTTAATGATTAAAAATGAAAATTTGAACAAAGATAAAAGCTATTAAATGTTTTATTCTAATTAAAACATCAAAATGACAGGTAATAATAGATTATGACGGAATTTTTATGTCCCTGTCCGTCAAAAGGTTGGACAATGTTAAAGTCTAGCGCAACCTCTGATATATATATATATATATATATATGAATTTTATGTTTCAGATTTTATTTTATTCACAAATCTTTTATTCTAATGACCTCAAAGATTTATTTGTATCCTTGTAAGCCATCCTGACAAAAACATGCTCTCCATCAGCCATAGGTGGCATAGAAGCACTGGGTCACTTCCACAGAACACATTCGGCTCTGCTTCAGAGCGGCTATTTAGAGAGACCGTGTTAGTGTGTTTGTCTTTTTTCCTTTTTTTTTTCCCTCCTCACACTTTGCTGGCTCCCTGTCAGGGCTGTTAAGGTGGCAGATGTGTGATATGACCAATGCACTTGGATTGCTGTCCCAAATCTCTACTCAGCCCTCCCTTGAGACTGTCTGATCAATTTCCTCTGCTGGCGACACGGCTTGTCGCTGTGGATTTTACATGCTGGCCTCTGCCGTTTGTGTTCCCGTTCTCCCTCTCCCTCTCTCTTAAACACTCCTCCCCCAGTACAAAACTGATGGTTGGAGCTGCTCGTCTCCTCTGGTTAACACAATTCTTTTAATGGTGGCGGAGGACACCATTGCAGGCTCTGAATGAGTTTGATGGCCAGAATACACCTGCGTCTGGGCTTCTTTGATGTTGTTGGTGTTTATGTGGCTGAAGGAGCCATGGTAACGCTGACACTGATCAGCAGTCACATTTATGGTCGCCTTGGTGACTGTTGCTAGTGTGCATATTGCCACTGGCACTGCTAATCAATACAGCGACAGAACAGACAGAGGTGAGAAAAACCATATATATATATATATATATATATATATATATATATGGTCGTAACACTGAAGACTGGAGTAATGGTTGCTGAAAATTCAGCTTTCTTTTTTAAAATATATTACAATAGAAAACACTGGTCTTGAGAATCAGGTATAAGAGCAAAAGACAAAGACTGAAGGCTAAGTTTGGACTTACATTGATGCCCTGTGGACTGTATATCTGACTGGCAGCGAGGCTTTCACTGTATCCGCCTGTCTGACTGATAACATGGCGAAGAGTATCCACCTGCAGACAGAAGAACACAACACAAACAAAAGACATGGTCAGACAATACCGATACAAAACAAAGACGTTTGTGCTGAGAAAAGGTCACCCAGATATCAAAAGGATATTGGCAACCAAAAAGGTCATCAAATGTTGAATGAAATGTTTGTGCTGCAGATATCAAACAAAAGACGCAATTTGTTTCGGAACTGATATGAAAAAATAAATCTGTTTACAACGTATTTATATGGGTGAATTTAGAGAATTTAATGTGATAAAAAAACCCACAAATATACAAATTATAATAAAATTACTTATAATAAAGCAGAATTATAATTATTACAATACATTTCTAATACATTACAATAAATAAATATAATTACATTAAAATATTACAATATTACAAATATTTCAATATTACTTTAAATTTTACTTTCTTCTCAGATTTTAATTCAGACATATTTACATTCAAAAATATATGTGAATAAAATACATTTTCAGATCAAATGTCTATTCAGAATTTAATTCAGAATTATTTACACTGAAAATGTATGTGAATTATTATTATTTTTTTTTAGATAATACGTCTTTTGAGATTTTTTTTTTAATTCATTAATATTTTATTCTAATGACCTCAAAGGTTTATTTGTAGCATTGTAAGCAGATATCAAACAAAGGACACAATTTATTTCTGAATTGATATGAAAAAAAAAAAAATATGTTTACAATGCAATTAAAGGGTTAAATTAGAAAATTAAATGTGATAAAAAAAAATCAAACCACAAATTATAATAAAAATATTTATAATAAAGCATAATTATAATTACTATATATTTTTTTATAATAAATTACAATAAATAAATATCATTATATACATAGTATAAATTTTACTCCGCACTATTAAAACATAACATTTATATATATTATTCATGGGAAATATTTAAATAATACTTTAAATATTATTTCAAAAACAATTCAAAATCTTTTCAGATTTTAATTGACATTTACATTAAAAATCTGTCAATGTTTTTTAGATGTAATACATCTTTTGAGACTTGATATGAAAAAATAAATCTGTTTACAATGGGTGAATTTAGAGTATGTGAT
Organism: Cirrhinus mrigala; assembly: GCA_036247105.1. Lineage (NCBI taxonomy): Eukaryota > Metazoa > Chordata > Actinopteri > Cypriniformes > Cyprinidae > Cirrhinus > Cirrhinus mrigala. The sequence continues at coordinate 12,912,997 of CM070008.1, forward strand.
TTAAAAAAATCAAACCACAGACATACAATAATTTATAATAAAGCATATAATACAATAATTTATAATAAAGCATAATTATTATTATTACAATAAATTTTATAATTAATTGCAATAAGTAAATTTTACTCAGCACTATCAAAACTTGCTAAATAATGATACACATATATATATATATATATACACACACACACACACACACACACACACTGAACAATTCATACATTTGTATTACATGTATTTTATAATATATTTTATGTATTTTATTAATTTTACTTAGCACTATCAAAACACACGCAAAAAAAAAAAAAACCTCATGTAAAATCTCTCTCATGTAATTCTTGCAACACATGAACTCATTTCAGAAGATTTCCTCTGGGATTCCAGCACTGAATATTCATGAAGCACCCCAAGCCTTTGGAGAAGTTGCTTCGTTATGGGAGGAAAACATGTCGAACGTCAAAAGGGGACAAACCGAAGCACCCTGTGTTTGGATGCTAGTGTGCCGGGCAAGGTCAGGCAGCCACGGTGGCGGATGTGACAGCATGACAGATACGCAAACCCGCTGACAAGAGCTGTATTGTTTCCAAGACTGTCTTTGATGGTCTATTCATTTGGAAGTTGACAATGGCCACGGAGCAGTGTACAACTGCTGGAGGCAAACTGTAACCCCAGTCCGTCCTCAAGGTCAGGAGGCCCGTCATGTCAGCCGCGGCTGAACAGAAATGTACACGCTCTGGACACTATGATGAGCAGGCTGGCGCTGAGAGATGAACTTTGTTGTGACAAGGATATATAACAAGATGATGACTATTTGATCAGTTATGACATAGACATGCCATTCAATACTAACACGAAAAGTTCCTATGAAAATATGGGAGAAGAACAAAATATTACATTTTTTACAAAACAGCATGTGCTTGCTTGCAAAGGGGGTCCAGTGAAAATCAAAGCTCAGTTAACAAAAGTACCCCATAAAAAGGCAGCAGCACAATTCTAAGAATCCTTTCTTAGTAATTCAATAAATTTAACAAAAGAATTGAAGTACTAATAGATCGAGGCCCACTGTGCAGCTACCGAGACATGATTTTGCAAACGGGGTAATCAGGACTGCCATTATGACAGCACAATGTGTGATTAGGTTTAAGCGAATGAAATTAGTTCCAGTTATCTGCCCTTTCTCTTAGCGGTACTCCCTACCTGTGACTGAACGTTGGCCCCCACTTGGGCCCCCTGGTATGAGTCCCCATTCAGAGACTGCACACTCATGAACAAGTCCCCGGAGTTCATGTTAAAAGAGCCAGCAGAACCTAAGAGGAAGAGAGGCCGAGAGAGAGACAGAGAAAGACAGGGATAGATAAAGACAAGAAACAGTCATGCAACAGTAAGACTGAAGTAAGGAGAGTTAGTAGTGCAGAGCTGATACTGTAAGTGAGGGTTATGTGTTGACCACACAAGCTTGGTTCCAAATTCTAAAGCCAAGGTTAGAATTAGTCAAGAGAAATGTTGTTTAATCTAAATATGTTTATAGTTCATTCAATCCAAAAGTTCCTAACATTTATGCCTATTATATGACTGAGCTTTTAGCTTAGCAGCACGCCAATGCCAAAATCTATTGGAATCAATTTAGGACTAGGTGATATGAAATATTATCATATTTTTTTTTCAATATCCTTTGATATCAGTATTTATCACAACATTAATTACAAACCATTAATGAGGAAGGAAATGCATTCCACATGTTTATCAGTCCTTGAGAATGAATGCAAATATAATTTGCAAGTCAACTTAACTTTTAATTTAGGGCCCTATGAGATCTGTTTAACAGTTAAATCAACGCATTTGAATCAGCTGAAAAAAAAAAAATGATAACAAAACATTTAAGTTTTATTTTTGTAGAATAAAGTGTTGCACAACAAACTTTGTATACTGTGAAATAAAACATGGATGAAAAATGTCTTGGTTGTATGATACTATTTAAAAAAGATTATTATTATTATTATTATTAATGTTATTATTATTATTATTATTATTAGGGATGCACAAAATGAAAATTCTGGGCCGAAACTGAAAGCGAAAATTCTTTGTAATAATTATTTCGTATTTTATGAAATAATATAAAGTACTTTTGTAAGACGCTTTAATTTATCTCAATAATTTTAATGATACTGAATTAAAAAAAAAAAAAAAAAAAAAAAAAAAAAAAACAAGCCAATAAAGTAACCACACTTTTATTGAAAATAACAATAAAATTTGACAGAAAATGAAATATCAATTAGTATTATTAATATTAAATAGCAATATATTATTTTTATTCAGTTCTATGCAATAGAATCATATATAAGGTTTTTTATATATATGATAAAGGTTTTTTTTTTGGCAAATTATCCAAATTATGTAAAGTCCTACAAAGTGCGCATTTTGGACGATGCAATGCACCATATATTTTTGGCTCATGTTTTCGTCTATTTTTCAGCAGAAAACGTTTAAAAAATAATTTTCGGCGGCTGCAATTTCGATGCAGTAGTAGTAGTAGCATGTACTTCTCAAAGTACATTCCACTGTAGAATAGTAACATATTACTGTCATTATTTCTTCAAGTTAAAACAAACTTTTGTTTTGTTTTGCCACTCAACACACACCTGAACAACTAGTTGTAGGGTAATTAGGGATGTAACGATACCAAAATTCACAATGCAATAATATATCGATATGAAGTCCATGATACTATATTGCGATATTTAAAAAAAAAAAAAAAAAAAAAAAAAAAAAACTTTTACATTTATTTATTTTTTTTTACATTTTAAAGTTAAATTATTATTATTATTATTATTATTATTATTATTATTACTATCTAATACACTTTGAGAGTTCAAAAGAGCTCCAACCCATGTTCTTACTTATAACTTTAGTCAGAAAAAAGTCAGTGAATTGACTTTGAACTTTAAAGGGGACTCAACCCTTTTTTGATTGTGGTATACTGTCTATACTGGTATTATTGTTATTTTTCTGACAGTAATAGCCATGCCATATATTGTAAAACAATTGTACTGTAAAATAAATGAAAATTAATATTTCATTACCCTCCAGTAGGGAAATTACAATACTTCTTTCCTAATTCTTTCTACACTTGAAAGAGATATTTTGAATTTGGACTGCAGTAACGTTACCCATTTAAAACTGCTAGCAGTTAGCAATTCATACTGCACTTTTAAATTTTTATTTCGACGGACACGACAGTAGAGCTTTTTTTTGACAGAAAACTCCAGCTTCAGTAAAAACAGGCTTACAAAAATGCATCTCATTACAAATTTTGTGAAATGCTGTAATCACCTGCCGCGAAAATAAAGCACAACTGGTGGCCGCTGCGTACCCAAACATGCGCTAAACTCACAGTACATGCAAAAAACGAGTCCCTAAATATCCCTAAATAAGAAATTGCTCAAAAGCTTTTTTTTTTAAATCGATATTGTGGGTTTATTTTTTTCAATACTGGTAAATATTGGTGTTGATTTATCACCCAGACATAAATCCATTGTCCATTCTAGTGTCTAGTACACTTCACACGAGAAGTACTACACTATTTTTTTTTTTAATGCTAGAGAACATTATAAACCAGTCCCTTTTCAGGTTCCTTTTCAATTAGAATGCTGTCTATATAGTAAGTCTATATAGCAAGTAAGTTCAATAGGTTTTGGAACAGCCTTGCTGACCTGCATAAGGTTGTTTACTCTTTAAAGCTGTTTTTTCAGTCCGGACATGTTGGTCTTTAGCTGGTTGGCCAGTGCCCAAATCCCTCTAAAACCATCAAAACAGGCCTGCCTGACCATCTTGGCAAGCTGGATGGCTAGCTAAGTGCCTTAGGCAAGTTTAAGCTGTTTTGTTTCAATAGGAAGATTTATAATGTAATAAAATGCCACATATATACATATTAAATCTTAAGATGCAGTAGCATTTGTTGCTGTTCAGCGAATTTTTGTAGGTAAAAACCATTCATTTCAATAGGAATCCATGTGTTTTAAATTTTGCGCAAAAACGGTCACACTAAAAGCTGCTTTGTAAGTGACTTCTGTGTGAACTGTGCTTTGTACATTGCTACACTATTGACAAAGAACCTATTTGGCCCACAGACTTTCACCTAATGTGACCTCTTAGCACTTACAAAACACAATTGCTATTAAAGTGTTTCAAAAACAACCATTGAAGAAGAAGAACCAAAACAGACTTTCATTAATTCAACAGTGACATTTAAGATGGACAGTACAGTTACACTGCCACAGCCAAGTCATTCAGGATGTGCTAATTGAGTCACAGAAGGAATCAAAGAATGCTATTTGTCTTTTAATGGAGGAGAACTCTAGATGTTTAAGGGAGAGCAAGGCTTAACTTAATTTCCGCTTTAAAAGCCGCAGGGCACTAATCAAATGTACATGGACCTCTAATCACTTCAAGGCTATATGACAAAAGGCTTGACCATCTTGTCATAATGACATCCAGGAGGTCAACCAGACAACAGCGACCGAGCTGGCTAACAGCTTAGGTGCGTTCACACTAGATAAAGCAAAAAATCATTTTAGCCAAACAACTGTTAAGCCAAACTAGGAATATTGATGAAAAGCAGAGTATTGGTAAGTAAAAGGTTAATTATTGGTAGTGGAAAGCGAAAGTCTTTTAATATAAGCTATGCTGCAGACCAAGATGCTGATGTAGACAAAGAAGAGGTGAATTTGGATGTCATAAAGAGAGGTATTATGGGAAGGCTACAGTAAAGGGAGGACATTAAAGGCAGGCAGTTGTCGAATATTAAAAAAATTACCATGGTGAAGTGCTTATTTGCCAGCTGATGACATTAAAGTTTCTGTTTCTGCACCACTAGCAGGGCTATATTCTAAAACTTACTGAAGCCCCATGAAAAACAAACACATCTGCTGTTTGTGCGTTGATTTATTGCAATACTCACCGGCTGAATTTGGTGTGGAAGGCGAGTTGGCTTGGCTGCCGTGGGTGGAGACGCTGGTTGCGTTCGCGGCGGTTCTGGCGGCGTACATGTTGGCTTCTTCTTGGAATTTTCCGATATTTTTCTTGTATCTGATCCTCTTGTTTCCAAACCAGTTGGATACCTGAGAAGACAAGAATTAATGAATACATCAGAAAGAACATAAATTAATTGCAACATCAACATTACTTGAGAGCTCTTTAGTTTCTTTGTACCACAAATTTCGAAGCATTCCTACAGTATGTATTCTGCGTCATTGTATGGGGTGAAGGTTGGTGTGTCTTACCTGTGAGACTGTAATGGAGCATTTCTTTGCCAGCTCCTCCTTGGCCTCCTCGCTGGGGTACGGGTTGCTGAGGTGGGAGTAGAAGTATTCATTCAGGATCTCTGTGGCCTGCTTATTGAAGTTTCTTCTTTTTCGTCTAATGGAAAATGACAGAACAGAAAGAAAGAAAGAGAGAAAGCGAGAATGAGAAAGAGAGAGTGAGAAAAGGGAAAAAGCAAAGCCAGCTTTATTCAGAAGCTACAGTGTTTAGAAAGTCCTTCACTTTTGAACCTGCTGTGTAAATACAGTAGCTCCAAAGAGTGTTTGGACATTTCATTCACACTTAAAAATTTATGAATCTAATTCAGTTCCATGAAATATCAAACTAAGCGGCACAAACACACTTTTCAGTCAAAACATTTCTTCAAATATGTCAGAAGCCATTTAGGCCTAGGCGATATGAAATATTATCACTTTTTTCCAATATCATTTGATATTAGTATTTATCACAATATTAATTTCAAACCATTAATGGGGAAGGAAATGCATTCCACATGTTTATCAGACCTTGAGAATGAATACAAATATAATTTGTTTGTTTACAAGTAAACAAAGTAATTTAGGGCCATTGAAATCTGTTTAACAGTTAAATCAGCGTATTTGAAACAACTGAAAATATAACAATTCATTTACAACAAAACACTGCAGTTATAGTTTTGGCAAATAAAGTGTTGCACAACAAACTTGGGACATTATTATTATTATTATTTTTTACTTTTCAGCAAGAACACATTAAATTGATCAAGTGACAGTAAAGACATTTATATTTCCATTTCAAATAAATTCAATTTAACTGAATATATATATATATATATATATATATATATATTAAGCAGCACAAATGTTTTCAGTAAAAATAATGTTTCTTGAGCACCAAATCAGCATATCAGAATGATTTCTGAAGGATCATGTGACACTGAAGAGCTTTGCCATCATAGGAATAAATTACATTTTCAATATAATAAGATAAGTTAATAAGAAAGTTAATAATATTCACAGTATTAGTTTTTACTTTTTTTTTTTTTTTTTTTTGGTAAAATAAAAAAAAACTCTTTGTTTACATATAAAAGATTTTTTTCAAAAACATAAAATCTTACAGACCCCAAACTTTGGAACAGCAGTGTATATATTTGGACACTTTACTAAAAAAATCATACATTTTTGGTGCATTTGATGGTCTGACATGTTACCAATTTGTATTTTACTTCGTGTTTGCAATATAATTAGATACACACTTATTAGGTGTAGTACTATATGCACACTTATACAGACCTGGCATCTAGGAAGCGGGAGCGCAGGATCATGACCGCTTCGCAGGTGCTCTGTTTGAGCTGCATCTGGATGGAGCTGAACTTGCGATGGATGATGCTCACCATGCGTTCGATCTCTTTGGGGGAGATGGGCCGAGTGCGAGACTGCTCCCTCAGCAGGTTCATCACATGGGTGGTGAACTCATTACACGCCTGAACATGCACAGAGGGGCAGCACACAAATCAGTCTCTGTGCATGTAAACATAACTACAGGAACTGCTCAAATATCCTATCCTGAGGACTTTTTTGGTGTGCTAAGGCCTACAATTTTTAGTTTCAAAACATTTGAGTTTACAGCTGTCAGATCTACAGTGTCTTGCAAAAGTATTCATACCCCTTCATTTTCTTCACGTTTTGTTATGTTGCAGCCTTATGTTAAACTGCTTTAAATTACACTCCATACACCATAATGACAAATCAAAAACAGAATTGTTACAACTTCATTAATTAATTTAAAGCAAAAAAAAAAAAAAAAAAAAAAACTAAAATAAGTACATTGCATAAGTATTCATATCTTTACCTCAGTACTTAGTTAAAGCACCTTAATAGCCTCAAGTTTTTTGGGGGTATGATGCGAAAAGTTTTGCATTTAGCAACTATCTGCCATTCTTCTTCTCACCTCTTCATCTCTCAAGCTCTGTCAGGCTGGGGGCAGACACACATTTTCAGATTTCTCCAGAAATATTTGATTGCATTCAAGCCCAGGCTGTGGCTGGGCCACTCAAGGATATTCACAGAGTTGTCTATAAGCCACTGTTTGCTTAGGGTCAATGTACTGTTGGAAGGTGAACCTTCTGCCCAGTCTGAGGTTCTGAATGCTCTGGCCTAGGGTTTTTTATTAAGGATATCTCTATGTCTTGCTGTTTTTAGCTTTTCTTCTGCTCTGACAAGTCCCTCAGTCCCTGCAGCTGAAAACAGCCCCACAGGATGAGGTTCCTACCTCCATACTTTACTTTTGGGATGGTACTGTGCAGGTCATGAGCAGTGCCTGGTTTACTTCAAACATGATGTTTGGAATTGAGGTTCATCAGACCAGATAATCTTCTAAGTTTGTTAGATGTTTTTTTGCAAATTCCAAGTGTGTTTTCATGTGTCTTCAGTGAGGAGAGGATTGAGTCTGGCCACACCACCATAAAGAACAGATGGGTGGAGTGTTGCAGTGATGTTTGTCCTTCTGTAGGTTTCTCCTGTCTTCACATATGATCATGGAGCTCAACTTGAGTGACCATCAGTTTCTTGGTCACCAGTCTAACCAAAGCCCTTCTGCATCAATTGCTCAGTTTGTGCCAGGAGGTCAGCTCTAAAAAGAATCCTGGTCATTTAAAACGTCTTCCATTAAGAGTAACAGAGACTACATGCTTCTGTGGACCTTCAATACAGCAGAATTTTTTCGGAACTCTTCCCCATATCCCCAGCCTTGACGCAAACCTGTTTCTGAGCTCTACAGGCAGTTATTTTGACCTCAGGGCTTGGTTTTTGCTCTGATATGCATTTTCAGTCGTTAAATGCATGGGGATCCAAATCATACCCATTCAGTTGAATTTGCCACAGGTTAAGTTCACTCGAAGTGTAGTAACATCTACAACCGATTTGAAAGCTCTTGATCTAAATTTTAACTGTCCCAGATAAGGGTATGAATATTTTTGCAATGGAATCATTTACGTTTTTTATTATTAATAAATTTGCAAAGATGTTAAAAACCTTAGTTATGGTGTAGAAAAAAAGTAATTTAAAGCAGCTTAACATATGGCAGCAACATAACAAAATGTGAAAAAAAAAGAAAAAAAGATAGGGTATGAATACTTTTGCAAGGCACTGTAGGAGTCCAGACTCTGTTCTCTCACCTGCTCATACTTCTCCAATTCTGTATGGTAGATCTGACGGATCTGGGACAGCTTGGCCCGGTAGTCTGAGTGTTCAGCCGAGTTATCGGACCCGCCGCCGCCTGCCGCGGCAGCTGCAGCCGCAGCTGCAGCCGACCCGCCTCCTTTCTCAGGTCCGGAGACACCCTCAGCTAGCAGCATGTTGTCCAATCGCATGAGTTGAGCATCTGGTGGCTCCTCCTCCTGAGCTCCACGAATACTGAGAACTGTAAAAAAGGAAAGAGAGAATAAACACTTGAGTAATTTTGTAGGTTCAACTGCTAAAACAGCCTTTAGTCATCAAAGCCACTGAAAATCCTGAACGTTTTCAGACATATGTGACCCTGGACCGCAAAACCAATTATAAGCAGCACGGGTATATTTGTAGCTATAGCCAACAATACATTGTATGGGTCAAAATAAGAACTTCATCTGGACAACTTTAAATGCAATTTTTCCATATATTTAGATTTTTTTTGCACCCTCAGATTTCAGATTTTCAAATAGTTGTATATCAGCCAAATATTGTCCTATCCCAACAAACCATACATCAATGAAAAGCTTATTTATTCAGCTTTCATAGACAATACAATGACCTATTATGACTCGTTTTGTGGTCCAGGGTCACATATTTTATTATGTCTGTGGCCATGTAGTATATATTTAGTGGTCATTTCTGGTTAACTATATACTCAGAATAACATTTCTAATATTAGTTAAGCCAAGAATTGCAATGTCTTAAAAAAGAGGGGAAAAAAAACATATATATATATATATGTAATTTATCATTTGAGTGACCTCCATAACAGTCACGTTAAACTAAATGTCTATAATAAAATCAACATAATAACATCACATTGTCTCCTTATGAGACATTACAGAGCTTGAGGAGTAATATATGGCCTTCATTTTAATTGCTCTCTTCTTTGTGATAAAAATGTGGAACTATATACTGATCTTGGCAGGCTATGAGATAATAAAACCATCATTTCATTGATTTGCACAATAATTTAGAATAAATGATTGTATCTGCTCACTTTTGGTTCTTGGATCTTGTGATATTTACCCACTGAAGAGTAAAATAATCAAATTATTATTTAAAACATTAAACTAAATCATTACTAAGATGATTTATTTTCATCTGAAAAGCTTTCCTTTTTGTCAACTTAATATATAGATTAAGTTAATATACCATGAAACTCCGCTATTTGATTTTAGGACTGTGCATGTATCACTGTTTATATTGGCTGTGTTACAGAGGAGCTCAGTCCTGCCTGAACATCTACCTTACTGCAAAGTTTAGCTCTACACTCTTAAAAATAAAGGTGCTTCACGATGCCATAGAAGAACCTTTTTTGTCTAAATGGTTCCATAAAGAAACTTATCATCTGAAGAACCTGTTTCACAAAAGGTTCTTTGTGGTGAAAAAAGGTTCTTTAAAGAACCATCGACTGAATGGTTCTTTGTGGAACCAAAAATGGTTCTTCTATGGTATCGATGTGAAGAACCTTTTACAACACCTTTATTTTTAAGAGTGTAGTGCTGCTGTAGTACATGATATACATGTACTGCTCAAATTATTCTGAAGACCCTATTCACCTGATTTAAATGTAAAATATGGTAAAATTGCTTTAGTAAAATGTGTTAAACAGAGCTAAGAGTACCAGAGCTACAAGTATTTTTATTGGTAGCGGAAAGTATTATCAAATTAGCAGGAAACAAACATGCAAAGCGTGAAGGATGTTTAAGATTCTGGGCAGAGTTGGTTATTACTAAACTTTGAAGGAAAATAAGATTATATAAGGACTCTCAAAGAAGTTTTGCCTGTTTGTCCAATGCTATTAGAACATTATAAACTGTTGTTTCTTTGTGTGCCACTAGATGTCTCTCCTTCTGTTCTGTTCAGTGAAAACAGAATGATGGCAGACAGCACCTGCAGCAGCCATTCTACCAGTAACAAAGAACACACAAATCCTGATTTATGAAGTATTTGACAAAAAAAATCACCCATACATTTCTGTGGAAGACCCACAGTGATAACAGAATTAAAAAAAAAAAAAAGGGAAATGCAAATAAATCAATACTCACTCCATAAAGCAAAGATCTGTTTCGGTAACAAGTGCAGCGGATGTCAAGCATTGGCTAAACATATCAGTATTGCATATTATAATAAAATAATAAACATTAAAATAAAAGTATATACATTACATTAAACTGATCAAAAGTGACAGTAAAGACATTTATAATGTTACTAAAGATTTATATTCTAAATCAATGCTGTTTTTTTGAAAATTGTTGTTTTAAATTGCAAAAATATTTTTAATATTCCACTGTATTTTTGATCAAATAAATGTCCCTTGGTGGAACAAAACAAAATTATTATCAAGCGATCAATTACTGTACTAAGAGACGGGTAAATTTGTGTAAACACAGCCTATACATTTCCAAACAAAAGATATAGGAAGATTTTCCCCTATCTTTGAACACTTGACAAGTCTTTTTATTCCACTATCCCAACTATATTGAATTATAAGATTAGTTATATTTTTTATTTGCTTTAAGCACTTTTTTCTTCTGTGTTCTGCGACCCAATCAGAACAGACCAAAACCAGTTATGAGCCACTTATATAAATGTAACACATATAGCTTATTACATACGTAACACAAAAAAAAAAACAACAACAACCAATGTCTACTGCAGTAGAGGCAATGCAAACGTTCCTGTGACATCATTCTGAAGATGACAGTAGAGGGTGAGGCAACCAGCATGCTGCAATCTGTTTCCACAACCCCGAACCAATCAACCCAGCCTTTTCCAATAAGCCCACTCCCACTGCAAATGTCAGGGCCTGTCAGACGGCTCCAGAGGTCAGAGTTCAGCGCATGGGTTGAGCGACACCGGCGAGGTCAGATATCTCAAGAGACTCCTAGCAGTACAGCGAACATCCTGCTTCTTTAGCGCATCCTTTGGCGCAAAGTGATTATTTTCATACCGCCATCATCCTGAACTCCTCCTTCAACTCTTTGACGATGACTTCAAGCCGTATTCAACCGATCTTGCTGCTTTCTTAAAAAAAAAAAATACACTGACTGTCCAATTTCAGGCTCGTCTCAACTGTCTGCCCACCCAACTATTTCACAGCGAATAAAAAACACAAGTGTATATCAATAGCACAACACCAGAGAGAAAGAGCGAGTCTTTTATGCCTTTATAATAGAAAGAGACAGCAACAGTGGAACGTGACTGGTGTACGGCATCGACTAAAGAAACCCGGGCCCAGAAGTGCGCAACGTTCATCTGGAGAGGAAATCTAATGAGGCAAATAATGATTTATTCATTCCAACCATATCCTCCAGTGCACAATTAAATGCATGAAATATATTAAATAAATACAATGAATGCGGATAATCATACAATTCACTTTGCTGTTGCTTAATTACCCCAAACCGACGCAATGCACTTTATTTATTTTGATTCAGTAATGGTATGGCAATCGATTAGGCCATAATGCTGCCGGCCCTGTGTATGTGTGTGTGTGAGTGGTCCGTGCCCAATGTGTGCCTGATGTGAACTGAGCTGAACTCAACCACCCGCAGACAAACATTAACAGTTTTATGAGGAGCAGATCATTCTCTCTTTCTGTTTTCCTTGGTTTCTTCTTTCTATCTGTGTCTGCAGGGGAACATGGGGTAAGATGACCCCCTTAAAACAAATTGTTTTCACTGCTTCAGTAACATTTTCCTAAAATAGTAACATTTAAATGTAACTTCTATCATCCATCATATTGTTGGGGGTAAAACAGCTAAACATTTGCTAATATAGTTCATCTTAATCTTATAATCTTATGCCTCTTACTTTTAATGAACTAAAAAAAAAAAAACAAGTTTCGATAAAGTAAAAAAAAAAAAATAACAATAATATATAATAATAATAAACGAACTAAAATATAAATATGAAGGGAATCACTTTACTATTGTGACAAAATTAGATCATTTTAGCTCAATAATCAGTTTATTTTCTGATGACAAAATTTACATGAGCATAAGCAAGATGAAATTTAATGTCAAGAAGAAAATTAAAGGTGAGGGGTAGAACATGTGGTTTTCTCTCTCACTTCTTCCTGTTTTTAGTCTGCTATTTAGCATCATGAACTGCAGCAGTTTTTAGAAATCTCAAATGGACCTTTTCACTTTTGGAGGCTTTTCAGATCTGACTTCTGCTCAGACAAGTCTTAATTTCACCCTCCCAGCAGTTGCTTTCCTGAGCGTTTCCCTTTTCACAGCTGATTTGCCAATCTAGAACCCACGCACCCGATAGCGAGACCTAATTTCACTCTCCTCACTTCTACAACAAGGCCAAGCGGGTCTGGAATTCCCCGTGATAATCCTCTGAAACTCACATCTTCCTCATGTTTGTTAAATTGTAATCTTTTTAAAATGTATGCTCGATCACAAGGTTGCAGAGTCTTGTAATCCTCCTTTGGAGCAATAAAAAAAGTCTTTAGTTTAGGCGAAACGAGGCACTAACGCAGTCAGGGGCTTCGAGCTAGGTTTAGTCAGGGGGGTTTATCTTTTTAGTGTCTAAACCAAGGCCGGTATCAACTTCAGGGAATTAAGTTGGGAGTCAAAGAGTGGAATGGATTACTGCTAAGACAGGAGGATTTGGCCTGATTTTCTATCAGAAAGACAGACATATGGCACACAGCAGACTCGTGGCTCTTTAGTTCTCTGCAAAACCTCCTTGGAGTAGAATGTGTGAACATTTTTGTGCAATGTTCAGCATTGCTAAAAGTGGAGCTAACATTTTAAAAAAATGTATTAAATAAGCAATAAGGTATGTTGTAATATTAACCAAAGGCCGCTGTTAGCCTAAAGTGACCAGAAATGACCATTTTTATGAGGGCAGCTCACATTTTTTTGAGGTCTGTCCCTAAATTTATTTTTTTGTAATGTATTTATTTATTTATTTATCTATTGTTAAATACGTGTTCAAAACAGCCTGGAAAGTCAAAAATATCTAACATGCAAGATATTGTACACATTTTATCTTCTCATACAGTTTCAAATTTCATCTTAATTTTCAATTAAATAAGAGAATAAATGTCACTGAGCAGATGACAATTAAAATTGATTGGCTTTATCTCCATGTCCAAAGTTCACTGAGGCTGTTATATCATAACAATGACTTTACAAAGTATGAAAATCTGGAATTATTCCCCTTTTTTAAATCATAATTCACAATACCCTGTAAAATGTTGATAATATACTGTACTGTATACTCCTTCATAATTATATATCAATATACAGCAGAGCCTTGATTGCATTTATGAAATGGTAACTACAAAAAAAAAAAATAATAATAATAAAAAAATAATAATAATAAAATAAATAAATAAACAAATGCAATAAATAAATAAATAAATAAAACGGACATACAGTATACAATTTCTCAAAAGAGTTGGTAAAAATAGTAATATTGTAAAATATGTTTACAATTTAAAATGTATTTTCTATTTATTCTGTTCTCTATTACTTTTTAAAATGTAATTTATTTATTATGTGAATTTTCAGCATTCATTACTTCAGTCTTCAGTGCCATATGGTCCTTCAGAAAACATTTGAATGTGCTGATTTGGTGCTCAAGAAACATTTCTTAATATTATCAGTGTTGAAAACCTTGAGCTGCTTAATATTTTTGTAGAAATAATATATTTTTTAGGATTCTTTGATGCATAGAAAGTTCAAAAGAACAGCATTTATTTATTTATATATTTATTTATTTATGTATGTATGTATGTATGTATGTATGAAATGTATTTACCATAACTTCTGATCTTCTGTAACACATCCTTACTAACCCCAATTTTTCAAATGGAAGTTTAATTTCAATTCACATTCTTTTTAAAATATAATCCACTTACAATATCCTCCAAAATAAACTTTTTGGCATTGAAATCATGTTTGTCTGGCTGCAAATATACAGTATTTTGGTAATTTTTTGTACTTTTTGTATTCACTAAAAAGCAACAAGCAATCTGCATGTTTAAAATCTTGTTTTTCTGTCTTTGCTAAATTTTTTTCGAAAGAAAAAAAAAACACTTACTGAATCTTACTTCTGAACGGTAGTGTGAATTCATTATTTTACTAAGCCGACTCATTTACCTCCTTCTACTAGAAAATCTAAGGTCAAGTCAGTGAGACAAAGTTTATTCGTTTCTAAACAAGAATTACTGTGATGTGGTTAACGTGACTATATAAAGCCAGAGATGAAGTAATCGTCCCTCTCTGGCATGTTTTAATTGAACAGTGACAGGAGACAAATCCCACCTCTCTCTGTACTCATCTATAATTAATCTGTGAATGGAGGAGGTCCTATCAATGACATTACATTGTGTTAATAGCACCGGAACGAATGTACACACACACACAAGATACACCGTAATATACGGATGACAGACGAACCTTCCGATGCTATGGTCTTACTGTGAAAGCCTCTTAGAAACCACTTCATTTTGTCATTCGGCGTTTACACTGCACAACCACGATCCCATAAAAACTAGACAGAGAGACACGACCACAAAGCCAGCCAGTCAAAACAAAAAAAGAAAGGAAAAACAGAAACTGCAAACAAGCCGCCCCAGCGCTGCTGTATTTTCATACGGTGATACTGCCCAGCCCCCTCCCTGGCCTCAACTCCCTGTGAGCGTCTTAAATGAAAGCATGTTTAATTAATGATGTTGAAGTATTCTGTCACAATTAGGAAGATGTATGGTCAAACAAGGCGCTTGTGATGGCCCTGACAAGGATGATGAAAGTTTGCCTTCCTGGACTGGCACTGGCAGCCAGCGCTGGGCCCTGGAGCCTCTCCAGATGCAGTCAATACGGTAACCTGAGACTTGAGATCTCCAAGCAGGCTCATGCCGTCAGCCAACAAGCATCTAATGCTCCTCACTACATCACACACTTTACTGGTGCTTCACACACGCCTGGAGAGAATAAAAAGTTAAAATGATAGAGGTAAACCTTCTAAAAAAAGATCAGGGTTGATTCTTCATGCATTTGAAAGACAATCTACATTTAAATTCAGGCAAGGGTCATGATGTATCCTTATAAAAAAATGAACAATGTAGCCATCATTTTTGCCTAAATGCCTGATAGAGATATTTTTGGCTAAAAGCGATAGCCAATAATAATTGTAAGGCTATTTTTTTTTAAATAATTTCATAAACAATACATAATTCATGTATTTATGTTATTTTGTTTTGTTTTATCTCCTTGCATAAACTACTTTCATAATTCAACACCAATATACACTACCGTTCAAAAGTTTGGGGTCAGTACATTTTTATTGTTTCTTTTTTTTTTTTTTTTTTTTAAGAAATTAATACTTTTATTCACCAAGGATGCATTAAGTTAATAATTAAAAGTTTATTAAAAGTTAATAATAAATAATTTACATTGTTATAAAATATTTTTACTTTGAATAAACACTGTACTTTTTAAACTTGTTATTCATGAAAGAATCCTGAAAAAAAAAAATACAGGTTCCAAAAAATATTTGGCAGCACAACTGTTGATATTATCCAACATTGATCATTCTAATAATAAATCCGCATATTAGAATGATTTCTGAAGGATCATGTGACACTTAAGACTGGAGTAACAGCTGATAAAAATTCAGCTTTTCATCACAGGAATAAATTCTATTTTAAAGTATGTTAAGATAAAAAACATTATTTTATATTGTAAAAAACATTTTGCAATATTACTGTTTTTTTTTTCTATATTTTTAATCAAATAAATGCAGCCTTGATGAGCATAAGAGACTACTTTAAAGACTATTTCAAGTCTTACTGACCCCAAACTTTTGAACGGTAGTGTATATACACACAAATAAATATATATAGAAATATAGATTTTTTAGAATTTATATTTATAATTGTAATTTTATATTTTATTTATATTGGCAGTGGTTAACTTGAAAGCATTATGCTACCATGCATGTTGTACTGTAAAATTATTATTTTTTAAAATACTAAATTAAACATATGTTACATATATCTCACAATTTACTGTTGCTTTGGTATTTTGGTAAATGTGACCCGGGACCACAAAACCAGTCGTAAATAGCACGGGTATAAATTATGAATTTTTCAAAAATTATTAGGATATTAAGTAAAGATCATGTTCCATGAAGATATTTTGTACATTTCCTACCGTAAATATGTCAAATATAACTTAATTTTTGATTAGTAACATGCATTGCTAAAAACTTTATTTGAACAACTTTACAGGCGACTTTCTCAATGTTTTGTTTTTTTGCACCCTCAGATTCCAGATTTTCAAATAGTTGTATCTCGGCCAAATATTGTCCTATCCTAACAAACCATACATCAATGGAAAGCTTATTTATTCAGATGGTGTATAAACCTCAGTTTAAAGAAATTGACCCTTATGACTGGTTTTGTGGTCCAGTGACACAAATAAGAAAAATGGTGATGTATAATTTTAATAGCGTCTTAGGCTGAGCATCAAATCTTTGTAAATCTCTGGAGCCATCTATTCAGTTTTTCTCTGTTTCTGAATTTCGTTCTCTTGTCTGTGTCATGGTGGGCCTGTCACCAACTCGTCCATGAGACCAAAAGAGGGACAGCAACATGCTAATGTAACACTGCCGTCATTCATTACACAGCCTGAATACAGTGAGAGAGACAGAGAGCGAGGGAGAGAGAGACTATCTATGGTACAGGCAGCATAATAATAACATCCACAGTCATTCAGCACAGCTCTGTGTTCTTCACTCTTTGTCTGTGCTCTAGGGACTCTGAATATGTTTTGCTGATCTATAGCATTCTGTGTTACTGCCACATGCTGAAAATTTCATCCGACTACACAAATAAAACATGTCTTGCTGGTCCTGTATGAAACATTTACTCATGTTTTGGTTTTGAGTAATAGTCGAGTGTCAAGATGATTTTTTGATTCTTTGATTAACAGATTTATCAAAGAGTAAGATTCTTTGCTGAATATAATGTTTATGTGTGTGTATGTTTGTGTCAGAGGCGTTTCCTTCGAAGAGGCAAGCGAGGCAGTGTCTCCTCAAAATATCGTATGAGAAAAAAAATCATAGTACAAAAATAAAACAATGCCAGTATTACAAAATATAACAATCAAAGTGTATAACTTACTCTTTTTTCTAAAGTAACGGTAGCCTATTGAGTTTTAACAGACCCCCTAAAGCGTGCGGTGAGTTTCGTGGGGGGTAACTGAGAATGAATGGGGAAAAGTCACATGAGAGGAGGCAATACCTCCATCTCGATATGATTGGATATGACTGGCTATGTTCGACTGTGATTGGTTCATGTGATAAATCCCGCCTCTTGTGTTTGTGCGCGTTACGCATTCGCAAATCAGTCTGAATGAACAATATAATGGTGTTAATGGGAAGACTGAATTAAAAAAAAAAAGCAAATAACTCACCACTTTGTTTAAAAATAAAACTTAAAAATGACACGAAAACATGATCTGTTGGAGTTTTCAGTGAAATTGGTGAAATTCAAAGTAAATCTCTATGTCTGTGACCAATATTTACCAAGCTTTAATGATTGATGATCTGAAAAATTCAAAATAGTTAAAAGTTAACTATTAAAAAGAATAGCTGAACATAAGTTCAGAAATAAAATGTATTGTTATATTGTATATTGTTTGGAATAAATACAAAATGGTTAAAAACACTTAATGAGATTCATACTTAGCCTTAATAAATATAATATTGATTACATTGGTAATGTAAAAATATAAACTTTTTTTTTCTTTTTCAACAAAACAACAACACTGGTGTTTTCACATATTTGAAGTAGAAATCCTTAATATTATAAATGTGTTTACTGCATCCTTTCTGAATAAAAATATTATATATATATACTGAAGCAAATGTTATTATTTTAAAAGAATAATTCATCAAAATATTTACTTTTTTCTTTTTAATATTTACTTTTACTAACTTTTACGTTCAACTGAAAAATAACAGTGTGCATGATTTGGAACAACAAGGTGAGTAATTTAGAGTTTATTTGGGAAAACTCAAAACCTGCTGTATTCTAGGGGAATTCTCAAAAAATAATGAAAGAAAGGCTCAAGGAATCATGGGTGACAGAATGAATGCTGAAGATGCAGAGGAGGAGGGGAAAGGAACTGAAATGGAATGGTAAAGTACGGTGTCAATTAAAAAAATGAACTGAAGTACATTGCTGTGATGACAGCTGGTGGGAGTCGAGATGACAGGCGTTATATTACGCAGCTTTGGTGGGTCCCGTTGTTCCCTCTCTTGCCCCCCTTCCCCCTCCTAACGAACGGCGGTCAGCGAGGTGGGCTGGAAGGAGAGCGGAGAGCTGGGACGCCACTGGCCCCCAAGCTACAGCTAATAACCGTGATTAGCATTAGCAAGCCTCCACCAGGCAGTCTGGTGCACACCACAAGACAATTTAGAGCTGCGCACTTCTACTTAAAGACCTTCATTAAAAGAATTTGTTATTCAAAACAGGCGACGCAAAGTATCCTCGGGCTATCAAAGTCCTGTCTTTTAAGGTGCCTTGGAAACGTACCTCACTAGATCTAATCAGACTTCAGCTTGGCGCATTAAGCTAGCCGAGTTTTTATAGCCTTTGGGCTAAATTAGATATCTTTCGCTTGGATATGTTGCCAGGACAGATCACAAGGACAAGAATACATGAGAACGGCTCATTTAGTTCACGGTGTTTAGCACATAAATCTGAACTTACCAAAAAAAAAAAACACCAAAAGTTCACACAGCTTTTGGCTGTTTGTCAATAAAACTTCACTTTGGCACTTTGCATTGGCTTCTAACGGATACCTATCGAGTTTCCAGAGTTGCTCTATAATGTCTGTCTCTTAAAGAGCTGGAGATGGGAAATGATCCCTTTGAAAGACAGCGACAGTGATCAAAGTCAGAATTAATTATGCACGCTTGTCTCTCTCCCCCCTCTTCCTCTCCCAGTGAATTTTGCTAATCTAATCGAGCCGGAGCGGAATGGTTTCCTCTCTGTCATCCCTTGCATGCGTGTGGTGCCTGTTTACTAAAGGGAGAGAGGTGCGTATGACTTAATCTCTGCTCCTTAGGGAATCCGCCAGCTCTCTGTATATTGCTTCCTTTATGAGGATTGCATGTTAGAGAGGAATTTCTCTGTAACAATCAACCGCCAAGGAAATCAAGTCATCTTTCTCCTCGAATAAATACCGGCAGAGTTATACTTGAAGGCTGACACACATAAAACAGCAAAGATAGCTTTGTAGGGATTGTTCGCCCCAAAAATGAAAGTCATTTACTCAGTTTTACTATATGTTGTTCTAAACCAGTATGACTTTTTTTTTTCTTTAGAACACAAAAGCAGATGTTTTACAAAATGGTTACGCTGTGCTTTACCTTATAATGAAAGTGGATGGGGACAAGGGGCTGTGAAGCTCCAAAATGAATACTACTTTTAATACTTTCCAAAAAAAAAAAAAAACATTATAAAACTAGTTTTCAGAATCTGATGGCTTTATAAGAGGAACTAGGATTGGATAATATTAGGAACAACTGGCACTGCAATATTTTGTTTTTCTGGGTTACACTATATATAACACAGAAAATATATAATACTATATAAATATATAATGCATATCGTGAAAAAAAAAAAAAAAAAAAGAAAAGAAAAGAAAAAAAAAAATCAAAGATGACTTTAATGGCTCTATTTTGAAATAATCACCTGCATAGAAAATAATGTACCTGGACAGAAAAGAAAAGAAAAGAAAACTACTATTTGTATAAACTATTTGTAACAATAAATACTAGTGTACTATTATTTAACAAAAAATCTATTAGTGCACAAATATATATATATATATATATATATATTCCAAATGACACTAAAATAAAGTTTATGTATATAAACCATCAACTGAACATAAAAGCACAAAAACTGACAATCTGGGGCATATATGTATAATGGAAAATACTCTGCAGTGGTCGCACCACATGATATTTGGTCGTACCACATGACCAGTCGCACCACCATATTTCAAATTCAGTCAAAATTTAGAAGCACAGAATTGGCCACCTAAATAAAACAAGCTAGCTTCCAAAAAAAAGTCACTATGACATTTATAATAAAAATAAATACTTGTAGAAATAACGTTCATTTCATAAAATGGAAATCATCTATATAAATTTAGTATTTAAACTATTTTACAGCACAAATTTATCTCTTAATTTCATTTTTAATTTCAAGCCATCAAGCTTTTATTGTGGTGGTTTGGCATCAAATAAATATATGCAAATGAACACAGCGCTGCACTTTTCATGGAAACCCGCAGTGCATATATTTTTTTTAATTAAATTGCAGCCTTTGAGATTTGATAATCACACTGAGATATATTGGGATATTGATTTTATTATGATATATTGTTAAGTCCTAAGAGTACCAGACTGAAATTTTATTCTGAAAATTGCCTTGAAAATCTTGCATGATAACTGTGATCACCGTGGAAAAAAGAAGCGTGAACATTCTTCAAAATGTCTCATGGAAGGAAGAAAGTCCTGTACAGGTTTCTCAAAACATGAATAAATATTGACATAAACATATGACCAAATAGTGACAGATTGTGTTTGGGTACATCTACAATAATATTCCCAAAGAAGCAGCTTCGGTGATGTGTCTAATAAGTGAGTGCCATCAAATAACTCTTTAAAAACAATGAAGTACCAGGACTGAGTGTGATCGTACTTTGGTGTTCATCTGTGCAGGTGGGGTTGGGAGCAGAGGTGATCGTGTGAGAGCAGTAACCTCGCTCTGTTGTGGCCCTAAAGAGGGTCTCTATACGAGCGACAGCATGTAAAGGGACCCCCGCATGCTCGCCGAGGTCCCTGTGGTGTGTTTGCACGCGTGGCACATTTCATAAGGCTTCGCTCTTTGACTGGTGATGAGTTTATGCGAAAGTAATTAACAGTAATTAATCCTTAATTACCATAATTAGCCAAGTCGCAGTAAATTAAACCACATCTGGAGGCAGATGAAAGGGGCTCGGCAACTGAAGCGGTCTGTTTTCCTCTTTTTTTACTTTTTTTTAGAGGACCGGGGGTGAAACCAAAGCCATCTGACAGCATTTGGTGGCGGCTACCTGTTTGATCAAGACTTCTGTGTTTTTTGCTCTCGATCCCATGAGAATGACTGAGTGAGTGAAGCTGAGGGGGATGGAGCATGATGGGAAAGGGGGAGGAATGAGGGATTCATTTCAAACTACAATAACCTCTCATCTCTAGGGGAGCATCTCCCTTAAGCTACGACACAAGGACATGCAACATATGGCCATTCGCAGACACACAGACAATTGCCTGTGGTGTCTGGCTCCTCTGGAACATGGATGTCTGCATCTCACATATGACACCGGGTTCTCAGAGATAGCAGCCGTTGTCATCAGATAAATCCATCTTTGTGCAATCCCGAGTCATTTCAATCCTTCTACGGATAAATGCAAACATAAGAGTGTTTTATCAAATATAGCCCTATTCAGATGGGAGTAGTTTTCCCTGAGGAGCTCAGATAAATTTGTGTTTCAGAGACGTACTTTGTGGTTTTAATCCAGTCTAAATCAACATAGCTGTTGTTTTCTTTTCACAACCAAAATTATGGAGCAATTTACTTACTTATTTTTTACCCGGGCATCCTCTGGAAAATCCAGTCCCATCCAGTCAGTGATTGTGGTGCATTATTATTTCAGAACAATTCTTCTCATTTATTTTGACCTTTGTCGAATACTGAAACTAAAGCTAATTTTCTTGATGCAGAAGTATGCAGAACAAAAAACATAAAACAAGGAATAATTTAATAGAGACGACCCCTGCAGACCAAACTGAAATAAAATAATGATTTAGAAAGTGTATGTATTATAAGAAAATGTTATTACTATATATATATATATATATGTGTGTGTGTGTGTGTGTGTGTGTGTGTGTGTGTGTGTGTGTGTGTGTGTCAAAGTCAATAAATCTGTTCAAATTTCATATAATTTGACTTTAGGTCAGGAAGAAGTCAAGTGGTGCGACCCAAACTAAAATAAAATAAAATACTGGCAACCATCTGAAATAAAATAAGCTGAAGCTGAAGTGCTAAAATTACTAAAATTAAAACTGAAATAAAAGTAAATTAAAGCTAAATAGATAAAATGACAAAAGCTCAACAAAACTGCTAAAACTGAAATAAAAAAGAAAAACTGAAAATATAAAATAAAAGCTCAATCTAAATTAAAATGTATACCTCTGCAGACCTTCGTGACTATGTGTCAAGGTCAAAAAATCTTTTAAAATTTCAGATAATTTGACTTTAGGTGAGGAAAATGTCATGTGGTGAGACCCAAAATACTTAATAATCATGAAATAATAATATTTTTGTTTAAAAAATAAATAAATAAATAATGCATATAGAAAGTGTATGTAAATGTAAGAAAATGTTATTACTATTTTTAACAAGTGTTAACTAAAAATAAAATAAAATAAAAAGATATATTGACAACTACCTGAAATAAAATAAGCTGAAGTTGAAGTGCTAAAATGACTAAAATTAAAAGTGACATGAAACAAAATTAAAGCTAAATAAAAACATTAAGTAAAAATAGCAAAAGCTCAACAAAACTAAAACTGAAATTGAAAGGAAAACTGAAACTATAAAATAAAAGCTCAATCCAAATACTATAATAGTGTATAAATAATACTACAATAATACTGTTGTTTACTTGATGGTTGCACCACAAGACAGTCATTAAATTTGAACTTTTCTTTCTCAAACCCATTGAAACCAACATGAATACAATGACTACATGTCTAAGATTTTGGCACATGTGTTTACACTAAATTTGAAAACACTCTTAATTCGTCATTGTCCCATATAAGTCTTGTTTAATTCAGTGGGTTTTGCAATGGATGTATCCAGAACACATGACCTTTTGTAACACCCACAGCCAAAAAACAGATTTTAACAAAAACTTCATAGATCTCAATCCTGTCAAATCAGTACATGAAAACACAGACATCCTACGTTAATAATTAACTAAGAACATCGTTGAGAAAGCTAATCTCATCCCAATAGTGCTTAAGTGATGCATCAATGTACTAAACACTCCAACAGAGAAATGAAAGTGCTGTGGGCTGTGGATGCTCGACATGTGTGTGTGTCATTCTCTAATCAGTTATTTACACAGAGTGTGAGCAGATTAAAGTGGGATTAGGCTATTTGCCACACCCGCAGGCAGCCTATGCATCCATGTGCCTTCCCAGCCGCCCACTAAACCGCAAAAACCCTCCACAGCTTCCATTGCATCCCTATCAAACAGCTCCAACTCTGGCACAACATCCGGCAGATAAGCACTTATCTGCAGAACATATTCACAAACATGCCATGCGTCAACACTGCACCAACATTCAACATTCAAATCATACCAATGTTCCACATTCAATCACAACTCCCCAGAATTCACTGTTTCTGATGTGTCAGTAAAGCACATAAAAGAAGCATAAAAGAGTTCTTATGACTTGTGAGCTATATTCAGAGTCTTCTGAAGCCATGTGATAGATTTGAGACTAGGGCTGGGAACCATTTTTACCATTTTTAATGAATCAAACACATTACTGTTCAAAAGTTTGGTCTGTACATTTTTTAAAGCCTCTTTTGAGGCTTAATTATTTGAAATATGCATTGCTCTAAATAATTGATGAAATTATATTAATAAAAAAATACAGTAAAAATGGTAATATTGTGAAATAGTATTTCAATTAAAAAAAAAATTCATTTATTCCTGAATTTTCAACAGTCTTCAGTGCACATGATCTTTCAGAAATCATTCTAATATGCTGATTTGGTGTTCAAAATAACATTTCTTTATTTTTATCAACGTAGTCGAATGTCGACTTCTTCATTTTTGACAGGAATTAAGTTTGTTGCTTTGGAATAGATGTTTCTTTTCTATCTTCTTTGTGTTACACATTAAAACACAGCTTTGAAATGACATGAGGGTGATTAAATAAAGTAAATACTTTTTTGGATGAACTTATCTTTTAATTATCAAGAGAATGTATGTAACGTAAGAAAATGTTATTACTATGTTTTTTACCAGTGTTAAGTAAAAATAAAATAAAATAAAAATAAGCTGAAGTTGAAGTGCTAAAATTACTAAAACTGAAATAAAAGTTAATTAAAGCTAAATAGAAAACACTGAATAAAAGCAAATAAAAATGACAAAAGCTCAACAAAACTGCTAAAACTGAAATAAAAAAGAAAAACTGAAAATATAAAATAAAAGCTCAATCTAAATTACTAATAAAAAGATGAGTTCATCCAAAAAGTATCACCCTCATGTCATTTCAAAGCTGTGTTTTAATGTGCAACACACAATAAGTTTTGAAAGTCAACATCAAATCAAAATGGGAAAAAAACAAAAAAACATTTCTTAATTTTTATCAAAGTTGTCGAATATTGACTTCTTCATTTTTGTCAGGAATTAAGTTTGTTGCTTTGGAATAGATTTTTCTTTTCTGTCTTCTTTGTGTTGCACATTAAAACACAGCTTTGAAATGACATGAGGGTGATTAAATAAAGTAAATACTTTTTGGATGAACACATCTTTTAATTATCAAGAGAATGTTGCATTCTTGTATTCTGCGAGCCCATCCTATTTGAAACAAACGGTCTGCATGTCTCTGCAGGATTGGCCTGCAGTTGAGGTGTAAATTAGAGCACTGGTAGAAGGCGAGAAAAGTCTATTAGCGCACACGCTTGGACCCGATTCTGGCGAAGAAACTGGATCTTAAATGACCCCAAGGTACAGAGCAGTGACGGAGGGCAGGTTCAAGGCACGGTTGTACACGTAAAGCTGTTACTTCAATAACACGTTGCTAACGTGATCTCACTGCAAGTGCGAGCTGGAGAGGAGATCTCACACTGTGTACCGGACTTGACACGTCTTATGTAAACAAGAAAAATGAGAGGGCCTGCCAACACTGACACAAGCACCATCTCTAATTGGACTATAGCCTATAAGCTATTTTTCTTGGTTAACACAGTTTCCCGGTACACTATAAATGTCGTGTGGAAACAGGCGTGTTAGTGTTTTTGAATCCAACTACTTAAAAAGTAGTAACAGGTCTCATCTGGAATCTGTGGAAGAAAATGTCAAGTTACCTTACAAACGAAAGAATATTTGGCCACACGCTTTATATCCCCTCACACATTTTGTTATTGTGATGCGTCTGTCTCTCGCTGGAATTTTCCATTTGCAAGCTGTGGTGTGTTGGCTTTGCTGAGGCTGCCTTGTTCAGTAAGCAAGAGTAAAACTACATGAGACATCAAACTTCATAACAACTCCCATCCACAAGACACCAGGCCACTAGAGACCAGTGTTTTGTGTGTGGTAAGCAGCAGGCCCTGGAGAATAGAGGTCTGTGCTCAGTGATGGGTGATGGGACTGTTTGTTTTAGTTACTGCCAGTCATAATTTTCACTATTCCAAATAAGCAGCAAGAGAAAATAATAAAAAAAAAGATTCAGTCAATAAGTTTTGAGAGTCAACATCAAATCAAAATGGATTATTCTTATTTTTGAAATATTCTTAATTTTGGAATATTGCTGTGATTCTAGATCGATATAAAATTTTGAAATTAGAGTTTCATTTCAAAATCGGCATGCAGTGAAAAGAAGCACAAGAGGGCACTGTATAGAGATGCTAAAAAAGCTAGAAAATAAATAAAGCATTTATATACATTCAAAAAGAAGCTTTATATCATTTGTAAGATTTTTAATGACATACGTATTTATTAATACGGATTTCATTTCTGTGTTTAAAAAATTAAAAATGAACGGACGCAAAAGTACACAGACCCCATACAATTTTGGACATCATTGATTTCATAGTATGGACAATAAATCAACAACGAGACATGTTTCAAAATATCTAATTTGGTATTTCATAGAAGAAAGAAAGTCATCCAAATTTGGAATGACATAAATTACAGATTTTTTTTTTTAACCTTCACATTAAGAAATCCTGAAGAAATGTCTCCGTTTGTGTCAGGTGAACCCAAAAATACAAGGCTTCCTTAAAAGTAGTTATATCATGACAACTATTATTTATCTGCACACACTATTATTTGTGCCCTTGTTATCTTTAGATATCCCTCCCTCTCACAACAATCCAATTGTGTAATTGTAAAACAAATCCCGTTCCACTGTACATCTGAGAAGCCATTTCACTAGAAGAAAGGACGATCACAATTTTCACTGCATGCGACTTTAAAGTAAAAACCCCAATTTCTAAATTTGATATCAATCTAGGATCATAACCACTAACCATTATTAAGGCTGATTAGGCTATCTATCCTTTCCAAATAAATAAATAAATAAAAGAAAAAAAAGAAAACTGAAATTGAAAAAAAAAAAAAAAATCTTTATGTCATTCTAAACCTGTAAGAGTTCTTGACTTCCTTTTGTCTGCAGAACAGAAAAGAAGATATTTTGAAAAATGTTGGTGTCCATACAGTCCGTGTACTTTTGAATCAATTAATTTTTCCATTTTTTAAACATGACGAAAAAATGTAAAAAGAAAAGTATTTTTAATTGCTAGCTGAAAACCAAAATTAAAATTAGAATCGTACTCACAAAATGCTTCCCGATAAAGTAAAATATTGACTTCTTTTCATATTTTTGTTTATGACTTTTTGCACTTTTAATAAACATCTGCACAAATAATACAGAATAATGTCGAAGTTTTCTTTGGCCAAATTAGAAGTAACGCTTCTCCCACATTTTCAGTTGAGAACTATAGCTGTCTCTGGAACAATGCAGAGACTTATTACAAATATGATTTTAGACACTGCAGAATCCTGGCAACTTTATTGCCATGAAATTATATGTTAGGGCATCATTTAGTCATAATTTTCTGTGCTATCTGGATCATGGTATTGAAGAGCACTGTGCATGGTTGCTCAAAGCGTGTACAGAGCGCTACACAAGGCTTTAATATATGGGGTAAATATAGAAACGTAATATAGAAATATAAAAAATTGCAATTTCTCTTACTTCTCAAGATACAAGCAGACCTGATTCCAGAATCATAACACTAAGGGTGCTTCTGAAATTAGTGAGGGTGCTCTATAGCCTTAATGTACATCTATTTTGACATATATTTGCCCTGTCCATTGATAGTGACATCCGCATATAAATACCGCATTTATATGCAGATGTCACTCCTGAAAATTTGCAGTGTGTAAGCTGTCATCAAAATAGTATGCGCACCACCCGATTTTTGGAACCATGCGTACTTTGTACACGTAGGTCACACATGCGCATTGAAGTTATTTTGCAGTATTCAGTTGTTCCACAGGGTGGCACACTGTGTTGTTTCACAGTATAAAATGAAGCTAAAGAGATGGAACAAAATAGCGGAGACTGCAACAACAACAGACGCTCACACTGACAAGCGCTTGTGAGCAAGAGGGTATGAGACAGCTCAGTTTTGGTTTAAAAGAGTTCAGAAATATTTGTTATTGGTCAAAACTTACAGGAGAATATAGAGCAGATACTCGACATGGATGAAGCTTTCTAGGGCGCATGTGTCGATCGTCCGTGTTTGTGCGCAACATCAAATGGAGTATACTTTGAAAGGCTACGCGTTTGACTGTATGCATACACTAGCATACGCGTACAAAAACGAAGTATACTTTGGGCTTTAGCATTATGAAAAACAAAACGTATTTAAATTCTGAATGGATTAGCCAAGAAAGCACGCAAAGAGCGCTTCCTTTATAACAATTAAAAAGCTGTCATTCAAGTTTATCGATATCTCACAAACTTTCATTATACTCTACGAAGTTTTACACTGGCACAATGAATCTCATATTTAAATCACGCTACACTTTGTTAGAATGAGAGATGCCGAGTGTGCAGCACTGCACAAAACTGCGGCGTGGAGTGGATTCTAACTTAAAACGCTTGGCCACTGCGTTCAGAAAATCAACAGAAAATGCCGGTGATTGGCTACATTGATCAGTGCTACAAAAACACCTTAGAAACCTTTGAAACTCTTCAGAGTTCAAACACAAATACACACTGGAGTGTTTGGAAAATATGTTTTGCCAGTATCCCATTTTCTACAACTTCAATTGTTGTTCTCTTGCTTTCATTTTCTTTTTCATTTCCTCTAGCATTCCCGTAGAACCAGCCCTAAATACAATAGTAAAGAAATATGTAGTCTAATGAGTATTTCATAAATTTTTAGGGGTGAAAAATGATCAAAATCATAAAAATATCAAAGACCAAAAGGCTTTCATAGACATGTCAGTAGTGTGAGAGCGTGCTTATAGTGTCTGTATAGAGATGCCAAAAAAGCTAGAAAATAAATTTACCTTTTATATACATAAAAAAAAAAACAAGCTTCATATCATTTTTAAGATTTTGAATAAAATACAATAATGAAAATTAGTTAGTGCCTGCTTGTGTTTGAACCATTAAAGAAGAAACCACATTTTGCGTATTTCATTTCTGGGTTAAAAAATGAATAATGAATGAACATAAAAGTACACGGACCCCATACAATATTGGACCTCATTGACTTTTATAGTATGGACAATAAATCAACAATGTCTTCTTTGGTATTTTATAGAAGAAATAAAGTCATAAAAGATTGGGAATGACATAAGAGTAAATTAAAGATTTTTATTATTTTCACATTAAGAACAGAAACATTTCCGATCTGGGTCAGGTGAACCCCAAAACCAAAACAACCAGACTAGTTCTATCATGACAACTCACGAAAGATTTTAGCATGGTAATGGATATGACAATGTTAATGAATTTGGTCTGCTATGCTGCAGAATTGCTGCTACTGTTGGTTATTGCTGTTGTTGTAGATTATTGCCACTCCAAAGCAAGTACAGGAACTTGCTACTGCCAATACATACGCAAATATAGCGCTGTGATTATTTAAGACATGCTGCTGCTGCACAAATAGTATATCCGTAGCAGATCTATAGACACAGGTGGAGCTGGGGAAGGTGGAGGGGTTTAGAGGAAAGCTGAAAGTGTGCTAAGAAATGCTCTAGTTAATGCTAACCAGGCATTTAAATGAAAAGCAGCAAGCCCATTGCATGCGTATGCAACATGAACCAATCAGCTTGTGCCAAATAGTTTAACGCTGTGAATGTCATCAGTTTGCTTTAACGACCCCTCAGCCTGTGCCATTCAGAGTTTCATTACAGAACTTGCCATTTATTGGTTGACTGTATTGCTTGACTAGACTAATAGGCAACGCACAGAATAATCGATTTTTAAAACGATCTCAAATTATGTCAGTTACCACACCCAAAACTACTTTAGTAAAACCAATCTTTTCTCAGAAGCAGACAACATTCCTAGATTTCCCAAACGTCATATCACTGAGGAGAAAACCGAATGAATTCTAAAAAAAAAAAAAAAAAGAAGAGAAAAGAGAACGTGATCCAATTTTTCACATATTCAAAGATAATTGTCACAACATGGGATTTTCTGTTCTGATTGTTTTGGGTTGGAGATTAGCGGCGCAGCTAATCTTGCTAATTAGTGCTAACAGCGTTACTCACTTGACTCCCCAGTGAGACGGGGACTCCTGCAGACTCCGTGAGTTAAGAAACGACTGTGGCTGAACATGCAAATGAGCTCAAAGCGGACCGGGCTTCGCGGAAAAGCCGGGCCGGACAAAAACCGACTCGCCCTGAGGTTCACAACGCTTCAATCACTCAGTCTTACTGGCTTATGTGGGTCGCATAACAGATGCACATGTGGGTCAAAGGGAACCCCCGTTGTCAATCAAGAGACAAAAGTAGAGAGAGGGAGGTCATTTGTATATGAACTCATTAGAGAAAGTAGCGGGGGGTCATTTTTACATCTCCTTCTGTCCTTGAGGCGATATGTATGAAAAATGAGAGGCAACTCTCGGAAGGCAGCGGCCGCGCTTGACCCGAAAAAGGCACTGCGGTCTGACGCTACAGCTAAATGGATAGGTGATGACAGAGCTACAATACAGGGTGCTTCACATGTTATACAAACACAAAACAAAAAGGAGAGAGAATCCTGTTTCGTCTGAAAATGCTTCAACGCGAAAACCAGTGAAGTGCATAACTGTCAAGGGGAATCGGAGGCTCGGCTCAGGGGCCGGTCGATTGCGTTAAGATCGTATAAAGCATCCTCATTCTCTCTCTCTCTCTCTCTCTCTCCTTCGCTCTCTCCATTTGTCATTCTCCTTTCTCACCCGGCTGGCTCGGAAGCTTTTTCCCCAACCCATCCCTCACCGAAATGCCCACCGCAAATAAGCTATGCATGAGTCAACACAAAAGGAAATTGAGCAAACGCTAGGCGTGTTTGCGCGGCATCTGCTTTGAGGGATTGCAGTGTGACTAAATAGGCAGCTTTCTGTCGGTCAGCCCATCCACACCTGCCTCCCCAGCTGGACTGCCGCGCTCTCCTCCGCACACAGCCCATTCCAAATAACTCCCAGCTGCTGACTGTATTTTTAGCCCTGGCTTTTATTTTCACACCTGCGGGGAGTGTTTTCACAGTCGACTTTGGGCTTTCCCCCCTCTGGCTGCAGGTAGGTACAGTAAATGGAAACACATGTTGTTTACTCATCAACTTTCATCAGGCTGTTTGTGTGAAGAACAGGCCTGTATCTGGCGAAGGCCTGGTTTCAAAGTGCTACGTGACGAACCGTCCTTTGGACGTGTAGGTCTGAAGAGATTGCACCTGCACATTGACTTGTCGTGAAAGCTAGGTACACAGTCGTCTTTTGTTTACGTTTTACTGACAGGATATATACTGACACCTAGTGGTGTGGATGTAGCATCATGCAAAAGCAAAAGTTTTCACTATTAATCCTATGGCAGTCATTTATTCCAAGAGCGATTGAGTTGGTCAAAAAAAAAAAAAAAACGGTGGCCCACATGTGGCGACTCGCTCCATGTGAAATAAATCAGCTTTTACTAGGCTACTGATATGACTGGAGATGTCTTATCCTTTTTTTTGTTTTGTTTTTTTGCTAATAATCCTATAGCGCTTAGCTATGATTGATTTATTTAAGAGCGAACATGTGCAGTAAAAACAGGTTACTGAGATAAAGTATTTAGTTAGTCACGTAATATAAAAATAGCAGCCACAATGAAGTGAGCCGCTCTATGTAAAATAAATCTGCTTTTACTAGACTACCGTTTTTTTTTTTTTTTTTATCAATAGATTTTTTTTATTTGTATTATTTTAATGTAGTTGTTTACTAATTATCTTATATTATTATTTTTTTTTTGTTAATTTGTAAATATTTAATAGTATTTTTATTACAAAAAAGCACACAAATGACTACCCTGTTGAAAAAACAAGCTGGTCCCCCTTCAATGGTGCCCCTAAGTTTGAACTTTCAAAATGCAGTATAAATGCAGCTTCAACGATCCCTGCCGAGGAAGAAGGGTCTTATCTAGCAAAGCAATTGGTCATTTTAGAAACAAATTGACAATTTATATACTTTTTAACCTCAAACGCTCGTTTTGTCTAAGTCTGAGTGAACTTTGTTTCTTTTTTTTTTTCTGGTTCAGTATGGTCAATACAGTTAGGGTATGTCGAAAAACTCCCATCTCGTTTTTTTCCCCAACTTCAAAATCACCCTACATCGCTGCAGAAGTACCGACCCAGTGTTTACAAAGTGAACATGTAAAGAAGATCAAACACCCTTTACAAAAACAAAAGGTAAAACAACGATGTAGGACAATTTTGATATTGAAGAAGAAAACGAGACGGGAGTTTCTGACATACCCTAACTGTATTGACCCAGATTACAGACTATGCATGCGCATCGCAGGGACGTAACAAAATGAGCATTTGAGGTTAAAAAGTATATAAATTGTCAATTTGTTTTGACAATGACAGATCATAACATACCCAACCAGCATATGCTGGTATTTTCAACAGGGTATATAAACAACTGAGAAAAATGTAAAAGATAAATAAAAAATTGCCTTATTTTCAAGACTTATTTTCAGTTTTGATATACAACAAATGCTTAAAAAAACATATTTTTTATTTCTGCATTTTATTTCACTCCTTTCTACTTGTATAATCTTTACAAAAAACTGTATACTATTCTAAGCACAGAAAAGTACTGTATATCTCCCCACTAACTACACAAGATATTAAAGGATAGATGCTTGTATTGAAATGTAAATTTCCTATGGAAATGTACTCAGTTTTAAACATTTTAATCATAAAACTTTTTTAATGATGAAAAAATACTGAATGCACCTTTAATGTATGCGAAACCTGAGCCATCTCTGGCACACGGCAAAGCACAAAGTTGACAAAATGATTTAAGCGTGCCACAGTGGCACTTGGTATGATCTGGGCCAGCGCCGACATTAGCATGATAATGAATGCCGATTCCGACACTTGGAAATATAGAAATAGGATTTTTGTAAGAGTGCTGCAGGCGAGAAGCTGAAATATGCTGGGGGAGTGGGAGGTTTCGCTTCATCTTCTCCATCCTCACGTACAGCTGGTTAAGGGTAGAGATGGTGGGATTACATTATGAGTCTGACCTAGTTGGGAGTTGCCTCCAGAGACTCAGATACTTGCCTCAGTGGCTGGGACTGGCTGTAATTTCTCCCTGCTGGTGAAGAAGAGAGAGAAAGAGAGAGATGGGCAGACAGGCCTTCGCTCAGAGTCTCAGTGTTGACTCTGGGGCTCTCCGGGACATTGCTGTGTGGGGGCGGTGGTTACAAAGCATGACTGTGCTTTGGCTCAGGGGCTTTATGAGCTCCATCTCTCTCACACACTCAGCTCTGTGAACCTGCACTTCTTAATTTGAGTCCGTCTATGTTAAACTCACATGGGCTTCTACCAAGGTTGGGCTTTGACCTTCTCTAAACAGTGGATGTGTAGTAAAAATAAGCACAGGAGAAGTATTTTGGATCTGCTTATGTGACCGCATACTGTAACTACAAATGAATGAAAACCAAGGTCTGACAGCAAATGAAAAATGATATTACAGTGGTGGCCAAAACTCTGAGGCCAGTGCTTTGCATTTAAATTAAAACAACCATTTTCCAATACACATTATATTATAAGCACAATTATTTAGTTGTAATGAAATGTAATGAAAATGCATAAAAAATTAAAGACAAAATTCAAAAGTGTAATTTGTATTTATTTATTTATTTAATCACATCACAATACAATTTAATAATAAAATCAATGTGCCAAATTTATCCAAGGTGTTTTCATCTGTAATCCATATAAAGTTTATTTAGTGTTTTAGTATTTTAATAATAATATTTTACATCATTTTATTTTGAATATTCGATTACTTCAACTTATTACTTTGTTGTAATGCATTACTGTGATTATGACATACGTAATGCAAAAGTTGTTTGTGTGTGTTTTATTTTTTTTTTTATTCTAATTCAAAATACAATAATAAAGACACAATCCATGGTTTACAGTTATTTTAGAACAGTTACATAGCTATATACCTGGAAAGGTCAAATAAACACACAGCAACAAAATTAATTATTAATAACAAATAATAACTTTTCTGCCAAGCTATCCAGTTCTTCATCAAAATTTTAGCAGAATAGCTGCCAAGCAACACAGATGCAGAAACACAGATGCAGTGGTAATACTGGTGTAACACTGGTGTCTTAACTACATGCGATAAAAGGTATCTTTTCCAAGTTAATCAGAGTTTTTGTCCTAACTAGAAACGGATTCTATTTCCAGTGAAGTCACGGCTGAACAACAACATTCAAACCAATGGCAGTGATAATCTCAGGTACTGAGCTTTATTCAAAAGTAAATGTGTCTAATGTGAATTTGAATATCATTTTGTGTGACCTTTATAGCCATACTGAAAGCAACAACAGGTAGTTTACCTCAGATCTTGGAAAATAAATGAAAACAAAGATGTATGTTAATACTGTGAACCTAACGCGAATCAACAAGTTTATCAGTCACTCAGTATGTACATTTAATAAGCTTAAAAAGGTTTAACGTTTACAAATTAGATTATAAACTTATCCAATTCTTTGCGAGTACAGTGCGCTTCCAGGGAGAGCCCGCCCACAGGTGCATCTGATTGGCTGTGATATTTGATTGATTCTGTCGCGTCGCATTGTCACGTCGTCGTGTCACATCTGGTGTGGACACCCAAATTGCTTGTCGCTGGAATCTTGTCACGTCGCGAGTAGTTAGGACACGGTGTAATGAGGTCGTAGTTATATGTTTATGAAGTAACATTATAAAGTAGCTAATCATAATCAAAGACCGGAACTCTCTTTTTTATAGTAATACTTTTATAATATAAAATATTATTACTGTTGATTTTAGTATTATTTTATTTAATAATACTTAATAATATTATTAAAGATTTAAATTACATTTTGAATCTGATTTTCAGTATAAACTATACATGGCAAAGGTAGCAGTCTGTAATACAGTCGTTTTATGTTCTGTTTTGTTGCACCATTTTAAAATGTCATTTAATATCTGTTAAAAACAAAACCAATTCATGCTGAGTTTGAGTCGATATCTATGGCAGATGCTGACAAACAGGTGCAGAATAATGACAGGCAAAATGAAACAAGAGATGCCATTCTAAAATATAAAAAAGTTACTTCATATTCGGCTTCAGTCCATTCTAAAGGTACACGTTTTGAATTTGTATTTGAATGAGCGAAAAAATGAACAAAAGAATAAATCAAGGAAAAAGTCAAAACAGATTTAGCTTTCTTTTTCCTGCAGGTGTGTGCCTTTTTCTCTCTCCATCTCCTGTGTCAGAGCCAGCTAGCCTTTATCAGAGGGGTTGAGGGGAAATGTGCTCTAGCCAGATTAGCCTCTGCTCTGTGCCAAGGTTATAAACAGCCTGTTATCGGCCTCCCAAACAGAGTAATCCGCACTGTATCAGCACCCAAACATATGGGGCCACACAAAGACAGATAGGCCCTGATGGACACCTCATTTTAATTGCAATGAAAACAGCATTTGAACATCTTTCAGGAGACTAGGGAGTATATATTTCCCAGCGTCCCTGCCTCCTTGTGTCTGAGATGTACATACACCGTGTTTAAAGATGAGGGTTTTTGTGTCGTCTCTGAAGGTCATTATTCATTTTCCTTGTTTAACTTCTATCACATTTATTCAGCTTAATTGATCTTTGTTCAGCGTTCAATCTGGTCCCAAGGCTTTCATCTGTGTGCACAGCTCCAATATTCAATAGCTATGTTATCTGAGACACTCCTTACTTCATTTTAAGCAGCGACGTGATTAATATTCATTGGGCGGCAGTTAATTCAGTTCGGAAACATAAAAGAGGACTACACAAATGCGTACACGTGACGGGACACTTCATGTGAGATATAACACCTTTTTAAATAATACAGCGCTAATTGAAAAGAGCAAGCTATGCTCTTGCAAATCCGGAAGCGGAGGTGACATTAAGTCTTCCTGAAATGGTATAGATTGTTTCGAGTGAGTTTGGCCTACGGTTTATAATAGCTTTCTAAGCTATTACGGAGGACAGCCAGATTGAGCGGTAATGGCCTTGGTAGCCATGGAAACATTATCACAGTAGTAAAATGCTACATGACATCAAGAGCACGGCGAATCGATGAAAATAAACAGCATTATGTCTGATCCACCGTGAAATCCCAGTGTTTAGAACGCAAATTTATGAATGAATTACCTGACCGTCAGGTTTAGCGAGGCTCTCGTCTGACAGAAGTGCAGTGCTGCTGACGCCCCCGGTACGCCCCGTGCCTGGGAAACTCATCCACGGGAGAAAGCAATAAATTCCTAAATTTTTATATACTGCCCACAGATTTAAAAGTCTTGTTCAATAAAGTTTAAAATGTCACAGAGGGGCAATAACCAACATCACATAAAAGCTCGGGGCTCGGAAAGCTATGCAAAAATGGCAGAGTCCTTTTCCTTGAATGCAATAAAGTTTTATACGTTTCAATCGGCCATAAAAAAATGGTTTTGCAGGTTGTCAACGGGGGAATAATTGGTACGTTTTATTAATATTAGCACATCATCCAACAGGCTCTTTTTTGCCATGTCAATCTTCTGTCCGTGTTGTGGAAGGACTCACAAAACTGAATTCACTCAGAACTGAATGTGAAATGAATGTAGGTCCATTTATATTTTAGTTCTGTCAATAGTGCTTGCAGAGTAGGAAAAGACCAGACTGAAATGACGATACACATGGGAACAATGTAAACAAAATGATGTCAGGATATTATACAACACTATCATTAAGCATGACAGGGGAAAACCAGCTCTAACAGTCTAAAGTCTGGACACGTCAATTCATGCTTCTTATGACAGTCAAACTTTAGGTTTAGGCAACTTTTTGCGGAGGAATATAAACTGCACCCACATACAGGTACACTACTGTTTGAAGGTACACTACTGTTCGTTTTTTTGTTCAATAAGGGTGGATTAAATTGATTAAAACTGTATCAGTAATCAGTAAAGACATTTAGAATGTTACAAAAGATTTCTTTTTCAAATAAACGCTATTCTCTTGAACTAACAATTTATCAAAGAATACTGAAATAAAGATAACCAGCACAACTATTTGCATTATTGATAATAAGAAATGTTACCTGAGCTTCAAATCAGCATATTAAAAAGATTTCTGGAGGATCATGTGACACTGAAGACTGGAGTAATGACCAGTGTTGGGGAAAGTTACTTTTAAAAGTAATGCAATACAATTTTGCAAGTAACTAATTACATTACCTAGTTACTTTTTTATAGAAAGTAATGTGTTACATTACTTTTGCATTACTTTTTAAATCTGGGCAGGGCTTGCTTCTTTGTTTTTAATATAAAAAATTCTAATTTTGGCAAACGTAAAAGCCCTTTCACACTAAAGGTGAAAAGAATTCACTTCATGATGAAAGAAATGCTCATTCATGCAGGAGAAGATCACTCTTCAGCAATTATAAAAAAAAAAAACACAAAAAAAAAAAAACAAGTCATTTTTGCTTATTCATATTGTTAAATTGGATCATCGAAGGCTAGCAGCAAAGACACTGGCTAATAACCTGGGATTAAATACCTAAAGAATATTTGTATTATTTAACATATTAAATTATTGCAGGTTTTAGTCTAGAGCTACAGTAACATCATGTTTACTCTCGATTTCCAGACAGGAGACTTGTCAATCAAAGTAAATGGGGGGAAAAGTAACTGGCGTTACTTATTTGTTAAAAGTAACTCAGATATTTTCTTAGAAATGTAAAAGTAATGTGTTACTTTACTAGTTACTTGAAAAAAAGTAATCTGATTATGTAACTCCTGTTGCTTGTAATGCATTACCCCCAACACTGGTAATGACTGAAAATCCAAACGTTTGAAAGGTAATGTATGAATTTCTTTACCGAACGAATCTTGTTTTCTTCTGGAAAAATAGAAAGCAAGTATCCAACATACAAAGATTTGCTTCAACTGTCTTAAAAAGCATACATTTTACATTGATTTACCATTTATTTGTAAAGAACTTTTCAAAAAATAAAAATAAATTAATAAATGCAATATTCCAAAGAATATTCACTTACTAAATCCAGTAAACAAGCTAAAAGGCAACAGTGAGAAGTAGAAACTTAGTAGAAAGCTAAAAATAAATAAATAAATAAATAAATAAATAAACTTTTGGAAAGTTCTTGGTGCAAGAAAGAAGATATATAGTTTTAATTTATTAAATATGTGATATGTTTGTGGAGACTACATTTCTCATTTGAGTTATTTCATAGTCAGGGGTGCACATAAGTATTTTAGTCTGGTTTTCATGAGAGCACATTGGTTTGGTGCTCACACTGCATATAGTGTGACCCAATAAATATAACTATAAAAAATTAATAAAATAATAGTATTAATAGTAAATAAAATATAGTATATTTTGTTCTTTTTTTAAAATAAATTAATAAACATAATAATAAAGTTTGATAATACTATTACTAATACTATTATTTAAAAAAATGAGTATTAAATAAAAATACAAAAAATAATAATAATAATAATAATAAGTTTATAGTACACTTAAAAATAGGTGCTAATATTTACATTGTCTTTTTTTTAATGAATTTTCAACATTTTCAAACCTAAAATCAGTATATGCATTGCCAGTTTTAGCACTGCTGAGTGAAGCGCATCACTGAAAGAAATGTAAGAATTTTACATATCTGCTCTGAAACCAGCAATCTTCACATAAACCCATTATAACAACGGTCATATAGCTATCTGTGCCCTTCAGCAAGAAAACATAGCCAAATTTAATAAAATTATCAAACACTAAAATCTAAATTAAATAAAATATAAAGCTTAAAACTACAGAAGTTATAGATTTTCTCATTTTTTAAAATTTGTTCTTTGATTAACAGACATCACAGTAGCCGGTTATTAGGCTATTTTGGCTGCTGTTAGTTTAAAAGCTGCCGCTGCTGAACTTGAAGTGGATCTGACACTGCTTTAAAAGTGACTCTTAAATAATAAACACTGGCGCTGAGATGACGTTGAAGTGCGTGTCTGAAAAGTCTCTAACCCTAACCCTAAACGCAATTCTTTAGTGGTTGTGGGTGGGGTGGCCAAACCTAGCCAAACCTTAAAATATCTAATGCGTTTAAATGAAAAAATTAATTTTGAAATCACTAGTAATAATAAAGAATTAGTAGTTATGTCCAAACTTTTGACTTCTACTGCAAATGAGGGACTAAAATCCACCATCTGCTCACCTCATCTAACATGTAGACTTCCAGCCTGGAGTATAATCTAGTAAATGTCAATGCACTTTTTTAAAACATCATTTCTTAAGCAGGTGATGAAGCACGACCACATGCGTCCCTCTGTTTGCGTAAATGTCAGCGTATCAAGCGTTTGCGCGGCTGAGTCGGAGTGCTAGTCTGGGCAGACATCTCAGAGCATCCTAGGCCCTCATTAGATCAGCGGCTGCTGTCAGGACGCCCGCCCGCCCGCCTGCCGATGTGCTTCTGCTCTGGCTGGCTGGCACACAAACACTCCTGGTGCCTGCGCATCTTCAGCCACACGTGAAAAGGGAACGGCATTGAGGGGTTAACGTCAGCTCTTCTCCACGCGCGCGCTCAAACGTTCTGTTCCAGCAGGCTGCTTTAAACCATTACCTCTCGCCACATTGCCGTGCCAGCTCATATGCTGGATGGCCTCGCTCTCCCATGAGCACCCCGCTCCAGACCGTTACACAACCCAACAACCACCCTACGCACGCACACACACCTTTTCCAACACCCCCCAGGTCTATATATCACATTTAACACTCTGACAGTAACAGTCTATAATGTTTCAATTCTACAAAATCACTCTGCCAACTCCAGGATAGCTGAGCGCAGACTGAGGAAAATAAATAACCCCCTCGGCCAGCCACAGTCCATTTCAGAGAGGGAAGAAAGAAAAGAAAGGGAGGGCAATTTTAGCCCTCATAGACTTTTCCATTTCCTGTATGAATGATTACAGCATGCTGGCAAAATGAAATGGGGTAATTAATTTGTCACTCGGTTTGTTTCGGCAAGATTTGGCACCTAAAGTCAAGCAGGTTCTCGAGCGAGCGACGTAGGAAGGATTCGAAAAGTGCAAAGCGAGTAACTGGCTAAATACGTGTTGAAAGGTTGAATAAATCAATAAACGCTCACTGAGGAGGTGAAAACGGACTGTTGCTTTAGCCATTGTTACGTTTACACAAAGGTTTCCATTCATAAAAACTTTGATATCCTTTCAAAACATCAACAATTGGATTTTTCTTTGGAAAAAGAAAAAGTTGTTTAACCTAAAGCCTTTTAAATAATCGGTAGATTTGCGCGTTCCAACCAGGCGACACGCCGCAGCGTGTTTTTGTTTTTCCCGTCACATTTTAACACCGACAACCTGGGAAGATTTACCTCGGCTAGATTCAATCATTCCGGCTGTACACGAGCTTCCTGTGTTTCACATCCAAACCCAAAGATTTGTTTTGCTCCACAGGAGTATTAACATAGACATATTGTCAACTGCTCCTGCTCTTAGGAGCCATTCATTTAAATTCGCCCATTTGAAACACTTCAGTTTGTCACCATTATTCATCCCCAGCACACCACCAAGTCAACAGCAACAATGGCCCTATTTTTCAAGCTAATGGTAGGGCTTGCCTGCCATTAGCTAAAAAGGCGTCTGCTTTTGAATAAGCCTCTCCAAATGTGACTTCTGCTTAAGAACGAATTTGAATAATTAATTACACGATAAACCAGGCACGAGCAACAGTAACGGAGCTCCAGGGCTCAGACGGTAAGTTCGAACTCTTCTTTTCCAGCCCCAAGGCCAAAGGGATTTCTCATTTGAGAGCTAATCTTCAAGGATAGCAATCTCAGCCGAATTTAATGAAACAGAAGTAAAAGATAACGTCACATTCGATCATGTC
This sequence comes from Cirrhinus mrigala, assembly GCA_036247105.1. NCBI lineage: Eukaryota > Metazoa > Chordata > Actinopteri > Cypriniformes > Cyprinidae > Cirrhinus > Cirrhinus mrigala. The sequence continues at coordinate 12,954,028 of CM070008.1, forward strand.
AGCTCTCGAGCGCTTCCTGTGCTGTGCTTTTGAGGTGGCTCTCATCCATAATGGGCAGAAATGTGTGATTTCACCGTAAAGAGATGAATTTGCCTGGAGTGCTGGTTCTCCACTTTAGTCCAGGGGGTTATTCGCTGACTCCTGACCGGAGGTCATAACCTGCACTCCAGCTGTCAAATCAAAGACCGGTCAACTCACAATTATGAGGGCTACACTCCAATGAGGATGTGATTCATATTCTTAATGAGAAATCCAATAACTAGCCTACGGTCGTCTTTACACATGCATGTTTAAAAAATCTTTGAAAAATATTCAGTCAACTAGTGAAAAACAACTACTTAATCTAGATTTGTATTTATTTTAAAAAGCTGAATTTTCAGCAGACATTACTGCAGTCCTCAGAGTTACATGATTCTTTTGAAATCATTCTAATATGTGACCCTGGACCACAAAACCTTAAGGGTCTTTTTTTTATTGCTTTCAATTGATGTATGGTTCATTAAGATATGACAATATTTGGCCGAGGTACAACTATTTGAAAATCTGGACTCTGAGGGTGCAAAAAAAAACTAAATCTCCTTTAAAGTTGTCCAAATGAAGTTCTTAGCAATTAATATTACTAATCAAAAAATTACATTTTAATATATTTACAGTAGGAAATTTATAAAATATCTTCATGGAACGTGATATTTACTTAATATCCTAATGATGTTTGGCATAAAAGAGAAATCGATAATTTTGACCCATAGAATGTATTTTTGGCTATTGCTATAAATATACCCGTGCTACTTAAGACTGGTTTTGTGGTCCATGGTCATATATGCTGATTCGGAGCTCAATTTCTTTAACAATTTATTAATTTATTAATCCCAAAAAAATGTTTGATGACTAAAGTTCAGAACAGCATTTATTCTTATGTCTTCACTTTGACTTTTGATCAACTGAATGTGTCCTTGCTGAAAAAGAGTATTCATTTCTTTCTATAATATTTTTTTCAAGACAGTTTTTAATAAACATGTCCGATTGGGGTCAGGTGAACTTGAACCCAGCCTAATTACACAATGCAACTAGTTGAGCCAACCCACTGACTAGTTGCACACATCCCTATTCTTAAACTCAAAATCTGTTTGGAGCCATTCAGTAATCATATTTCAGCACTCCCACCACATATTAATGCGTAAAACAATTTCACCACCATAACAACATTCATATCTCTCACCCAATCTAATACGGCCCCGCCAGCACTCGGCATATCGTCCAGACCCAAGTTAGTTTAAACCGAAGCTAATATCCATTTATACCTTGAGCGTGTATTTATTTAATAAATCATTCAGCTCTTCGGAGGCTAACAACCCGCCAGTACCAGACTTCAGGTCATCCCGCAAGCTTTTATTTGTTTACCCCCTTCTCTTTATTCTTGCAAAGGGCCGTATCTGCGGGTGCCGGCGCTCCATTATACATGAGCCATCCTTGTTCCATTCCTTTGCAGGGCCACACTGTCTTTATTATTTAATTAAGTCGCAGAGTCGTTACATTAATAATTGAGTGCGAGGGGACCCAGTGCAGCCCGCGGCTGTGGCGGATGGGCCTTTCCTAGTGTGGAGTGTATTAAAAAATGTGTGTATTTATGTCCTCGGGGAGTCTGTCCTGGCTGCATAAAATTGAATTGGTTATATCTAATATATCCACCCCCGAAGGGAAGGGGGGAGATCGAGTGAGAGAAAGGAGAGAGAGAGAGAGAGAGAGAGAAAGAGGATGAGAACGAACGGCGGAGGGAAGGAGGGAGGGCTGGATGAGTAGATGAGGTGCTTGAATCCAGCCATTGGGGAATAGAAAGCTTGGCTTGGCTCTTGGATTTGGCAAGATGCACAGGGCCTTGACGTTAATGTCCCTGAATCAAATCAATGGATGTCCAAATCCTGAGTGTGTGGTGTGTATCGCCTTAAGGCTGAGAAGGAGAGAAAGACAGGGCAGAAAGACAGACAAGACGGACAGAGAGAGGGAGAAAGAAACAAGAGAGCAAGACCGATTAAGCGCATTCGTTCGCCGGGCCTCTTTGTTCTTCCGGGATGTGTGGATACGAGGACGGCTTTGTGCGAATCAATAAGACCAAGAGGTGGATCGGGTCTTAAAAAGGATTAGCGGCAAAACAAAGCTCGCATAAACGTGTTAAAGACTCCTCGGTAGGAGCGCGTTGAGCAGCACAATGCTGACATATACGATAATGTGCGGCTGGATTTGAATATAGCAATAGCGCGGCGCACTTCCGAAAGAGCGCGGCTCAAACAAGCCATTCAAAAACACATCTGAAAGAAAAGCGTCTCACGTTCGTCCTTATGAAGGGTTTTACGTCAAAGTCCATTCGTTCTGCGCTGCACCTTTAAGCAGCCTAGCCTGCGGGCTTCCAGACGTATGAGCTTTTAACGCTACCATTAAGGCCAAGGCCTAAATTATTGATCCGCTGCCTCCATCAGCATAACGGTCACGTCCCCGGTATCACAACCTAACCAGGCCGTGCCGGGCCATTCCGCAGCCGCAGTCTCTGATCTCTGGAATAATTAGGGGGGTCGGATGGAGAAGTCTTGTGGTCTGGTGGGGGTGGGGTGTTTAATATCCCCCCCACAGGCCTGCGATATCTCTCCAATCAAATCCGCCGGCACTGCCTAAAGATGGCAGGTCTCATCCAGGCCCAAATACAGCAGATAAGGCGGCGGTAAAGAAATAATAAAAGAATAATGTGAAAGGAGAGAAAGAGGAGAGGAGAGTGCCGAGCAGGAGCATAAATAAAGATGTGGCGCAGTGGTGTAATGAATTCTGAAGGCCGGGATCAATAATATCAGCACTCTGACTCTACCTTATACATACACAAAGAAGAGTGAGAGCGAGAGAAGGGCTGCTCACATGCAGTCAAAGAGATAAGACTCCACTGGATGACTGTTCACTGAAAGAAATGCTACGAAAGAGAAAATTTGAAATCACCACCGAAAATAAGTGGGACGGTCAGAATGGTCGACTAGTAAACAACCGGCTTGTCAATTTACGGAGATCAACTAGTGATTTTTTAACTGTGCTTAAAGGCAATAAAATGTCTCTTTGTTTCTTTTTTTTTATGCTTTTTTTTTCCATAACAGTAAAGTGGTGTTCAAAAACTGCAATTTTCACTTACAGTTGTTAGAAAGTGACTGGAAGTAATTTCATTTCAATTAAACTTTTGATTAATGTTAGCCTGCTAGCAACAAGATGTGGACTTGTACAGGAACTTGACAAAGTTAAGAGAAGTTTAATCTAATCTGAGCTCAATACTGAACTTCTTATTGCAGATAAACTGATTATTATTTCCATATAGTTGATTAAATGAATAAATGTGTACTAGTAAAAAGAGCTATATAACTAAAATATGTATGTTTCAAGTAAATATAGCCATCACAACACTGCAATGTATAGAATGTAAGATATAAAATATTTATTTTATTTTATACATTTGTCATAGGAAAAAAAAAATACTACTTGAATTAAAAAAAGGGAATTATCTTATGCTCACCCAGGATTTATTTATTTAAAAATACAGTAAAAACAGTAATATTGCAAAATATCTATACAATTTAAAATGTTTTCTATTTTAATATAATGTATTTTAAAATGTAATTTATTTGTGTAATGGCAACACTCCAGTCTTCAGTGTCACATGATCCTTCAGAAATCAATCTAACATGCTGCTTTGGTGCTCAAGAAACATCTCTAATTATTATAAATGTTAAAAACAGTTGTGCCGCTTAATATTTTTGTGGAAACTATAATACCTTATTTTTCAAGGTTCTATAGAAAGTTCAAAAGAACAGTGTCTATTTTTCATCACTTTTTTTATCACTCTTTTAAATGGCACAATATAGCAATACACACTGATATACATTGTGCATCCATGTAAATAAGCAAACTGATGCAATGTGGCAAATACCAATAGGAGAGAAGACAGTGGATCACATAAACTGTCTCCTGTAAGACACTTTGATCAAGTCTAGGCAAGAAGTTTTATACTTATTTTTATACTTACATACTTAATTTACTTTATATGAATTGGCTCTCAAAACCAAGTCAGAAAATGCACTCATTCTGGATGAGTTTGATTTATGTATTTTTACTTGTACAATGCCCTTTAACAAACACGTCTGATGGACATAATCCAACACCTGTATAATCATACAGGGCTTCATTCAGACAACCTACTGACTAGTCAATTTAAAAAAATGTAGTGGTGAAAATAAAAGGTGTGTGATTTGGCATAGAGACTTTCTCACAGCAGGAACAGACAATACTGCTTAATGCTGAGTATTGAGGAGATGGAGAAAGAGTCAGGCAGCCTGCGACAGTGACACACACACACACACACACACACACACACACACACACAACACACACTGCTGATGAAGTGAACCGGTGTGGGGGTGGGGTGCTGTTATCTGCAGCGGTGAGATCAGACAGAGAAAGACCAAACGAGCAGTCAGCACTGATGGTCTCCACCGTAGAGAAAGGCAGACAGAGTGAGGGATGTCACGATACCAGTACTAGAGAAATAACATGATTCTCGATGGCAATTCTGATATCACAGCAAAAACTAATATGCTAATTATTAGTAGAAATTGGAACTGTCCTTTTAGGACAGAAAAACTTCCAAACCTGTGGAAGTATGGAAAAATAGTCTCTGTGTTTTTTGTCTATACAATGGAAGTCATTGGGGTCTGATATTGTTTTGGACCGCACTGACTTTCAAAAAGTTATACAGACCTGAAGGGTGAGTAAATGATAGAAATGTTTCTTGTATCCAAATGTCTGAAGTTTGTAATGGCTAAAGTCATTCATCTGAATATGAACATAAACCTACATTTAACCAGTAAACAATGGGGCTAGTTCACACTGCTCCAACAAACAGAAATAAACACATATAAACAGAATTTTAGTAGTTGTTGATATTTTGGGTCAGTGTGTTCATCTTTTGGTGTTTGTTGTGGTAGTGTAAAATGTTTTCCAACCAAGTAACAACCAAGTATCCAACAGTGAACTTCAGAAAGTACTGTCATTTGATTGGACAATGAGACTCAGCCTTAAGTCTCCATACAGACTGAATGAATTTCTGTGGACAGCAGATCAGTGACAGGCTTGTGTTCAATGATATGGAAATTAAACAAACCATATATTGATTGCTTTTTGTCATGTCTATTCAATGCTTTCATCTGCCACATCAAACTAATGTCTTTGAATTATCTTCATTTCACAGCTATTCTCAGCAAATATTAATGCTATTGATTAAGAATAATTTGATTTATTAATAATCAATAAGGTAAGGAAAATACATGTCATCACCTTAGAATTATATGGTTCTATCTGCATTCTGAGCACTTTTGAGATATTGAGTTTTTGCGTTCCCATAGACTTCTGTAGATAGAACCATTTTTGTTTTCTAAAAAGAGGCCCAAAATGTACACAGCTTACAAAAGAAACATCACATAATGTAAATAAGTTGTCACAGAATAAGAATATGTGAATAAATCAATTTTGACAAAAATGTCAGATAGAACCTTATAATTCTAAGGTGATGATTTGTAAAGAAAACTATTTTCTTATATTTTTCCTTAAAATATGAAACAACAAATTCACGTTTTCCACAATTAAATTTGTCAAGTAAATTTACCTTGTTTTATTATTTTGTACTTAAATTCACATCCACGTGCAAATACACGCCATTCTACAGAATTGGTTCAAAGTCAGAGTTGGAAACGTACGAGGTACAGATTTCTAGTAATTGTGCAGTTAATTCTTATATTGTATTTTCAGAAAGTTTTGGTATATTCGTCCTCTCCCCAAATTTGTCACTACCAAAACACAGTAATATATAACCTTTTTAATAAAAGGGTTATACTGACCTGTTAAAATTTAGCTTACATCTTCCTTGTAAATATATATTTTCTATTGTATTAATTAACAATTACAATTTCAACAATATTTCAAGTGTGAATCATGAGATTTGTTGTATTTTTTTTTTCTTTGTAGAAGGCAAAAAGTTGATCATACTGATTTCAGTATAACTTAATACATTGAATCAAACACTATCATACCAGAATTTTAACACACATACTAAAACACTACTAAAACATACTAAAATACTAAAACTGTGCATAACTTTACTAAAATTTTATTTCCCCCAAACTAAGGATTATGTGTTCCCTTTTTGTCACTACTGAAACAATGATGACATGTTTCGGTCGTGACTGTTACAGCAGTTTTATAGGGTAACACCCAAAAAAATTAAAATGTCACTACCGAAACTTCACCAAATGTTTTGGTCATGACTGTTTCAATAGTGACAATTTTAGATACTTTTGCTCAAAGATGCTAATCAGTACATGGTTAGCTTGCACAGTTCTGAACAGCTGTACACATATAAAAAATAAATGTTATGTAATAACTTCCAAAAACGTGTTTAATTATAGAAAAATGGTGTTCAGTAGTGACAATCTTTGAAGTTACACACAGATTTTTCATACTTTCAAACACATTTACCTCAAAATGATGGGGCCTATCTACTCACCATGTAGCTATGAGAGGGAGGGACATTTCCTGATCATAAATGTAGGGGTGTGGTTAAACTCAGTCTCAGCCAATGGAATAAAACACACACCGTTTCGGTAGTGACATGAAAATGCAGGACACATTTTTTTACATAAAGTTTCATTATTTACAAAGAAAATATAATTTGTTTTACTTCACTTTTTTAACAAATCAAAAAGATGTTTAATGCAAAAATTATTTCAATATCATTTTCATAAGTTGAAATTTAGGGGTTAGGGGTTCAGGACAGCCACCTCCCAATCACAAGTACCCACTAGATAATGATTTTATATATATTAAGCTTTCTGACATTTTAAATATTATTGTGGGTTTCAATAGATAATAAAAGGATCTTAGTAAACATCTAAGATTTGAATACTTAAATGCTTTTTAAATGTGTTTTTTTGGTTGTGAGACAGCAGTTTGCACCAAATGTGTAGAATGGCTCATATCTATAGATATGAGTACGCCCATTTGTGCCCCGTATGCACCTCACTATGACCATCTCCAGCCCACGGTTCAGTCACGAATGGGAACAATGAGCGTGGAGGGATTTTCAGCAGGCCTCTGGTAATAACAGACCTCATTATGTCCTCATTATGCCGCCAAGCCAACGTTATGATGATGTTTCAGAAATGTTATGAACCACTCCACCACTCCTATAAAACTCCCTCAGTAGGCCTCTGCTTCGGGTTACGCTCCCATCTGGCTACGGGAGCAGACATCATGTCCGACGCCTGTCGCGTGCGCGTCGAAGCCATGTAGCGGAGCGTCACCTGGCCCGTGCAAATTCCTCCCCACGTCGTGGAAACGGGGTGATGCGTTTGCCAGTGGGAGGGGTTACGCTATGCAAATGAAGGTGCTGGAGCTGTATCAAGGAGGCCCGGAGGCTGTGATCATTTTCTCCCACCATGCCAGCTCGGCTCCCCGATCGCTCATACAGCACCACAGCCTAATGGCAGCCCATTAACATAATTGCCAACACAACTAGTGTTCCGTGTCTGAGAGTCATTCCCTATCCTTCAGGAGAAAAATACGGAGCGAGAGAGAGACAGACAGAGAGAGGGAGAGTACAGAAAGGGGAAATAAATGGATGCAGGGATGGAAGGTGAGTCATACTGCTAACCAGTTAAACCATTATCATATTATAATTGTCTTTTGTCTCATTCTGAGGGGGGTGAGAGTTCGTTTTGCAACCTTACATGAGTTCTGGAAGAGTGTCTGGATGAGAGAGATACGAAGAAATGGAGAGAATGGGAAGAAAACAGTTCAAGAAGACGAAACAGTGTAAAAAAAAAAAATAGACGGAGAGAAAAGGACCTTAAAGAGCAGAAGAGAGAGAAAGGAAGCTGATTGGAGGTGGGAGGCCGGTATTCAGTCAGGCAAATGTGCCAGACGCATACTAGAGCACAAACCAACCTGCCAGGCAAAATGAAATTCCCATTATTTTTAATTAATCCCTAATTAAAATATATTACTCCACAGATTCCGCAAATCTCTCTTAATATGCAAATGCAGCCCACTGAAAGATATTTACATATCATTAATTAAAGTAGTGCATTCTTTTAGTCTAACGAGCTGTGGTCCAAGTCTGCCAAAGAAAACCCCAACCTACACAGCAGAGAAAAAGAGGAGAGAGGGAGAGAGAGAGAGAGCGAGCAACAGCATGCTGGACGCCAACTGAAGCAGGAGACTGGCAATATGGCTGCCACCTCACTAACAAAATATAGCTACATATTAAGGCTTGACATTATAGCTAAAAGAATCATATTTCAAAATGTTTCAGCCTTTTGACAATATGTGAGATTAAAGTGAGATAAATATATAATGTAATGGATTGCATTACTAACTACAATTTTTGTCATGTAGTTTAGAATCAGTAACAGACTACAATTTGTACAGCAAGTACCTATACAGAGCAGGGCAGGTTAATTACAAATTGTAGTCCATTACTGATGCCAAATAACATGACAAAAACATTACAGATTTTAGGAATTATTCAGACTACTCTTAGATTACTCCTTACTTTTGACCTAACTCATTTATCACATTTACTTAAATAGGATAATCTTACTATATGTGACCCTGGACCACAAAACCAGTCATAAGTAGCATGGGTATATTTGTAGCAATAGCTAACAATACATTGTATGGGTCAAAATTATTATTTTTTTTTTTTTTCTTTTATGCCAAAAATCATTAGGATATTAATTAAAGATCATGTTCCATGAAGATTCCTACCAAATTTCCTACCATATATCAAAACCTAATTTTTGATTAGTAATATGCATTGCTAAGAACTTCATTTCAACAACTTTAAAGGCAAATTTCTCAATATTTAGATTTTTTCTGCACCCTCAGATTCCAGATTTGCAAATAGTTGTATTTTGGCCAAATGTTGTCCTATCCTAACAAACCATAAATCAATGGAAAGCTCATTTATTCATGATATAATGACGAAAAAAAAAAATATATCCTTATGACTGGTTTTGTGGTTCAAGGTCATATATATATATAGAATAATCTAACCATAATGTACCATATTGATATAAAAACATAAAGGGAAAGAAAATATATTCGTTGTTATTAACAACATGAAATGCATTAAACATGAGTTGAAAAGCTAATAATTAATTAAATCATAAAAACATAAAATTAAAATAATCAATTTAAAATAACATCAATCAAAATAAAAAAAAACGTACTAAAAAAGGAGAAATATTTTATTTGTTTACCCTCATGTCATGTGACCATTAAAGGAGAAGTCCACTTCCAAAAGATTCACATATAATGTACTCACCCCCTTGTCATCCAAGATGTTCATGTCTTTCTTTCTTCAGTCGTAAAGAAATTATGTTTTTGGAGGAAAATGTTTCAGCATTTTTCTCTATATAATGGACTGATATGGTGCCCCGATTTTGAACTTCCAAAATGCAGTTTAAATGCAGGTTCAAATGATCCCAAATGTAGTTGTAAACGATCCCAGCCGAGGAAGAAGGGTCTTATCTAGTGAAACGATCGGTTATTTTCATTAAAAAAAAATACAATTTAAATACTTCTTAATCTTAAACGCTCGTCTTGCCTTGCTCTCCCTGAACTCTGTGTATTCTGGCTCAAGACAGTTAGGGTATGTCGAAAAACTCCAATCGTATTTTCTCCCTCAACTTCAAAAATCATTTCAAAATCATCCATCGCTGCAGTACCGACCCAGTCTATGCAAAGTGAACATGCGAAGAAGATCAAACACCCTTAACATAAAAGGTAAAATAGCGATATAGGACGATTTTGATGTTGAGGGAGAAAAGCCTATCAGAGTTTTTCGACATACCTCAACTGTCATGAACCGGAAAAAAACTGTCCAGGCAGAGTAAGACAAGACGAGCGTTTGACATTAAAAAGTACATAAATTGTATTATTTTACAAAAATAACCGATCGTTACACTAGATAAGACCCTTCTTTCTCAGCTGCGATCATTTACAACCGCATTTGGGATCGTTTTGGAAGTTCAAAATCGGGGCACCATATCAGTCCATTATATGGAGAAAAATGCTGAAATGGTTTCCTCAAAAAACTATTTCTTTACGACTGAAGAAAGAAAGACATGAACATCTTGGATGACAAGGGGGTGAGTACATTATATGTGAATCTTTGTTTTGGAAGTGGACTTCTCCTTTAAGCAATGTCAGAGAACAGTGAACATGCAAACGCGTTACTTAATTATTAACTTACAACCTTAAAATCCCAAAGGAAACTTGAAGTAAATATATACCTGCACTGCGCTGTTAATATGAAATAATGTGAATCTGTGCATTTTAATGTGTTTGAAAGACAAAAACATTTCATTAAATAACCTACTGAGTGTTAATTAAAATATAAAAATTAATGAATTCAACCTTAGTTGATAAAATGTTGAAACACTTGCTAAATCTGAAATGATTTCTGTAAATCCAGTGGTCAAATGCTGTGTAGCCACCTGTCAGGTCTTTGTGCAAATGTCCACAAAACTAGAAGACTTTCTGAGTGTATATATTATAAAGAAACATTTAAAATAGGAAAAAGAGGAATTAGGGAGAATCAATAAATTATAAATAATTGATTGGTATTGTGTGGATAATATGTAACCATGTAATTAAAAAAAAAAGTAACTATAGTCTGTTTACTGAGTATTTTAAAATGTAATTTAATCCAATTACAAGTACTTAATTTTTGGACTGATTACGTAATCCTGATTACATGTAATCACTAACTATATACAGTATATTACTATATTACTACATGAACATGCAAATTCAATTTAAATGCACTAATAAAACAATGACTTAAAAATACAATTACTAAAATATTTTAATATATGAAAAATGCCACAGAATCCTGGGAACAAAAAAAAATTTATTTATTTATTTTTTTTTTTTTTTTAATTCACTGAAACTGACAGTTTGAACTGATTTATGTAAATTATTAGAACTTATCAATTCTAATGCTATTGTTTCTTTAGTTTGAGAAACAGGCGCTTTCAAAACACCTTCATCTTGAAGCTTTCACACAAGGAAAGAACAGAAAATTTAATCTAATGTCACAGTCTTTAGCAAGCATGTAAAAAGTTAGCAAGCATGTAAAAAGTACATTAAAACTGTCGCAATATTCACAATGTTGCTTATTTTTAGTCACTGTGAATATAACATGAATATTCATTATTCATATATCACCCAGCCCTGCTTTACATAGTGTCAGATAAATGCAATAAAAATCCATATGGAATATCAACTGATGTTAAAACCTATGTTTTTGCTACAAAGAAAACTGTTCTGAAAACCCACAGATGACATTTCCCATAAAAAAGGGATGTGCAGCCAAATTCGACATACATACACACAATGTAACTTGCATTTGAGAGGGGGCACAATAAATGGAGGCGACTGGGCAGAATTCATTAAGTTGATAACCGCGGGCTCCATTACACAACTCCACAGCACTGTAATGACTTCTGAGGATTGGGGGAATGAGAAACACGGCAAAAAGAGTAACATGTAGAAAAAGAAAATGAAAGGTTTGACTAAAAAAGAGAAAATGACAGAGAGAGAAGGGATGGTTGGCAGGTTTCTCTTTTGAACCAAAAGTCATGACAGCTAAGAAGCTCTGCTAATGCTTATATTGTGATAGCATACAGCTTCCTGGTAACTGAACTAAGTAGCAGAATGTTAACTGACCCACAGAAACATAAAACAGAGCTTCAGTTCACAAGCACAACCTCTGCTCACCAAACAGTCATCTGATACCAGTGGATTAAGAGGTTAATTGCTAAAACAGACATAACGTGCAGAGGAAGCGCTAGCATAAGGCAAAGGAAAAATGATCATGACACTTGCAAGACTGATTTATAGAATGCTGTCGGGGCTGTCCATGACATATTATGATGCTCATAAACGTCCTGTTCAGCATGTGAAATCATGTATCCTTCCTGTCTCAATCAAAGGGCATTATGCTCTTAACTTATCATTCCACATTCATTTATTATTTATACAGTGATTAAATGCTTATAAGTAAAGCAGTAATTACCATTGGGGAAACTCAGAATTTTGTTTAAGCCCCAAGTTTAACATTTAGTTTAGTGTCAATTAAAGCAATTGGTATTGAACATAGTAAGTTGATGCACATAGTAGTCTGCAACTGTTTAAACATTTTGTGTTAAATTTACGGTACAAAACTGGCAGTTGTGGTTGCCAAAAATTAAACAATATATGCTTGCAATGTTGCATATTAAGAAAGGCATATTGGCTTGACTTATGTTTTAGAACTTACTGTATAACTGTATATTTTGTTAAGTGATATTATATTAATGTGCCAATCAACTTGAACTATCAAAATCTGCTTTCACCTAAAATGTACTGTTAATTACAGTAATAATAAACAGGTGGTAAAATAAAAAGCCACATCATGAGTTTACAATTCACTATAAGTGGTCTGTCTATAAAGCAGGTCAATACTCATACAGTATAAGATACACAGTCACATACGCAGAGACAAAACACCATCATGACACTAAAATAACTGACTAAAAAATATAACGTAGCACAAAACACTGTAATATACATTTTTGATGACAAAAATAAGAAACTAAATTATTTAATATAAATCCTTGGAATGTGATTTTACTGCCTTTCTTTATAAATTATATGGTAATTCATAGTTTCTACTTGCAAAATCCTAAATTAGACAATTACAAATAATGCAATGTTAAATCACTTTTCACAATATGTGGTAAGAGCAGGCGATAACTTAAAATTAACAAATTAACATGTTTTTATTGTAGCATTTTACATTTTTAATTAATACATTGATTAATAAAGAACCGACCCGATCTTATGACGGAAAAATACCTGTGGGAACTTTTTCGTAAGATGCGAAATACGTAGCGCCATGTACGTTTCATAACAAATTCAATGTAAAATGTCCACTGAGTGACGCTAAAAGAGTGTTCTTTTTTTTTCCCCCAGAACAAATGAACGTACATATGGTACGTGTTATGTGACGTTGGTTGTATACGTGTCACTGCAGTTCTGAGTGGCGCTATAACTCTAATGCTATGTGACGTTTTAAAATAACGTGCCATCAATTTCGTGCCGAGCAAGCTTGTTACGTCCAATGTTGTGCCCATTTGTGTTGTGCCCTGCCAAATTATTACTCCCTCTCGTTGAAATCACTACATGATTGCCTAATCCTAACCGTTCCCCCACACCTAACCCTAAACCCACCAATACTACGGGGGTAGTAATCTGGTGGGAGTCAGTTCAGCACAACAACGGAAAGCGAAACATATGGAGCTGTCATCATAACTGTGTATGAAAACGATTACAAATGCTCGCTGTTTTACCACCTCTAGTGTTCATAACCTGCAGTGATATGTACTAGGGGTGTAATGGTCTTTCGTTTCAGTATGCATGTGTACCGAACAAGTACAGCATTTTTTTCCCCCCAGGAATTTGAAACAATAAATGACAGTGTTTGATGTGGCATGACAGATCTATGTATAAACGCTACAGAGAGACGCTTCTGGGATGGTTCAGAAACATGCTGGTATGAACACAAGCATTGACTAAAGTGGATGCGATCAGCTCCGGTGGCTGCGTCAGAGCCGTTAACGAGCCGCAGATTTGTGCAGTCAAAATGGAGTCCGTTCAAATGGCAGCGCGGAGCGCGAGTGATCATTCCTTCGTCTGTACTACTAGTAGTAACATGAATGAATATGAATTAACATCTCAAGTTCATGTAATTGCTCAGTCAGTGTTTCAACCGTTATGCAAAACAGCATAAAAATAAAACGTCACGTAGCATTTCATTTACCTCAGGGAGGTCATCAGTGTCCACAGCTTGTTAGTTTACTAGAGAAATGAAGTCTAGAGAAGAGCATTTTGGAAAATATTACACTAAATACTCATTATATTGTACAACTTTACCTGTTAGTCTTAATTATTTAATGTTTGTTTAAATTAATCTGTTATGAAACACATTATGTCAGCCACTTAACAAACAGAATTTGTATCATTTTTAAGTTAATTTAAAAACTGCATTATGTGCAATTTACATGTATGCATACATTTTTTTTTCCAAAGTTAAGTGTTGATTACTATATTTATAAAAATAAATAGTAACTAAATTTAAGTTTAAATTTAAGTAGTTAATTGTAACCTTATAATGTAAAAAGGCTCCCTATAGTTTAAAGCATAAGCTGAAGTAGATTTTTATCAAAGAAAATGTTAATTATAACTGAATGTATTTAAAGAAAGAGCAACTTGTTCAGTAAACCACTGTTTATTTAAAAAATAAACTGCATACCGAAATCATATCGAACCGTGACGTTAAAACTGAGGTATGTACCGAACCGTCATATTTGTGAACAGTTACACCCCTAATATATACTTAGTACGTATTTCGCATGTTGCAAAAAAGTTCCCACAGGTACGTCATAAAAAGTGCCAGAAAGTACTACAAATGTAGCTGGTTTATGAGAAGACATAACCATCAAGACACTTCCCATCAGTCACTGTGCTTTGAGAATGATAGAATGTGCGTATAAAGGATTAATTACACACCAAATGTTCATCCTTTCATTGTATTAGCGCTAAAACAATCCAGCAAGCCTGTTTTATTCGGAAAAATCACTTCAACATACATCACGTAACAACTAAAACTTCCAAATTCATAAGTAGGATCTTTCCAGTAGGACTTGAACACAGGAAACAAAGTTTAACTTCAACTTCACTTAGAATACTCCCATTGATGAGAAGCATCTATCAGTGTATTGGTAGAAAAAGGCTGGCATTCATAGTCTTTGCATGATCCCTCACCAATCTACTGTGTGGACCTGGCTAATGATAATCATGATTCTTAATGGCAGGCCATTCATTTCATAAATCCTGTCGGGCTTGATTGCTGAAGAAGCTTTAAAAACCATCCTTCATTAATGTTAATGGGCTTTTTTAGTGGAGGCCAGTTGTGGTTAGGTCTACATGGCAGGTTTCCCAGGCTTGTTACATTGATTCCCTCCACACCCAACCCTGATTGGCACGGAGATCCATCAGTCATGACTAAGATCCGCCCCATTGGTTTATTTCAGTCCTCCTTGGGCAATACAGCGAGTGGACGGTTGACAGCTCGTGAAGCGGAGAAGCTAACAGCTCTTAAGATTCATTGTTTTGAACGCTTGCTTATTGAAATCGCACAATGGATCGTAATAGCTGCTATAAACTATAAGCTCCTATAAAAAGATATTTTGGTGACATCCTAGAGGAAGCCAAAATTACAAAGAGTAGAAATCTACTCCCACTTTCTGACTGCACGGCAATTACAAAGGAACAAGGCAGATGCTTTTTTAGGATCAAATTCAAGAGCCACGACAGTAAAAATGTCAACATACCGGCCTCAGGATCATCATGAAAATTGTAAGAAGCATAAGAAATGACTGAGAAGCTACACTCAATTAGCATAATATAAAAGTGCCCTATAAAAACTTCCAGTAACGGATATGAGCAAAACAGAAAAAAAAAACAAGCTCAGAAATAACAAACCCTGAACACTGACTTGAAAAAATCTCAGCGTTTACTTCTAGTAAAACTATTCGCTATGTGCAGATTGTTTCACAGATAACCGATTTAATTTGTTTTTCATTACTCCCTTTAGCAAACTGCAAGTAAACAAAGAAGCAAGAGGTGTCAGATTAATGTCAGATACGCAATAAAATCGTATTGTTTTCACACTTTATTTTCTGCATTAGTGTCTTTCTTGTGACCGTGGTATTCTGGGACATTAAGCATTATAATTATAACATCTCCTGACTCCCTAATTAACTTATACATCCATATTTCACAAACAGCTAATAATACTCACATTCGTTACAACCCACTAACATAAATAAATGACTTAATTTGGCATGGGAATAATAGTATTTGTTGGAAATGTTCTTGTTGTTATTGTCAGAACATCCGCTCACATTTTACACCCGCCGGACACACGTGAAAATGCGTGCGTCTCCTCTCGCACTTTATGCTGACACATTTGAATATGAAGAACGTGGCAGGCACAAGAAAAAGGACGTTATTAATATTTTATAAGTCAACATGCATCTAGCATTCTGCTGAGAGTAATGGGGGGCTAGTGTGTGTGTGTGTGTGTGTGGAGGGGGGGGTCTGTAAAGACACACTAAATTTGGACAGTAAGGAGTATCACCCTGTCAGCGCGGTACACCGCACATTTGAAACGGCCCATTTAACGGCAACACGCGCCTATCCGCTGTGCTCATTTGCATACTTCAGTGAGGCCCTGATGGATGAAGATGGATGAGAGAAAATCAACCTCGCTGAAACAACTGTTATATCAAGGTTAAACTATCCACAAAGCTCTTAACCTGTGCAGCTTTATCTCCCTGCTGCCTCCACCGATATCAATTCATCAATAGCGCCTTATCGGGGAGGATTTCCGAAAGACGCGCACTATGAGGTGTGGTAATAGGAAATCAAATGAAGGCAAAGAGTATGCAGATATAAGGAGGCACCTGTTTACGATGCTGTCAGGGGATATTACCTAGAAAAACAGTGGACAGCAGCAACAGGAGACGCCAGACAGCTGCTTCAGCTCTGGGTTTAAAGCTAAAAAGGTCTTTTTTTTTTTTTTTGCCCAGAGAGGAAAGCACAGAACAAGACAAAAAAGTGCAATAAGAAAGAGGAGGGACAGGATCAGGTAATGTTGTGAGCCAAATTCGAACATGTTACCTGCCTGAACACCATAGCTCACAGTGTCAGAGCATACTAAATCGATACAAAAAAGTCTTTCTGTTGACTCAACTGCACCTTTAATAAATTGTTAATTTATTATTAATGTATTGTTAATTTAGTAATATCCTATTTTATATGCATAAATGTATTTTTTTTTTTTTGGTATGATATATATATATATATATATATATATATATATATATATATATATATTATATTTATTTATTTTTTATTTATTTTTTTATTTTTTTAAATAGGGCTGTATTAAATAAATAAATATAATAAATTTAAATAAATAAAAATTTGCAATACGGCTCATAAGTAAACAGCAAAAACCTTTTTTTATAATATAATATAATATAATAATACTGTTTCAGTGAGATGTTTACCATATGTTTTATGTCTGTTTATTAACAGAATTATATTAATTTTGTAAAACTGCTATTCTACATAAAACTGTACTGTATATAATGTAATATAATATAATTTTATATAAAAAAATAATAATGTTTCAGTGTGAGATGTTTACCACGTTTATGAACCGAATTATATTAATTTTGTAAAACTGCTTTTCTAATGTGAAACTGAATATTTATATTATATCATATTATATATTATATTATATTACATTATATTATTATAATACTGTTTCAGTATGAGATGTTTACCATATGTTTATAAAAAGAATTATATTAATTTTGTAGAACTGCTTTTCTAATGTAAAACTGAATATAATATAATATGATATAATATAATATAATATAATATAAAATAATATAATATAATATAATTTTATATCAAATAATAATAATAATGTTTCAGTGTGAGATATTAACCACATGTTTATGAACAGAATCATATTAATTTGGTAAAACTGCTTTTGTAATGTAAAACTGAATATTTATATTAATTATATTATATTATATTATATTATATTATATTATATTATATTATATTATATTATTATAATACTGTTTCAGTATGCAATGTTTGCCATGTTTATAAACAGAATTATATTAATTTTTTTGTAAAACTGCTTTTCTAGTGCAAAACTGAATTGTATTATATATTAAATTATATTATATTATACTATATTATATTATATTATAATACTGTTTCAGTTTGAGACGTTTACCATGTTTATTAATTGTATTATATTAAATATAATGAATGAATAATTAATATAATATATCAATGATGAATGAATAATTTAATATAATATATCAATATAAATAAATGTAATATAATAATCTTCTTCCAGTGTGAGATGTTTACCATATGTGTATCGCTTGTTTATCATTTCACATTATGTGGTATAAATATATTGCAATACAGAAAGAAATATATTGCTTTTGTATACTCCTATTCTAAATAATAATAATATATAATATAATATATATAAAATATAAGAGAAGTGAGATATTATATGCTTATCATAATATTATCTTTCTGTCCAAGTCAAGCAGCCCTACTTTGAATTGGATGTACATTCTAGGAAAAGACAATCACATCACAGTGAGTGCCTACTTAAAGCAGATATAAATAAAGAAAGGCCATCAAGTCTTTCATAATGGCACTCAGAACCTCATCCTTTAAAGAACACAGTCAGGAGGGTAGAGTACACAATGTCACCAGCTGGCCTGACGACACAAGCCTCCGATGAGAGTTCTCCAGTCGATAAGGATTCAATGGCGGAGGTTTGGCTTCAGGTCGAGGTAAACTCTACTGCACATGCCTTGACATCTCACTGTTCCTTTTTCTGGCAGGAGGCTTGAAATGCAATATATCACTAGAACAGCCTTCTTCCTCCCCTACTCCCAAATGCACACACACACACACACCTGCCACCCATGTTTCCGTCTGTGCTCTCAGCAACGGAAGACCTAGACAAGAGCTGCTAAAAGCGGTTATGTAGGACAGCAGAGCACAATGCTGATTATGCAAAAGGCAAAAAAGGAAAATGACAGTCATTAATAGGATTCCAGGAGTTAACTGTCCATAACTAACACTGCCAAAGGCGAGCTGGCAAACAGAGGCAATCGGGAGTGTGTGCGTGTGTGCTTGTGTGTATTCAGGGACAGCGAGTCTACACTGTACAAACAGTTCTCAGTTTAGAAACGAACTATAATAGCAAACACGCAATTAGCCGAAAGATGCGAGACCTGAGTCCTCAAGGTCAGCCGCTATTGAATATTTTGTGTTTAGCGTACAGGAAATAATTACCACCCACATAATTACAGAAGGTGACTGTGTTGCAATTCACAAGCGCACCGTATTGCCTGCGAATCATTTCATTCTTCATCTAGCGCATTTTCGAGGGGAAGCCCACTGAGCTATTGCAAGACCTTGAATTCCTTGCCACATGAGGGGCTCTTTGTTTCCCCTCGATTAAGCCTGCCTGAGTGTTCAGGGCAGAGTGTGTCACGGTTCCTCGGTGTGTGTGTGTGGTGTTGCCAGGCGGCCGTGGTGAGCGCTGACCCCTGCTAAAGCTCCTGCTCCTCACCCCGCTGTGCTAAAAGCTACCTACGCGCTCACTGGCCACCATGTTGGGAAGTGATCCAAATCCACCTCCTCGTGCTCCCCCTGTATGCTCTGCTCCTCCGCAGCCGGGCCTGCATTCGGTCACATCTGCTGTGCCGTCAACTGAAGTGTGTTAAAACACTTTCTCCTATCACAAATTTCATTCATGAAACACGAGCAGAATGATTTTTTGTGTAAATCGTTAGTAAAGGCGTATGTAAACTTTCGAATTCATAAAAATGTTTGTTAGTTGCTACAGAAAAAATTTACATCTACTCCCTACCATGTGTAAATGGTGCATAAAACATTCTTGGCATACGGATGACACTCAATTTCGATACACTACCATAATAAATATCTAAGTTTGTTTGCCCTGTCTTTTTTCTTTTTTTTTTGTAACTTTACAACTTTGGGTAAAACTCAGCACTCATCAATGTCACTTTTTACTCAACCGTCCTATCAGTGGAGGAGGGCGGGACAAATACTACACCAACCAACCACCTTATCTGTACCACGACCGAACAATAACGAAGAAGTTAATATTGCCAGTTACTTAATTTTTATATTCGATAATATTCCTCAAAATGAGATACTAGGAATACGTTACTGTCGTGGATCATAGCAACCAAAGCGTCTCAAGAGCCACCAGCTGGCCATTTTCAGAGGAGCCTGACATTTTTTCAGCTGGCTAAAAATGATTTGGTGGACACGTTGATTCAATATTTATTGCACATGGCCTATTAGTTTTTTTTGCCAAACCTCAGATGGGAGTCCAGAATATTCTACTACATTCCTGGACACCTAATTTACGTAGTTGTATTTCACAGGTGAGGAGTATGCTAAAAATCTGATGTTTACAAACTATTTGTGAATCTGGAGGAGAGTTCTTGGGAAGGTCTGTTTTACGTGCAAGATTCTAGGGCTGCCCCCTAATAGTTGACTAACCATTAGTTGACCAGAAGAGGCTTGGTCAACCAAAATTTTATTAGTCACTTAGTCGCAGAAAAAAAAAAAAAAATCCACAGGCAAAGTCACGAAGTCTGTGACGGACAGATCGTTAACGACTAGTCTATGGTAATACAGTATGTTGGGCAGGATATTCAAACGCTCACCAATCATTCATCGACCTCAAATATGGTGTATGATCTGAAATATGTAAGTATTGGCAGCTTTACAGTGCCGCTCAACTGAAAGTTAACCTAGCAAAATATGTGCTATTCAGGTGTCGGTGCGGCATGTGGAAGCTGAGACAGCAGTGTTTTAACAAATAATGCTATCTATCAGATTATGCTACCAACACTGTATGTTTCATACTGTAAGGTTAACACCGGTGCGGTCACTTGCTTGTTATTTTTGGTCAAACAGATAAGAATAATACATCTTTCGAATCTGTAAAGACTCTACGTTTTATTTGTGTGCACTCACAATAACAACAAAACATTGTGCTTTTGTAAAATAATGAAAACAAATAGGATTTTCTTTCTGCCATCTTGGTGTCTCTGAACTTGAGCACGAAACTCCAAAACTCCATGTATACTTGCCTTACCGATTTGAAAACATATCTATAGAGAGCGAAATGTCTACTTTCAAATGAACCAATTCAAATGGAAAACAAATATCCTCAGATTATGTAATGTACATGCATACAAGTATGAATATGAAACATGCATACATGCGCATCCACTGCAGAGATGATGAGTCAGTATCGTCGACTTCATCTCTTAAACTGAAAACAAAGAAAGCACTAGTGTATCAATACATTATTAAAATACTAATGCAGCCTTCTTACTGTTTTTCCCTGACACGTTCATAATCATTACTTCTGCTTGTGCTCTGTGGCAAGCTTTATGTGTGTGCTTGAACACTTATTAGGCTATTTAAGCAATTAAAAGCTCATTATAATGATTTAAATGGTTTATTAATAAATGTGCGATTAGTCGACTAATGCTTAAAATGAATCACTACTAGTCGACCAGAAAAATATTTAGCTGAGAGCAGCCCTACAAATTACTCCGGAGTTTCATGAGGTTGACTGTACGGAAAACTATATGTAAGCCTATCACTAATCAATTTCTTTAAAGGTGTAAACATTATGGTACTATTAAAACATTTGTGTTTGTTTAAGCATCTAGACTAGCCTGACATGGCAAAAGTGGATCAACAAATGGTGTGCGTTTGGGGCGGGATTATCTGTTTGACTGACCAATGACAGATCGGGGAATGTTTGGGAAATCTGTTTGAAAACAGTCATTGTTTTTGCCATTTTGTTTGCTAATGCTAGAGGAATAGAAATTTTAATTTAATTTAAGATCTAAAACTCTGACATTTTTACAGCCCAGGCTCATGTAAATAAGGGCCTCCATATACATTCCTGCAACACCGTAATTACTTACCATACTGCACATTTCACGGCAGTTTCAAAATGAAATGTCCAGAGAGTGGCGCTAAAACATACGTTCAATATGTGACCATGGCACGTTTTAAGGTTTTATGTTGGTACAGGCACGTATTGCTGCGTTTTTATTACGCTGCTTGAGGTACGTATTGCAGCTGTTCAGAATTCAGATATCCAGGGAGTGTCACTAAGGTTAATGCTCTATTGTGTTGCAAATATACCCTACACCAAACCCAACCCTAACCCTACCGATAGTGTTAAAAAAATACAAAAGTGATATAAAAATGCATTTGTTGATGCAGTAGTGCTACAATTTTAACTTCCTTGGGCTTTTTTGTTGTTGACTGTTGTTTCACAGGGTTCATACTGGAGTCATATCGCATGAGCTACCGAGCAAAAATACTGAATTAGAAAACTCAAAAGTATCAGTCCAATCATAACACCAAATGGCAGATTTGGCGTTATAATTGGACATATTGCCTGTCAATCAAGCTGTCTGCGAAGGGTCAACTGTGTGAAAATTAGGCTTTACTAATCAACACTCTGTACCTGTAAATCATACTTTGTGTGAAAAAGAAAAAAATTTGTCAGAGTATTACTGCCTCTAGTGTTCATTTCAACTGGAAACTGCAGTGATTCGTACATACAGAATTCGTACATATTCGTACATTTTTTTTTTTTTTTTTTAGTTTTGCAGAAATGTATATAGATGCACGGATTTCCAGTGAGTCATCTTCAAAAATTATTTATTCGAATTCATCATTTTTAGAATAAAAATATGTACTAAAATATACATAAAAGTATAGGGGTCTATACAGACACTTTTAGTGTATTTTATTAATAATAATGTATATTTTCATAAATAGCTAATTTCTATTTTAATATATTCAAATGAAATTTATTTCTATGGCAAAACGGAATTTTCAGCATCCTTTCCTTCAGTGTTCAGTGGCGCATGATCCTTCAGAAATCAGGTAATTTGGTGCTCAAAAACATTTATTATTATTATTAATATTGAAAACCATTGTGCTGCTTAATATACATCATAATACATCCTCAAAACTGTGATTCTCTTTTTTCCAGGATTCTTTGATGTACAGAAAACCAAAAAACAGCATTTATTTAAAATATAAATATTTTGTAACATTATTGATTTCTTAAAGCGAATATAAACACTACATCAGCTTTTAGTCAGAATAAGTAATGTTTAAAAACATAAAAAATATGAAACTGTATGAAATTTCTGTTACACTTTAAATTAGAAATCTATAATAAAATGCATTAATAAAATATACTTATCAGTATTTGCCAATCAAAAGACCTTATGTGTGTTTTCACGACACGTCCTTTATGAAAGTACACCTTGTGAAAATCCACATGAATAAGTTTTTCATGAAAAAGTGTTGATTAGTCATAGTTCATCATTCACCCACAAAATTCTATTTAAATCTATAACTAGACACAAAACTATGTTTTTCTGCTTTAAAGTGTTGCCAATCAGACAGGAACACCACCGAGGACGGTGGCTTAATTCATCATTTCTCTCCTTCACTCTCGCAGGGAGAAAATATGTACACTCATGTATGTGTTCACGGAGGGGGTTACGCAGGCTCATAGCCAGCCCTTTTGTTTCTCACGGCAGTGCCAGCTTCATTAGCATAAATTAGAATATTTCACGGCAAGAGAGCGACTCATAGCTATGCGTTACCTTCACATAACGACACACGTCCTCCCGCACCCCTCGACTCTATCTCCTCGCCCGCTGTAACATCTAACCCCCCTGCTGATTAAAGAGAGTGGAGGGGATCTTTAGCACAACCACACCACGCCAATAGCATTACATTAATCTACATTAGAAGCATTCATTACATGCTAAACCACTCAGGAAACATGCCTCTTCCTCAGCACACCCTGCGTATCATATCATTAGCTTAAAGTATATGGAATGAATATGAAAATACACTTCCCTGTTGAGACATTCCCTCAAGTAAAATACTAAGACGTGGCTGAGGCAACACTATAATTGCATGGTGAAATCTAACAAAGGTAGACGATATCACTGTCATTTTATTACTCTAATACACACTATCTATGAAATGAAAACGTGTGTAAAAGTCATTTTTAGGCTGTGAATAGAGTCTACAGGATGTTTGAGGTCACACAGCAACTGTGTGTGTGTGTGTGTGTGTGTGTGTGTGTGTGTGCAGGTCTTCAATCCCTCCACGTTTCCCTGAACACAGGATACGACAGCGAATAAATGTTGATCAGTGTTGATTCCGTCCAATGAGCGCGTGTCGACTGACAGTGTTCCTAAGCTGCGGCGAAAGGCGGCCATTAATCTTGGTCTGGTTTAAGTAGCATATATTAATTTGTGTCATTTTTACTAAGTCGAGACAGGAAGGGGCGCTCGCCAGTCCGTGTTTGACTGCTCACAGCAGCGGGAGAAAGGAGGGGGGGTAGCTGATGGCTAGGGGGAATATAGGGGGGTCTTTTATGTATTGCGCCGCTACCACTGCCGCTGCCGTCGTCAAAATCAAACAGCGGGACGCGGGAGAACGGCAATCGCCGGCCTTTGAATTAAACTAAATGAACTCCTGGGGTGTTGGTATGGCAACCGTAGCTGGAAACGGCACCGCCTTTTACACTTAAGGCACGTAAGGAAATGAATGAATTGAAATGTGTTTGTAACGATGAGGATTTTGTGGCAGAGAGAGCCCTAATGCTGTTATATGGATCACGGCCATTGACTGCACCGCTGAGGGGCTGAGTCTGACTCCACAGAGACAATAATAGCATCTGCAGAGCCTTTTACTGTAATTCGCTTTTTTACATCGGGCTACAAACTGCACCACAGACTAATATCAGACAGAAAAGAAAGAGCTCCGTCGCATCTGCAAGCAAATTTCCTCTCTAAAGCAATTTTTAATCCAATAAGTGAGTAGATGTTTTCGCAGTAATGGCTTTGAATATGATATCTGTCAGACAAGTATGAACAAAGCTCAGTTTGCAGAATGGCTGGCATTGATGCTGAAGATATCCAAACTGGCCAGCGCTGCGATACTTTTATGCACTTTGGATGCATTCAAATCTTTTGAAAGGAAATATTAAATGACCATTACGATTATTGTCCCTTACATTAAAACAAACAATGACTAACAGTTTGCACTGTTAGTCAATTCACGCAAAAATGAGAAACAGTGTAGGGCTGCATGATAATCAAAATAAAACTGAATTCGTGATGTGCTGCAGGTTCCACAGTCAAGCGTGGCACTGTGTTTTTTTTATGTGAGCAGCTCGTGTTTTAAGTGGATTGAATGCAGTAAATGTTGCTTCACGCAAACTCCTTCTCTGCATCTGCTCTTGGGTTTAGATTGCTTAAAATGTTGGGAATGCAACATATGCCAACCAGCTTCCCAAACTTGTAATGAGAAGTGCTTAGAAACCAGCTTTAGTCAACAAAGGCCCCTGCAATTTCCCACCTAAGTAAAACCTTGAGGGTTTAACCTTTCAAAATGAAATATTAAGACAGCCATAAATAATCAAGATTGTAATTTTACAGTTGAAATAAAAAAAAAAAAATGTCATTACTAGGGCTGTCAGTCGATTAAAATTTTTAATCGAATTAATCGCAAAATAAATTTGACTGTGAAAATACCCACGAAAGATTATTTAAAGCTATTTTTCTGTTAAATGAGAAAGTATCAAACTGTAGCTTTAGAAAGAAATATTTTATTTGATTCAACGTAGAATTTAATACACATAAACATTTAGGCTCCAACAGCCTAGCGTAAACTATGGAACATAAAAGAAGATAATTTGAGAAACATCTCAGTATTTTTTGTTCATACGATGAAAGTTAGTAACCAAAACAGTCTTCAAAATACCATTTTCCTTTTTCCACAAAAGAAATGTTTGAATCATTCGATTCATTCAAAACGTTGGTTCATTCAGAAATGAAGTGTGGCTCTCTTTATGAATGGGCTTTTGAATCATTGATTCACACGATTTGTTCAAAACGCGGATTCATTCAAAAACTAAACACAGCTGTGTTGCTCTGAGACGCGCAACAATTCTGCTATGGCAGAACTGAAAGGTAATAAGTTCTCTGTAAAGTTTAGCAAAGTTTAAATTTAGTTTTTACAAATATATAACAATATCAGCTTCTTATTTACTGAACTGTTGTATTAAATCACATTTAAGCTTGTGATAGATTGGGACAAAATCAGCACTCAGCATTTTTGGCACTAATCTTGGGAGAACTTCATTTGTGGAGTTGTTTCCCTGCATCATATTTATCAACAGTCAACTATATGAAATATAAGATGACGTACAGGTCTGGGCCAGCGTGTTAACTGCGTTAAAATATTTTTCATAACTAATTAATTAAGTTAACGCATTAAACTGACAGCCCTAGTTATTACTTAATATTATTATATTATTTTTAAAAGCTCATTTTTTTTTTCTTTTACAGTGAAATATTAAAAAATATTATTATTTCTTGTTTAGTTTTGTATTTTATTTAATATAAAAATAATAATACACGCTATATAAGCACAAGATTACACAGCCCTACAACAAAGCACAGAAAATATGAAGTTCTGTCATACTATTAGACTTTTTTCCTGCAAATCGTGCAGCCCTACGTCAGTGCAAAACCCAAGAATAAGGCTTGAATAAGGCTTAGTTTGCTACAAATTAGAGTGCTGATGATTAATTTCATGTGTTGTGATGCCTTTCATACAGGAAAGGAGGAGGGGTGGGTTTAAATAAAGGTTTTGATCCTAAAGCAATGTGAAACAACATTAACTTGATGTCCTCAGCCGAGAACGCAGGTACAAAATGCAACAGTTTCAAATCGTCCCACCGTAACCTTAAGCCATATCAATAATTATTCCTTAAAATGAGGGTTTGGGTTCCTTTATTGACCATCCGCAGGAGGAAAACACCTCCCACACAAAAAGCGCTTCTTCACTATTCACACGGGCAACCTGTTATCAGAGCTAATTAGAGACTCCCACCTCCGTTATACATTTCTGTAATTAGGCTCTTAAAACATGATTAACATGTCTCAATTACGCCAGTCATCATTTGCATAATTTATAAGGAGCTCTAATTGCGAGTGAGTTTAGACTTGAAGCTGGGTAATAACAGAAACACACAGGAAACATTATGCTGCTACTGAGGCATGTCCGTTCCAACGGCCCTAAGTATGATTAGCAATCACGTTCCAAATAAAACAGGAGGAGGAGAGACTCCCCTCATGTAGCTGTAGCAAACACAATATTTCTCCACAATTCACCACAACGGTCGTTAGATATCTCGCCAGCTCTAAAATTACGTGGCGCACAAAGAGAACAAATGAGTTAAGGAACGAAGCCCAAACTTTATTAAGCACGGTGTTGCAAGCACTACCGCTAACACTACCGCTCAATAAAGGTAAAAGAACACAGTGAATAAATAAGTGAATATTACAAGAGTAATACATCAAAATACAACCCTCACAAAATGTTCTCTGTTTACTTGTTCATTACAAGTACTGTTTTCTCATCTCATCTCACAATGGCTATATTAATATATGAAAGAAAGACATTGATTTGAAGTTGAAAGTTATTTTGTAAGAATTTCGCAGCTGAATCTAGTGTTAAATGAAAATTAATCACTACTCCGAGACAAGTGTGAGATACATGAGGTTCTATCACTCATTTAACATGGACATGCTTGTTAGTGTGTGCACATGTCGGGTTAGATTTTAGCATCATGCACATGCCAAAAAACATAATTTGTTGAATACCACCTTAAGTGAACTTTCACTTAAAGTCTGCAGGAATGTAATAATTTGATTTGGAAAAATGTGACTGTTTTTGATCTTACTGTAAACAATTCATCCATGCTTTTTCTTTTTTCTTCAAAATGTCATAAATCTTCTGGTGGAACAACAGATTCCTCTCTGGTGACATATGCCAAACTTCTCTAATCATTTGGTTTGCTTAAACCAGTGTTAATTTGGATTTAGTCTTAGTTATAGTGTTCTGACTAAAATGCCATTTAGTTTTAGTCATATTTCAGTCATCTGAATTGTTTTTAGTTTTAGTTGACTAAATATCATAAGATTTTAGTTGACTAAATCTACAATATATTTAGTTGGCTAAAATTTAATAGGTTTAGTTACAGTGTAATGCATTTATTGAGCATTTCTCTAAAATGACCAAACTCATTGTATAGGTTTGATATTAAAGTTTTATCACGATAGACACAGATTTAATGCAACATGCCTTGATATGAAAATTCAATGAAATACCAATGGTTATATAGGCTAGTTATGCTTTCTTTATAACAACTTGTTTACCACATTCATCATTCTTTCAAGCAGACATATGTATTTATGTAATCAAGAGCAGTGAGTAATTTTCTGTCTGATACATGTCCGATATTCTCCCAACAAAGACATAATAGAGTGTGTTTACGTGAATACTCATCAAAACAGACAATTCAACATCATTTTGTGTGTATTATTCCATCCACGGGACGCAAAAGAGTACTCGTGCTCTGTGTGAGAGGCGCTGCTTCGGTGTCTGCGCTCAAAAAAACGGACCGATTTGAGCTATTTTTTGCGTCGTCAAATTTATCCATATGTCTGCTCTTCTCTGACTCCCAGATACTGACATTTTTTAATGCTTTATGAGACGTGGAGCGCATGTATGCTAGCTTATGTCCTGCCAGATAGATCAACAGGCTATGATACAGTTCAAATATACGCATCTAACCTCCTAACCACGCAGCAGATTCATTCTGAATAAATCTCTTCCCAAATCATCCCTCCCTAACTAATTTCGTTTTTATTCGTTGACGAAAATGTCAATAGATTTTCGTCATAGTTTTTATCATTCAAAACAAGCTTTTGTTTCATTTTTCGTCTGTGAAAAAATTGTTAAAAATTATTTGTCAATGAAATTAACACTGGCTTAAATCCCGCCTCCTTCTCACAATTGACTCCAAGCTCGCATTCAGATCTGCCTCCAGCCAATCAACAACCAATAGCTAAAACCAGTCAGATGTTCATCACAATATGTAAGAAAATATCTGGTGTTACTTCTGCTACATTGCGACCTTTTACACCACAACTGACACAAAGTTGCCATATTTAATACTTGCCGCTGAATCAGGGTCACTGACGTGACACTCATTTTTGTCTGTCTATTATAAAAATGTGTTACAAATTAATAGATGCAGTGACTTGAATAGATGCATACTACAATGAGAATGTTGGTAATTTCCCAATTCAAATCCATTATTAATATTTTAGGGCATAAAACCCCTGCAGACCCTCATGACTGTGTGTCTAGGCCAATACATTACTTAAAATATCAGATCATTTTTAGGACAAGGCAAGGTTAGTTCAAGCTGTAAAATGTCACATGGTCCAACTGAATCCTCAAAAATGTAATGATATTTATTAATGAACAATATTGGGGGAAAAAAAAACAGTTTATCTTGAAATATTTATATATATAAATATATATATATATATATATATATATATATATATATATATATACATATATATATATATAATTATTCTATAAAAAATAAAATATATTTATGTATTTATATTTATTTATTCATTTATTTACTAATACAATATTTGAGAAAAAACTGTATCTTGAAAAACAATTATATATATATATATATATATATATATATATATATTTATTTTTTTTTTTTTTTTTTTTTTTTTTTTTTGT
Organism: Cirrhinus mrigala; assembly: GCA_036247105.1. Classification (NCBI taxonomy): domain Eukaryota; kingdom Metazoa; phylum Chordata; class Actinopteri; order Cypriniformes; family Cyprinidae; genus Cirrhinus; species Cirrhinus mrigala. Next base: position 12,983,557 of record CM070008.1, read on the forward strand.
GTGTGTACTTGGACTGAAATTTTTAGAAAATGAACATTTTATTTTAAGGTGTCCACAATTAATAATGCATAATTATATACCAATAACCCTAAGCCAAACCATTAGTAAGTACATGTAGTTAATTAATATTACTCAGTACTTAAATGTGTAATTACACTGCAACAAAGACACCATAAAATAAAGTGTAACCGAAAAAGATTGTATGTTTTTGTTTTTTTTTGTTACAACACATTACATTTTTAGAAAAAAATAAATAAATAAACTGAAGTTTTTTGAAATTGTATGGAACAAACCTAGCCCTAACATGATTTCAAAAAGATTGTTTCCTTTCTTTTCTTTTTTTGTCATCGACCCTCTACGGTTCAGCGAGTTCAGGCTAAGTTTAAGTTTATTTTTCAAAGCTCTGCTCATAATCGGGCAAATGTATGTCCATGTGAAACAGGCCTGATGAAAGCCCCAAGGGTAAAAGGAGCTGAAACCCGATACCAACAAACATCCAAGTTAATGTCAACATTTCCATACACGACCATCTATATGTGCCAATCACCAAATTCAAATACACACACAGCGGCCTTGCATTTCCAAGAGCACGCAGTACACACAAATACACAAACGCTTTAAATAATCTGAAACACTTGCGGCGCTAAAGCAGCCTTGTTCAAAAGCCCCCACCCCGCATCACATCCTGTTCCGTGAGCCGCAATACTTGTTTATACTCGCACGCCGGCCTGTGCCGTGTTAGCTCGGTCAGGCCCTGTGTAAAAATACACGGCGAGGTCAGGAGTTCAGGCCGGCTCTGTCTGCTGCTGGCACACCGTACTGCCCCGCTTGTCAGCTGCTTGCCAGAGGAGGGCTCATCACCACGGCGTCCTCCCGCACGGCTGTCAACACGACGACGCCACTAACACGCCGCTGCGCAACACGTGGTGCGCGCCGGGCAACTCGCAGCCGTGTCAATCTCGGCAAGACGGCCGTAGGTTACGAAGAATTACAGGAGCCGTGTCATTTCGTGCTCTCTCAACACGTCTGCAGATGAAATATATTAGCGGAGCGAAAATTTATTGTTCCTGTCGAAGAAACTGTGTCGTGTCTGAATAGGAATTACGAGTTGTGCTTAAAGCAGCAGGCTGAGGTGCCTGAGGTGACGACGCTGTTGATCCAAACATTCAAAGTTCTTGTAAATCAAGGTTATTGTGAGCACAGAAAGTTCATTTTTTTAAACACAGAGCCACTGTTTCATTGAGACAAGCTCTCGGTCGGCTCTGTGACCTCCACAGTCTGTTATGAAAGCTAAGACACCACTGTTCCACAGCACGCTACGCCATTTCAACAAAACAGACCTGCTACGGATTTAATAACCTCGCTTTTCTGGAATCCACCTGGGACTCTACGGCTGCAACAATGTAAAACCATGAACGAGGCTGACTCTTTATTAAAAAAAAAAATTAAAAAGGGCCCGACAAAAATGGTGGCAGCTCTCGTTTGGGCGCTCTGCACTCAGCACATTTGCAGTAAATGTCACGGCGGAGGTTTGAGCCATTTTCTCCGTGGCGGCGGTGGATTTTTAGTGGTGTCTGTCTGTGCAGTGTGAAATTACACCCTCACATTAAAAAGAGACAGAAGTGAACCGAGGTACAGCTCACGGCTAATTCTGTAGGAGAGAGCACGGGGGGGGGGGTTAATGTACAAGGACCTTTCAAATCAACCATCGGGGCTTGAGTTCATTTATTTTCAGTGTTCGCTAAACCATGTTCCTGACAGCATTTTCAACAGTATAAGAAACTGACACCTAAAAACATTGAATCTTTCTATTTTCGGAGTGTTTTCTTAAGTCACAACCAGGCTACTATCAATAGAATCCACTTTAAAAACATCAAAAATCCTTTTTTCTCTCTCAATTCCCAGACCAGGGCTCAAAAAAACTACAGAAATAGTTTCCAAATGTTTGTGCCTGAATGTTTGATGGCGTAAATAAAACAAATATATTTCTATTTCATATTCATATATATATATATATATATATATATATATATATATATATATATATATATATATATATATATATATATATTATATATATATATATAGTTGCCCTCCTATTCCACTTGACAATTTCCTTCCTTTCCTTTCCTTTCCTCCCACTTCCTTCAACAACTGGAAAGCCCAACTGTTTGTTAGTTTTTTTTTTTTTTTCAAAATGAAACAAACAAAAAACAGGAATAAGCTAATGTTAATATTTTTATACAAACACTGATCAAATGCAAGCAGGATTGATTTTGATGATCCGATGCTCCTAATGAAGTCCTGAGAGAGAAAATCAACCGCAGCACAACCAAGGAAACTGAAATGAACCCCCCTTGATAAAAACAACACCAGGGTTGCGTTCAAACAAAAACAAAAGCTCAACATGAGATGTGTGTGGGGGGGCATCTCAAATTGTGCTCTGAGATATAAAGAATACAGACGAAACAAACAACTAATTCACACACTGTTGACACTGCAACTCTAATTCCACCAAGAAACCTCCATCTTCATAAAATTCATAAACATTTTTTACACCGCGTTTGGAGTTTTAACCGGGCTCATCTCTCCAGTCAAAAGCCCTGCAGGTTCCTGGTTGCCAGGAACTGTGGGAAGAGAAGCAGGAGCAAAAAGCCAGGAAGAGGTCCAAGTCACTTTGTTCTTCATCTTGGAAACGAACTTTGAGTGAACCCCGGGTGACGCCAGGCAGTTCAAAAGAGCCAGGCATAACTCTTTCCCTCCTCTGAGAACCTTGCTAAACAAGAGGAGGAAAAAAGCGAACCTAGTGCCATGAGGCCCCTGTGATCGCTGACACGGTGGCCCTCCGAAGCCCTCTTCAGTCGGTCAGAATTTCACTGAGGGGAGAGCCTCTCCACTGCATCGCTTTTTAGACAGTGTGGCAGAGAGCCAAATTCAGCTTCCATGTAATGAAATCTTTGTAAATTACACTTTGGGGCTAATTAGTAGGAAGATACGGCTGTGTGTGAGGTGTTTTTTTTTTTTTTTTTTGACATTTGTTGTTGTTTCTCATTGTAGCAATCTGCCTCGAAAAACCTTCACTCAGGGACGATCGCATAATCAAAACAGCATGTTCATTTCACTAATGAATAGCGCTTCTGGTGGACTTTTTAAACTGCTCTTAAAGTGCCTTACTCAACCAGCTCCATTTTATGCACACAGAAACTTCAAAATATATCCATTAACAATTTAGAATCTGCATTTAGCCAGACAGCGCAGGAAAAAAAAAATGTTATGTTGCAATAAGTCGAGTTTATAAAACTCAGATGGGCATTATCAAAACCAGGAGGCAGAGTATCTAAAAGCTAAGAGTCAAAACGCAATTTAATGAGCAAAATAACATCCTAAAATACTATTTTCAAACTAAAGGCATTCTCATATACTGTAGGCTATAAAAGTAAAATAACCTCATCAGGAGCGCTCAATGCAGCATAACATAACCAATGATACAATACAATGTAAAATGCTGTATTAAGTAATAAACTTCAGCTCAGCTGCAAAAAATTACAATCCTAGCCCACAAAATAATAATAATAGCTATCTATTTGAGGAATCTGAATGTTGTATGAATCCCACGATATTTGAATAGCATGAATTTGTGTGTTATTATTGTAATATCAGAACTCTGACATGGTGCAGTCTTGACTCTAACTGCAAATTCTCCTCTATCTAAATATCTAATAACGCACATTCTCACAAGGCGCGCAATACATCACTGTATTAAAGAGCTCTGTAGCAAAAAAAATCAATATTTCAATATTCAGCTTAATGTGATAACTGGATTTAAACAAAGGATAGCACTTGCAAGTTTTCACTTTCTGTTCTCTATGTAAGACAGGAAAACCCACCTGTTTTTTCTTTTATTTCACACAGGACGTTGAATAGAGCCGGCTTCATTCTGTGACAATTCAGTGCATGTTTCCTAAAAACACAAACAGAAAATAAATATCAAGCCCTCACTATGCATGACCTGTCAAAACTGTCAAAACACAGACATTAGGCTTAGAAGGAATGTCTGCTATGTCTGATGGAAATGTGTTTTTGAGTATTTTACAAATGGTATTTGATAGAAGACAGCTGACAAATGGCTCTAAATTGTGCAGCACTTTTTGGAAGTGATGCATGTGTTAAATGAGCAAAAAAACTGTCAAAATATTTCACGTGCATCAAAGATAGCAGCTTAAAGTAGACTGCAAAGTGAAATTACTATCAAATTTTCACATAAGCTGACTAGCTATATTCCAGAAAATAGCACGAGAAAAATTGAATGAATAAATCTTAAGCCACAAATATAAAGTAAATATCAGCGTAAGTGTATTTTAAGATGCATGGTAATTATTAAATGTGTTTTAAAGTCAATTTCAAGTGGTTTAAATATTATTCCAAGAGTAAAATGTGTGCATTTATTTCAAAGTGTTTTAGAAACACCTGTGTTGACAGTTGCTAAAGCTAATAGGGTCAAGTGAATTAATTTTTGTCAACACTTCAGTCATATAAATTAGTCTTTAACTAGTTGCCTTATTGATTACTATAAGTAAATGTGTTTTATTGCAACGTATATTTTAATATTTATATGGAAAGTAACAGATTTAACAACGGTCCTTCAATACACAAAAAAGTAGACGACAGAAACACTGTAGCCACTTTGTCATTTTTGTACAGTTATGGACTTTATGATAAATACATAAATACGTAGGTAAAAAAAAAAAAATGTTTAACTATGTATACTCGGTAATGTTTATTTCTTTGCACAGTTCTTAGGTGCTTGCAGTCCAATAAATAAATAAACTGGGACTGAATCCACCCGCAACATGTAGTAAGTCTATATGGCACTGAATCAATGCGCTTTCTCATTTGTAACCTGCGAGATCCAGAGCAATTGGAAATCGAAACGATGCAACTGGGAAGAAGAAGAAGACAGCTGAGAATGTGCACAGAGGCACTCGGAAGTGGCTGTAAGATATTTGTAATGCAAAATAAAAAAAATTAAGCCAGAATAAAAGTTTGAAAGAAGACGCGAAAAGAAAGTCGGTGCGCTTCGGGTGGCGCGTAAAAATATGAAGCAGCTGACTTGTTAAACACTGTCGACGTGTTTCAGTGGCTACTATGAAGTTAATAATACAGAGACAGCATGCATACATTCTTAGATATGTACCTGGCTTGTGCCTCGTCCAGACTTTGGTCGGTTATGGTCATGATTTGTTGTAATATGTCTCCAATGTCCTGTTTTCTTCCCTCGCCGTCCGCTCCTCCCGTGCCATCCTGCATATGCTGCGCCAGGCCGGGGTGTCCGGCCATGCCCACCCCGTGAGAGGAGTGCATCAACCGGGGCTGATCATCCATCCTCGCCGCTGTTCTCTAGACTCTGGTGACTTTTTCAATTCTTGCCTAGGAGAAGGAAAATTCCTTCAGGAACTCTCTCCGTCACTCCCCCTTTTTCTTTCTGGATGTCAGGAGCGCGCTTACAACATGGAGAGAGGGAGAGAGGGGAGAAAAGGCAAAGCTCCTTCTCACAGCTGGTTTGGGTGAAATCTGATCTGGAGAGCTGCTTTAGGATCAAGCCACTCCTGCTCTTGCCACCAAAGCCAAGACAACAGAGCCCAACTTTGTCTAAGGGCTGCTGTAATCCTGTGTAATCTGCGACTCTGCCGCGTAACTCCTTGTTTCCTTTGACAGCTTTACGACTGAAACAGCTTTAAGACGTGCTTTGAAGGCGTTAAACGTGGGGAGAGAAGTGCTTTTGTTTCGCACAGGTCTGCTGGCAACACTGACACATTACGGGAGGCTCCGCCCACCAACACTGGCACACAGCAATGGGGCGCCGCCCATCGGCCGTGATTGGACTAGAGCGCGCTGTTGGCTCCGCCTCGCTTCTTCCACGATACGTCAATCATATTCCCGAAGAAGGTGGGTCGCCGTAATAAGCTTTAAGATGTGGCGTTAGCGCCGGGACTGGACAGGGTGGTAACACGGTGATGGATAGGGGTTGAACATGAAAATAAATAATGGTGCTTGGCGTAAAGCCTCTGTGTCCGCTCTTTCCCACTATCAACCAGGACGGGACCTCCATGTTATCTCATTCTGTAAATGAATGTGCTCATTAATGGTCTGTTATAATTTGATTTTACCAGTGACATTTATGAGAAAAAAATATTTATTTATTTTATTTATTTATTTATTGTCTGTCTGTAGGCTCCGAACAGATTTGGTAATGTATTCTACACATAGTTGTCCATTTTAAATTCAAGTCAAACTGTCAAACGTAAACATTTGTATATGGCAGGTGTAAACAGTCGCATGACGAGAGCTGTTTAATTCCAGTTTACCCATCTGAAAGATTATGTCTGTGTCAAAACCTCATAAAACATGTCATAACACAGATACAACTGCCATATTTGATACATGTAATATTTACAGGGTCTATTAATGTATCATGCAGATCGCTCTGTAATATAAATCATGATCATAATACATGTAAACACGTAGTGAGGAAAGACGCCCCCCTTAAAAACGATGTTCATTTATTTTTAAATTACATCACATCTAGATACAAGTTTAGCATGTGCAGGGTGTATATTTATATTCATTCCTCCTCCACCATGACCACTCAGTGTGTCTTGGAAAAATGATCAGACAGGCAGTTTGCTCAGCCATGTGGTCTATTTAACGGTATTAAATTCACTGGCTATTGACATGGAGCTCTGAATGTGGCAGAAATGTCACGCTCTGGCTGCAGGTGCTGGGAAAAGGACCAATAAAGAGAGTGTTAAAGAGGCCGTTTCTGATGCCTGAGTACCCATCACTGGAGCAAATATTCCAGAAGCACCACTCCAACTATTCATGTGATGTCTCATCCCCGTGCTCAACATATGAGGTGTGTCACCTTCCATTATGTTCCTCATGAAAAACGACACCACTTTAACCTGTCCTACTTATGAGGCGACTGCTGACATATACTGGTCGTATAGGTAATATCGCAACTTTTTATTGGATACAATATCATCAATTTCAGACAGCAAAAAAGATATTGAAGGATAATACAGAAATCATTCAATGCATTATGACTATATTCAGAGCTCAAGTACTAAATTTATGTATTACACACCGTTTTTTTTTTTTTTTTTGGATTTCAAAGATAAATGAAAGAAAAAAACTTACCAACAAAGATAGATAACAAGTGCAAAATGTAAATGAATAAATAAATAGAACACAAATAGTCATGCTTTAGTTTGGGGACCAATTCTCACTATTAACTACTTTAGGTATGGTGTAGGATTAAGGGATCTAAAATATGGTCATCCAGAATAAGGCATTAATATGTGCTTCATAAGTATTAATAAACAGCCAATATGCTAGTAATATGCATGCTAATAAGCAACTAGTTAATACTTTGAATTGGTCCCTAAACCGAAGTGTTACCTTTAATTTCCTATAGCTTAGTTCTGTCCTATTTAACATTAGGAACAACCAACCTAATATCATCAGAAAACATAAATATTTTACGAATCACATCATACAAATTCATATGTAAAACATAACATTAAAAAAAAAAAAAAAATGAAGTTCCACACCTAAACCTAACCCACAGTGGGATGTAAGCATATTGTTCAAAATGAATAAATAAGATTTTGCAAATATATATGAATTAGCCACTACTTCACCAAAAGTAAAATAGTTACAACTGGACAATGATAAACAGTCAATAAAATGAAAAATAAAAATAAAATACAATACAATAAAACAAATACTAAATGTAATACTTAATTTACTAGTTCTGTCGTAGTATTAGGAACAACCAGTCATTGAATTGTAATCAAAATTTCAAGGGTGGGGTGGGGGGTTCTGTGATTTCAGATGATTAGAAAATTTGTCCAATTTTTAAACACATTTTTATTTAACAAAAAATAAGCTTTATTAAATGAAATGGTTTATGAGCTGTTTTCCCCATAAAGTCAAAAGTTAAAAAAAAAAAAGTTTTAAAAGTTGAATCAAACGATTCTTTCAAAATGGCTGATTCAATTTGGATCAAAGCAAGTGGACTATTTATATGAATGGGTCATTGAATATGTGGCTCACTGGATTTGTTCAAAAACAGATTCATTCAGTAAAGAAACACACTGAACATTTATGGAGCAATAGACTTTGTGTGAAAATAATTCATACAAGTTGTTTATTTTGTTTAAAAATCTTATAAATGTATGAGGTGGCAAGGGGGTCTTTTAGCCCATACAAAGGGTAAAAGGCTCACCAGCATGGGGTAAAAGGCAAACAGTATTGATACTTTAGCTAAAATGTTTGTTTTTAGTAATGTCTAAGTTAATACTTGTTCAAAACAATCACTTTAACAAAGTTTGTACTATTTTAAGCTTAATTTTGATAAATAAAATAATTAATATTTGTTCAATAAATATACTGTCATTAAAATATGTTAATATAAAACATATTTTAAAATACAGAAACAAAATCATTTTAAAATATAAAGATTCTGAAAGCATTAAAGGAGATCCCATAGTAATTTAATATAGATTTACAGTAGCAACAATAAATGATATTTTATTATATGATATGATTAATAGCATGTTTTTAAATATGATAATTTAATTCTAAACATGGTGATTACCTTATCACCTTACCTTATCATTATCATGTTAAATATTGTGCCTTTTAACCCCAACAGCAGGAGTGCTTTTTACCCCAAATATCATATTTTTTTTTTTTTTTTTTTTGTTATTTAAAAACTGCTGTTTTAATGATCTTAAATAAAACTGAAAATCAAGATATATTCAAGAATTTTAGTGATTCTCATTTGCTACTTAAATCTACAACATTTTCAAAAACATCAAATATTAGATCAAGTAAGCACAGAATGACTTTGAGCTGGATCAGACAAATTTGCACGTGTATCTTGAAAAGCAGATGTTTTGGAAAGTGCTACGCCATTTTTTCCGCCATCTAGTGGTTTAGAGAAAAATAATATCAAAGGCGCCTTTTACCCCAGGGCGCCTTTAGCCCCGTTGTTCCCTGCAGAACAAAAATGTTATTTCAAGGAAATATCATACCTTATTATGTTGTCTTTTTTTTTTTAAGAATGTCAAGATGAACTTTTGCGCAAAAAATAAAGAAAACATGCATGAGCCTGCACCCAGCTCGTTAATACTGCATTCCGATTGGCCAATCGCCATTAATTTAGTTGATAAATTATAATACATAGAGAATATTAATATTTAATTTGCACAGTAAGGTTTACATAATACACAGCGTTATTAATCTACAGGGGATGGTAAGGGGGGATGGTGGTTTTATAGAGGGGATGCTTTTTGTCATTTTTTACAAGGTGGTGTTTTCATTTGAATTTGTACAAATTCATGTGTAAAACGTAAGATGACATCAGTGGGGTGTAAGCAGAGCTTTTGAAAAACTGACATTGTACAAATCATACGAATTAGCCGCCAATAGTTTAAGAACATACTACATACCAAAAACACTAAATTTAATATTTAATTTACTAGTTTTATCCTTACAGCCAACACAATATTTAGTATCAATTTGTACAAATCACAATGTACAAATTAATGCGTAAATGTATGGGTTTTTTCAGAAAGTTTTAGAAAGTCCACCCCTAAACTTAAGCATCAGTAGGGCATAAGCAGGTCATATGAAAACGTATGAATGACAGTATACAAATTCCTACGAATTAGCCACAAATTTGCCAAAACGTAAAATAGCTACGAATTGCCAGGATGAGAAATGTATTGGAAATTGATGTTCCTTTGTGAATGATGGCAAAATGTGATCTCTACGCTTGGTAAAAGACATTTTTTACACCACAGTAGAAGTTAAATCGATCCATCAGATTTCTCATTAGTTGAAGAAGAGGAGGAACTAGTTAATGATAAAAGGAATTGGCCCTGCTGCTGTGATAGTATCTGAAGACTGCTGGGCTGGAACAGATGTATAGGCTAAGTGACCTTCCTCTGTGGAACCAGACCTCAATGATTGTCTGACCTCTTCACAGATATAGCCTACAGCCAGAACAGACTCTACAGCATCTCATACCGTAGCCACACAGCTCAATGTCAAACATCTTCTGAACGAAACAGGAAAGAATAGTGTTTTTGCACCACGTATTGACTCACAAACAGTTGGCTGCTTGTGTACTTGTCCAGAAATTTTAGCAGAAACATTGCAAAAATGAAACTGCTGCATAAACAGTATGAGCATCTCTTATTAATGAAGAAAAATGCAACATCAGGTTTGAATATTAGCCTTTTGATAGAGTTTGCCATATTTGAACATTTTCCGGTCATTCTAGCAGTGTCAGAAATTGCCGCACATTAAAAAACTGATGCCCAGTCTGAATTTACAATGAGCTTCACGCAGCAAATAACACACTTACAGATATTTGACATTCTCTTGTAGACGCTTGAACTCTTGTGGTTTGAATTTAGAGTAGTTCGCTTTTCCCTACCGATCAGCAGTTCTCTATTCCCAGCGGTGAGAGGAGCACATTGTGCTGCTGCTGAACACTTTTCTAGCTCACTCGTTTCATTCATATTTATGCCAGCTCATCTAAATTGTCCTCCCTAATAACGTGTGATCTGCATATTCTCACTTATATCAAGCACATTCATCTTTTTCAAACGCTTTGGAAACATTTAAATTATTGCAAAAGCTTGTCCGGTGCAAGGATATATAGTTGGGTCAATAAAAAAGTAAGAGTGTCCATGATAAAGAAATGAAGATGTTTTTTTTTTTTTTAAATCTAGTGTAAAATACACATGCCAAGTTCTTAGAAATATATTATTTGTGTATTTATGTTGGTTTCGTATGGTTTTGAAAGACTTGAAAAATTTCAATTTAATAACTCAAAAAATTGAAAAATCTTAAATTTCCCTACCTGCGAGTAAAAGCATCTTAAACATTTTTAAATATATTTTTCAAGATAAAAACTTTTTTTTTTTAAATATCATGAACTATATATATATATATATATATATATATATATATATATATTTTTTTTTTTTTTTTTTTAGTGCAGTTGCACCACATGACATTTTACAACCATAACTACCTTGCCCTTGAATTTAGGGTTGAATTAATTAATTAATTTCATTTATTGATTTGCTTACTTCACATGTCAAATTATTATTAAAAAAATTAATGAGTGTTTTATCTTCATTTTGATTTCAGGACAGTTGTTCCACCCTGACATACTTTTACTTTATCCCTCAAAAATTAAAAGAAAGTAAAATTAAAGTTAAAAATAAGCTTACCAGATGTGTGTTTTAAGTCTTTGTTTATATGAATTGCACTTAAAATGTGTTTTTTGATAAACTAATAGATGAAAAAATGAGTGCCACGTCATTGACCCGTAAGCTCACAGAGAATTAAATATTAGTCATTTTGTTTGCCTTTTAATTTTCACCACAGGCAATCTTCGATGCCAGAAGACAGACAAAATGATAAAAGGGAGAGATTGAAGGTTATAATGTCATTTTGCCATGACAAAGAAACTATCACAATTAGCATGTCGCAAAACATGAAAGTGTTTGTGAAGGATTTCCAGAAGCTTTGTGTTTCATGTTAAAACCCCTTTGGGATTCAGTCTGCATCAATCATTTATTATTCTTAAGTAAGACATTAGATTCTCATCACCTCTGTCATGCCACAGTGTAACAGAGGCTGAGTAAAGCACTTCATGACACGTCTATTGATCACTGTTGCACGGTGAGTGCGGACCAGGTTGAGAAGACATTGCAGTGCTGCAAGCTTCAAGTACATCTCTCAGGGGGAGGCTGTGATGAAATATTCAGTTGTTTGGGGCGCCGTATCCCCCAAGCATGTATAAAAGGCAGTGTGAAATAGAGAGACCTGGACACAGCTTAAGTCTGCATCAAGTGCAAAGCTGAAAACCTCTCCATCTCGCAGACTTAAGATGGGGCTAGAGGAATTAAACTTTCATTGAGCTTTAAATGGGTTACAGGTCAGCGGTCGATTCAGCATTTTGCGCTTTCATGAAGCTTTGGGGATAAGAAGAAACCTACCTGTTTACTTAACATCGCATCTCTGAGGAACAAGTGTTTTTTTTTCTGTCATTACCTTCAGTAGTCATGTTATAAATACAGCAAACACTCAAATCCAAGTGATTTCAGAACCCATCAAAAGCGGGAACAATGTTACTGTGCTACTTAATATGCAAAAGGCTGTTTTCCATAGTAAAATGCTGAAACGTTGGTTACTGGTATGTTTAACTCATCTAAATGTCCCTTTCTGAGTGTTTCTCCCGAGCATCCCTCCACAAACCTGTCAGTTTCCTAGGCCATTGTGAGGACACACACCACGCAGCAGCTCCTGACCACAGGAAAAAGGGAGCGGGACCTGTCATAAAGCATTCTCATTTACGGCTGCAGGGTGGACGCCTGGAGGAACAGAGAGAGAGAGAGACAGAAAGGGAGGGAGAGCGAGAGAGAGAGAACACTACTGTAAATGTCAAGAGATGCTACTGGAAGGCCACTCAGCACCTCCCAGCCTCCCATGCGAAAAGGCCACTTAGAGCAGTGGGCAGATAGCAGGCTGAGTTTATGTGCTGACCCAGCGCTCCAAATCAAACTTACAAATAGTAGGGGCTGGGCGGGCTGGGCAAGGGGGAGGTTGGGGAATGAGAGAGACATTGAAGGAGAGAGAAATTGAAAAAAAAAGAAGTAAACAGGACTTACAGCGACCTACATGTTTAGCACCAACAGTACATCATCCACCTTAGCTTACAGTAAATGTAGGATTGGGAAACGAGTACCTAAATAAAAACTAAATTTTCATCAAAAGAGATAAATAAAATAGCAGAAACAAATGAAGATTGTTAATGTTTATGGTCACGGCGCACACGTAATCTTTTGCAGTTTCCAGCACCGCATATTTAATGGCGTGCTACACCGCTGCTAAATCTACATTGCGATCAATGAAGTCTGAACAAACCGTTTCTGAGCGAATAACTCTCATGAGGCGGCACTTTTTAGTAAATCTAAACCCCAGAAAACAAATTATGCTGTCCAACTACAAAACAAATGAATTAAGCTGCTTTTCCCGCTATCTTAACAAACAACAGGTTACAGAACAGAGGTCATTTCTTTTTAATGTAGAGCTGTACAGGAGCTGCGTTAAGTTCAGACAACATGCAGAAATTTCAGATCCAATTTAGGCTTCAGATGCAATGGAATGTTTGAACTTGTGCGGCTAGACCTTATGTGACTACCTAGAAACACCCTCGCATTAGCGTTAACTAGTGTTTTTGTAACTTGATGAAAAAAGTGATATAATACGAAGTATAGTGTTATAAATGTACATACATTTTTTAAAAAAAATCCAAATATGAAAAACTTTAAAGGATTTATGATGATGATGACCGTTGATACGTGTCATCACAGGCTTGTGAAAACGGTCTATCATATGTGATTGTCATATACAATTGTTGTATTGTTCACCCCCTAGTGACAGTCACACAAAACGTTCAAATTGGTCATGAACTGGTCAAAATTCATCATGGTAAAACCGCCCATTTTAAAGAAGTGGAAATAAAGTTGTAGTGCAAAAATTGTGGTAACTATAACATCACGCTCATAGTTTTGATTAGAATACATCACATCGGTTTGGCAGTCGCTTACGGGATCATTTTTAAATGCATGTCTATGTTGCAAGATAGGCTCATTGGAAATACATGCCTCTATATACATTTCTGCAAAAGTTAAAAAAACATACCTATATGTATGAATCACTGCAGTTTCCACGTGAAATTAACACTAGAGGCAGTAAAAAAAAAAGTGGCAGTGGCAATCTTTTATTTCTTTTCACACAAAGTATGAGTCTACACACAGAGTTTTGATTAATAAAGCCTAATTTTCACACAGTTACTTGCAAAATATTATATTATGGCTTCAAAACAATTTTAACATCCTGCGCAATTTGAAAACTGATACTTTTGAACGATTTTCGGTTTACCGAGTCGGTTTGCTCGGTATCAACCCCGTGAAACTACGATTCGAAAAAACAGCTCAAATCCCCATGAGGAAGTTAAAATAGTACAGCTGCATGAACAAATGCATTTTTATACGACTTTTGCACACTATTGGTTAGGTTTAGGGTTGGGTTTGGTGTAGGGGATATTTCCAACACGATAGAGCATCAACCTTTAGCAACGCTACCCAGATATTTGAACCAAACATAATAAAAACATGCCACGGTCACGTATTGAACGTGTTTTAGTGTTCACTTTAAAACTGCCGCGAAACGTGCAGTCAGGTACGTAATAGCAGTGTTGCAGAAATGTATTTAGAGGCATGTTTTTCCAATGAGCCAGGGTTGCTATCATGACAACTCTCAGAAGATGTCAGCATGGTAATGGATATGACAATGTTAATGTATTTTGTTTTTTGCTGCTGAATTTTTGCTGTTGTTGGTTATTGCTGTTGTTGTAGATTATTTTAGATTGCTGCAAAGCAAGTACAGGAACTAGCTACTGCCAATACCCAGATGCTGTGAGTAATTAAGACATACTGCTGCTGCACAAGCAGCATATATAATAACCTGTAGCAGATCTATACAGGTGGAAGCTGGAAAGGTGGAGGGTTTCAGAGTAACTCTGTAAGTGCGGTGCGAAATGCTCTAGTGGATGCTAACCAGCCATTTAAATGTAAAGCAGCAGGCTTATTGGATGTGTATGCAACATAAACCAATCAGCTTGTGCCAAGCAGTTTAACACTGTCACCTTTGCAATAACTGTTTGATATTTTTTGATCTCTGAAATTATGTAATTTAATCTGTAATGGAGGGGCTAGGGCTGCAACTCGATTCTTTTTGAGTATTCAATTTTAAAAATTACATTTTGCTGTGTCGAGTAATCAGCAAAATACCATAAGTGGCGCATTCCGCAAACACAGGAGAATACATCATCTTTCTCAATTTCAGAATAAACGTTTATATGTTTTGAATCCATACATTCAAGAAAATACAGTGGCTGTAGCTTTTCTTTCATAAAGAAATGGCCAAATATTAAAGATTAAGTGGAATTTTGAATTAAATGTTGTTTAGTCTATATTAATGTATATTATGTACATGTACATTATGCATAATGTACATTAGCTCTATTGTTTATAATACATTACGTATTTTAACAGTTTTGTTCAGTAAAATGAACTCAATATGATACTTGCTTTTGATACTATATTTGAACTGATTATTATTGCCTCACTGCTATTATATATGTATTTTAAGTCATTTTAAAGGCTATTGTTCACTTAGGTCTATTTTTATTACTACAACAAATGTATTGTAATTATCCAATTACTCAATTAATCATCAGAATAATCGACAGATTACCAGATTATTCATAATGACAGGCCTAAATGGAACTGCCAAGGAACTAGAATTGTCAATAGGTGTCAAAACCAGAATTGTTCAATACTTTACGATTTCCATCCTTAAATATGTCTGGTTAACATGATTGTTTTAGACCATGACTCGCAAGACTTCTTTTTCTTCTTTCCTTTTTAAAAAGTGTTAGGAATGGAAAATACATAACTAATGCAGGATTTTCAGTGCTGTTCGTAGCATTTTTCAGGCTTATTTGCATTAATGAAATGGCTGTTCCTTGTCACAGTATGTTGTCTTTTATTCCCCCTCCCTTTCTTTATGCCGTCTCTAAAATCCCTGTGCGACTCCTCGCGGGAGTGCTGTGGGAAAATCCGACTGTCAGTGACGACAAGACAAATGAATCGCGGTGTCAGGCGCTCGTGACTTCAACGATGACAGATTGAGAAGAACTGTCCCTCCGTCGACAGGCATGCTTCAGTTTTGAATTAATAAATCTGAATAAAATATTTCCCCTCTCATCACAAGGAGCTCTGCCGTATGTTTCCATTCCCAGTGAGCTTGTGCAGTGAGTGA
Organism: Cirrhinus mrigala; assembly: GCA_036247105.1. Classification (NCBI taxonomy): domain Eukaryota; kingdom Metazoa; phylum Chordata; class Actinopteri; order Cypriniformes; family Cyprinidae; genus Cirrhinus; species Cirrhinus mrigala. The sequence continues at coordinate 12,999,532 of CM070008.1, forward strand.
CCGAGGTGGACAGTGAAGACAGCTAACCGTAATTCCACCTTACCATCAGATGCCAGTCTGCCTGTGTTTGTGTTTCTCTGAGAAAAAGAAGGAAAAGGAAGCGCTGCTCTGGTTTTCCACAGCATCCAGCTGTGAGAGTCAAGTGTCAAGCCCTGGACCAGCTGCAGCGTGATTTCTGCATTTCCTACACTGCAAAAAATGACTGTGAATTCAACTGTAGAAAACTGTAAAAATGCTACAGTAAAAACCTGTTAAATGGTTAACGGTAAAATTTACAGTAAATAACAGTAAATTGACATTCCCAATATTCCCTGTGTTACATTTTTTTGTTACATTTTTTTTTGTTGTTGAAATAACTCTTTCTTCTTAGTTTTTTCTTAGCAGTTTTGTACATTAGGGTTGTATCTTATATCTAATGTTGTTAAATGAATGTTTATTGCATTATTTCAGTTTCATGTGTGTTACCATGATGGTGTTTATTGTTTGTGTGAATGACACTGTGCACCTTCTATATATGTTAATATTTAAAAGCTGCTTGTGATGGGCTTTGGTTCATCATGTGACTTTCTCATCACCACTTGCTTTTGGTGGTTATCAGTGTATTACAAAGGTACAAAACAGATTTCAGTACTTCAGTAGGTTGGTACATTAACATTATATCAGTTAATGAAATTACGGTATTTAGCTGTAAATTTAAGTGAAAACCATAAAACGTAAACCATAAAACATTGCTACCGTATTTTATGGAGTTTTTCTTTTTTTTACAGAGTAATATTCTGGGGAGAGGAAAAACTGAGATTAAACAAATATTGTTAAAGAACCCTAAAACCATTAAAGGGATAGTTCACTCAAAAATGAAATTTTTGTCATTATTACTCACCCTCATGTTGTTATAAACACATAAGACTTTCATTCATCTTCTGAATACAAATTAAGATACTTTTGTTAAAATCCGAGAGCCTTCTGACGAACGAAACTGACACGTTCAATGCCGAGAAATGCAGTAAAGACATTGTTAAATTCTCAATACTGGAATGAGTAAAAATACCGTATTACAGTAATAAGAAATGAATGTCCACTGAAAATAGTTACAATTACACATAAAAGAATACATTTTATTCTGATTTTGAGGTGAAATGTGACCTGGACGTATTTTCATTATTTTCACATTAATTAGGACACATATTGTGGAATACTGTGAAAAAATATAGGAAGGTGAATTTCACAGATTTTGAACGAGTGTCCAACACAGTTTATTAATAGCATAATAACATCACATAAAAACAAACAGAAGTCTTAATATCTGTCTCAATGATTTTCCACAAACCGAATTGATTTATTGCAGAGAGCAGCTGCTTTAATCGCCGTAACTAATGACCTTTTAGACAGGAAAACAAAATCCCTTTAAAATGAGGGAAACCAAGCAGTCGTATTGTTAAATAGGTGTAAATGGTGCTGGAACAATAGGGAAAGCATCCCCTGGAATCTGTGGCCCACAAGGAGCAGGATAATGTATGTGAACATCTGGTGTGTGCAGAGGGCTGCCAGGACAAGACAAAGCCACGTGTCCAGGCATGGATGCACACACACGGTCTCCGGCGACACACACATGGACACCTCACCTGGCCAGCCTCAGAAAAGAGGAATAAAGACTCTGAGGAACAATGGCTCTTGTAATAGAACTGGCTGGGGCTGAAAAGAGCGGAGGATAAAAGAGAAAATGCTGAGAGAAATGAGGGAAGGAAGCAGAATGGATTAAAAGAAAGAAAGAAAGAAAGAAAGAGAAAGAAAGAAAGAACAGCGAAAACACATCCATGCCTACAGGGCAAAGAGTATATAGCTGGTGATGGAAAGGGAATCTGCATCTAAATGTGACAAATCTTTATGCTCAAAGGCTTAGCAAATGAATATGCATGAGAGAATAAAATTATATGCCTTTAAGCAGGGCACTTATTCTGTGTGTTCACCCTCAGAGGATTTTCAAAGGTACAGCTGAATATGAAGACAATATACTGCAGAATCAAATAGCAAAAACGGCCATATAAAAAAGCCCTCGGCCAAGTATAAATGTCATGACACCATTCAATGTCATGCCGACTGGAGCCTCAGAGGGTTCAGGCAATGCAGAGAAAGATTAGATATTTGCAATTACAATCCATAAAATTCAAGTACAGTTTTACCAACATCTGCCATAGATACAATAATGAATATACACATATACATTTTTTATTACATGATTCTTTGGAATACTTGATTCTGGTTGGTCAATCACACTGTAACATTCAGTGTATGCTATTTTCAGTCGCTCTCTTCTGACATAATAAAATTAATATTTAAATGTGCACTTCTTTATTAACTGATCACCCTGTCAGAGCTTGGAGTTATGACTGGCTGATTATGCATTATTCCTTAATGATTGTAATGTACTAATTTATTGCAATTTAATGTATTGTTATGCAAATGTAAGCTATTAAAGGGATTTTTCATTCAAAATTTTAATTTCTGTTAACATTTACTCAGCAGATATTATGAAGAATATTTGTTTATATACTTTGTATTAGTGGTGTCCAATACACCATTTGACTCAATTGGCTTTTATTTAATGGACATAAAAAATACATTCTTCAAAATGCACTGTAAAAATTGTTTTTACGAAAGTTGTAAATAAAACACAGTCCCCCAGTTTCACAGACCAGGCTTAAGCCTAGTCCTAGACTAAAATGTCTAGACTAAGTCTGAGCTGTTTAAACTGAAAGAAACTTGCACTGACTGATCCTAAAATATATCAGTGCCTTTACTTTGTCTCAAGATGCACGCCAGTATTTTTATTTATGATTTTTTTTTTTTTTTCTTTTTCTAAGCGTGTTTATTAAAAATGCTCTAATTGAACTATGGCCTAATCCTGACTTAGTTTAAGTCCTGTCTGTGAAACTGTGGCAGTATGTTTTACAAGAAAATTCAGTTTATTTTAGCGCCGTTTATTTGTAATTCATTGTAAAATTTACTAGCAATGTGAAAATTGCTTCTACACCAGTGTTAGATTTACTGAGTGAAACAGTTTCCACAAAGAAATTGCTGTTCCTGTCAAATAATTACAAACAAACAGCAAGTAACACATTGAACATATGAAGACTGAAATAGTATTTTCCCATATAACATACTCCAATAATCTTATTCATGCAGGCTTGGAATAACATAAGGTAAGGAACTGTCATATAGCCACAACATCTTCACTGCTTGTTCCCAGGTACATGGAATGAAGATAGTTTTGATCCAGATGGGGTCTGGCAGCTGTGGCCATCACCTACAACCATTTTTGGTTTAGATTGGGGGGAGAGACTTATGAGGACAGGATGTTTGCTATAATGGACTATGTGATGCAAGGTAGACCACAAAATGTCTTACCCTCAGGTGAGAGCTGGAGAACATCTAGGTGCTGGGCAAAACAGACATAATGGGGGAGGGGAAGTTAGAGATGAATGGGCCATCAAATACTGAAGAAACGTCAGATGAAAACAAGAAGCATCATTTAAAAAGGCGGCAAATGTGCAGTGCAATCAACGTGAAGATTTTTGGGAAGAACACACTGCCTCTGATTTGGGTTTTTTGTTTGCGATCCCCATTAACTGTTGGGGAGAAGAAAATCCTGACAAAAATCATGTACTGTGTGGGGAGCATAATATGAGAGGAATAAGGATCATATTGTCATAGGTCATACTGTTGTATAGTAAAAACATTCACCGTAAGGAAATTGTTTTTGTTTTTTTTTATTTTTTTTAAGCCCATCAACTTTAAATTTACAGAATGCTAATAACGTAAGAGTCAGTATCGCTCTCAAACTACTTAAAAGGATAGTTCACCCAAAAATGTAAAATTTGCTGCTGAAAGCCACCCAAGACTTTATTTCTTCAGAAAAACAGTAAACAAGAATTTTAGCTGAAACCATGGTCCTTGGTGATTCATAAAGTGCAAGTAAAAGCATATCTGGAAACACAACATGAATACTCGTGGTTTCTGATGATACACTGAGCTCTTATGAAATGAAACAATCGGCCTATGCAAAAGCTAAACATTATTTACAACATTATTACATAATACATAGCCTCGGGTAAACGGGAATGTCTGATTCTTTTGTGTGATCTGGTTCTTTCAGACAGTTCAGTGAATTGGTTTAAAAAACTGATTCACTAGTTTGTTTGCGTAATCACGCAATAACATAACACATACTCAACTGTATTATTAAAGCACCTAATAATGATGAGAAACGTGACGTTTTACATGTCTTAAGCATATAAAATTATTGAACTAGTCTTAATCAACTCACCTTTTACATAAACCATAAGAAATAATAAAAACTTTTTTGCATCTTTATTAAAGCGCTTGGTTCACGCATGCACTTATCACCGACTCGTCTGTCCTCAATTCAGGGTACTGTTGAAATAACTGGAGCACTGAATAAGTTGGCAAAAACCAGCATCATAATATATACACCAGTATTGTATATACATCGTTATTTTGGATCATTTTGAGTCAGAGGGTGATTCTATAATTGCAGGTACATTTGGTGTTTTTTTTTTTTGTTTTGTTTTTTTCCCTGCTTTTTTCAAATGATTATATTTTTTATTATTTTAATAAGGTGTTACTATGAATTACAAGATTTAACAGTCCATAACAATATAATAATTTCTGTAAAAAGTGTCTTAAATAGCTGAAAATCATGTTTTCTTGTTGTCCGAATTAGTCTATTTTTTCCGTCATGTATCATTGTGCAATCAAAAATATTTTATTGTACTTTTCTTTTGGTAATATTTAATTCATTTTATTTATAAAATCCGTAAATAGTCATTTACATAATTCTACAGCATTATTTTAGAAAAATAATAACTTTTTTTCTTACAAAAATGTGTGTCTCCAAATCTTTTGTCAACTCTGTTAATGTACCATACATTGCTTTTATATTAGTGGAATTATCTCCCACAGCTAAGCAAGATACAGGAAATGATGTCACTTTCCGTCACTGAATAAGTGACAGGAAAAAAGTGAAGCACTGAAAAGTATGTATGCTCTCTGAGAAAATATTTGAATCTAAAAAGTTTTTACACCAAGAGATATTTTATAAAGTGACAAAACTGTTACCACAATGTCAAAAGGAAAACAGAATTTATCATTGATCACACACTGTGTTATTTAAAAGTCTTTTAATCATAATTTCATTAGTGTCATGTGCTCTTAGCATTTATGCTAGCAAGTGGAGTTTTTGGCCCAAAAAAAGTAAAAGTAAAATTGTAAAAGTAAAAGTAAAATTGTCAATTCTTTTACCGTCAAACTCTGTTACCAAGGTAGAGTAACAATGCTGAGAATGCTGTAACAGAATTTCACAGTCCACTGGACTCTTCTGTCAATTCTGTTTCTTTACAATTCTGTTATTTAAAGGGTTAACTCTGTTTATGAACTATTTTCACATAATAAATAAATAAATAAATAAATAAATAAATAAATAAATAAATAAATAAATAAATAAATAAATGTATTTATTTAAATAGATTTTTCCTGTTATGATTTACTGTTATTTCTGCACATTGCCTAATTTGTCTGTAACAGAATTGACAAAAAAATACCATAAATAACTATTTTCAGTAAGTAAGTAAGTAAGTAAGTAAATAAATAAATAAATAAAATTGTTGTTTAAAATCTCAAACATTATTGATGTATTTTTATAACATGTTTATAATATAATAATTTAAACCTTTTTTATTTTATTTTATTTTATTTTATTTTATTTATTTATTTTACTGGATATTATCTATAATGAAGATATTGTTTTTTATTTTTATTTTTATTTATTTTATTTTTTATTTTTTGTTTGTTTGTTAAATATATGCACAGGTGAAATATTGTCTCAAATAATATATATATATAAAAAATATACTGTTAAAATAAGTGTTGAAATGAAAGGACTCTTTGTCTAATAAAACATAAGAACAAAAATGAAAAAATTATTTTTCCTGTATGATTTACTGTTATTTCTGCACATTGCCTAATTTGTCCATAACAGAGTTGACAATACTATAAAGACATATGTTTTTTTTTTTTGTTTTTTTTTTCTCATTAAAAGCAATAAATAAAATAAAATAAAATAAAATAAAATAAAATAAAATAAAATAAAAGGAGGTATGTTTTCAATAAGTTACTGGGAAGAATTTTTGTTGGTGAACATTTATTTATTTATTTATTTTTTAACTTTCTGAAATGCCAAATGCATCTCCAGTTATAGAATTAACCCAGAGTGACTGTCAGGTGTGTCTGAATATGAGTCTGGCAACCTGGTTTATCTAGTTCACTATAAAGAACCGGTTCAGAAATGATTAATTCACAAATCGGACAAGTTTATAATGTTGTGATTCACCCCATAGCTGGGTGGTTTGGTTCAAAGCTTGTACATTTTTAACGACTTTTTAAAAATCCCAGAGAGAGAGAGAGAGGAAAAAAAAAATCTAGTTATTCAGGTTTTGTACACTCTCAAATTACTTACATACTGTTGAACTGTATATATTTTCAAAATATTTAATTTTCATATGTACTTACTGTTAATTCTAAATAATGACTACAAGTCAATAATGTATTGTAATCTTTAATTATTATTTTATTTTTTATTATTATAGTTTTTGTTATACAGTATAATTTGCAATGCCTTATGGGAATTCACTCAAAAAGAAACACTCGTATCTTCATCTTTGTGCCTTCATCTGTTCTGATTTTCATATACTTGTTTGCTTCAAATTAAACATTCTAATCATGTGATTTATGAGCTGGTTGGTTTAATTAATAGCTTTTAACTTTATTGAATATTTTTTTGAAATAAGGAAAAAAAAATTAATGAGAAATATAGTTCTGGTCCAAGGCTGTTGAAAAAGTGGGCGGTCACTGTTCTCCTACTCAGAAAGATATCTCAATCAGCCCTTGATTAACACCTGGGGTCAGCGTTTGTCCAGTGAAATTATTTACGTGATTTACGGTGATACAACACTGCGAACACTAAGCAGGCCGCCTTCTCTGCTGGAAGTTTTCATCTCTCATACGCAGCCACATTTAATAACCTAATAATGATGAGGCCAGTTCCCTGATGGCAAAATATTTCCTCCGCACAATAAGGTAATATAAAAGAGAGGGGAAAATACAAGGCGAAAAAAATATAGAGGACAGAGAAGGAGGAAGAAAGAAGCTGCAGGAGCCCGAGCAAAATGTCTCTAGTCAGGAAGGAGTTAAGGCCATAAAGATGTACCTCAGCCCTGACCCTTCACACTCCAAGGTATCCCCTGCGTGGAATTCTTATTCCCCACCAAACTGACAAAGTGTTTTTAATCTTTTCTTGCCCTCTCTCCTGGAGATTGGGGAAACAAAAATCAATACTCGCTGGCAGGCGATCTAGCAAGCGGGTGAATTACAGAGGCCGCACTCCGGCCACAGCGCACAGAGGGAGGCCTTGGAGGCGAGGGACCTTGGGAGTGGCGTTTGAGATGCAGGGGTCAGCGGTTCAGCCCAGGTCCGCAGTCTGAGGAGCGCCGTATTTACTGCAACGGCTCACCGTAATGAAAAATAACTCCAGGAGAGGAAGAGAGAGAGAGAGAGAGAGAGCGAGAGGGAGAGATAGAGAAAGGAAGAGAGAATCTCAGTGAGGATGAGGAGATTGAGAGGAGGGAGGGGGGTGTTTTATGTCTGTCAGCAAGCTCTCAAACAAAAGCTTAGGAGGAGAGAATCACAGGTGCAGGGTGGATCATTACACATAAACACACATAACGGTAGAGCAGTGTGTGAGTCTAGATTGCTTATTATCTGTTCAACCAATCACACCCCTCATCATACACTGTAAAATGTAATAAGTTGACTTTACTTAAAAAAGTTTGGAAACCGATTGCACTAAAAAAAAAGTAAAATAAAATAGGAATAGTATGTTGTACTGACAAATGCTTGTATTAATGTGTACACATTCAACAAACATATGTAAAAAAAATATATATATTTAAACAAATAAAATAAAAAATAGGAGTGCAAGTGAGACTGAGTAAATCGATACACATGAAACACAAATAAATAAAATATAAATTCAGTATACACAAAAACAAAACAAAATAAAGAGAGCATAAACAAAATAAACATAGGCCTTAATATTCATAAATGATAAGAAATGCAGGCTATTCTGCTTGTTTTTAAGGACTGATTGATGATCACATGAAAAAAAAAAAAAAAAAAAAACCTTACATTGGATTACATTGGATCCAGGTCTGTAATTATTTAACGTAACATGCTAAATGTGGCTCAATTTTTCCTTATATGACAATATGTCTGTGATCATGGACATCAATTCATCTAAAAAAAAAAAAAAAAAAAAAAAAAAAAACGTACTACAGCAATAAATATAATGTATATAGCGGTCAAAAAGTCTTTTTTTTTTCTAGCTCCGGAAAGATATTGTTTGGGTTCCATTTCTACCACAACTTCACTTTAATCTCTCTATCATTGTTTCATTTTAAATAATAAAAAAATAGAAGAACACTGAGTTTGTTGTGCCTGTTTGTAGGGCTGCACAATTTGGCCAAATTGTTGTTTTTATCAATATGACTAATTCTGATTATTATTATTATTACTAAATAAAAACACTAAACAAAACAATAATTATTGTTAATGACTATCAATATATTTTACAGAAAACTGCAGCATGACCTGTTAACATGCAGGAGGCCTAATTATAAATGTTTAGAAAGGTATAAGAATTTATTATAAAATTAATTATGATTAAAAAAATCAAAATTTTTTTTGGTCGGAAAATCTTATGCATTCACTGAGAGAGAGGAAAAAACTTAGAGAGAAGTATAATTATTCCTATTTTTACCCAAAATAAGGTGTTAATATGTAATACATGTAGTGTAATGTTTAATTTATACAGGAAATCCCTAATATAGACAAAGGTATACGCTTTTGTGTAGCTGAATAAAACTCAGATAGAGACGTTTTAACTCATGTAACATGGAGACATATCTGTACGTTTGCAACTAAATGGTCACAATAAGTTATTTCAATAAGTTATTTCAAAAACTCGACTGATGTTAATAAATTAATTTGGAGCAAAATCATGTCATTAAAATGTTCTCAATAGACAACATGTTTGCACGCGTTCTACTGGAGTAAATTTGAACACACAGACTGATTTTTTTTTATACGTTCAACACATATGCCGCACTGTACAGCACTGGTGTGCGTTACCTTAGTTATGTAAGGTGCGTGCGGCTTGAAGTTGTGCTGCACACACCGATTGGTGGATGACATTAAAGTACAACAAGAGTGATTTGAAAGCACGCAGAACTGTCTGCACTCTATAGTTCTTGCGGAACTTTGATTTTAAAAACGGATCTTTCTGCGCAGCGCCGCTTCAAATCGAACGCCCCTTAAAAATCCAATTGACAACCTCGCAGCCGCAGGGCCCTCCCCTTAAATCGAGGCCCTAGGTGACCGCCTGTATCGCCTGTTGGACGGGCCGGCACCGCTTACTATAGTTTACTTATACAAGAGTTGTAGTAACTAACAAAGAACTGTTGGGGGAACTTGATTCTTTACTTTAAGTTACTCTTGACGTAGTATAGCTACTCAATGACTCCCAGAGTGCATTGCGACATGAATAAATTATGCAATTGCTTTGCTTTACTGTTGTTGTTTGTATTTGCCAATTTGCTGTCTTGTGTCAGTAGTAGCACAACAAAAAAACAAACAAAAAAGCTAATAAAATATTTATTGATACAGTTAATAAAAATAAATAAAATTAAGCTGTTACCATTGTTGTGATTCACGTGCTGAATGTTGAAGTCTGTGTACCCCAAAAATTAAAAGATTGTATCAACCCAGTTAAAAGCTTCTTAAGGTGTTTATAAAAAACTGTGAAATTGTAAAAGATCATTAATGAATATGAAAAATACACAACCTAATGATTTAATTAGGTTTAATTAATTAACTTCTAAAAGCAATCTATTTATTAATTTTCTTCCCTTGAAATCAAATAACTCTGATTTCATGTTGTACTGCTGCATCAATAGAAAGAAAACAATAGTAATTTAAACAAACATAGTGTTCACTGTATAAACTTGGATTTAACCCTTATTAAAGAAGAAGTTCACTTCCAGAACAAACAGTTACAGATAATTTACTCACCTCTTTGTCCTTTAAGATATTCATGTCTTTCTTTCTTCAGTTTTAAGAAATTATGTTTTTTGAGGAAAACATTTCAGGAATGTTCTCCATATAGTGGACTTCTATGGTGCCCGCGAGTTCAAAATTGTCCTACATCGCTGCAGAAGTACCGACCCAGTGTTTACAAAGTGAATGTGTAAAGAAGGTCAAACACCCTTTACAAAAAAAAAGGTAAAACAGCGATGTAGGACGATTTTGAAGTTGCAGGAGAAAATGGGATGGGAGTTTTTTGACCTACCCTAACTGTCTTGAAACGGAGGTGCACAGACTATGCATACACATCGCAGAGCTAGACAAGACGAGCATTTGAGGGTACCAAAATAACCAATCGTTTTGCTAGATAAGACCCTTCTTCCTATTTCTTTATGACTGAAGAAAGAAAGACATGAACATCTTGGATGACAAGGGGGTGAGTAAATTATCTGTAAATTTTTTGATCTGTAATGTTTTGTTCAAAAAAAAAAAAAAAAAAAGTTGTGATGTTTTCAAAAACAAAATACTGAATATTCACTTTGGAAATTATTAAAAATGATCAGACACTTTAAATGTGAAATTAAAATCTCCAGTAGCAAGTCACTATTATTGATTTGAGTCCTTGCGATTCAATGATTCAGTCAAACAGATGATTCATTCAGGAGCGAAGCAGTTGACTGACTTAAGTCAAGAGTTGATTCAACCGATTCACTAAACAAATTCATTCAAAAAGCTGATTCATTCAGTAGGAAACAGTGTCACGTGTTGCTCAGAGATGCAAAACAATGTCTTTATCTTTATTTGGACAATATGGCGTCTAAACGTAAGTCTCTTAATATTAACTTTTGTTTATTGAACTGTTGTATAAAATCAATATCACATTTGTGATTTTGCTGATATTTGGATAAAAATGGTATTCTTCATGTGATTTTGGTTAATTATGTTGTTTATATATAAATATAAAAGACATACAAGGCCATTTTAGCCCCGATTTTGAATTTTGGGGGTATCCTAAATGTATTTTTAATAGACTAAATCACAGAGTGAAAGCATCAACTCTAAATGTGCACACAGAGAAGTTTATGACTTCATCACATAGTGAATGCATGCACTCAGAAATTTCATTTTTGAAGAATATCTTGATTATATAATCAAAGTGAATAAGGGATAAGATCGTAAAACTTAAAATGGCCACAAGAATGCCTTAAAGTATCTTAAAGTTCATGTGATATTATTAATTATTATTTACTGAAAATCTACACTCTACACTACAAATCTACACTAATTCTGCTTTGTGCATAATAGTTTAGTAGTGATGTCAGATTTGTAAATAAATCACTCTTTTAATTGAATCTTTTTAATGAATCAGTTTATTCATTTCACAAAACGAGTCTAATTTGTTCACGATTCTGTCTGTGTCAGACTATTACAGATTGGTTTTGTTAATGGAAATAAAGCTGAAATAAAGCAAATAGAAATATTAGATGAAAAGTATTAAAAAATTAGAAATGTTGCCTTGGCAAATAACACAAGTTTAAATTGAAGTACTAACTGGAATAAAAATAAATTACAGCTAAATAAAAATATTAATACATTTAGAAAAAAAAAAAAAAAAGACAAAAGCAGTCAACAAAATTACTTAAACGTAAACTAAAATTAAGAGAAGACCAAAGATATGAATAATAAAAACTAAATTAAAATGCCAATACTATAATAGTAAATTAAGTAATACTAAAATAACACTGGATCCATTTCCATTGGTTAACACTGAAAAAGAATCTAACCGTAAATAACCTGACCTTCTTATGAATTCAGAATTAACTGATTTAAAATAAATGTGTTGTGTTGTGTTGTGTTGGGTGTTGTGTTTGTTTTTGTCATTTTGGTGCTTGACAGCCCCAATTTATTGTTCATTTTCTTTATAAAAAGAGATGCCAAGATATTCTTCCAAAATTCTCTTTTTGTCTTCCAAGAGAAAAAGTAATACAAGTTTGGATTAACATGAAGATGAGTAAACACTGACAGAATTAATTTCACTGGCATTTTCATTTGTATACAAGATGTCCACATTTAATGGTGCCGATATTAACAAACTGCATAATAAATTAATAAAAGGCATGGATTGGGAAAATTTGGCTTTAACTTTAATGCAATGGAAAATATTCAGAATACGTTGCCCATTTTATCACTTGGGTTTGTCACAGTCACAATACACTAAATGCTATTCAACAAAACATAAAGCACTTACTATTGAACAGCTAAATTTAGAAGTCTTTCACAATCAATAGGCTGGCTGGCACCTGTCGATTTGTTTCTTTCTCTGTTAATTATCCACTCTAGCCTAGCAGCTGTCGTTAGCAAATCAAATAAAGCCAAATTACTTTATGTACAATAAATCTGTATTTCTTTTCTAATGTGCTTTTAAGAGTTTAAAAAAATCATCATAAAAACCTGCCATTTTAAATTAAGCACAGAGTATCATTCTGTAAATGCACAAATTAAGTTTTGCTCTATGAGATTAGTACATCAAAGACAGTGAATATTCAACCTCTTTACTGATTATTAAGATATCTGCATATTTGCATTTACAAATCATTCCAAATATTCTTTAACGAGGTGAAAGAGCAGATCAGAATATACTTTTCTCATATATTTGGTGCCATTCCCAGAAAGCTCATTCAAGACCGACAAGGACACGCTATATATTACCAATTCACCAAATGAAGCCTTTTTTTTTATTTTCTCTATATGAAATAAGCACCTCATTTAGGTAAACAAACATTCTGTGTTGATGGGGAGATTGTTTCAGGAAGCTGTTGCAAAAATGTCAGATTACTCAATTATCCCACCACCCGACAGCTGGCAGGCAAAACAATTAGGACTGTGAAGATGATAATGATGATGATGATGAACTGAATCTATAATGCCTTTATTTTTTAAAACAAAGCAAAAGAATTTCTGTCATGACCCTGGGCTTGCAGGCCTACAACAGGGCTTGGTCTGGATCATACAGTCTGATTGTTGGGACAGAGAGAAGATAATGCTGGGATGACAAACAATGGTAATTATGCAGTTTTAATTATGGCTGTCTTTTGAAGGCATGAAGCCAGTATTAAGGCCGCCGCAGAGTAACCAGCACAGTTTCCATTGAACATTTTGGAGCCTTGGGAGTCCATTGCTGTAGATTGATTTAGACAACAGAAAGGAGGTGAGTCTTTCTGTGATCGATGATTGAAAGGTAGCTGATTTGCTCGCTCTCAAAGGGCTCCCTTGCCCTTTATCTGAGGTGATAGTGGAAAAAAACAGTTCACACAAAAATGTATTTAGTAACATGACATTAAAATCAACCAGACAGGGTCCACAAAAAAGTATTTAGGGAAAAAAATCTCATATATTCTCATATTTGTTTATTACAAATATTGGTTTATAGGGATCAATTTTTACTATTAACTAGTTTCTTATTAGCACGCATATTACCAGCATATTGACTGTGAAATTAATAAAGCACATATTAATGTCTTATTCTGCATGATCATATTTTAGTCTCCCTAATCCTACTTCTAAACCTGACAACTACCTGACTAACTATTAATAAGCAGCAAATTAGGAGTTTATTGAGGCAAAAGTTGTAATTAAGGGGGATAGGATGCAAAATTCACTTTTACATGTTGTTTGCATATAACTGTGACTTAGCAGTGTGTGGACACAACCACCCTACAATGATAAAAATCCATTCCCTCCCCAAAAAAAAATAAAAAATAAAAAAACAGTCTCAATTATCAAGCTGTTTAGGTTTTCTGAGCAAAATGATGTCATATTGCTCAAGCCCCGCCCATGGCCACTGACAGACTATCCCATATTATTATATTTTAGTCAGTTCTACACTGTCTGCTATTTTATTTGTGCTCGAGCAGCTGTAGCGACAACAATGTCTTGTAAGCAAAGCAGGTGTTTTGTAGTTGGACGTAAAAGTAAACATAAGAGTTTTCATTTTCTCCCGACATCAGAGCCACTGAGGACGCAGTGGATTAGTTTTGTTTTTGATGGTAATGCGCCACCGAATACACCTAAATTTGTTTATGTCTGTGCAAATTATTTTCTGAATGAGGGACAATTCAAGGCAGACTTTGCTAAAAAGTCCTAGAAGAAGTAAATCTCACACTATATATTTTGTTATGACTATTTGCAAATCGTCTTTCCTCTTCCACGAAAGAAAGGGACGGGGTGAGCAAAGCTCATTAGCATTTAAAGAGTCATGCATCGAAACGGGCTGCTGTAAAAAGAGCTGTTTTTGACAAGGTAAAAAGGGTGTTGTTTTACACGACCACTGAGGAATTTTAACCAAAGTATGTTACAGATATTTCATGAAGACCCTAAAGAATCATACCAACTTGTGGAAAAGGGGCGTCCAATGTCCCCATTAATAGTTAGAGGTGGGTAGTAACAAAGTACATTTACTTGAGTACATTTTTGGAAAATTTTTACTTTTAAGAGTAGATTGAAAGATGGGTACTTTTATTTTAACTCGAGTACTTTTCTAGCGAAAAAAAAACCCTGTATTTTTACTTCACTACACTGGGCGACGTTCCTCTTGTTACTTAATTTTAGGCAATACATGTTAAGAAATGCATAGTTTATCCCGAGCATGCTATCTGTTTTATCTGGGGTACGAACAATGCCCCTTTCGCGAATGAATCACTCTTTTGAGTCGATTCTGTTTAAGGCTCTCTTCCTTGAAAAAAAAAAGCCTGCAAAATGGTCTGAATTGGTTCGCAAATCACTTTGAATGATTTGTTCAGGTTCCTGCACATAATGAATCGTCTGAAGTGGTTTCTCATTCGTACCAGGAAACCACAGAGAACATAAAGACCTACAATAATTTGAAGCTAAATCTGCAAATTTTACTGTTGGCCTGCAATGAGGATCTTCATTAGAACACAGTGTGTGCTGTCTGTGAACGATTCCACAGGTAGCCTATCAATTTCATTTAAGTAATACTTCGTACAGTAGTAGTGGTAAGCTAGATCGACTGTCACGTGAAATGTGTAAAGTGAAATTAATTAAAAATGTCGACCGCAGCATTTCATTTATAGTAGATTTGCTTTTATTACATTGCATCGAATTTAATTTTGAGCACAATCTGCAGCGTTGAGCAATATAACCAATCACACGTTTCTGTTGCGCTTATGAATGCAATGTCCAATCAGACGAATTTTGATTCGTCACCACAGAGATCTCCAGAGTTGTTCAGTGTGCACGCTAATTGACTAAATTCTGATGAATATGTATTCGCAAAATCTCTCATCAACATAAAGTGTAGAAAAGAAATGCAGCGTAGACAGCTTCAGTAATTATAATGAGAGTTTTTGCGAAAATGCACAACTCATAGTTTTAGACTGAAGTCATGGAGCACTTTTGTGTTTCTTTATGTCATTTGTTCCCAGTTTGTCTACTCTACCCACCTCTGGTTAATAGTGAGGCCCCCAAAAGTGTAAAGTGTAACCCAAATATTTGGTATCGGCCACAAAATTGTATTTTACATTGCATTTAATAGTTACATTTACACATAATCCACAGTTACATACAAACGTATCTTTATTTATACTATCACCCCTATTACAGAGGAATTCATTTGTTTTTTTTCTTACATATTTGTGGTAAACAGCCAACCAGTTTTAGCTGGCATTTGTAACAAAAACAGTTAGATGTATTATGATTTTCCCTGTCATATATTTTCACACCAGCCAGCTGGCAGGTTTTATTTACTAACTAAAGTGAAATTTTACTTGGCAAATGTTCATTTTGAACCCCACAACTATATTTTGCTAATGTCAAAACAATGCCAATCAGGTGAATCAACAAACAATAGTTAATAGTAATAATGTGAGTTAGTATATGCACATATACAGAGATATTGCCCTCAGTTGCCCGCTGGGGTTTCAACAGCAAAACAACCAACTCCTACACAGAGACTTCTCAAAGACAGCTTTGCACTTTGAGTTTTGCAATCTCGTCTCCGTTTGTTAAAAATTTCATGTAGCACCTCAGCACTTATCCGAACACTCTGTGAAACTAAACGACCTGAACTCTGGGCAACCCCCGCTGAAGGGCTTTCTCTTTTCTGTCTCTCATTTGCATTAGCATATTAGAGTGTTTTCTGGGAAAATGAGCTATAGAAATTAATTCAGGATTAATTGGTGCCTTTATCTCGTTAGGACAATCTAATTTGGGGGATGATGGAATTGTTTAGACTCCCTTTTGCATAATTGGATTGCAGTGAATGGCTGTCATTATCGTCTCTTTAGCGGTGTCTGCGGACCCCCTCTTCCTGGCCTCCACCTCATAAAGAGCCATCATGTGTTCAGCCAGTATTTTGCTAACCCCTGAAACACAGCAACGAGCCAGAGACGAGCATGTGGCTAACAGCACAGCAGTGATTAGCTCTCATATAAAACCATTAGTGCACAGTCAAAACTGTTCATGGGCTGGTTTTTACTCTATCCCATCTGACAGACAGCATATAGGTGCGAACAAAGGAGACAATGGATTGAGCGTGAGCAAAAATAGACATTCGGCTGTGTATATTAATGATGTTAATCATTTCTTATAGTATTTCAGGTTTTTTATACAAGTTCTCAGAGGGCAAGTGTACTAAAGTAGCAGTTAAATGTGCCAAAGGTGCACTTCACTATTATTCTTCTACTAGCCAATTTGATTGGCAGCGGCTTTTGACAGTAGCCTAATTATCCACCTACAACCAGCTTCATCACACACTATCATGCTAACAATAGTATCAATTTAAATTTTCCAATTCCTCATCCATCAACATATGAGCCTCATAAAAATTAGGTGTAAAAATAAATGATTAAAAAGAAGGGCCTTAATGTTAACATAAAATCATAAAGACCTTGTTTACTTTATTAATGTAATATATGCCCATTTTTATGATCCAGTCATTTCCTGATGGGTATAATGAAGTTCCAGTCTAATCTCATTAACATTTGTAGGTATTTGTAACAATCACACAACTTGTGTATGGTTGAATGTGTGCTATAACGTACAATATAGCTGTAGCAGCAGCATTAAAAACATAAAAGCATTTACATAAAATACTGTTCAAAAGTTTGGGTTTAGTATGATTTTCTTAAGATGATTTTTTTTTTTTAATTAATACTTTTATTCAGCAAGGACACATTGATCAAAAGTCTAAAGAGATTTCTATTTAAAAAAAAAAAAAACTGTTCTATTGAACTTACAGTTCATTAAAGAATCTTAAAACTGTTTTCAACATTGATAATAAGAAGAAATGTTTCTTGAGCACCAAATTAGCATTTCAGAATAATTTCTAAAGGATTGTGTGACTGGAATAATGACTGGAATAACTGAATAATAATGACATATTAAAATATATTTGAAAACAGTTATTTTAAGCTGTAATTCTGTTTTTACTCTATATCTATGAAACCATTAATTAAATACGTCATGAATCTAAAAAGAATCATTAACAACTCTGAAGTTCTTCATATAAAATCCTTATATTATAGATGCTGAGCATACTTATATCTATACTAGCATACTAATATGTACTAGAACCATGTTTTTACCTTACTAGTGAGATCATGTTGAATATCTTGATTCATTTGAAAACAATTCACTGATAGCTGAATCAACATGGGTTGTACGAAAAGGGTTTAATGTTGATTTTCAGTGCTCATTTATACATAGCCAGATTCCTGTTCTTCTGCACATACGAATGTTTTTGCTGGTTTTTCTCACTGTGCAGTTCTTAGAGCTGCTGCATTAAGACGTTCCATTAACAGCGATCGCTGATGGAATGGGGAGGTCACTGGAGTATCAGTTGATTCACTGTTGTCAGCACCCACAATTCTTGTCTGCCTAAACTGCTTGGTAACTATGGCAACAAGGCTGGAGGGCCCACCATTGTCTCACATGTGGTGAAAGGGAATCGAGGATATTTTTTACACAGCAAGAATGAGTGTGTGACAAAAGCGAACAGGAGAAATGAAATGATACACAGCCAAAGATCGATATAAGATCGCAAAGCACTTATCAAATTTTATGGGCTCATAATAACTTTTTTTCACCCACACTGAATGCTGATGACTGAACCCTCCAATGAAGTTTGAAACCCTCTTCGCCTGTCTCCCATCTAAAGCTCGCGAGCTGGATCATCAGTGATGTGCAATTTGAAAGCATTATTATTCAAGCACAGCTCGTAATGCTATTATACTGCGGGCCATTCGAAGTTGTAAACAACAGCGGAAAGAGAAATGAAATTCAATGTGCCACTACCAGGCAGCATATAGTCCATAAAGTCTATCCCATGGCGAGAAAGGAATTTTATAGGTATTTTTCAGGGGAAATCTGTTGGGGGTTATCTCGTGCTTCACAAATTGTCATTTGGCAGCACTCTCATGGCTAGCTAAGCATCTAAAAGTCTTTTTAAGCAAAACGTTAAAGGAATCGTTCACCCAAAAATGAAAATTTGCTGAAAATGTGTTCACCCTTCGGGCATCCAAGATATAGATGAGTTTGTTTCTTCATAAAAACAGATTTGGAGAAACTTAGCATTACATCACTTGCGTACCAATAAATCCTTTGCAGTGAATGGGTGCCGTCAGAATGGGAGTCCAAACAGCTGCTAAAAATATCACAATAGACCACAAGTAATCCACACAACTCCAGTCCACCAACTAACATCTTATGAAGCAAAAAGCTGAGTGTTAATAAGAAACAAATCCATCATTAAGACATTTTAACTTCAGTCCATTGCTTTTGGCTAAAATACAAGTCCTCTATCCATAGCTTTGCATTCTTGGTAACACTTTAGAATACTGTTCCGTCATTAATGAATAACTACACAGCAACAAATGACTACTATTAGCATTCTAGTAACAACTATTAACTAACAAGAAACTCTGATTAACAAATCAGTAAGTAACAGCACTCAGTCAAAAGTGATAATTCACTATTAGCTAATCAGTTTTTTTCATATCTCCTGGAGATATACTAAGATTATACAGGTTTATAATTGATGTGAATAATGCAAAATGTATAATTAATCCTAAAGTGAAGATCATGGTAACCCACTAGTGATGACTTAAGGGTAACTCTTTAGAATAGGGTACACTTATTCACTATTAACTATGACTTTTAACTCAATAAATTGCTAATTTGCTGCTTATTAATAGTTAGTAAGATATTTGTTAAGTTTAGGTATTGGGTAGGATTAGGGATGTATAATAAAGTCATGTAGAATAACACATTAATCTGTGCTTAATTAGTACTAATAAATAGCTTATATTCTAAAAACATGCATGCTAATAAGCAACTAGTTAAGAGACCGTAAAATAAGTATTACCAAATCCATAAGAAGGAATTATTAAATATTTGGATCAGTATTCTGAAGTGAAAATCATGATAACTCCTTAGTAATGACTAAAGTCAATGTAAACTTTTGAGGTTTTTGTAAGGTTCTGGATAGTAATACTTCTGATGGATTTAGTTACACCTGAGTCACTACTAGTGGGTTACCATGACCTTCGCTTTAGAATAGCGATCCAAATAATTAGTAATTCCTTTATAAAGATGTTCTAACACTTGAGCCATTAACTCCAAGACCTTACATATAACTCAAAAGCTTACAATGATTTCAGTCATTACTAAAGAGATATCATGTTATTCACCTTAGAGGACTGCTCCAAATAATTAGTAATTTCTTCTGATAAATTTGGCAATACTTGAGTCATTACTAGATGGTTACTTTTCAAATAAGTAACGCCAGTTTTTTTTTTTTTCTCCTGTCCCCATGTTGAGTGAAATCGGAAGTACAGTGTGCGCTGTGTGAACATGATGAACAGATTCAGTCTTCATCAAAATGAATTAAAACAGTGAAATGCAAACTCAGAATATGACGCAAACCTGCAAAAATGAAATGGTAAATAACACAAATATCCTTTATGTATTTAATCCCATTTTATTAACCAATGTCTTTGTTGCTGACCATTAATGATCCAGTTCAACTATACTAATAAGAAAAATGACTTTAGATAAACTAACATTTGTGCTTCATTGTTATTTATTTATTTTTTTTTTTTTTTTTTTTATTGCTGAAGAGGCTGAAGAGATGGGGATTTAATTTCCCTTCAGCCTGAGGCATATTAAATTCAATTTGAAAGAGCTTTTACATTTGCTAAAAATATAATTTATTAAAAACAAACAAGCAAGCCCTCTCCAGATTTCAAAAGTAATGCAAAAGTAACGTAAAAGTAGTGTAACTGTAATGAGAACTCGTAAGAAGCGTGTAAGATCCAATTGCGAGCTTTATTAACAGATCGTAGTCAAGACAGGCAGGGTCGATAACCAAACAAACAGTAATATCCAGGGCAAGGCGTGAGCGTAAATCCAATAAACAGGCAGAGTCCAAAATCAGAGAGAGCAGTCCGAAAAGTAACAAATAAACAAGGAAATGAAACCAGACAGAACTATGGCAATGAACGAGGCAAAACTGTGGCAAAAACAGAGACAAAACTATGACTAGAAACCAAACCGTGATAATCAAAAAACAGGGCAATGAAAACAGGAAAACGCTTGGTAGAGTCCGCATGAGCAAAACAATACTTCGCGAAAGTCTGTTTGGCATGGCCTGCCTTTTATGGCTGCCAAACAGGAAGTTACCAGCGAAGCAGCAGAGGGAGCAGCAACAGGCAGACAATGGGTGAGAGCTCCCTCTGCTGGCGTGGTGTTACAGTAACGCATTACTTTCCATTAAAAGTAACTAAGTAACATAATTAGTTACTTTTTTAAAAAGTAACGCAATATTGTAATGCATTACTTTTAAATAACTTTCCCCAACACTGTTATGAACTTGTATATAGTAGTTCTTAGTAGTTCTCCAGGAGATATGAAAAAATAGTACTGATTATTTGTTAATAACAGTTTCTTGTTAGTTAATAGTAGTTACTAAACTATTAATAGTGCATTAGTCATTTGTCCCTGTTATTAATTATTGATGGAACAGTATTCTAAAGTGTTACCGCATTCGTCAATAGAAAAGTTGAAAAGGATCCAAAACAATTCTAAACAAATATGTCAGTGGATTTTGATGTCAGAGGACAACAGGGGAATGGACTTTTTCACCAGATAAAACGTTATTATAGATTATGGACTCTGGCCAAAATGGTTTTGAGTTAAAAGCCTTGATGTGGGATTTGTTTCCAACCAACATTAAGCTTTTTACTTCACAAGACGTTAATTGATGGACTGGACTGTGTGGATTATTTGTGGATAGGGTGAGTGATTGATGTGTGCTATAGTCATTACACATTATATGTTTATGTATTTGCATTGCTTTGACCGTTCTCAGTCGATCCCAACTTCACGCATGCCATGGTTGGTCGATTATACAATGCCTGCATGCTATTGGTCAAACTGTTTTTCAGTTATTATCTCTTTAGTAAGTATGAAAGCAATAGAAAAACAAAGCCAAATCCCAGACATTTTAGGTAATTTAGAAATCCCAGCCAGGGCATGTCCAGGAAAAAAGAGAATGTGCTGTATGGTCACCCTAATTGTGAATTATTGTGATGTTTTTATCAGTTGTTTAAACTCTCATTATGACGGCACTCACTGATTGCAGAAGATCCACTGATGGGCAAGTGATGTGATGATAAATTCCTCGAAATATGTTTTGATAAAGAAACAAACTTATCTTGAATGGCCTTAGGGTAACTGAATGTTTAAATTAATTTTTGGGTGAACTTTTCTTTTAATAGTTTTTTGTGGTATACGTGCGACGTATAACAAATCTATAATGTAAATCTATAATGACGTTATAAACGCAAATGAAATTGATTATGTTTTATCCAAATAATGCCTGGCAGCGTTTGCCGACAGATAAAAATTCACAACCAAATGTACATCTTTGTGATATGTAAACATATCTTGACTTACCTCATAAAATAAGTACTTTGTACTTACTTGTTCATATTGTATTGCAACACGCTTTCGTTTTTATTGAGGTGGGATACGGGTAAGGTTAGTGAGAGGTTTGGTGGTATGGGTTTAAGAGTGGGTGAAGGTGTAAGGAATGGGTCAACAGTGTGTCAATAAATGTAATTACAGAAATTATTTACAGATGTAATTACATGCAGTTTTTTTTTTTTTTTAAATGCAAGTTCAATGTAAAAACATGTATGTACACAATAAGTGCATTGTGTCAAATGGCTAATTTAAATGTAAGTACATAGTAGTTAATGCCACCTAAAGAAAAGTGGGACCAAAAAAAGAACTATACTTCTGAGTGAGTAAATATTGATAACTGTGATTGAATCAAACATGTCTTTTAGGTCTCTAGCAGTCCAAACGTGTTGAGAAAAAAAAGCACAAAAAAGAAGAGAAAAAAAAGGGACAGAAGAAAAGGAGAAATAGAGAGAGAGGAGAGAGCGAGTGAAGGAGCACTCCTACGGGAGTTGGAGACATTAGGACCCATCAGCTTGACATACGAATCATTCTCTCATGTAAACATAAATATGAGAGTGTGTTCCTGAAGTCGTGGCAATTTCTGTTGCTAGGCTACGTTGCATTAAGCAGTGTAGCTGTCCCTGTTCATTTCGCTCCAGGGATTTCAAAGATAGCAAAAGAACCTGCCACCTATAATGAAGATTTTCTACAACTATACAGCCTTTGCTAGCTCATAAACATGCCTTTAAATGCATCAGTATTAGGTTGTGAAAGTAGCTTTATTGTTGCATGTTACTAGACCCTGTACTGCGTTCAGAATTAACTTAAAACTTCATTAAGGGTGCACAGATACCCAACTGGGACTGGTGAGGTAGGAGGAGGTGTATCATATAAGCCCAAAATGTTTTAATATCAAAGCCCAAAAAATGTTTTGTATGCAGCTAAAATGCTTCATTATTTTGTGATGAGCATAAACAACATATCATTCCTCAAGTTCTAAAGCCACAAAGTCTAAAGCCATATTAAACAGAATTAGTATATTTACATACACATATATATACAGAGAGACAGAGAGTTACTCTACATGACTTGAAAGAAAGGAACATTTATGAACTTGATGTGAACAGTCATTTGCTTCCATAAATATCTTGCTGACATTTGAATGTACAATCAGAAATAATGTTTTCACAAGTTAATGGGATTGTTAGCAAAACATTTTTGGAGCATGTTGTTAGCTGGGTATTTTAAGGATGTGCTTAAAGTCACATTTTTAATATCTAATAGCGAATAAGAAAGAAAGAAAGAAAGAAAGAAAGGTGAATAATAATTATAATAATAATACTAAATATAGCTGCAAGCAGCGATTACCAGGGTTCAAGCGCTTTAGGTATTTAAGCACATAAGAAAAAAGACATCACATATTATTTAGCAAGCCTGTAACCACCTAAATCAATTATTTAAAAAAAAAAACATTTTTTCAAATCAAGGTGATTTACCATAGAACTGTTATAGCGCCAGCTGTGGTCCGATCTCCCTGAAACTTTGCATGCTTTTTTAGAATCACCTGTCGCACGTGCTCAGCAGGTTTCATGAAGTTTTGAGTTTTTGTTTAGGCTTTATAGGCTTTTGGATACATTTGGACAAGCTGTTTTCTAAAAGACCCTGTTATAGCTTCTCAAAGGGTAAATTTCAGCAGTGGTTCTAGAGGCAGAGTTGTTTAGAATGAGGAGGTCTATCATATGATACGAATATCGTATGTTCTTTCAAATTTCTTACAGACCTTTAGGGCTGTGAGTTAAACAGGCCCAAGATTCATTACGTTCTGCCTCCATTAAGCTTGTCTACTAGATGCTCAAAATTCATCGCCCAAAGGTCGACCATGTTTTTTTGAGATCTGCAAATGTCCCCATAGACACTTGTGGCACTTTGGACCAAGACCGTGCACAGTGATTTTCATGTTGATAGGAAAAATGGTTGCCTAGTTACAGCCATTTTTATGTTTTTTTTCCTCTTATAGCTGCACCAAGTTGCCTATCTCCACGATTTTTTTTCCTGTCTCCTCAGTTTGAGCGAAGTTTGGCGACGATATCTCATTCCGTTCAGGAGTTATAGGCGTTTTACTAAAAGTGACCCTACCCCCTTTGAACATTTTGGCATCCCTTTGCCACAGTGAGTGGAAAGTTCAACTCTTTTTTTGATAATTATTGATATTCACTCTCCAGAAAATCTTTCTGCACTGAATCGGGTAAAAAAAAAATGCAAAATACCTGAAAATTTTACAGGCACACGATCAAATCTGATGCATGCATTTTGTCCGGCATGAGCCAAGGATTCCAATGACACCAGACACTTGAGCCTGTGACTAATGGTTTAGGAGTTATGAGTGATTTTGTACTTTCTTCGTACTTTCAATCGTTGTAGCTCCCCCGTCAGACCGATTGGGAGTCTCGTTGTATGCAGTGTGAGTACTACCATCCTTCCAAGTTTCAGGTCTCTATGACATACGGTTTGGTCTGCACGATTCGTTTTACGTAGAAATCGCTCATCTGTGACTACTTTAACAACTACATTTGGATTTCAGCTCTATGCGCTTGAACCCCAAACAAGTGGTTAAACTCTTCAAATAAGCACAAGGATAAAGCAATATTTAGACTTACATATCTTAAGTTATAACGCAAGTCTGTAAAGCTAATACGACTAAAATGTGAAATTTTATGAATAAAACCCACAAAGTGCGATTTCTTAATGCCTCAAATTGCTGTTATTTTGGAACCATAAACAGTCTATACAGGTTACTTTATTACTTGGTAAAGAAGTTATTTATTCTGATTACTGTTAATAAATATTTATTATAGCATAAAATTATTGCAAAAAATATAGTAATATAGTGATGTAAAAATGTAAATGTAAAAATATTTACATTTTTTAAAAAGGGTCATTTTTATAGAAAGCGTTCTAAAAATGTTACAGGATTTAACTTTTACATTGTTAAATGGTTGCTTAATATATCATTTCACTAGAAAATAGTGCGGAATTCATATTGCTTAACATGGATATAAAGTTTATATGGATATAAAGTTGTAAAATATGCATTAAAAAGGCCATTCCTTAAAACCTGAAACATCTACAGCTGCGATTTTTTACTGGAAATTTAACACTGATCTGTTTCGCTATATTTGCTTATATTATTTTGCAACATCATATTTAAAATACAATGCAGTGTATTTCAAGAATACCATAGAATTCAGTTTTTGTACCAGTGTTTCCTTTGCTGTTAGCCAAAGATGCAACAATCAAATCTATTCGCATATTGTTGAGTTGTGTTTTCTGTTTGTCACATCGCTGTCATTTCTTCCTGTCTTTCTCAGCTCAGGGCTTCTGGGATATCCTTTATGCTGGGCTTGCATACTCCTCTATTCCTGGATTAGGAGCGCTCATACAATTTCATGAACCTGGCCTGTAATAGTAACCTTATTTCAGCCCAACAATGCTGAGCACACACACTGAAGAGCGGCAGCACGTGCTTAAATAAAACCACAAAGATACGCTGACTGTACCGGTGCAGATATCAGTCAGAGTTATGAGCGAATAACACCACTGAGACAGTTAAAGAATTACAGGCAAGCAAACACATCAACCACTTTTTATCTCCACACATGTTCGGCATTTATCGAATTCAGCCTGTGTTCTTCAATATGTTGAATTGAGGTTGAAATTAAAGATAAGCAAATGACTTTGATAATGCCGTTGTGAACGTACAGGTCTGTGTGCATTTAATAAATGCATATAGCAGCATTGCAGCGATGCTTCAATGCAATTTAAGCACTGTGAATTTCTATATCCCAGTGTTGAATGTTGAATCTGATGCGCTGCGATAGGCATCCATCTGTTTACGCGCTCAACATCACATTAGGTGAGGATGTGAAATGAGAGGCATTTTTTTAAACCACATGCCCACGGCACAACACTTCCTCTTCAGAATATAATTTTCTCCAAAATCTCTTGTTGCTGTGGTTGTTTCACCAGGATAGGCAATACACAGGCCCATGAATCCTTCGGAACTCAAAGTGTTGAAGGACATTTGTACTAAATCAACACGATCTTGTCATACCTAAATTCACATTCAGTTACTTTCAGCAGCATGTAATCATATATCGCATGAACGTGTTTCGGTTGACATTGAAAGCCAGTAAATAATACTGTGAGAGATCCACTGGGCAGCTGCCATGAACGACACAACCTCCGCACTGCTGCTCTGTGTATGTGTGTGTGTCAATATGTGTTCTTACTCACGACTGAAAGTGTTGCTACTAGTTGGCCATGTTTGTGACTAGCACATTTATCTTTATATATAATCTTGTTTGGAGATAAGGCATAGTGTATTAACACAGATGTGTTTATTACAGTACACCATGTGAGCAATTAATTTATAGCATATAGTATATATTACAATGGTTATGTATGTTAGGTATGATTTATTAATTTTTATGTGATTATAATTCTGTAATTACATTATGATACATATTTGGGATCAGTAAGTTTTCAGTGTTTTTTAAAGAAGTCTCATGCCCAAGGCTGCATTTATTTGATCAGAAATACAGTAAAAATAGTCATTATTATTACAATTTAAAATAATGGCTTTCTATTTTAATATACTTGGTGGCAAAGATGAATTTTCATCAGCCATTACTATAGTCTTGTCACATGATAACAGGGATCATGAAATTTGCATGTTATTGAACAACATTCAAATGTCAGCTGTCCTGAATAAGCTGTTTTATGTAACAGATGTTTATATATACTCCACAAGATAAAATAATAACTTCATTTATAAATATGACTCCATTCAAAAGTTTCCATACCCTTGAATCTTAATACTGTGTGTTGTTTCCTGGATGGTCCACAACTGTTTTTATGTTTTGTGATAGTTGTTCATGAGTCCTTTGCTTATATAAATATTGTATATATAAATATTTATTGTAGCTTCTGAAGTGCAATACTAAATGGGAAAAAAAAAAAGAAAAATTTACACATCATCATCCTGTTCAAAAGTTTACACCCCCTGGCTCTTGTCTTGCCTTCTTAGGCATGAGTAAATGTTTTCACCTTTTGTAATAGTTATGCATGAGTTCCTCAGTTGTTCTCAGTGTGAAAAGATGGATCTCCAAATCATACAGTCACTTTTGGAAAGTGTTCAAATATGAAGAAGATGCTGGAAAAAACAAATAATGTGCAGGAGCTGGAGGAATTTTTTGAAGAACAGCAGCCAGAAGAACTGCTCAGGACAAACAAAGGACTCATGAACAACTAAAAACAAAACATAAAAACAGTTGTGGATCATCCAGAAAACGATACACAGTATTAGGATTCAAGGGTATGTAAACTTTTGAACGGGGTCATTTATATAAATTCAGTTATTAGTTTGTCTTGTGGAGTATATATAAACATATTTTATGTTAAATAGCTTATTCAGGACTGTATTTTCTTGATCCCTTTTGTTTTTATAAAATGATTAACAGTTAGCATATTTCTTCATATTTCTTAAAAAATGAGCATTGTTTTCTGGCTACTTTGTGTAGGTTTCTATGTAAGTACTGGTACTTCTGGTTGGGCTGAGGCTGGAATTTAACGAGTTTGAAGTAAAAGTATTTGATGGACGCATACTATGTGTCAGGAGCATCCACTCAGTATCATTATCTCAATTTTGACCGAGATGGCTTTTAGCTGGTTTTGCATTTGAACTCTTCATATATATATATATATATATATATATATATATATATTTGCTTTTTTTTTGTTTTTTTTTTTTTTACTTTTTTGACTATTATTTTGAAACTTTTTTTCAAGATTATTTGATGAATAATTTAAAAAGAACACCATTTATTTAAAATAGGGATCTTTTGTAACAATGTACATCTTTACTAGCATTTTTAACATATCCTTGCTGAACAAAATTATACATTTTATGCAAAAACAAAAAAACAAAAAAAAAAAAAAACAGTATATCTCAGTAGTGTGTGGTGGTGTCCTGAAATGAAGAGGCAACACCTCAGAGTTTACATTTTTACATTGACAATGTAATCAATATTCTCAAGTTAGTCATCAAGTTAGTGTTTTTAAGCATTTTACATTTATTCCAAAAAAATAACAGTAACAGTAACAATTTGAACAATGTATTTAATTTGTGAACTTATGTTCATATATTCTTTTTAAGTTAACTTTTAACTATTTTTGAATTTTTCGGATCATCAGTCATCAAAGCTTGGTGAATACTGGTCAAAGACCAAGCTGATCACTCACTAAAATCTCCCACCGATCATGTTTTCATGCAATTTTAAGTCTTTTCTGATTTAACGAAGTGGTTATATCTAAGTGTGTGAGTTGTTTACTTACTTTTTAAATAAGTCTTACCATTAACACCATTACATTGTTAATTCGGACTGATCCACGAATGCGGAACACGCAGAAACACAAGAGATGGGATTTATCGCATGAACCAATCACATTACCTCCTCTCACGTACCTGTCCCAGCTGTATATGTATATATATGTATATATACAGCTGCAAAGCTACATTAGTGTTTCTCCAAACAACATATTAAATCTCATGTAGTTCCTCTTCCATTTGAAATGAATGTCTCAGAATATAGAGATTTGTGCTGCACACTGAAGGTCTGCCTCATAGTTTGGATGAGGTCCAAGAAAATCTGCTATCATCAAAGCAGTAGAAACGGCACACTACTCCACATCATTTCCTCTATTTCTAATCATCTTTTCTTGCCTAAGATTTGATCACTGCCAAGTCCTGATGCTCGAGTAGGTCTTCTACACAATAGACCAATATGGTTTTGGAATATGGAGGTGAGTTCAGTGATCAATAATGCTTACAGCCTCTAAAATGGCAAGAAATAATATCTGAGGCTAATGTGCCTGAAATTCTCATTTAAGAGTCTGTGTGCTAACCTCCTTAGCACGTCCCCTTGAGGAAACGGGGGATATGATTAGGAATTCGTTAGCAGGCTTCTATTTTTATGCTGATGACACACTTTTCTCTCCTCTCTCCCAATGTTGCTGGCTCTTGACTTTCTCAACGCTTCTCAAACTAGATCAGCTCTTTGCCACAGCGTCGAGAAATGTGACACGCTGTTCATTAAGAAAAAAACCAATGGCCTCAGGGAGACGGTGGCAGTGGCATAATGGATGAATCTGATTTGCACTTTACATTGTGGAAAATGGTTAAATTTAAAGTTGCTTGATTATGCCTAGAACTAGAGATTGAAGGATTTGTTTATAGATC
The DNA here is from genome assembly GCA_036247105.1 of Cirrhinus mrigala. Classification (NCBI taxonomy): domain Eukaryota; kingdom Metazoa; phylum Chordata; class Actinopteri; order Cypriniformes; family Cyprinidae; genus Cirrhinus; species Cirrhinus mrigala. The sequence goes on from CM070008.1 coordinate 13,029,023, forward strand.
TATGTTTTCTGGAGGTTTACAATTAACTTTTAATGGTAACTTTTTTAAGTGATAGCTCACCTCCCAAAAAAATTACAATTCTGAAGTAAGATTTTCAGAATAATTTGTTTACATTCCAATATGTGAATATTTTCATAACAACATGAGCCACTTAAAATGAAGAAAGTTATCAACATAACTGATATTCAAAATGGTAAGCTTGGTTTATGTTTCGTGTATATCCTTGTTGCGGTTTCTCCTTTCGAATGACGAATATATACTATTGATAGCTGCTGATATAGAAAGTTAATTCCTCTCACACAAGCGCAGATCCCACATGTTAGTTTGGAGTCTGAGCGATGTGTTCAAGTGCAGCTTTTTTGTCCAGACGCTGCCGACGTGAGGTAACAACGCCATCGGCTTTTGTCACTGCTAGCTCTTTGAAGTCAGCTTGGTGCGTCCCAGCCTTAAGACCAATTGACACCACACCGACAGACGCAGACCAGCACCAGCAGCCGACCAAGTAGCACATCACTCCTCAGATGTTTCAAGACCTGACAAACACCAATTCAACATGATGAATCAACAAGCTGATGAATCGACCAGCGCAAACAGGGGTTACACACTGATCCAACAAAACTTAACAAACATGTCTATTATCATTTGTTGGCATATGTCAGTGCAGTGCGAACTGGCTTTTACACAGATTCACATTTTCTGAACAGATTCACACATTCAGAGAATTCTACACATATTTCATAATTTATATTTCTAAAACACAAAAATGAGCAAAGCTCATCTAAAACTCTTAAAATAAATGTTTCTTTATTGGCATCTATGGTTCCATGAATGACTTTTAACATCCTTTCCAATGCACAAAAGTTTCTTTATATTAGAAAAGGTTCCTCTGATAATTAAAGCATTCTTTATAGTTTATAAAGAATGCTTTATTAAAGCATTTCTTTATATTAGAAAAGGTTCCTCTGATAATTAAAGCATTCTTTATAGTCAAAAAGCTTCTTTAAATGTTCTTCACACTAAGAAAATTTTCTTCTTTTAAGAACTGCTCACTGAACCTTTTTGGGAGGAAACTGGAAACTTTAGTTTAAAGAGTGTAAAAGCATGTTCACACCAAGGACAAAATCTATTAAGATAATGTTGAAGATATGGTTCTAAAAATTGTCCTCAATATTAAAGACAGAGGCGCAGCGTGTGTAAAGCTGGGGATTTAGCCTTCCCATGGCACAACTGACCCTTCGCAAGGAGTTTGATTGACAGGCAATCTGACCAATCGCAGAATCTGCCATTTTTTTCTGACAAACAATCCAGGCCGGAGAGTAGATTAACATTGGTGGACTTGATTTTAAAAAATGGCATGTATTGATGTCTTTCTGCAGTTGAAACAAGAGACCTTCTGTTCATTCATGTTTATTTCATGCTATAACTAGTAAAGAGGAAGAGATGATTGGTTGACATGGCGCTTGAAGGCGCTACAGCAATCTGTCACGATACGTTAAAGAGCAACAAAACGGCATTTATTGTTTGATTTTCTTAAATAATGACCAAATTTGAAAGTGGAGTTTCATATCAAAAGTAACCTGCTCTGTTTTGTCTGTCAGTATGTTTTCAGTATCCTCTTTGCTCCGTGATGTATTTTTCACTGAGTGAGACTATATGTGGCATGAGAGTGGCATGGCTTGTCGGACACAGCAACATTAACGAAGGGGGGCGTGTCTTTGCAAAGGGTCAATTAAATGAAATCTATTACGTCTGTTGCAAACAAAGTGAAAATTAATGAAAAGTGTTGATTACTGCATTAAATTAATATTTACTCGAGTTTCACCATATTTCTTTTTACAGCATTGCACATTATAACCAATCACACACAATTCTGTTCAGCTTATGAATGCAATGATCAGAGGCGTTCAGATGAGTCAATTCTGGACTAAATTCTCTCATAATAAACAAAGTGCATCTGTACGTACAATTTAAGTAAGAGATTCATTTTAAATTGCAGACAGCTTCATTGAATATAACAATATTTGTTTTTTTTTTTGTTTTTTTTTTGTTTTTTTTTGAGAGTGCTTAAACCTGCGAAAGATCGACATTAGTGATAATGTTCTTCGCTCGCTTTGTGCATAGATTTTTTTCACAGTTTGAATAACCGTGAAAATGAAAACATTGACATTTAGCAACTTACAATGTTTTTAGTTTTTTAGTTCTATTAAGATATTTTATTAGCCTACATGACACCGATATCTTGTACTTGCCTAAAAAGATAGGTTTATGATGTTTATAGTGAACAGATTACACTAACATTAGGCTACTTTTAGCCTTTATCCTGGAGTTGGTTCAGCCTCCGCCTATGATTAAAAAATAGCAAAGTCCACACCACAGCTATAACGATAAAAGTACAGAGAAATGATATCGTTGGAATCACTTTTAGAATGATTTTTTTCTAGCTGATGAACGATAAAAATATTCAATCCTGCTATTACGAGGTCGAGAATGAGCTTAGAAAAAACTGACGATGCCGTCAAAGAATGCAAAAGCTAAACTAAAACTTCTAATATTTATAATTTCTTCGACTGGTTAAATTAAAAACGTCTGTGAATAGACGCAAAGCTTGGGGCGGAAACGGCTGTATCAGTAACGCGTCCCCTCCTGGCCACTGTGGCTTTGGCATTGTGTTCGTGTAAACAGGACACAGGGCCCTTGGACAGGGTAGGTGCGGAATGTACTGTCTCCGCATTTGTTTTTCATTGAAAAGGGGATTGCGAATCCTGACGGGCATGATTAATCACCGCGCGCCAGACATCTGAATACGGCTCGGGAAAGGTTCAACTTTTTAATTCATCCTACACGCAATCTATTCAAACCAGCTGCTGCCTTTCCTCATGCTCATTTTCACTCTTTTCTCAGTGACCACTGCCGCTATTCTCTCTCTCCTTCTCTTTCTCTTTCCTTGGCTTTCATAATTATCAGGGGAGAAGGGGCATTGAAAGCTGTTGTTTTTGAGGAGATTTTGGTCGTGTCAACGTCTCGAGCCGCAGCCAACTGTCTTCCTCTCTCCGTTCGGTTGAATTATTATTTCAGGCTTACAGATATGACGAGGAAAACAGTCATTTTCCCAACAAATACCTTTGTGAGCGAGGCGCTGCTCTGTGTAATTGTGGAAAAGGTAGGAAAAGTAAGAAAATACATCTTGTTGAGCGCTCTGTATTTTGTGTCGGATTGATTTTCTGTTTCCCTTATTACCAGCAGACAACCCCAAGAGGGAGAAGTGGATCAAAACATTTTTGAAATGGTTCTGTCTCCGGTTCCCTTATTTTGTAGCTCACTTTAGAGCCAGTCCAATATTTCTCCTGGGGAGCTCGAACATACTCATCAAAATCTGTTGGGCAGCAACAGCCCACTAAAGCCACAGTGTGGTTGCTCCAATTGTATAAAACATCTCCTCCATTATGAGAACAGGCAGAAAAACAAACCACAGCATGCTTGGCATCAAAGTCATTTAGAAAACAGCAGACAGACACGGAACTATTTCAATAACCCCACAAAGATACCACAGGAAAACATTTGGCCCATTAAACTATTCACATACGGCCTAACCCTTTCGAATGCAATTGATTTCCCCCTCACAGTCTGAGGTGGGCCTAGGGTTCCAAAACCTAGTGAGTTCCCTCGCTGCCTACTACCTACATAGACAGCTCCCTTCTAAGGCAGAATCTTAAAGGGACAGTTAAAAAAAGGGAAACAGACATCAATGGTAACCAAAACCGGTTACCGACAGAAGAAAAAAAAGTTGGTTTGGAACGACATTTTTGGATAAACGACCCCTTTAAGTGTCATTAAAGTAGCAATTGACTTACATTTTTTAGGTGGTAATTTAAAAAGCCCTACATAGGAAGAAACTCTACCCACAAACGTCCCACATATGCAAATTATACCAATAGTGTTTATTGTTAGCACGTTGCTAAGCTAATAATAGGATATTTAAAATAAACAAAATACAAATATTGGGTAAATTCCATTTTTTAATTGCGCTGAACATTTTTATTCATAGTTCTATGATCAACATTTCCCTCATGGATGGATGTCTTATGTCACATTATTCATCACAGTGCATTCTGGGATTGCTTTTGCTGTTAGAATTTGGTTATGATGAGGCACACTTTTAAAAATAAAGGTCCCAAAAGTGTGTTCGTTTTTTTTTTTTTTTTGCAGTGATGCTATAGAAGAACCTTTTTTGGTTCCCCAAAGAACCTTTCAGTGAACAGTTCATAAAACCATTTTAAAGAACATTTTAAAAATCTAAAGAACCTTTTTCGACTATAAAGAACCTTTTCTGCATTTTAAAGTTTCCATGGATGTTCAAGTTTCTTCATGGAACCTTTCAAATGCTAGTAAAGAAGCTTTATTTTTAAGAGTGTATTCAAAAGATTGTTTGCCTTATAATGAACAGGCAGCTCAGCAAGAAAAAGAATAATTAAATAAATAAATTCTGGCCTAAATATATGCTGTAAAAAACAGAGATGAGGAAATCTATTTTCAAATTGAAAATAAATTAAGGAATAAATAAATTAATAAATAAACAAACAAACCTTCAAATGCTGAAATGTATAACATAATGTACTTTTGTAATAAGAGTTAAAATATGTTTCCAGTTTATTAAAACAAAATGGCTAATGCCAAATGTTTTTTTTTTTTTTAATCAATTTTGTACAATATAAATATATTTATATTTAGAAATGTATATTTAGAAATTATATATAAATGTGAGAAAAATAACTGTGGAAATATAAGTAAAAGTTACATTTATATTAGTCATTTATTGTTGGCCATTTTAATCTATTTAAAGAATATATCTGGAAATATATTTTTAGCTGTATGGGAGAGCATTTGATTCCCTTCTTAAAATGAATGATAGCCTATCGGTAAATCTACTAAGCATTAGAAATGCATCAGGTGGATCTATTTTTCACTCCTTCTATCCCTGGAGACGTTTTAGCATATCTATGGCTGGATCTCCTCCAATACAAGCAACACATACATCTGTTTAAAGGATTAGTTGTGAATAATGCTGAAGGCAGAGGGCAGTTTTTATCTGAGCCAGCCACTGCTGCATCCTCAGGTAGGCAATTCCAGAAGCCTGTTTGTCTCTTGAGCTGGCTGACCTTGAAAGACCCTTGTTGTTCCCCTGCACCGCCACACAAACAGACTGCAGATGATTTTATTGTTTGCCCTTTACTGTCTGAGAGACGGGTGCAGAGAGTCGGCGAGCATGGCGGAGACAGAGAACATCAGTGGCACCCGGTACGCATTCGATTCCTCTTTGACGCGTGAACAAAACAGTGCAGAAATCGTACGTCTGCTATTCCTATTCCGTGGAAACAGAAAACACTGAGAGAAAATGTAAATGGAGGACTATTCTATTGGTATTATTCATTTAAAAGTATTGTGGAGTTTTTCCCCACTGAGTTTCTCCTCGGCTCACTTTGGAATGACAGTCTTTCATCTGTAGCTGCACTTGCGAGCGTGAGTCACACTTCGACTTCACAGAAGCATCTTCCAGCTCTCCCTCTCTCCTTCTCTTATTCTCTGAGCCGAGTTTCTCCCTCTCTGACTTACTCTCTAACTGTGTTCTCTCTGTCTTGTTCCCTGAGGAAACAGGTTGAAGGATGAGCGGCTGACTACGGCATGTCAAGATCTTGAGAAAAACAGACATTATCAAATGCACAAGTCAGAGTTTTAATAGCGTTTTCGATATCAAATGCAATGATAAGCACTTGGTTGACATCGGCTGCTGTTTATATAATACCGTAGACTGCCAGTGCCTATGGTTGTGTGTTCTATGCATGTTATTGAAAGAAATATTGGTTTTATGCTTCTTTGATATTGGTCTATACAGTGCAGCTGGAATTTACAAAGCAGTTTGTACTTTAATGGATAGTCAAGGAGGTCTAAAAGAGAAAGCTATCCATTAGCATTCTCCTTTATTTCAATAGCAGTTGCTCAACTTGCATATGCAGCCCTGGAAGTATGCAACCTACATCCAAGTCTTTGTTCACTGGCACTCAATTCAAGCCATGCAGATTTTGAGCTAATTGACCCTTCTCAAAGACCTGCCCCCCTTAGTTACTGTTGTTATGTCCGATAAGCCATGCTGCTCTCACACCACACATCTTGTTCTCTCACGCAGTAAAAAAAAAAAACATCACGGAGCAAAGTGGAAACTGATAACGTGCCATTTTTGTCATTTTTTAAAGAAATTCAAACAAATGGGGCAATATCAAAGGGTGTCCTTTGGTGTCTTGTACATAAATAGCTCATTCGCCATGATAACTCAACATAAAAATGACTATGAAAGGGTGTGTTATATTAGGCTAAGTTTTTATATTCTTAACAAAAGCATTATTTGGCTCTTTAGACTCATTTCTTAGATTTTTGTGTAGGAGGATGCGTGTTATTTTGCTATGTCCCATGCACTGGTCATTAACTTTGAATGAGAGTAGAATATAATCAAATCATAAAATTTAAAAATGTTGTTCTCCTATTAATACTTTGTTAAATAAGAGATTACACAATTTGAGTCTGTTGACCATTTGGTAATAAAAACAATATTTTTATTTAATGAAAAAGAACAGTTTGTCCATGTCCCTTGAATGGTTGTCCACCCTGTCATACTGGGGAATCCGCCCCTTTAAGAAAAGGCCATCCCCTTTAATGACATCTAGAAACAGATTTTTGGTCTCTTCAGTGAATTTCAATGGCTGAGGTGAGTAAGTTGGTGACTTTTAAACAGACAAATTTTCTTCATATGAGTTTGTTTACTTCTTTTCCTAAGCTTAACATAAAGCTATGCCAGAAGTGATTAGAATACAGTATTTTCAAAATATGTAAGTTTTGAAAACAACTGTAACTGTAACTGTTTAGCTAGTCACAGTTTGTTGTAAGCTATTATGCTAATCGAAGCTCAAAATGTCCACCCTGTCGTTGTACCAAGATGTCCACCCTGTCGGCCACTTAGACTTGATCGGGTGGACATACACATGACAGGGTGGACATAGCATTCATTTGTAGTTAATATTGCTAAAAACTAAATTGGATGGGGGGGATAACAATGTGATTGAGAATGTAATTATATTATTTATTATTATTATTGTTGTTATATTATTATTATTTTTTAAGTTGAATAAATGTTTCATTGTCATATTTTGTCATGCTTTGTGTGTTCTGCTTTATGTGTCCACCCCGTCGTGTGCTGATCCACCCTGTCATCTTGATATTTTAAAATAATATTTTAAAAAATTATTCATTTATATCTATAGAATCCAGTGTGTTCAATAGCTAGGTGTGGGAGCAATAACATGCAAACAAAAAACTGCATCCGAATATCACAGTTTTCTCCAAATAAGAAAAAATACATTTATGATTTTCTTTAAAAACACATGGTTTACATAAAATCTTTTAAGTATTTATAATCTGAAAGCAAACAAATAACCCTGTTTAGGAAAGGGACATTATACTTTTCAGAAAATATCATTTGCATCTTAATATTGCACTAAAAAATGTATTTAACAGTAATATATGTCCATGACAGGGTGGAAATATCTTAGGGTTTATGCTTCGAATAATGGCCCATAATTATCTAAAAAAAATTTAGTGGGAGCTCAGCTAATATGTTTATATAGTACTTGAGTGTTTACTATTTATGACATGACATAAAGCGAATGGGAAATTAAGACCAAATTTTTTTTATAATTGTGAGGGTTGAAAGGCACTCTATGGTGATTTTGACCCAAATACCATTTTGTGGCGCTTTAATATGCCATGACGCCTCATTGTAGCGCCTCAGTTCAAATGGCATGTGAACAGATCATATCTTCCTCTTAACTATTTATAGCATTAAATAAATATGTGTGAACATCAGAGGGTCAGATCTTTTCAGATCTTTTTTCCACCATGGAAAGACATCAATACACACAATTTTTCAGGTTCAAGTCCACCAGTGTTAATCTACACTCTAGTCTGGTTTGTTTGTCGGACAAAAATGGCAGATTTGGCATTATGATTGGTCAGATCGCCTGTCAATCAAACTCCCTGTGAAAGGTCAATTGCATGAGAAAATGACATCAGGACAACAGTGAACAAGTATAGTCCCAAACCCTTCACTAGCGATTATCCTGAGCAGTCCATTTCTACCTCAGTGAACAAAATAAAACAGAAATAAAACAACAATTTTCAAGATATAAACAGATAACTTCATCATATATAGCGACATTAGGTATGTTTATATTCACAAATTTTCATTAGTCCACTTTCAGATTCTGAAAGTTCTGTTTATATGAGCCCTAAATTTTGCATTGTGTCATTTTTGCCTTCTGAACAAATCTGACAAATATGTCAGAAGAGCTTTTTAGCAAATACTTGCAACTTTAGTAACTATTCAGTCTACTCCACTGAACAGTTCATAAGACTTAAATAAACGTACAGTATGCACCCATACAGAATAGTGATATATGACATATATAGCACTATATCAAAAGTGGTATTGTCATATATATTACCTAAAAGCCAACATATAATTTTAAGATGATAAATAAATAAAATAATAATAGATGGTATGAATAAATAATAATAAATAATGGTGGATGATAGGTTTATAACATATATGAGTTTTTTTAATGTGGGGTAAATGTATTCCATTTAATGATATCAACATCATAAAATGCATTAAACATTACAGTAAACCAGGGTTTCCCAAACTGGGCTTGAAGTAAGAACTGCAGTGGGTTTGTGAGTTGATAAAAATGTAATAATTAATTCAATCATAAAAATAAAAAATAAATTCTTCAAATACTTGAACACCAAAAATAGAAATATTTAAGTGGTCTACCTGCATGTTAATGTGACCATTAAACAACATCAAACTGTAATGTAATGTGTTGTTAAAATATTGAAAAAAATTCCTTATTCACCCTATAAGTGATATTTCAAGTAAATATTTCATGTGGTTCAAAGGTTTGGCAGGCTAAAACATTTGGCATTCCTTGCATTAATGAACAATTATAAACATGAATATAACAATGGCGTTACACTCTTTTCAGACTTTTTTTTTTTTTTTTGTCCAGACTTCCAGAATCTACAGTTACTGAAGGTCATTGGATATGATGACAACATAGTGTTTCACGGCTATACACCACCAGTGTTTAGCTACTTGCATGGTCGAGTTGCCTGAGAGGTGCTTTCCTGCATCTAATACCAGTATTGGTTCTTCAGGTCAATCATATATCCATAATCACAAAATCAGCTTGAATGTCAACTGAGGAAAGCGATATCTTTGTCTTTGTTCTTTTTAACAGTTAATGGCGTTTCCCATGACAGCGCTAGTCAATGGATTTGTTGGTTGGGTTCCTATGGTTGCATCTTGTAAGGCTGTTTAAAAGTAATAATAACATCTTTGTTTCAGTTCCTTTTCAAAATAAAAGTCTTGACTTACTCATAAAGACAGTAGTAATACTGTAACTTTCTCTGAAGATGAAATCATAATCACTAACGAACCCGTTCTCAATACCAAATATGGCATATTAGTTATATAAAATATTATTTATTGAACAATAATATATAAATGAACCACAATAGCCATATAATTAGTTTGTACAATAAGACATAAACGCAAGCAAACAACTCAAAAGTAGAAAAGCAGCGCCCTAGTTAGTACAGGATTTAATTACATACAAATAAAAAGATATGAAACTTAACTTTGCCCTAAAGCTAAAACGATTTGCTCTGGAATAAGTAATAGATTAATAAGACGAAAGATTGGCTGTTTAATATAACTAAAAGGAAATACACCTTGTGTAACACCATCTACATACAGTGGTAAATTCCCGAAAGACTGGCTGACATAAAGCTATTCCCACCGGATACATGAGCACTGAGCGGCCGCTGTCGGCCTGGAGCTCGCATTTCTAAAAAACGTCTAAACAAATTGTCAAATAGGCACTATCTTTATATATATATATATATAAATGGCAAATTTTAGGTCTAAACAACTACATATATTTGCCTAAAAATCTCTTAAAACTAAATTCTGAAACACAATAACAGTAATAATATTGCAAAAGTATAGTGCGTTCACTCTTCTGCCATTCACATTCACTGAGACAAATGCTGCCAGTATAGATCCAACAACAAGTGGAGTGATACAAATAGTGAAACGGTGCTGATACTGCTGGAATAGCGCACTGCTGGAAAAGACTCTCAGCCAATCAGATTCGAGAACCAGAACAAACTGTTGTATAAAATGTAATACACTCTACAAGTACAAGTATTTGATTTTTGGAATCTGATTACATAATATAGATTACGTGTAATAATTACTACCCAGCAGGTTATATGGATGCACTTAGAACAGTTACAAAAAAAACAAAAAAAAAAAAAAAAAAAAAAAAATTCTGGAATTATATAAAATTGCATTAATGAAAACAAGAGTTAGGCCTACAACCTAAAGGTGTTTAAGCCTACAACTACAAGATCAATGTAAGCTATTTATTATTCGTTAGATTTTTTTTCTTTTTCAGCACTGAACTGAAGATCGCAAATCTTAGGCATGGTAACGTTTTGATATCAGAAATTATTATTTATAAGGTCTGTTGTGCCTCTCGCCTCTCCCTTATTGAAATAAATCATATTCAAATGTGCTCGAAAACAAGATGGGATTTAATTAAGTTGTGCAAGCTAGCTGAGAAAGCACAAACACTCCAGGATTTAATGGAGTGAATGTTGAATACTTAGCATTTTTATTTTCTTTTCCTCTTCCCCTTTGCTGCAAAGTTGCATTCAACTCATTTCATTTGAAGGAATGTTTCTGCCATGATGGGGCTTTTCGATAAGCTCCCCTTTATTGCGCTTTCTGTCTGAGAATGACTAGTGCGCTTTTCTCCCACCTGCTCGCCTGTCACGGTGTCAGCTTGAGTCAGAACGCTGTGAAATCCCAGCGCACCGCCACGCAACCGTGTGGAAACACCACAGATGAGAGCACCAACAATGGAGGAAGGAAAGACGCCGGCAATCGGATGAAGATGTCAGTTACAGTCAATAAAGGGGGAAATCTTGATCTGTCATCTTGTGCATTCTGAAAGAGAGAGAGAAAGAGTCAGAGAAGTGATTGCATTGATGATGGGGAAAGGGGGTTTTATGAGTCATTACTATCAAGATGTTCTCTTTAGGGTCTGAGAGACTCTCTTAATAGCTATAAAAACATTGAAGATGATACTTCAAAACTTTTCAAATACTTATGACAACTGATTATACTCTACATATACACTATACTACATGACTATACAAAAATTGAACTTAAAGGATTAATTCACTTCCAGAACAAAAATTTCCAATCAACCAAGATGCTCACATCTTTTTTTCTTCAGTTGAAAAGAAATTAACCCTTTAACTGTCACTCCCATTTTTGAACATAGATGTGAAAATGCAATTGATTTTTTTTATAATTCATGAACAAAAACATTTTGTAATCTGAATTTAATGTACATTTTCAATGGTAATGCAATGTCTGGTAATTCAAAGGATGAATTTTGAGATTTTAAGTTTTCAACTGATATATAATTTCTTATGACATCTAAAGCATGATAGGGAAAAAGGCAACAAAGAAAGTCCTTTTGTGACAAAGGTCAGAACTCCTGTTAATGATGTAGATTTTTTGACATGCACTCTTGACATAAATTACAGTGGTAAAATATCTATTTAGGAGCCTTAGACCTTTCCAACGATATATAGTTTGTCATGATTAGATTATGATTTATTTGTAATATGGTGAAGTAAACGTAGGCGTCCCGTATACAGCACGGTGACAGTTAGGGGGTTAAGGTGTTTGAGGAAAACATTCAAGGATTTTTCTCCATAAAGTGGACTTCATGGAAGTCAATGGGCTGACGGTCCAAATTGTAGTTTCAAAGGGCTCTACATGATCCCAACCCAAAAATAACGGTCTTATGTAGCGAAACGATCTGTCATTTTCTAAAAAAAAATAATAAAACATTTGTATAATAAAAGAAAAAAATAAAAACATTTGTATACTTTTTAGCACTAGTTCTATGATGTACGGCCACGATTGCAAGTATTACGTAATCATGTTGGAAAGGTCAAGCGCAGTTAGTACTTTGTTAGTTAGTGTACTTCGGTTGAGAAAGGTATAGGGTAGTGCGAAAGCCTCCACCTTATTTTCTTCTCCAACTTCAATGCTAAATTACGTATGCAACAAATAAAACGGGAAAAACACAAAAATAAAACTTGTAAATAAAATAATCTTATATACTTACAATATAGTAACATATAGCCTAGTCTGATATATGAATAGGTTCATCAACTGATTGCATGCGGTCGGATCAGTTTTGACAGCTCCGTAAAATAACCTACTGGAAAAATAATGTAGTAATTGATGTCATAAATACACAAGCCTGATTTTGGTCTTAACTGGCAGAATCTGTCATACATACATACAAAAACAAAAACAAAAACAAAAAAAAAAAAAAAAAAAAAATCACACAAATATTTGCAATCAAGTGTGTGAAAAAAGAATGAAGACAGAAGTGCCGAATGTAAGCCAGATTTGGCCCAGACTCTGTTGCTATCTGGGAAGCCAAGAATACTAATGTAAATTTGTTAACCCACAGTAACAACTTTTTAACCAATTAACCACCTATTAAGAAAGAACTTGTAGAGTAAACCACTGTTTATATAAAAAAAATAAAAATTAGCTGCACTGAAACTGCAGTTTGGACCTTCAACCCACTGACTCCCATTGAAGTCCACTATATTGAGAAGAATCCTTTCGAAAGACATGACATCTTGGATGACATGGGGGTGAGTAAATTCAGGAAATTTTATTCTGAAACTGAACTAATTCTTTTAACCTCTAACTCATATCCTCCAGAAGTTGTGTGGTGCAAACATTATAAGTTAACAGGTCGCTTAAAATATCAGATGAATTTATTTTTTCATGACAAGGCAAATTTAGTTCAAGTTGTAAAAATGTCATGTGGTACCACTTTCTAACTTAACACATGTATTAATTACTAATTTATCATGTCATATTGTATAATATGGTTCACCTTAAAAACTATATTTACAAACTATATAAAAACATGTATTTGTGAAACACATACAGTACTGTGCAAAAGTCTTAGGCCACTAGTATTTTCACCAGCTAAAAAATGGTTTCTGTTTGCCATTAATTGTAATAATCTAGTGAGATTTTTGTTGCACAAGGAGTCTGACAACAGCCAGTGCTCCACACTGAGATCTGATCTCATTAACATCTAGTCTGTCTCTGGAATGACATGAAGAAACAGAAAAACTGAGACAGACTAAATCCAGAAGAACTGTGGCAACATCTCCAAGATGTTTCAAGTAACCTACCTGCAAAGCTACCTGAAAAACTATGCACAAGTGCACATAGGGGAAAAGCTACTTTAAACGCAAAGGATGGTCACATCAAATGCTTATTTATTTTAGTTAATAGAAGTTCACTGATAAAGAAAATCTGTTTATGACATTGTTTTTGACATCATCCTCATTTTATGTGCCTAACTGCCTAAAAATTTTAACAGTACTGTAGCTTTGTAGGTATCGGACTCTTAAAGCATCTTGGAGATGCTTTTTTGCGTTTTTTCTGTTTCTTAAGACAGACTGGATTGAATGATAGAGAGAGATCAGATCTCTGTTTGCACAAGGAGTCTGACAACAGCCTGTGCTCCATACAAAATCTCACTGGATTATTATAATTAATGGCAAAATGAATATTTAGAAATGTAAACTGATATTTCCTACTGACACACTACAGCAGAAGACAGACTTTAACTGACTTTAAACCATTTTTTAGCTGATGAAAATACTAGTGGCCTAAGACTTTTGCACAGTACTGTATTTGCCTTATACTTGACAGTTACACCACATGATATTTTAAAAGCTCCCTTGAAAAAGTTTTTCAAAACCATATGAAACCAGCATGAATGTAAAGATAACATTTCTAAGAACTTGTCACATGTTTTACATTAGATGTTTAAATTATTTTTCCTTTTCATCATCATAGATGCTCTTATTTTTGTTTATGGCCCTCCAGTTAGTTGACATGTTTATTTGATTTTTTATGGTCAAATCGATTCCAAACAGGAGCAGCATTACTGTACTGGACAATCACCTTTTTAAAAGTGTACATGTCTACTTTTTGACAAGTGTAGTAAAACAGAGATATACAGCTTTAATAATATCAGTCAACTGGGTTTGAAAGGTTCTGAGTAACTTTCGAAGAAAAATTTTGAAGAGAAAATAATAGGTCAGTTCAGAAACTGCTACTTGTTATTATTTGTACACAACAGCACTGGGGTCTCTACAAGCCCAAACAGAAAAAGTATAACATAAATTTCACAGGACAGGATGGTTAACAATAATAATGCAGAACAAGGTTCATTTCTTCTAAAGGACAACAGGAGACTATCGGTCACCTTTCAAGATGACAAGCAGAGTTTTGTATCGTAAGGTCAGATATGTTTAAGGCCTTGAAAGATGTTGGCCTCTCACAGCGCAGACTAAGTATTTAGGTCTGGCTGTGGTTTGTTATTTTCTAGGCACTTCGGAGCTGAGCAAAGGGATCAGGAGGTGAGGAGTCGAACCAAGGCCAGGCTGACTGATAGGAGCTGGGTGAAGGGGTCAGTATGTGGAGCCTGTATCACCCCCTGACAGCCTGATTTCCTCCACCATTATCACAGCCATCTTTTAACACACCGCCACAGCTGTGTGTAATAAAACGAGTGAGAAGCAAAGAAAGCAAGCGCTTTTCGCTCCCCCTACATGCCTTTCTCTCTTAACAAAACAAATAAGCGTAGTTAGATGGGAAATTATAAGATGATAGAATCAGGTGAGCATCGCCTACCCCCAACAGGGCCAACTGTGAGAAGTTCGAGAAAGTTGTGAAAACGGCCCCGAAGCACAGCGCAACTATCATTTAGACAAACCGCATCTTTTCAACAATTAGCTGGAAAGATATTCAAGGGCTCCCCTATGTAACTCATTTAAAGCCTTACAGATTTCAATAAAATGGAATTATTCTATTAAATTCAATTCAAATACACTCTTCCTTCAGTCATTTGCTTTCCATTTCATTCAGGCTTTTCATTACCGAAAGGGAAAAAAAAAATCAATTACATCGAACACCTGAACTAACAATACTGCCAGGCCAATTTGCAGTTGCAGGAAACTGCCTACGCAAGAATTAGTAATGTTAATGAGGAGATTGATTTGATATTTTTGGCAATCTGAGAGCACAAAGGCAGGCCCGTCCTCTCGCTCCCACTCCTTTTGTTGACTGGTAAATTAAAGAGCTTGGACTTGATCAAAGAAGAAAAATCAAATTTCCTCTTTCATTAAGCCTGACCAATACGCCTCGACTCTGAAGCGCGGCCAAACCTGCCATTGTCTTGATAATCACCGGCAGAGTCCAGGAGGATTCAAACTTGTGTTCTTTTGAAAAGACTTTTGTATTTCACCAACTTGTAGCAGCTGAATAGCTATTCATTATAAAAATTCATATAACGCAAGCCAAATTAAATGAGACTCAGGTAATTACGATTGGACAGGGAGTGTGCAGTCATCATAATGACCCTTGGGTGATAAGTCTAGATGTTGTCTGCGGAGGTAATGTCGATTATATTCCATATTAATACAGTATTCACTGATTGGGCAGGATCCCAAGCATCCTCGCACCAGCAATAATGAACACAGCAGAGTTATCTTACAGACTCACATTTCTGGATTCACTGACCCCGGCCAATCCCAGAGTGGAGTATATTCATCATATCTGTGCTCGCTTAGACCTCAGCCATTCCAGAGGAGTCTGCAGAGAGACTGGAGTTCATAAATCTACTACCTCTCACTTAATGAAGCTCCCCATTCCTCTGCAAAGCACGCTGGGCTTAACATACTGTACGAGTCTCCGAGAGAGCTAATAACTGAGGTCAGACTGGAGGAAAAGTTTCTCTTAAAGACTAAGTCCCATGATGAACTGTACGCAACGCCGTGACAGCTTGACAACCAGGAGTTAAAGGGATAGTTCACCCAAAAATTAAAATCCTGTCATCTTTTGCTCACCCTCATGTGGTTCCAAGCAGGTTTAGGTTCTTTTTTAATCTTATTAGTTATTATATTTTAAAAGCAGTCAACATGTCAAATCACGATCGGCCATAAGAGCCAAAGATGTTTAATGTTATTGACCTCCACTTCAACTGTATGGAAAAGAGCAGCTCAGACATTCTGCGAAAATCTGCTTTCGTGTTCCATGTTAAAAAGTCAATTAGCTATTCCTTTAAATGTTCATACTGTATTAACTGGATTTCATACTGTAATAAGTAACTTCATATACCACAGTGTGACTTTATATTTTGAAATCTGACTTTATTTCGCAATACAACTTTATATTTCTCAACTGCAAATTTATTTGATGTAATTGTGACTTTTTTTCCTTCTTTTTTCATAATTGAATTTATCATCCAGCTGTGAAATCTGATAATGTGACTTTGCATAATTGTGGCTTTATGTCTTACATAATGACTTTTTATCTCACAGCGTGACTTTATTACTTATTTTGGATTTTTTTTTTTTTAATAAGGTGAATAAGTTGGTATCATGAAATAACAAACAACAATAAACATTAATCTAAGGTTATGTTAATTCACATATATGCTGTTGTTTGCTGAAATTCATAATACATTTAAAAATCATAATTTATACAAATGTTTAATATGTATATTAACTATTAACGTAAAGCCTTATTGATAAATGTCTGTTTATTTTTTTCAGTGTCACAATGTGACTATATTTTGCAATCTGACTTTATCTTGCAATGTATATTTATATTTCTCAACTGCTTAATGTTTCATTTCTCAAAATTGTAAATTTTACATAATTGTGACTTTATCATGCAGCTGATAATGCGATTTCAAATCTCGCAGTTGCGACTAACCCCCGGTTTCACAGACAAGGCTTAAGCCTAGTCCTAGACTAAAATCCGAGCTGTTTCAACTGAAAGAAACTTGTACTGACTGATCCTAAATTATATCAGTGCCTTTGTTTTGTCTCAAGATACACACCAGTAATGTTTTATTATTAAGAATGTTTATAAAAATTACCTAAATGTCCTGAATGAACTACGGCATAAACCGGTCTGTGAAACCGGGCCTTTGTTTCTCATTATTGTGACTTTGTATCTTGCATAATGACTTTATATCTCACAATGCAACTATTACTTCTTTTGGTAACATTTTACAATAATGTTCAGGTATAATTAGGTATCCTTAAAGAACAAACAACTATAAACCTTAATCTAAGGTTATGTTAATTCATAAATATACTATTGTTTATTTGTTCATAATATATTAACTAATGCTAATTTATACAAATGTTTAAAATGTATATGTAGAAATTAGCATTCTTTGTTCATTGTTGTTTTAGATACCTAATACATTAATGCTGACAAACTGAACGTTATTGTGTAGAGTATAACCTTCATTTCATAATTACCTTTTTTATTTTTTACTTTTGAGGTGGAAACAGGCTTCCAGTAATACTGGACTAGAAAAGTCTCTGTGGTCCTCGTCTGAATGGAGCTTTTTAGTTCAGCAGTGTTCCACTATGTTGCTTTGTGTAAAGTTTTATAATGCTTTGAATCGAATTGAATCAGTCTGATAGTACAGAGACACCCCTCAGTGAAATGTGTTTTCTTAGTCTCTCTCCAGCTCTTCATCACAAACCAAGTACCTGCTGTCAACATATTGCATTTTCCCAGGCTCCCACCTTTTGGTGGCCGGTGGGCCGTCACGTCATTGAGCTCCACCGCTGCCGAGAAAGTCATATCTGTCGAATTCAGCGCGAGAGAGCGGCTGAAGCGAGGAGGAGAGGAGAGGGAGCGGGAAGAATCTGTGTTTGCCATCAACAACTCAAGAGAGCAGAGCGCCGGCAAGATTGATGATCCCTTCCCTGAAAGTAACAAAAGATCTACCGCCCGTGAGAGCCTGCTTATGGGGCCTGATAGACTTGTCATTCTCTTAATAAACGCCACAGATATGTCAGCGGCAGCAGCAGTGCAGCCTGAGGTGGACCCACCCAGACACAGAGGAAGCTCCATCAACCCCAAACCCTTAAAATAAGCTCGGAGTGGCCGAATACACACAGAGGCAGCACTGGCTCTTGACATCTTAAAGAAAAGTTGATTTTTTTAAGATTCTCAGGATCGATCTTTCAAGTGTGTTTTTGTTGACCTGGATATACAGTACAGTACAGTTTAAATTGGACAAATTTGGTTCATTTACAAAAAATACTACAATCTTGAAAATAAAGGTTCTTCTTTGTCATCTATGGTTCCATTAAGAGCCTTTAACATCCACTGAACCTGTAAACATCTAGTTTAGTTTAGTTTAGATTAGGGATGTAGAATATGGCCATGCAGAATAGGTGCTTTATAAGTACTAATACACAGCCAATATGTTAATAATAGGCATGCTATAAACAGTTAATCGTGAGAATTGTTCCCTTAACTAAAGTATTTACAAACAGTTCAGTAAAAGATTATTTGGAGAGCCAAAAATGGTTCTTCTATGCAATAGCATTGCAGAAAAAAAAAAAAAATCTGAAAAATTATATTTGTTCAATAAAAAAAAACAAATAAAAAAAAAACCTTTTCAGGTGAAACTCATTTTCCCAGGAGTTAGCATTTTACAGATGAACTCTGTGGCTTTAATCCATCCAAATTGGAAATGTCTAAGCTTCTGTAAAATTTTCAGAGCAAATTACCTGCTGTTTTTCACCAAACACAATACTCCTGTGAAAAACTGAATTCCATTCAAATGTGAATGTCTGATTGCTGGTCCCAACAGTTCTCTTCATATGTTTTTGACTAAATTGAGCTACTATTTGCGCACTAATCTTCCGCATGCTGCATCTCTCATTATGAACGGCATCTGACAAAGTATCATAATACCAAAAAAAAAAAAAAACATTATGAATATGAATATTAATGTATATGAATGAATATAAAATTAACGATGGCCAAATTGCAGAAACTGGCCATATCAGGTTGAGGTAAGATGCTGTACATGTAGAAATTTCTCTACTTAGTTTGTGGGTTTATTATAAGCTGCCACTTCTATAAATAAACTAAAAGTTATATAAAATACTGTGTATCTAGAAAACACACTCCCACCTCTGTAATAAACATGACTATAATAGAAAAGAAAATGTTTGTTCATAAGGCAGTATTTAATAGATTTTTATTTATTTCAAATCCATTTTTTTTTCCTTTCACTTTTTATATATTTATTGAATTTGATAAAGACCACTGATTAAGCCATCTTGTGGTCCCGATACTATAATAATTTCATGTAGATTATATATTTCTAGTAGTTTAAGCAGGAGGTAGGGAAATGTACATGCCATATGCCCAGATGTCAAAAGCAATTGCTGTTGTACCCATTGGTTTGAGACTGACAGCTCAGGCCTCAGTCTCTTTACATAACTGTCCAATCAGATTAATCCTGCAGGGAGGCAGCCTAAATTATGCAGAGACACTAGGAAATGACGAATACGTTAGCATATCATTTTTTGTTTGCCTGTGGGTTAACTCTAATAAAGAGACGACAGACTACATATACAGATATTGTGACTATATAGTTACACACACACACACACACACTCATACACACACAATGTAATATGTGATATTATAGAATAGTGTTTAAAATAAATCAGAATGAATATTTTTATGTTATAAAATTAGAAATGAAATTGTGTGTGTGCATCCAAACCCAAATTACACCACCCTTTGAAGGAGAATGTGCTAACATGTCTAAAAGTGCTCTTTTTAGCAACCAAAGGTTAGGAAGGAATACAAGAAAGAATCTCTGAATTGAGGGAAGCGTGGAGAATATTGTTTTGATAGCCAGAGTGAATCTGAAATGTCTTGAGCAGTCAACACACATGCAAGCCGACACACACACACACATACATAGACAGATATATAGGCCTAGACGCACACAATAGAAATGAAAGACAAAAAACCAGGAGGAAAATCATCATCTCCAGCATTGCCATTTTATAGAGTCTGCTGCCATTTACAATATTTTGTTATTTTTCACCGCAAGAGCCGCTGTCTCTGTCACAATTCAATCTAGGCCTCTCTCCCCACACACTGTATAATGCCTAGTTAAAGGCAGCAGTGTGTGAAATGGTATTTTAAAATAAATGAAAGTGACTAGGAAACAGAGGGCTTGGGAGATATTACTGTGTCAACGCTGACAGACAAGCCCTGGGATGGGCTGTGAAGTTATCAGGCCAAGGGAGACGGCGCTGGATTAAATAAAACTCCAGTTTCACTGCTGCTGTGTCACCATCACACACTCTGCCACACTAACGTTGCTACAATACAGGGCCATTTTTCTGCAGCCCATCAAGATAATATGCTCCGAGACATAATGAGATGGCTAATGTTTCAGCCGCTCTTTCAATGCATCTCCTGAAATTTCCATATGAAATGGGGCCTTGGCTCAGATAATACAGCTAATACAGGAAGTGAATTCTGCGGCTTGATGTACAATGGCGCAGTGATTCCCAACCAGGGAATGTGTATCCCCGGAGGAACATGAAAAGACTGTGACTTTGCTTTGTAAAACCTATAAAACATTACATATTTTAATATTATAAATAAAAAATGTATCATACACTACCTTTTAAATCTTTGGGGTCGGTGCGATTTTTTTATGCTTTTGAAAGAATTATTTTCAACAAGACTGCATTAATTTAAAAAAATACATTAAAAACAATAATACTGTGAAATGTTATCACAATTTTTAATAACTGTTTTCGGTTTTAATATATTTAAAAATGTAATTTATTACTGGGATAGCAACGCTGAATTTTCAGCAGTCATTACACCAGTCTTCAGTATCACATGATCCTTCAGATATCATTCTAATATGCTGATTTGGCACTCAAGAAATAAGAAACATAGTCTTAACTTTATTATATATATATATATATATATATATATATATATATATATATATATATATATATATATATATATATATATATATATATACATATTTTTTTTGATCCCAAACTTTTAAACACTCAATTAAATTACTAAATATATACGACTATTATATAATTGTAAAGTGATCATAAAAGAAAATAAAATAATGTACTTTTTTAAATGAATTTCTGAAAAATTTACACCAACAGCACAGCGTATCATACTGCATTTATGCAATTGATCAATAAACAAGAAGTCAACAAATCTACATTTAAGACACTATATTGCTATACTTTGTCCATATTTGCTCCACCTATGAAAATACTTCCAAACGAAGCAAAGCAGAACCGTTATTTTTCATTGTTCATGAATGAATTAGCATTTAGGAATCAGTTGAGTGAATTATTCAGCGACTCACAGGTAACACTTTACAATAAGGTTTATTACTTAACATCAGTTCAGTACATTAGGGTTGTATGTTATATCTAATGTTGTTAAATTAATGTTTATTGTATTATTTCAGTTTCATGTGTGTTACCATGATGGTGTTTAGTGTTTGTGTGAATGACACTGTGCACCTTCTATATTTGTTAATATTTAAAAGCTGCTTTTGATAGTCTTTGGTTCATCATTTGACTTTCTCATCACCACCTGCTTTTGGTGGTTATCAGTGTAGTACAAAAGTACAAAACGGATTTCAGTACTTCAGTAGGTTGGTACATTAACATTATATCAGTTAATGAAATTACAGTATTTACCTGTAAATTTGAGAGGAAACCGTAAAACGTTGCTACCGTATTTTTTATGGTAAAATTTCAGCAACCACAGCTGCCGATTTTTTACCGTAAATTTTACGGAAGTTTTTTTTTTACAGTGTAGCATACTAAATTGGTATATTTAAAGTCTGCTAAATTGGAACAATTAATTTTGTACTTAATGCACTTTAATTGTGCAAAAGTAGTGCTGAAGTCCACCTAAAGATATACTTAATTATATGTGATTGTGCTGAAGTGGAACTATTGCAAGTATACTTTAGTTGCACTTTAAATCTTTTGCATTTAAAGACAGATATTATTTATAGATCATACAATCCTTATCAATAGTGACATTAAAACATGTTTTAGGCTTAATATTAAGAAATGTGCCTTGTGCACACGTAATACTCCAAATAAAGCTTAATTACATTTTCAGCAAGTCTCGAGTAATTTGTCAGTAAATATGTTAATAGACTTGAACTATAATTAGTATAAAATAAATGCATCTATAACTTATAAGTAAATCTATTACTTTTTTACTAGGGTTAACTAATATTAATAAATAGTGTAATAAACTATGTGTTCATTGTTTGTTCACGTTATTAAGATGCATCAGTGCATTCGAATGAATTGTGTGAATGAATGATTCAATGACTCATTCATACTGGTGTAATGACACAACATGTGAAGAGTCACTGAAACCACTAATGCCAAGACTAACTGAGGAGCCAACTGGTGTGTAATGACTTAACAGAAGCACATTTCTGCTTTGTGTTGATAAATGGAGCTGTGAAGGCCAATAAATGACTGAAGAAGGCTAACAAGTAGTCTTTAAATCATAAAAAATCAGCAAATATTTAAGTCATTATACCTTAACATTAACGTAATAGCAATTCAAGGACAAAATGCTAGTAAAACAACATTCATCCCTACAGTTACAAATCAGGTATGAAGAAGTAGCTGCTTCACCTTCTTTCCTATTCCCCCAATCATATCTTTATATTTACAACCCTGCCTGTGTCCTCAGGGTCTGCTAGGGGCAGAAAAAACTCTATGCGTGTGGTTTTACCGCAGTCCCTGTCCAGCTATCACAGAGAAATCTCAGAGCCAATCTCCTGTGTTAAAGAAGACCAATTTCCCCACAGGGAGCTTTTCATGCTGGACAAAGCATATTGCCTTGCCTGGGTCCACACATACTCGGGTTTAAGTAAGAACTGCATGCACTCTGTTGAATCGCGGTGTCTGTCAATATAGCAGCACTGTCACATTCTTCCCTTATACAAGCAAAAAGAAATAAGCAAGCGTACGAAATGAAAATGATATCTACACATCATCTGACTATGATGTTTATGGCATGATCAGAAATTTCACAACTGATTGTACCTCAAATAACAAGCGCTATCCTGCGACAGACTACTATAAACATCTGGTAGTGATGGCGACAGTTCAGAAAATGCCGATGACGAGACTGATTTTTTAAGACCTGTTTTGACATGTTTCTTGCTCACTTCTCGGGAGAGTGTGGCTTATTCAATTCACTGTCAAGGCTCTATAAATATTTATCTTGCATGATGCAAAACATGACATTAGGGAGAAAAAGAGTGTGTCACCTGGTGGAACAAGAAGAGAGAGAGTGTTTGAGTGACAGCGCTACCAGATGTCGTCTCTGTGCAGATTGTCTATAACTGCGTCGGCTCGTATAAACAGCAACATGTACACTGAACCCTCTTCAGCAGACAGGATTAGACATTTGAAGGAGGAATATGGACAGACGATCAGGACAAATGCTGCAAAAGGCCAAGGGTCAGATCAACGTTGCCGAAACGTAAACGCCGTTACAGGAATTGCAGAGATGCAGTACGCTGAAAGAGACTTTAAAAAGTATTATCCAAATCCAGGGCAATTTTTTATGTTGTCAGCAGGTTGTCCACCCACTGGGAATTTTACAGTGCCTAAATGAAGCTAAAAATGTCTGCACACATGAAAGCACTCTGATGTCTCAAAACATTTCTAATTTCACAGATAGTCCTATTTAGCAAACGTGATAATGATACTTTTGGAATTTGCATTTATTTATTATAAATATAATCCCTGGTAAAGTATTGTAATTTGGAATAAATGTTTTTGAATATTAGGCCTAATTGGGACTGTCTATTGTAAATTGCATAACTGTAGTGCTTTACTTCAGGACATTAGTATTCCTGTTGTGCTTCTTACCAAACTCTCAGGTGAAGAATTTTTCTCTTCATTAATAAACATAAGGGTAGGGATCAGAGTAACCTTTTCAGGGAGGATTATGGAGAAAGGGGAAAATAAAAAGCAAAACATCTGCCCATGTGTCAAAAAACGTTTCATATTCCAAACATGTCTGGCAATAAGGCTTCTGTCTCATCATGGGAATAATAAGCAGTCAATTATGAATTTGTCACTATGTTCTTTTTTTTTCATCCAAAGTAAACTGAAGATTTCTGCAAATTAATTTCACTGCATTAAAGCTATATGGCAGAATTAGACATTTATCGGTTATGTATATTGTTAGTGTAATTATGTTATGAATTTTCATTGCTGCGTTTTTACTGACAGACAGAAGTGGATGAAAATAAAATAGGTAATTTGGTCCCACACAGAAAATTTTGAACTGAAGCTGAAAACTGGAAATCTTCTCAAAGAAACATGGATCTCAAACTTAAAATAAAGACATTTATAAGTTAACAAGCATTTGTTTCCATAAATGTGACATCTGCCATGCAGTTATCATTGTATTCTGCATCATTAGTCAGAGCAGAGCTAGACGTGTTATCATAATCCTGCTATAAAGCTACAAATCAAAGCAGCCCAGCATCAGTGCTTTCATTCAGAGCGGTGCTCAATCACACTGGGGAGATATGCTTGGACAGTCTCCCCTGACGCCATTCAACAATAAGCCTCTATTACAGACCTGATGGTCTGT
Organism: Cirrhinus mrigala; assembly: GCA_036247105.1. Taxonomy (NCBI): domain Eukaryota; kingdom Metazoa; phylum Chordata; class Actinopteri; order Cypriniformes; family Cyprinidae; genus Cirrhinus; species Cirrhinus mrigala. The sequence goes on from CM070008.1 coordinate 13,053,804, forward strand.
ATGACTTAGCCAGTGCTTGTTTAAAGAAACCAAATGCAAGATAATGGAGAAAGGCATCTGCACAAGACATCTGATTGTCAAGAAGTCTCTGATATTCTCCTGGTAGTAAACACTGCCATCTGCTGCCTCGGTCATGCATTGGCAGGTCAACAAGCTCGTGGATAAGCACTAATTTGTCTGCGCTTTTGTAGCAGATATATAATGCATATTGCACCCTATGGTTAAATATGTGACAACCTGGACCACAAAACCAGTCATAAGTAGCACGGGTGTATTTGTAGCAATAGCCAACAATATACTGTATGGGTAAAATTTATAGATTTTTTGTTTATCCCAAAAATCATTAGGATATTAAGTAAAAATCATGTTCCATGAAGATATTTTCTACATTTCCTACCGTAAACATATCAAAACGTAATTTTTGATTAGTAATATGCATTGCTAAGATATTCATTTGGACAACTTTAAAGGTGATTTTCTCAGTATTTAGATTTTTGCACCATCCGATTCCAGATTTTCAAATATTGGCCAAATATTGTCTTATCATAATAAACCATGCATCAAGGGAAAGCTTACTCATTGAGCTTTCAGATTCAGAATCTATTTTTAAAAAACTGACCCTTATCACTTATCAAAAAAAAAAAAAACCCAAGTTATAAAGTTTTTGTAAGAATTACTTTTATATTGTTGTTATTATTTCAAGATTATTATTTATTGGACTAAAGCAGCTTAGGTTTCTTGCAGGGTTGCCAGATCTGCGTAACCAAACCAGCCCAATCGCTACTCAAAAGTAGCCCAATCACGGACAAAACTAGCCCAATTGTGTTCCGGAACGAAATGACTATTAAAGTCGCTTTCCAGGGGGTCAAACATGCTTCCAGGAGGTCTCAATTTTGTTAAAATCGCATTCTACAGTCTGCATAGCAGTATAAAAGTAGCCCAATTCTGCGGTGAAAACTGCGGACTTGACAAGACTGGTTTCTTGACTATCAAATTTCATACAACAGACTTTTAAGGAACATTTATTTGTACATCCCATCATCTTCATTGCATGATGTTTTGGCCCTCACGATTAAAATTACAGAGCTTCAGTCAGAAAACTATTGAAAATATCACATCACTAAGACATTATTAAGAGATATATGACAACTGATATTTATAACGCATGGTATGTAAGTAGTCCGATATAATGTTATTAAAATTTAATCACAAAACAGATAGTTCCGGTTCATGATTTTGATTGGTTGAGCTGCGCAGCTGTTAATTATTCTACAAACATACACCTTTGTTTACATCTGTGTGTTACTCAGCAACCATTTACTCAACACAACCGTTTCTGAGGAACTATATTGTTTGGTGGAAGAATAATGTTTTTATTAATATCATTACACTTTATTTGCTGTTTTTCTTACTGCGTATATGTAATAACCGTTTTATAAAAGCAATAAGCCCCGCAAAGCCGTGGTTTACAATAAATTTATAACAGCTAATGAGGGTTTTAGGTTTTTTTTTTAGCTGTTATAAACTCACTGTAAACCACGGCTTTGCGGGGCTTATTGCTTTATTGATTTACATTACAAGCTTACAGAAGTTTATCTTACTTTTTGGGCATATAATTCACAACAGCTGCCCCAAATTGCATATTTTTACTTAATTTGGCCTTCTGAATATAAATATATATTGTCTGAAGGCCCAATTAACTGCTGCATTTAAAAAAAAAAAAAGAAGAAGAAGAAGAAGAAGAAGAAGAATAGTTTTCTGATTATGATTAATCATTTTAAAACCCTTTTTTGTACAACCCCACTGCTTTGCCTTTTCAGCGTTTTACAGCTCTCAGCTCCCTCCAGCGATGAAAAGCTTTATCATTGTTTACTTTTGTCTACTTTTTGAACTCTTTATTCCCTATGTCATCATTATTCACATTAGGAAGTATAACTGTGTAAGCCATTGCTGACAAATAGAAAATGGTAAACAATTCAAGCCTCCAAGAGAAAAAAAAAAGCTCCATTTTGTGCTTTCAGCTTCCGACTTTCCATATTAAGACTGTAGGCTGTGAACACGCAAAATGACTGACAGACAGAAAGTGCCTTAAAGGTTTACTTAATCTAAAACTAAAAATTGGCTGTTAATTTCCTCACCCTCAGGCCATCCAAGATCTAGGTGACTTTCTTTGTTCAGTAGAACATTAAAGATCATTTTAAGCTGAATTGATTGTAATTTCATAAAAAGCAATTCAAAGGACACCATCACGTTAAGAGTCAAAAAGCAAACACAACAGATTCAGTTTACAGCCCATCATGAGTGTGACTGCAAAGGACCAATAGTTTGACTCTATGGATTACAAATAATGTCGTAAATAATTTTGCATTTTTTGCACCTTTTTTTTTTTTTTAATGATAGCACCCTTTAAAGGAGAAGTCCACTTCCAGAACAGAAATTTACAGATAATGTATTCACCCACTTGTCATCCAAGATGTTCATGTCTTTCTTTCTTCAGTCGTAAAGAAATTATGTTTTTTGAGGAAAACATTTCTGCATTTTTCTCCATATAACAGACTGCTATGGTGCCCCGAGTTTGAAGTTCCAAAATGCAGTTTTGCGGCTTCAAACGATCCCAAATGCAGTTGTAAATGATCCCAGCTGAGGAAAAAGGGTCTTATCTATAGCGAAACGATTGGTTATTTTAATACAATAATAATACAATTTATATACTTTTTAATCTCCAACACTCGTCTTGTCTTACTCTCCCTGAACTCTGTTTTTTTCCAGTTCAGGACAGTTAGGGTATGTCGGAAAAACTCCCATCTCGTGTTCTCCCTCAACTTCAAAATCATCGCTGTTTTACCTTTTTTGTTAAGGGTGTTTGATCTTCTTTGCATGTTCACTTTGCATAGACTGGGTCAGTACTTCTGCAGTGATGTAGGATGATTTTGAAATCATTTTTGAAGTTGAGGGAGAAGATACGATTGGAGTTTTTCGACTTACCCTAACTGTCTTGAGCTAGAATACACAGAGTTCAGGCAGAGCAAGACAAGACGAGCGTTTGAGATTAAAAAGTATTTAAATTGTATTATTTTTATAAAAATAACCGATCGTTACGCTAGATAAGACCCTTCTTCCTCGGCTGGGATCATTTACAACCGCATTTGGGATCGTTTGAAGCCAAATTTAAACTGCATTTTGGAAGTTCAAACTCGGGGCACCATATCAGTCCATTATATGGAGAAAAATGTTGAAATGTTTTCCTCAAAAAACTTCTTCACAACTGAAGAAAGAAAGACATGAACATCTTGGATGACAAGTGGGTGAGTACATTATCTGTAAATCTTTGTTCTGGAAGTGGACTTCTCCTTTAACATCTCCTTTAAGGATCATGGGTTCAGCTAAAAATCTACTTTACTGTTTACATTCTTCTTTTTCTTCTTCTTCTTTGAATGAATGAATGAATGAATGAATGAATCTGACAAATAATTTTACATTGCAGGGAGTAGTCATTTTCTGCAAACCATTGCATTAAAAAATTGAAGAATTTTATTTATTTATTCATTAATTTATTCATTTACTCATTCATTTATTTATATTTTCACAATTTAATAATTAAAAATGTATAATAATAAAATAATAATTAACGCAACGTGGAGAAAGACACATTAGTTTTGATTAAAGTGAAATCAATATTGTTTTTTTTTTTGTTTGTTTTTTTTGTCACTGATGTGATGATGTGAAAACACTCCACCATAATTTATGATTTTTAAATCAAACTTTTGTGTTTAAAGAAGAGACATTCAGAGCATTATGGACAAAACAACTATGTGACAGACAAACAGATAGAGCTTAACCTGGAGAGCCATTTCTTGTTGATCAAGGCTCGATAAAGGCCTGTCTGGCAACCCTGCCTTAAAGTCAGCGTCCACAACCCATCTGCCAGAAGCCCCACGTCACAGTGTGTGGCCTCACAAACAGACAAGACCAATTAGTGCCTCGACAACAGTGATTACTGCCAGAGCAAAGCTGAGACACACACACTTTCTGTCCCTGTCATCCATCTCATGCTCAAAATCACATGTGGCATTTTCGCTGATGATTTTTATTGGGTCGCTTACCCAGCTCCATCTGTAAAGTGTACTCCAATATGTCCACATGGCTACTGGAGTGCTGCAAAGCAGGCTGGTTAGAATGGCTGTTATTCCTTGATGACAATGCTGGATGATCAATCAGAACAAGTACTTGTTTTGAATGTAATTTAATTGGGAGTGACAATACAAATATATCACGTTTAATGCGACCCATTGGAGTAAGCATTATTTTTTAATCATACTTTACTTTGTATGTACTTATCTTTGTTGTATAAAATGCTTGAAATAGATAATCCAATGCTAAAATTTTGTCTAAAAAATATACACTACCAGGTGAAAGGTTTGGAATAGTTGAGATGTTTTAAAAAAAAAAAAAGATTTTTTGTTGTTGCTGATGATAATGATGATGTTGATATGTTTAAAAAATGGCATAACATAATTGCATAATATAATATTAAATAATATTTTACAGACTTCTGTACATTCTGTACATTCACCACACACACAAAATGACTTTTTTTAATAAACTGAATTACTTTGGGGATGAAAACCATTCAGCCAGTATAATAAGCTGAGTTAAACAACTAATAAAAATAAAAGCTTATTATTAGCTGCCACTGAGCCGCTAACAGACTCTCGGGAAATGCTTCAGTAAAAATGACAGTAAAAAATAAAAGGCACATTAGTTTTGGAAAACCCTATCAAAACGTCACACCATGCATAGTAAACAGTGGCTTCCTTATTTAATTAGTTTCAGGAGCTTGAATACAGAAGAGTCGCCTGTAATCGCACATCCTTGCAGAGACCAGCATAATAACTACATCCAAATTGTTCCTGAAGCTATCAGACAAAAGCTATATTTACATTTTTATGTTAACCAAAACACATTTCCAGCCCATAAACGTGAACTGATAACAGCCTACAGTTTTACAGCTAAAAATCAATAAGACATTAATGTTATGGAACAGAGTGTAAGGCCTTAAATAAGACAACATTTGTCCCTTGAGGAAGTCCAGACTTTGTTTGGGAAAATAAATAAATAAATAAATGTTCTTTCAAACTTACTATACATCAAAAAGATCTAATATTTATATATATATATATATATATATATATATATATATATATATATATATATATATAATCATTACTCCAGCATTAAGTATCACATCATCCTTCAGAAATCATTCTAATATGCTGATTTGCTGTCCAAGAAACATTTTGTCATTGTTATTATTATTATTATCAATATTTAAAACAGTTGAGTAATATATATCTGAAATAAAAAGTTTTTGCAACATTATACAGTAAACCATTCAAAAGCTTGCAGTCCGTATTATTGTTTATTTATTTATGCATTTATTCATTTGTTTGTTTGTTTGAATTTTTTAAGAAATTAATATTTTTATTTAGCAAAAATGATAATGAAGACATTTATAATGTTACGAAAGATTCCTATTTCAGATAAATGCTGTTGTTCTGAACTTTGTATTCATCAAAGAAATGTAAAAAAATTCTGCTAAGCTGTTTTCAACATAATAATAATAATAATAATAATAATAATAATAATAAATGAGCACCAAATCAAAATATTAAAATGATTTCTGAAGGATCATGTGACTGGAGTAATGCTAAAAAATTCAGCTTTGAAATCACAGGAATAAATTATATTTTAAAATGTATTCAAATAGAAAACAGTTATTTTAAATTGTAAAAATATTTTAAAATTGTACTGTTTTGCTGTACCAATAAATGCATGCTTGGTGAGCAAAAGAGACTCTTTTAAAAACTATTAAAAATCCTACTGTTCAAATACTTTTGACTGGTAGTGTATTACAATTTTCATAAATAAATAAATTGTTTTTAATATTTATTATAACTAATAATTTATAACTAATCATTTATTATAACTATTCATTTTAACTAAATTAGCATACTAAAATGATTTCTCAAGGATCATGTGATGCTGAATACTGGAGTAGGCTGCTAATAATTTAGCTTTGCCATCAAAGGAACAATATACATTTTAAAACAGACATTTTAGAGTGTAATACTATTTCACAACATTACCGTTTTACTGTATTTCTGATTAAACAAATGCAGCCTTGGTGAGCATAAGAGACTTCTGTCATAAAAATTTCAAAAAACAAACAAACAAACAAACAAAAATCTCAAAAACTTATTCCAAACTTTTGAACGATGCTGTAAAAAGTCAAACACATGATTGGCTAATCATCATTTTTACCCTAAATTATCATGATATTAAGTGTTATTTTTGGAGACTCAGTTTGCAATGCCTTTCAGTGTCTTTCAATGTATTTTTACCACAATCTTCAAAGGCAGTATTTCATTTTTTTTTTTTTTTTTTTTAGGTGTATAAGCAAATATATCTTTGTCTTTATTAAGCTAAAACTATAGCATACCCTTTTTATAGCTTTTTTTTTTTTTTTTGCTTTGAAAATCTGTGCATACAAAAAGTACCCACAAAACATCTGCATATTATAGCACAAACAAGTAAATACCATAAAATGGTCTTTCTTGTTGCAAAAAGCTCAATATGTCTCACATGAACACATCTGTGTCCATTAAATTTTTACACTCTCCAAACTCATCCGCCAAACATCTGGTGGGAGATATGTGCAGTTTATAGGCAAGTTACGATCCAGAAATATGCTGTAAATAGAGATAACAAGGCCTGGATGCCCAGCACTAGGGAGTGACATTCATGAAATAAAACAACAAAGCAGGATATTCTTCTAAATAAAGTTAGTCTAATTTAACTACTTTAATAAAATTATAATGTGTCGCCATAATCATTAACAATATGAATGTTACCACTCAGACATAATCTAAAGAATGTGATGTAATGATGGCACACCTGCCGCTCCAAGAGTTCTTCACAGATTTGATGACCAGGACCTGTTCAGTTGGCAGACCATAAAAACCTAATCTTTAAGGATCTAGAAGAGGCCCTCACTGCACTAAATGTGATACATCAAGGAATGTAAACACAGAAATTTACTTTAAGAAGACGATTTGAGGTGCAGTTTCACTGTCAGCTGCAGCTGAGGTAATCTTTTATGAATCAATATACTATTTATGACTCAATATGCATTAAACATTTGGATTGAAGGCCTCTTAAAGGATGCCTATTATTGTAGTAGGATCAAGGGTAATAGCTCACTTTACACTGATGAACTATCTTTTGACACATACTGCTAAATTACTACTGATTACCTAGAATTACCATGAGTGAAGCTTGTCTAACATTATCTATTCACTAAGATAGCAGTTTTCAACCAGGGGGCCTCCCCAGCTAACAAAAATGTGTTCCAAGAATGTTTTGCTTACATTCCCACTAAGTTATGAAAACGTTATTTCAGAATGTTTTGCAAACATCCAAACTGTTCAGTTTTTTTAATGTTTAAGGAACATTCTAATCTTCCATTATTATAACATTATGAGAACCTTATATTTAAATGTTCTCTCTATGTTTGAAACACCCATATTTTATGTTATGAGAACATTTTTTACTGATTGTACAAAATGTTGGGCAAACATTCCCTTTTATCTTTCATTCCTGTTCCAAGAACATTCTTTGTGCTCAAAAACGTTTTTGCTAACATTTAAGTTATGAAAGTGTTATTTCTTACCGTTACGTAAACATTCGAAAAGTCCAGTTTTTTTTGTTTTTTTTTTCTTTCATGTTTGAGGAACATTTTTTCTCTGTTATGTGAATGTTACAGAAACACCCCAATCTACCATTGTCATAACGTTATGAGAACCTTATTTTTCTAAAAACTTCAACATTAGGAAAGGAAAGGACGTGATGTGTGGCCAAGTATGGTGACACACACACACACAGTAGTGATAAGTGAACAAACACGCACACACACACACCCGAAGCAGTGGGCAGCCATATTGCTATCGCTGCGGCACCCGGGGAGCAGTTGGGGGATTGGTGCCCAAGGGACTCACCACAGTTGTGCTATTGAAGGTGGAGAGAGCGCTGGTTATTCACTCCCACCACCTTCAATCCCTGCCGGACCTGGGACACGAACTCGCAACCTTTCGGTTACAAGCCCGACTCCCTAATCATTAGGCCATGGCTGTTATTATGAGAATAACATTATGAGTTTCTGAAATACTTAACATGATGAGAATCATGTACAGTCAAATACAAAACTGCATCACAAGGATGTTTTGAGACTTGTTCTAAGAGCATTTTTTTTAACAATTACCGGGTAATTATCAAAACAAATCACATGGTGAAGTTGGTGCCACACAGTAAGAAGGTTTCTGGTTTGAGGCTGGGTGAGGAGGCCTTTCTGTGTGAGGTTTGCATGTTCTGCCTTTTTACTCTGGTTTTCATCCTAGGTCGCAGGTGAGGTTAACTGATATGTGTGTGTGTGTGTGTGTGTGTGTGTGTGTGTACTTGTTTTTGCTTTGGTCCCCACAAGGATAGTAAAACCTGAAATTTTTGACATTGTGGGGACCGGCCTGCTATTTTAAATGATTAAAAATAGTAAATGATGTTTATCTGAAAATGTAACGATGCAAACATGTTTTCTGTAAGGGGTAGGCTTAGGGTTAGGGTTGGGTGAGGGGATACACAGTATCGTTTGGTCAGTAAAACTATAGAAGTCTATAGAAAGCCCCCACAATTCACAAAAACAAACATGTGTGTGTGTGAGCATGTTTGTAGATTAACTCACGTATAGATTAACTTGTTCTTGCCATGAATATAGCCACAGATGCTGAAATGGGGTTGAGAAGAAATAAACAACATTAGGAGAACCTTATTCGTGTACAAACAACATCAACAAAATGTTCTGAGAATGTTGTTCTAAAACCATTTTCTCTAACCATTACGAGAACCTCAATTGTGTACAAATAACATCAAAAGAACATTCAGAGAATGTTGCTTTAAGGACGTTTTCTCTTACCATTATGAGAACCTCAGTCGTGTACAAATAACATTAAAAAAATGCTCAGAGACTGTTGTTCTAAGAACGTTTTCTCTTGCCATTACGAGAACCTCAATCGTGTACAAATAACATAAAGAAAACCTTGCAAGACTGTTCTTCTAAGAACGTTTTCCTCTTACTATTACGAGAACCTCAGTTGTGTACAAATAAAGGTCGGCTCCAGAATCAAATCACTGAGGGTGCTTCTTAAATTTTTGAGGGTGCTCTAACCTTATGTACAGCCTATATATTTATATATATATATATATATATATCAATGAAGTTCTTTACTCTGTACAATAAATGTCTTATTTACATTGCGTCTAGACTTATAATGAGTTATAATGAGACGATTCGTGCTGAACTAAAACGAAAATGGCAGCGATTTGAGCAGTGAGTGGATTCTAACAAAAATTGCTTAGCCCTGCAACAAAAGAATGTTGTTCTAAGAACATTTTCTCTTACCATTATGAGAACCTCAGTCGTGTACAAACACATCAAAAGAATGTTCCAAGAATGTTGCTTTAAGAACGTTTTCTCTTACCATTACGAGAAGCTCAATCGTGTACAAATAACATCAAAAAAAGATCCCGAGACTGCTGTTCTAAGACTGTTTTCTCTTAACATTTCAAGAACCTTAATTGTGTGCAAATAACATAAAAAAGGTTCCAAAACATTTCCTTTTACCACTATGAGAACCTCAATCATGTACAAATAACCTAATTAACATTACAAGAATGTAAATCAACCATTAATAACGTTATCAGAACATCCTATAAACATTATTTTTAGAATGATCTGTCCTAAACTTTAAATAACTTTGAAAAAACGTTAATGAAAGTTGTGGGAACGTTCCCTGTTAGCTGAGTCAGCACACACATAAGGAGGCCAGAAGATGGCTTAGATTGCTTAAATATATTATTAAATATAACAAATGATTTTGTATATGTCAAAACAAGCATTAAAAAGCTGAAACATCTAAAAATCAAGATGTAAACTGCCATCATATTTCTCATCTTAATTTGTTAATTTAGTTATGGAAATTTATAAATTCTTTAAAAAGCAAAAGGAACCACCTTATTTTTCCTGTAAGAGAATATGGGTCTGGCTTTCGGTCTCATCCGATTCCAGCTATTTTTAGCTGAAACAGCTTGATTGCTGCTTGATATTAAAAACTGGTGTGTCTTACCATAATATTTTCATGTATTATCTTAATTATGAACACACTTTGTAGTGTCAACAGTTTTACCGTTTACTGCACGTCGTTATTTATAGCACCTAATGAACCGGAAGTCTTGCCAATAGGCTTACTTCCACATTAAATAATAAAGTGGATATATTTTTCTATATGTCAAACTAAAATATTTATTAGAAGAAGAAGAAGAAGAAGAAGAAGAAGAATCGAATTCTTTACCCACAAATGCTTGAAATGTAAATTCATTGGTCTTAAAGAGTTTGAACCCTGAATAACATTCAATTCTAGACACTTGTGAAATGATTTACAAAATTTTTAGTAAATTGTTTTAATATACTGTCAACTGTTTAAACAAAAAAGCAGATTTGTTGTCATGTGATGATTATTATACAAGGGCTTTCCTGTAGCTTAAGAGGAGGTCATGGGTTTAATTCACAGAGAATGAAAAAGGACTGAAAAAAATGTAAATGTGTACCTTGATTGCAATGTGCATACATGTAAATGTAAATATACATAGTGACCCTTCAAATATTGTTTTGAAAAACAGGGGAGGCTTAAATTCATAAAGAATCCAAGATTTTCACTGCCACAAAGAGAAAAACTTTCACACACTGGAAAAAAAAAACATCCATTTGCTGATCTGTTGCATTAACAATTCTTTTGAAAAATTATGAGGCACTTAGCCTTCTCTTATAGCAGTTACACAATAAACCCGAAAGATTTCATTATCTTCAGCTGCTGCACTGGAATGCTTTCCCCACTAGAGGGAGCCATTTGCATACATGTTACAAGTATCTCTGGTCAACTTTTTTTGATGGGAACAATGCTAATTTTCAGTGTAAATAATTCAGGTACGTTTGCTTCTCTGAATTCACAGTTAGACGAAATGAACTATGGAGCAGTGCTTCCATAACAGACAGTGTATAAAGTTCTTTTAAACAGTTTCACCAACCTGGCATATGTTTTCTTCAACTTAAAAGATTAAACAGCAGATCTCCTAGTTAGATTTCCCAGCTGCTTTCACAAGCACAGATGGCGAAGCTGAATTCTAAGACTAGGTTCACCATGAAGAATGACCTGGCCTTTTACTTTTTTGGGTGGCTTCTTCTCTCTGAAACAACAAAATATAACACTGTGCTTTGACCCCCATTTCCAGTGCACAGGAAAACCACCAACAGTGCCCTGGCTTGTCTTTACTCATTGCGCATTTCATTCAAATTCTGTTCCAGGTCATCACTGGTCTCTTGAGAGTATTGATACTGTTCATCAGCTGTCTAGCCCTACTTCATAATGGCACATAATGGCAAAAACAGACGCTGACGCAGCATAGTCCTTCTATGACTTAAAAAGAAATTAGCAGCACAAGCTGTAAATCTTCAATCAGTTTGGCTTTTTTATTTAAAAAATAAAAAAAAATTAATTTAGCATTAGCATTACGAACATTCATAATATCACTATGGGGAATGTCACCATGACACCTGAGGTACAGTGTCTGTGGAAAGTGGGCCTACATTGCTTATGATTGTTATATAATGTTACACAAAAAAACCCTTCTGTGCCCTTGACAAAGACACTGGCCTGATGCTTCACTTTAATTCCTTTTAAGTGTAGGGGAATTTGGATATAATGGTCCCAACAAACAACTGAAAATAGTTTCAAGATTAGTTTATGATAACTCAAATATATATTTAATTTGTTTATATTTATTTTATTTTTTGTAGATAGAAATATAAAGACACTTAAAATTAACACATACATTGTACGTCGTACAATACTGTATGTACAAGAGGAAACAAGTATTTGGGACTACAAATACAAAATCCTATAAAATGTCTTTAAAAGTCTGTCTCAGAGTGTTAGTGTAGATAAGTAAATTAGATATGCAATGACTTGATTAGCTACTTGTCCTATTATGTTGTCAAAAACTATTTGAATTCAAATGCTCTTGACAGTGCACTGGTCTTTATGTGTGAAGATTACTCAGCTGTTTTACATATCCTAAGATTCACTGTCTTTTAGACGTGCTGATCTCATCATTTTTGATGACTTTACAGCAATTACATCACACAGTTATGAGTGAAAGAGCAATTCTGCTTGAAAGATAATGAGAATTATTGCTTTCTTGCACACGGGTTCTAGTTAAGATAATTAGTTTATGGGTTTCTTCTTCTTGCATTTTTTAACTGCATGTCTTTAAGGCTGCATTTTTCGTGAGTAGGCTAACTATCTTTTTTAAGCCATAAGAAAATCTAGATATCCATCTTGCTTTAGAAAAGCCCAGAATGAATAAATGATGCAAGTGATTTGTGACCCTGGACCAAAAAACCAGTAATAGGAGTCCATTTTTTAAACGGATTCTGAATCTGAAAGCTGAATAAATAAGCTTTCCATTGATGTATGGTTTGTTAGGACAGGACCATATTTGGCTGAGATACAACTAATTGAAAATCTGGAATTGGAGGGTACAAAAATCAGAATATTGAAAAATCACCTTTAAAGTTGTCCAAATGAAGTTCTTAGCAATGCATATTACTAATCAAAAATTATTATTAATGTTTTAATATATTTACGGTAGGAAATTTACAAAATATCTTCGTGGAACATGATCTTTACTTAATATACTAATGATTTTTGGCATAAAAAAAAACTATAATTTTGAGGCATACAATGTATCGTTAGCTATTGATACTTATGACTGGTTTTGTGGTCCAGGGTCACATTTGTCAAGAAAATGAATAAACAAATTTAAACACTAGCCGCAGGTTGTTTTTGTTTTTTGTTTTTTTTTTTCCCCCCCCATATAAGACAATGAAGTTGCAGCAGTTTCCAAGAACATGAACGCAGTATGAACATTATTCTACACCACATGGGGGCATTTAACATCTAGTGAAGCTTAAGGCTCGCTCTCTCACACATAAATGCTTCGTTTATCTGGGTTTAATCACTGAGAATCGTGAAACATAATGTTCTTAAACTCTTGTTAAAACAGCCTGGAATGTTGTGACTTTACCTCGGTGGGACAAACTTCTTTGTCGGTCTATGACCAATGACGAATGAATGAATGACCAACAACAAAGGACTGTTCCTACGAAAATGTTCCCTCGCCGAAGTTGAAGGCGTGACTTCACTGCTGGAACCCCGGCCAATGATGTAGCCGCGTGTCCCTTCAATCACCTGAGAACAAACAGATCACGATTCTCCCTGACCAATCACACTCGCCGGGATCCTGCCACCATGCATATAAATTAGGCTGACATCCCAAACTCCTGGTCAGAGAATGAGAGAACACCATACACAAAATTATCAGTCAAATAACTGGACCTGCCAGTCCGATATCATACATTTTAATTTCTGTTGGTGTCCAGGTACGTAACTTTCTTGTATTTATCAGACTGTCATTTGTGTGCAATGCACGTGTTTGCTTTTGTGAACGTTGATGTGAGATTGTGCCAGTTCGTTCTTTTGTTGGCAATGAGTTTAATTTTAAACAAGATTGACTTGTTGTTTTGTGAAATCGCTGCTGTTTATCAGTACTTCACGCTGTGATGTAACACTGCCGCGCTGTAACCATGGCTACCGGTTGCTATCTAGCCGCGGATGCGCAGGAAAGCTTCGAGCTGAATGCTTGCGGCTACTTTTGACGTGTTTGTAGAGCAGCGATTATGCTTTTTGCATTGACCTACTGATTTGTTCGATCAATACTGATGTTCTGTACTTATCGAACAACGCTTTCACAAGTGAATGCGTAGAGAATTCCCAATGAAGATTACAAAGCACGTGGTCTGGTCTTTCCCAACCCTTTTAAACCCCGATTTGTAAGGCTCAAGTACCTCTTCATCGACTAAAACCTACAAGTTTATAGTGAAACTAATCAGTATTGGCTATCCCTGTAAATCATTGTCTGTTGTCTGGTTTGTTTTAATATGCCATACTAAATACTCACTGTGGTACACAAATTACTTGTTAGAAATAAACAGTTTATAATCTACTCAATGCTGTTTGTTTTATCAATATGCCTCTGTGTGAATTAACTGTGTTTATGATAAAAGTAGCATTGTTAAATGTATGTTTTGATGTTTATGCTACCCTGATAGCACACATATCATAGAGACATCTATTTGACATTTGCATTTACATCTAGAAGATGTTGTAGGCCTTTTATTTATTTATTTTATTTTTTTGCTTGTCTGCAGTATGTCTATAAGACGTTTCCTATCAGATGTCAAATAGACGTCTATCAGATGTCTTTATGTTTATGATTTAGAATGTATGTAAAATTAACATCTTACAGACGTTTGTCAGATGTTTGTACACAGCAGATGCTTTCCAGATCAAGTGATCTTTAACAGACATCTTGCAGATGTTGGTGTGCTATATTCGTGTTGAAGGAGCTATGATATTATTTTTTTTTTTTTTTTTTTTTTTTTTTTATTTATTTATTTTGCTTCGTAATGTTAACAAATCTGTTTTTCTCCTGTTTAGGTGTTTTATAGTAATTAAAAATGGCCACGTCTGCCAGTGCTCAGTTGAGTAAAGTGGTCAAACGGCAGTATATGGAACTGCCTCAGGGAGACAAAGTACAAGCCATGTATATCTGGATAGACGGAACCGGAGAAGGACTGCGATGCAAGACCAGGACACTGGACTCAGAGCCTAAGAGCATTGAAGGTAAGCTAAGGCCACATCAATCTACACTGCAATTTTATTTCTAGATTTAATTCTTGGACTTCTAATGGATTGTATTTTGTTATTCAGATCTTCCTGAGTGGAACTTTGATGGTTCCAGCACGTATCAATCTGAAGGCTCCAACAGCGACATGTATCTCATCCCCTCTGCCATGTTCAGGGATCCTTTCCGCAAAGACCCCAACAAACTGGTCTTGTGTGAGGTGCTCAAGTACAACCGTAAACCTGCTGGTGCGTTTGTTTGAGAATAAACTTCTTGTATTTTTGACTGAGGTTTGCTTGAAGACTTATAGCTTTTCTGGTCTTAAACACAGAAACCAACCATCGCCATACATGTAAAAAGATCATGGAAATGGTAGATCAACAGAGCCCTTGGTTTGGCATGGAGCAGGAGTATACCATCCTGGGTACTGATGGACATCCCTTTGGTTGGCCCTCCAATGGGTTCCCTGGTCCCCAAGGTAAAAACGACTTTTTTTTTTTTTTCAGTCATACCTAGCAGTATCAGTGATGTTCTGAAGATGTTTGATCCATAACATACTGCTCTGCTGTCTGCAGGACCTTACTACTGTGGAGTTGGAGCAGATAAAGCGTATGGCAGAGACATTGTGGAGGCACATTACAAAGCTTGCCTCTATGCTGGTGTGATGATCTGTGGAACTAATGCTGAAGTTATGCCAGCTCAGGTAATCTCCATTCCAATGTTCTGTTCTGGAATTAAGTGTATTAAGCCATTTAAGATTACCCATTTGGAATGTAACCTCAATTCCTCCATTAATTCTTGATTGGTTATAACATGGCTTTCATTTTCCAGTGGGAGTTCCAGATTGGCCCCTGTGAAGGCATCAACATGGGAGATCACTTGTGGGTAGCTCGTTTCATCTTGCACCGAGTTTGTGAAGATTTCGGTGTGGTAGCCTCATTTGATCCTAAGCCAATCCCAGGCAACTGGAATGGTGCTGGTTGCCACACTAACTTTAGCACCAAGGAAATGCGGGAAGATGGTGGGCTGAAGTAAGTACTAATAGGCTTTTTTTTTTTTTTTTTTTTTTTTTCTCCCCCATAAATGGCTGGCTAGCATTTGTTCATAGTAACAAATGACTCTGTTTTGTCTGTCCATAACCAGATGCATTGAGGAGTGTATTGACAAGCTTGGAAAGAGACATAACTACCACATCCGTGCCTATGATCCAAAGGGAGGCCTGGACAATGCTCGCAGACTGACTGGCCACCATGAAACCTCCAACATCCATGAGTTCTCTGCAGGTGTGGCGAACCGTGGTGCTAGCATCCGCATCCCACGAACCGTGGGACAAGAAAAGAAGGGTTACTTTGAGGATCGCCGCCCATCTGCCAACTGCGACCCCTATGCGGTCACCGAGGCCCTGATTCGCACATGTTTGCTAGGTGAAGAGGGTGATGAACCTGTGGACTACTAGATCTCTCTTCTCCTGGACTGAACTTCCCTCCCCTTCTTGCCATACTTCCCTGTTTTTTTTTGTTTTGTTATTTTTGTTTTTTTTAAATGGCCATCAAGCCAAATTAGTACTGTATCTTGTTTTCTATCAGGGTGGTTCTAACCTGGCATTTTAATATCATTGAAGTTGACTGGTCAACTTAACATTTTAAGATTAAATCTGAAGTTAACCTGATCTGACTGGGGACACGGTGTTGCAGGACATGTCTTTTCCCCTTTTTTGTTTTGTTGTTTTTTTTTTTTTTTTTTTTTTTTTTTTTTTTTTTTTTCTGATTTTAATTGTTTCTTGGGGAGTGGATGTTTAACATTAGCATTGAAAGCTCTCTATGAACCCATGACTCTACCTTTTGATAGCTAAGATGGACTGAACCACGAGTCAAGTGCACAGATGAACCTAGGAATGCCAAGGCTAGACATCTAATTTCTTTTAAACCAATAGCTAGTTGTTGCGTATGTTGACTTGATTATTCAAGTATGTAATGTTTCAGTGCGTCTTACTGACAGTGTATTAAATGGCAAATTTTGGTATCCATTCTGACTGTACACACTACGCTGTTCTTGTTGTGCGGTACACTTCACAGTCGAGGTCCAATAACTGTCCTGTTTTTATACTTGTGAATCCGTTTTGTCATGTTAAATCCCTGATTCATAAAGGATTTGATCCTGTTTGTCTACTACTATGACATAACTGCACCTGTTTTGGTAAAAATCTGAAGTTGCTAAAAAAAAAAAGGAGACTTAAACATTTATTTTTTACCACAAACCTGTCTTGTGTGCTTCCTCTTTACAGTGGTGATGTCTTGCTTGTGTACTTGCTGATTTGACTTATTATGCTTATTTTGGCAAAGGATGACAAGATCCCTACCTTGTTTTGAAAACACAGGGTAAGATGAGTATACTTGGACAAAACCATATATAAAGACTCCAGATGGATTCCAACTTGAGATTTACCTCTCGAGAATACAATCCAAAAAAAAAAAAAAAAGTAAGGTTTAAATAGCAAGCTTCTATTTGCATTTGGCATATATTCTTGTTTTAAGCATACACTCTCTTAATTTTGGTCCTTATTATAGAAACAAGACTTCAGATTTTCATTTTGCATCTTACATACCATGAGATAACCCATGTGAAAGCACATGTACATCTCAAAGACTTCTATTTGACATCTGCATTTACATCTGTAAGACATATTTTATAGAGCATTAGCTCATCTGCAATGCATCTATAGGATGCTTCCTATCAGATGTCAAATAGACATCTATTAGATGTCTTTAAGATGTTTATGATTTGGATTATATGTAAAACTAGCATCTTACAGATGTCTTTTTAGATGTTTGTACACAGCAGATGCTTTCCAGAACAAGTGATCTTTAACCAACATCTTGCAGATGTACGTGTGCTGTCTGGGTATGAATTTAATACTTCTCCAATTCAGGCTTTAATTTGTGGAAGGCATGCAGAAACCCTAAAAGGGAACATAAATCTATGCAGAGCATTAAAGATTTGTAAATTAATATCAGTCTCTATTTTTGCAAACAATTTTTAACATGCAAACTTAAGTGTTTCCACTTCGTGCCACTTTGTCATAAACTCTCATTTTCTTCTAAATCACAGGTAACACAAGATTTTAGTCTTATGAAACTGTTATATGTTATCTTTATATTTGGCAAGTATATAGGTTATGGACGGTAACTACAATCGTTATCGCTGTCACTTATAAATCTTTTTATATCGCAACCGTACACGACAGTTCACAAACATTTATCTGCGGTGTAAACCTTTCATTCGTATTACTATATCGGTCAACAGAAAGATTAAAATGTTTTCTTTCTCAAACAGCGTATTGTGCAAAATACAAACAATTCAGACCCACATCGCTGGGATATTTGCAGAGTTTGCAGCTCAACTTTTGCAACATCATCGATAAACAACCTTTTTATCTGTTTGCGTGGAGTCTATAAACAAGAAGCCAGCCAACACCGTTAACAGTAAAGTCACATTCACTAACAGCGTGATTACACGCTATTTGTTGGCTCTCAAACGGGAACAAAGGGGCGTCTCGGTTTCATTCTATGAAGTGCAGGAACATCCAAGCTTTCCTCAGTCAAAAATATTTACTTTGTGTGCTTTTCGGCGAGGTGGGGGCAGGGTTAACAAGTTTGTTGTGGAACCTTTCACCTACATTCCCATGCCTGACAGACTGAAAAGTCAAAAGCCTTGTGATTGGCTTCCCAAAATGACTTCCAACCAATCACAAATTCGAATGGTGTTTCTGTCTGGAGCTTGGGAAGAGAAGTTGCTGGGCAGTTGTATTGTTTAGTCTGTCAAATTAATAAATACATTTATTTTTAACTGCGGAGTTAAAATAGATTTTGAAAAAGTGCAGTGTTTTCGTTGTTGTTTTTTTTAACCTAACAAAACGTTCAGAAGAAAGTTTCTTTGAATCAACAGGTAAAATTTGATCATTTAATTTAATATTTAATCATTTAATTTTTAGATTGGATATATTTTTAACTTTGAGTTCTTGAGTTTTTGAAGTAGAAGCTTGATATAAAGACAAAGATATCATGAATTTTGTTTGGATGGTGAAAAAAAATGCAAGCTAAGGATGAAAGTGGCTTGTTTTGCTTATTAAACATACAGGTTTAACTCAAATGAGCAATAAAACATACATGTATTTGGTTAATGACAGAGTGAAATCGCTGTTTTCTCTGTAGAATGCATAAATAAACCATAAAAAATGACAGTGTAATATTTTTCCAAATAATTCATTTTAATTATTCAATTCCATTTATTTACTGGTATAAACATTTCCATTGGAGTGCTACTCATGAATAAATCTGAGCATAATCAATGATGGTAGGTGCTGAAAACAATGAAGCTTAATGGAAATTATTTCTCGTTAGGCCAAATAATAGCACGGCTTGCATCTTCCATGAATCATGCAGAGAGAAGCACTTCAGGCTGCTGACCCAGTTTCCTTCCTGCCTTTAAAAACAGACTGTGAAGACAGAAACCTGTTTCAGAAAGATGAAGATGGTGATTTTAATTGATCTTTCTGTCTGCTGACTTATAACACACTAACTCCTACACAATAACTAAATCTATGGACATATGCAATGTTGCATGCATGCTATGTTGGAGCATTGTGCCACTGGCTATTAAGTTATATAAAAAAAACAATACTATCATAAACAAATTAGCACTATGTGTTGCTTTATCCTCTTCATATGCTCCATATCTTTGCAAATATCACTTGTGACCCTTAGATAACATACTGTCTGAGACCCGTCACTCAACAATGGCTTGGAGGGGAGGGAAGATGCTCAGTTGTCATGGCGACCACCGGAATGCTCAGGCTGAACCGAGCTGGTTCTAGTGGGGAGAGGAAAAAAACATGGTTATGCAATCAGAAGGGAGACACAATCACCAGGTACAGACAGCATTGCAGTGAAATTAACCTCCAGTTAAACAATGGCCTTTGTCACACTCAAATATCAACAACTGGAATTATCTAGTGCGTCAATAAGGGCATTTTTATAAGCAACATGCTCTTTAATACTTTTGTTTTGCAGCTGATGGTATTATTCAGGAGATTATTCAACTGCATCATTGGTGATTGATTAACAAGCAATGCAGCCACTTTTACTTGCGCAAATGTTGCATGCTTTGCTTTGCGGTTATATAACAGCAATCACACTGTCACACATGTGTTTTGCAGTATTTCTTTGTTAAGTAAGCATGCTTGAGGTTTAGTGAATAGACATATATATAGGCCACATATGCTAGAAAAAAATGAGAAATTTAATCAAAAAAGAATTAATGTGATTATTGCCCAGATGCTGAATAAACAGAGGGAGTAATGAAGCAAACTGAGGACTACAAACTGGGTTTGTGGACTGGTTGTGACCAGCTCTTTGACTATGGCTCCCTGTAATTCTGTGAAAAGGCAGCGTGTAATCAGCGGTGGGAGAGGATGAGGCATTTTCTATAGCATTTTCTCTCCATCTGAGGGTTCCTGCTGTATGACTGAGCATAATCTTAATGCAGACATTTATTCCATGCTGAGGAATTTGTGGAGGGTGAGACATGTTATGTGCATGCAGAACATTCATGCATTGCACACTAATTACACATAATGCAGATGCAAGTACATGATCACATGATCTAATGCATTTGTATAACTTTTATTAACACCACAGCTGGTAAAACTACTCTATATTTGTATTATATATTTGTATAATGCAACAATTTATCATGATTTAATATTACATTGACTGGAAAAAATATATAAATATATCCAATACACATACATACACATATTAATGATAGTTTAATATTTTCACTGAACAAAAAAAAATTGTCCTCTTGATATTTGCTCTTCTCCAACATATAAATCTAAGTCTAAAAAAAAAGATTTGTGCAAACTCATTTTTTATTAGATTTTTCTCATGTCCACTACAATGGACACCAGGACTGAAGAAAAAAAAAATCTGCATATTTTACCCATACATAATAAGTAGAGTTTGTGCACTATAGTTGAACTAGTGTTTAAGATTTTGAACAGAACACATACTGTAAGAATGAACAATGCTGTAAGAATGTGGAAAAAAGGTAACATGTGAAGATATGAAGTCTAAAAAAAACTTTTTGGTTGAAGTGGGTGAATCTGAGTATACAGTACTGTGCAAAAGTCTTAGGCCACTAGTATTTTCACCAACAAAAAAATGGCTTTAAGTCAGTTATTTCTATTTTTTGCTGTAGTGTGTCAGTAGGAAATATCAGTTTACATTTCTAAACATTCATTTTGCCATTAATTGTAATAATCCAGTGAGATTTTTGTTTGCACAAGGAGTCTGACAACAGCCAGTGCGCCACACAGAGATCTGATCTGACCATCATCCAGTCTGTCTGGAATGACATGAAGAAACAGAACAAACTGAGACAGACTAAATCCAGAACAACTGTGGCAACATCTCCTAGTTGCTTTAAGAAACCTTTCAAAGCTAGCTGAAAACCTATGTGCAAATGTACCTAGGGCAAAAGCTGTTTTTAAATGCAAATATGGTTTACCAAATGTTGATTTCATTTAGTTAATAGAAGTTAATTGATAATTGATCTATTTATGGCATTATTTCTGACAGCATCCTCATTTTACAGCATTTTTACACAAGTGCCTAAAACATTTAAGAGTACTTAGCATGTAGGTTTCTTAAAGCATCTTGGAGATGTTGCCACAGTTCTTCTGGATTTAGTCTGTCTCAGTTTGTTCTGTTTCTTCATGTCATTCCAGACAGACTGGATGATGGTCAGATCAGATCTCTGTGTGGAGCACTGACTGTTCTCAGACTCCTTGTGCAAACAAAAATCTCACTGGATTATTACAATTAATGGCAAAATGAATGTTTAGTAATGTAAACTGATATTTCCTACTGACACACTACAGCAAAAGATGGAAATAACTGACTTAAAACCATTTTTTTGGTGGTGAAAATACTAGTGGCCTAAGACTTTTGCACAGTACTGTATGTATAAATGTCTTTGCGTGTGTATGTATGGGTTTATGTGTACTTGCTGATTGTTTTGATAAATATATGATTGTGTCCATTATTGGATCAAGGCATCAGTGTGTGTGGAAGTGGTGTGAGTGTGTGTTGCTGTGTATCCACTATCCACACATCCACTATGGCTGTTTCTCAGTAAAACCAATGAAAAATCGATCTACAGTTTATAGTCACTTTGAAGACATAAATGAAATCATATTAATATTAATTTCATTAATTAACATCAATGTTCATAAAACATTAAAATTAGAATTTGTACCTCTGTACCTTTAGCTTTGAAATGCTTGCACAAATCTCTCAACCTGTTATACAACTAATTCACGAGGTTCCTGCTAAGACCTGATGTCCATTGCGATGGACAGTAAATTAAAAAAAAATAAAAATAAATCCTGTGTTCTGCAACTCTGACAGATCTTCAAAATAACTTCGAATATTATCATATTATAGTCTTAATTTTACAACCGGTGCAAGTTGATGAGTCTACCATTAACATAACTCTGCATATAAAAGGTAAAATATGAGGTTCCTCCTCTTCCTGTCTAGTTGGTTATCATGTCTCTCTTTTGTGATGTCTGTAGCTCAATCAGATTAAGTTAGGAGTCAGGTCTTCGTTGTAATTGGTTGATCAGGGACCAATCAGTGACCAGGCATTGCTCATATTTTAAAAACACAACATTTTATTGGTTTAAACATAAAATCATGTGATGTCCATTTCAATGGACGCAGGGTCTGAAGGGGTTAAAATCTAATTTATTTCTGTGATCAACGCTGAATTTTCAGCATCATTACTCCAGTATTCAGTGTCACATGATCCTTCAGAAATCATTTCAATATGCTGCAATATCTTTTGGAACGTGTGATACTTCTTTTAGGATTCTTTGATGAACAAAATGTAAAACAGAACAACATTTATTTAAAATAGAAATCTTTTCTAACAATATGCACTACCATTGAAAGGTTTGGGGTCAGTAAATTTTATAAAGAAATTAATACATTTATTTAGCAAGGATGTGTTAAACTGTTAAAAAGTGATGGAAAAAATATATATTTTAAATAAATGTTGTTGTTTTTGTTTGTTTGTTTGTTTGTTTGTTTGTTTACTTTTCATTCATCAAAGAATCCTGGAAAAAACGTATTACAGTTTCCAAAACAATAGCACAACTGTTACAAATATAGATAATTCTATATTAGAACTGATTTCTGATTTCTGATTTCTTTGCACCACAGAGACAAAGGGAGGGACGGAGGGGAACCTAGGGGAGGACAAAGGAGTGGATGTGAACAACCTAGGTGGACGACGACGGAGGGAGGAGCCATGGAGGAAACAGGAGGAGCCAAGGTGGATCAAACGGAGGGAGCAGCCAGGTAGATGACTGTAGATGACTGGAGATGACTGGACTTGGAGCAGGAGGAGCCAGGCAGGACCCAGGCCGCAGCCATGATGGCGTCCCCCAGTGGAGCCGCAGAGGGGGGAGCCAAGGTGGAGGAAGGGATGACGACTCCAGGGGGCCGACCGTCAGTGGCAGAGCAGGTGGTGGTGGAGTCCCGAGGCAGCGGATGGTCAACGACTGACCAAGGCGGAGCCGGAGGGACGGGGGAGCCCGGCGGAGCTGGTGGACTGACAGGCCACGGCAGAGAGGAGGGAGCTAGGAGCCATGGTGGAACCGCTGGGTCAACGGGCTAAGGCAGAGTCCAGGACTCAGAGGCTGAAGCCAGAGACAAGGGATCCTCTAGCCATGATGCTGATGGAGACTGGCAGACCCACGGCAATCCACCGCACAGATTGTGGGCTGAGGGTGAGCAGAGGGGCTGCCAGGAGACAGCGGTGGCAACGGTGAGGACTGCTGCAGAGGTGGTGGAAGCGAGATGCTGGGTGGGAGTTTAGGATGCTCAGGAGGCTTAGGAATGGTGTGCACTGCCCATACACACCACAAGGCCATTTCTAGCACCATGAGTGCCAGCGACAGGGGAATGGTCGCTATCGTGCTGGCATATAATTCCAGGCAGACAGATATATCCAGATAGACAGACAGTTCATGACAGACAGACAGTTCAAATATGACCTCCATGGTCATGACAAGACTGACAGAGGATGATGGTGGGAAAAAACAATGCATATCCTGGTAGGGCGTGACATGAGGCTCTGGCTCCGGGGAGGCAAATGAGAATAATTAATGGAAATGAGAATAAATGGAACAGAATGACAGTCAGACACAAGGAAAAATTAGGTCAGGGGCACATAAGGGAGAAAACACCAAACAGTCCAGGAGTGTGACAAATGCATACCACTATTCTGGGCCGAGTATTGCATTGCGTTTAGCACTTTTATTGTGTTAGCAGTTGTATGGAGCCACTTTGTTTATCCAGAGTCTAGTTCAATTGTGTTTCTAGTCAGTTTTCCTAGTCTTGTTTCCTAGCCTGGTTATATCGTCTTGTCTGCCTTCAGGCTGCCCTGGACTTTTTGCCTGTCGTGGATTGAACTCTTTGCCTTGTCGTTTCGGACTCTGTTTGCTCCTCGCATGAACTCTTGCATGTTTATCGGATTACCCTTTTGCCTAGCCCCCTGGATTACATTCTCCGCTGATCGACCCTTGCCTGTTTCACGGATTACTCTTGTGTCTTGCCCTCTTATACCTGTTTACCATTGTCTGACCCTGCCTGTTTATGTTATGTCTCATTACAATAAAGCTTTGCATTTGGATCCACCCGCTTCTCGCCTCTGTCGCTCCGTAACAGCTATAGACTCTACACTATTTACACTATATTAAAATAGCAGGATTTTCTGCTGTTTAGAATACTACAAATAGATGCAATTATCTGCACCTCAGTATTGTAGTACATTATAAGTACAATAAATGCAAATAGCGATAGATGCTATTTACACATTGAGTGTAAATTATAGTTTTATTTCAAATTATTAAATGGATGCTGACTTATTGGGACAATAAAGCTCTCCCTACACCTATGCTAGACCAACCCAATACTTCAACTTTTTGATTATTTCCTTATTTTTTATTGAAAATAAGTGCCTTTCTAATATGATGTGAAAATCGAAAAGGGAGAAAAAAAAGTTTGCCTAAAGGCAGATCACGTCAACAAGAATACAGTATGCACTTTATCATTTCCACTACTGGAGCTGATATTTTATAATCGTCTTTAGTAGTGTTGACTAGCCTCATCACACGTTGGACTAGCCTCTGCCAATAAGAAGGGCTATAGAAAGATATTAATTGTCCTTTTAAACATTAGTAAATGTCTAAATATGAGGGCTGACATCTGGGAACAAACTGCTTCTGCCAACTGTGAAGTACAATGTGAAATATTTTGAGTTGAGGATTCTGTGAAACTCAGTTCTTGTGTAGAGCGCTGGCTCAGAAATCTGAAACATGTCCATTACTTCTTTATACCAAGCCCCTGCAAGGCCTGGAGACTTCCATGACTAGTTGTGTGAAAAGTGAGAACAACACCCCAGAGGTTAGAGCAACATTTGTGATGCCTCATGGGACATAAATGCCCACAGCCACCCAAGCAGCTGCTAGTATGCTTAATTACAGCACTGGTTGCTGGCATCACAGTTGCACTAAAGACAAGGGAAAAAACAGCAAAGCAGAAAGTGCATTTACTGTGAGTGTGAATACATTAATATTATCTTCTTTAATAATAATCAACACCATAAAATGACATTGTACTGATTCTTTCCACAATATAGCTCCATTTTCTGCAAATATGAACATTTTTTGTAGCATACATGGATGACCTATATTACATTATGCCAAAATGAACACTATGACAGAATTCTACACAATTTTTGGGTATGATATATGAAATTCAATGCGCTTGACTTGATTGTCTGTTTACAGTGTGGCAAAATAATATTGCTCACAATATACTGTAGTAGGCTATTATTGTATTTAGAATTTAGCCAATCATTCTCTCT
Organism: Cirrhinus mrigala; assembly: GCA_036247105.1. Taxonomy (NCBI): domain Eukaryota; kingdom Metazoa; phylum Chordata; class Actinopteri; order Cypriniformes; family Cyprinidae; genus Cirrhinus; species Cirrhinus mrigala. Next base: position 13,079,706 of record CM070008.1, read on the forward strand.
TTCTATCAGCACTCGTGTGTGATTGGGTCGGCCCCGTGGTGTGACTGGTTTGCTGCAAAGATCCTCATAGCCCTCAGACTCTCACCTGTCATGTGCTTAGCTCGAGCCTCTCTTTATGACACAGTGACAGAGTTTTCACCTTCCTACAGTAGCAGCGTAAGCTGTTGTTCTAACATAAGAGCACTCAAACATTCTTTGTGGGGTTTTCTGTATTGATGAAAGGGGACAGCACAACTCAAGTCAACTGAAACAGCTAAGTCAGAATATAACATTGTTTTCTGGCAAATGTTGTGAACATTTCAAGCATGTTTTTACATGCACATGTTGAGCCATTGTTTTACACTTTTAGAGCATGTATGCTATATCTACACTACCAACTAAAAATATGGGATTAATACGATTTATTTGATTTATTTTATAAAATTATTTTATTCAGCAAGGATGCATGAAACTGAGACAGTGAAGTTTCATGCTTTTAAACAACACCGAGGTCAAGAGGGCAATGACTGTGGGTCAGTTTTATCTCTGAGAGCAATACTGAGGTATAAATTCAAGGATTCTGTTAAAGTACTATAGAATTCAGACAGCTGGATGACCTGTGACCTGTGGCAAATCAGTGCTGATGAGGTAAAGGGCACACAGAACATATGTGGAGTGTAGACGTAATCAATCAGCATGATTTACAGCAATCCCAGCATCTTCTGGTGTGGTTTAAGGGGTCTAACATACTAAACCCATGATAGCGATACAAAGGAAAATTGTGTGTCACTGTGAAAATCAGACCCTTTTGATGATGAGGTCATTTGATGCAGAATTTCCCTTATTTCACCTTTGGCCTTTAAGAAATAGATCAAATGGAAGAATGAAAACAAGTCTGTAAACAGGCCTTGAGAGGGGGCACCGGCTGAGACTGGTTCTGTTACGGAACAAGGGTGTAAAGCCACATAACTATATCAAGTGTCAGACGCTTTGGTTGCAAGAATCTAGAGAAAGCGCTGGCACTGAGGAACAAGGCACTTCCTGCTAATCACATGCTCAGTCTCAGAACTCGGACCCCTCCCTTTTGGTAAACCCAGCCCTTTAAGTTAAAATAGCACAGTCAGGGTCTCCAGAACCCCTCCCAACCAGAGTTTGCTTAAAGAGAAGTGTGCGTGTTTTTTTTTTTTTTTTTTTTCTGTGTTGTACAAAATGTTCTGGCCTTGAAAGAAGCATGGCAGACTAAATAAGGCTTTTCTAAAGACTTTTCTGTACAAGGACATGGTATTATTTACTTCTGGTATAATATTGTGAAGTTTATGATGGACAACAATGCCTAGCAGAAATATATTTCTGCTGTTTGCACTCTACTTTATGCAGTGAATAGATTGATTATATAATACGAATCTCCCATTCCCTCATGTGATTTCTCTCTGCACCCCACTCACTCCCTTTTATCCCCTAAATCCGGTACCGTCCTAATCCAATTAAAAGAGGAAGTGCTAACAGAAACATTACACGCAAACTATTTAGCATACCACTTTAGGAATTCAGTTTTTTAAAAAAAAAAAAAAGCAGAAGAACAGTGTGTTCTCTAAGTGTGCAAGTAACAGCCTGGCGTAGGCTCTTACGCTCTTCCAGTAACAATAACAAAAGGGATGTCATAATATAGGGTTAGCTCATAATGTGGAAAAAAAAAGGACGGGTAGAGGCATGACGTGAAAACACGTGAATTTGTTTACCTTATTGCACTCATTTTGCATGTTCAAGCATGAGAACTTTTTCTTATGCAGCTTTTTCTATATATACATCACTACACGTTTATCTTTCTTTTGAAAAATATCAGCAAAATCAAAAATCCCATATACATATTCCATTCCGTCATTCTGTGCAAATCAACCAAATTTCTGAAACTTCCCTGGCTCAGATTTTTGATTTTTTTTTTTTTCTAAAGAAAGATAAACATGTATAGTGATGAAAGCCAAAATATTAAATGTCATGGATGTATATTTACTGAGTAATTTTGTAGAGGGCGGTCAAAATGTCAATCTTCACCTGAGATTCAGAGCCAAATTACAGGGGTGTAAAAATGACTTTAGAAAGATGGCAGCATCATTATATTATTTTTACACAGAGATTTGTAGGTCTATTAGTAAAATCTGTTGGCTTTAGTCTTTGTTGCATTATGTGCCAGTAGTGACCATTCAAAAATGGGGGGAAAGCACTTTTTCTCGAAAGTTTGCATGCCTGCAACTCAAGAAGTATTACAAATATCTTAATGCCCTTTTAGGCATTGGGTCTTAACAAACTTTCTGTATGACTCCAGGTGTAAACTGTTAAATTGTACACATTTTCAGTGGTCAAAAACAAAATGTGGATCACTTTGCATACAGATGATACTTATTGTCTTCTAAAGAGTAATGTCTAAAGAACCAATAATGTTGAAACTAGAAATGTGTCTTGTTTTCTTTCTGTTAAAACAACTGCATTGAACATACTGAGTTCATGTCTGAGTGCCATATTTTTATTTTTTATTTTTTTCAAAAATTTGTGTGTCTTTACCTAAAGAAGTGTTAAAGGTATCACAATATGATTGTAGATTCTAGTTCTTAATAAACTTTTCTTTCGGAATGTTCATCTTCAAGGCCCTACGTTGTTCAGTCCCAGAGATACAAGGACCACACTGAGGCTCCATATCCATATCCATATATTTCAGTGGTCGAAAACCAAAGGTTGGTCACTAGTTATTATACATATTTTTATGGTTAAAACAAGAAACAGCAATTTGCTAATAAAGTGAGACAAAGGTACACAATGCAAAATATATTCTCTGAAATAGTCTTGATATGAAATTGATGTAAAATACAGTACAATTTTGTCATTAGCTTGTTGAGAATCCAACAACATTTTAATGTGAATATATTAAGCTCATCATTGTAAAATGATTCATTGCTCTGTTGTTGAAAATGCCCTTTGACATTTTTAACCCTGAAAAAAACTCATATAATTTTAATATAATACGTTGTTTTTGTTTTAGGTAGAACTTTTAGAACATGTAGAAACCTCCACCTGCTTTGAGTGCTGTTCTAGTGAGCTCTACAGTTTGTTTGTGGTAAGAAGAATTAGTCTGTCGCCAGGTTACAATAATCTCCATGTAGAGGAAAATACCATGTCTTTACCCTTGAGAAAGCATAACCTGTGTTGCCATGATACGTAGATATATCTTGCTGTACAAATAGACCGAATGTAACAGGGCAATTACTGTATGTATGATGTTCCTGATAAAGGCATATGGCTGTTAAAGGTCCCTGTGATATTCTGGTTTGTAGATATGCAAGCTTATAGGATTTTTAATGCACTTATTTCTTATGTGAGTCAAAGCATGGATTGACAAGAGCATGAAACACAATCTAATCCTTTACTGCATGAGTGCCTAATCCTGTTCCTGGAGATCTACCTTCCTGCAAAGTTAATCTCCAACCTTTATCAAACACAGCTGAACCAACTAAGATCTTCAGGAGTACTTGATAATGCCAGAAAGGGTGTGTTGGATCAGGGTTGGAACTGAATTCTGCAGGCAGGTAGATTTCCAGACACAGAATTGGCCACCCCTGCTTTGCTGCATCACTTCCATCTCTGTTGCATTTATTGATTTCTGATGAGAGCCAAAAACGCCAGTTTTTGTTGACATATGTCCCCATAGGCTCTTTCTACTTCAGTTTATTTGCACCAGCTGACACAGCTGTTCATCCAGACACTACATCAAACAGCACGTGACTAATATGGTGCTGATGATCGACTTTTCATGTTGGGAAAACCAACTGACACGTGAAGGCATGGTTATTGTTTACCTTGAGTCTGCCAAAACTAGGTCAGAATTAGCAGACTGCAATTGCTGAAAAAACATCTAGAACACTAATAATCAAAAACAGCCTCTGGTGGCGAGTGAGTAACATGACATTTGTGGAAATCACATTGTTGTAAATTTAACTAAAGTAACGTGGAACTGTCAGACAGGTCGATACTGTATTACAGTAGTTTTATATCTATGTTAGTCAGCAGTTGTAGAGTAAAACGTGATAAGGGGAGTGATCACGACAGATGAAGCAGGTCATACTCATGACAGCCCTCCTGACTTAAACTTAAGCAAGATAAGATAAGATGCCGCAGTGATGTATGTGCTTAACCGTCCTGTTGTACCTGAACTCGAAGAAGCTGCAAAATGAAGCACTGTAGAGAGAAAGTTCAGACATTACTCCAGTCACATGACCCTTCAGAAATCCTTCTGATATTTAGGGCCTGAGCACCGTTGGTGCAAGGCAGGTTTGCCAGATTTCCACAACAAAACCCGCCCAATTGCTTCCTAACTAGGGGGGGTCCCCCATTAAAAATCAGGTTCAGGGGTGTAAAATACAAGTTTTCTGTTGGGGTTCCCCCAGTAAACATTCCAGGGGCTAAATATGACGTTATTGCAAGGACCCTATTGGAATTGCTCAGTTTCTTTTTCTTCTCCAAAATGAATCACATTTTTGAGGGCCTAAAGATACTCAAAAACTCATGAAACTTTGCACACATGCCAAAAGTGGCAAAAATGTTCAGAAGTTTCAGAAGTGGTTGTGGCAAAATGCCTCGATAGCGCCACCTATAAAATTTCAAAGAAGTGCCCCTCGAGCTGTGTTTCACATACTTTTACGATATTCGGTAGACACATGCAACACACCAATACCTACAAAAAAGCTCCTGGTACAAAGTCCGAAACCCAACAGGAAGTCTGTTATTTTGAATTTTCTTTGCAAGCTTTGTGCCGTTTTTGCCATTTTCAGGCACTGTATTTAAACAAACTCCTCCTGAAGATTTAAACAGATCAACACCAAATTTGGCCAGTGTAACCTAAAGCTTTTTGTGACGTTAAATTGTGAAGATCTTGAGTTTTCGTCGAAGGGGAAAGCAGGCAGTGGACCAAACCACTGTTAGGCAAGGGAGGGGGGACTTAAAACATTTCTGAACTTAAAACGTTTTTTCACGTTTATATCGTTTTACTACTTACACAGTTATTTTAAGTATATGTCCATTATATTATTTACAATACACAGAGTCGCTTGTAATGATATCTTAAGGGGGGACAACCCTCGGATGGGGGTTCTGTCCCTCCCATCTCTCCCGTGATTTATGCCTGACAAACTTCGATGTTTCGCCATGTTTCGGGAGTTATAATTTAAGCATACACTGTCCAATCTGCACCAAAATTCACGTGTTTAATAAGAGCCTTTCCCGAACACATGCCCATGACCTTATTCAGTTAAAGTCATAACGGCACCTGCTGGCAACAGGAAGTGTCATGTTTTAATGACACCAGCATTGTATTTGATGAGTCTAATCTAAAGGCCTTTGTGATGTTAAATTGCAAAGATCTTGAGTTTTTGTTAAAGGCTGTGTTCGTGGGGGCCTGTCAAATTCCGATGTTTCACCATGGGAAAAGAAGTTGTTGTGACTCATACAATGTCCGATCTGCCCCAGACTTCACACGTCCGATAAGAATCCTGACCTGAAGTCATCTAAAGGCCAATTTTCAGTTATAATCATAGTGTGAACTGTTGGAGACAGGATATGTCATGTTTTACACTAACTCAAACATACCATGTTCAATCTGCACCAGACTTTTCCTAAAGCCACCGGGTGGCGGTGAGCCCAGGTGTGAGGGTCCTTTCAATGCTGCTTGCAGCTTTAATCTGATTTGATGCTCAAGAAACATTATCATCAATGTTGAGAACAGCTTTTTCTGCATATTATTCTTGTGGAAATTGTTACATGCTATGCTACATGGTTTGGGTTAAGTAAGACCTTTTTAAAATAAACAAATACTTTTATTCAGCAAAGATGGATTAAACTGATAGAAAGTTAAGACATTTATAAAGTTACTAAAGATTTATGTTTTAAATAAATGTTGTTATTTTGAAGTTTCCATTAATTAAAAATTGTAGCACAAAAATATAAAGAAGCTAGTAATAAAAAAATCAGCCTTGATAGTAATAAGCATCATTAGTAATAATTAACTCTTAGTAATTATTAACAATAACCGAGCTCTAAATAAGCACACTAGAATGATTTCTGAATAATCACATGACACTAAAGGGTTTTAGTGTTTGTTTGTTTGTTTTTTTTTAATATAAACATATTTGGCTATGCAGGCCACAAATTTTGAAGTGCATTTAGTACATGGGAATGGCAGTGCTTTATGCTATTTTAAATACCTCCATAAGAAGATTAACCCATTGCTTTTTTAAGTCAGAAAAAGAAATAGTTTGTGACCCAGAGCTCGCAGTAATAATTTCGCAGCCAGCTTGTACTCTGGCTTCCCTCTTGTGATTAAAGTTTGACTAGATATCTGATGAAGGGCGCCAGCTGAACTCGGACAGTGTCTTGCGTCTGCTGTTCTCTGCTAATCCTTGTAAATCCTTTATTTTCCTCAGAACAGAGTGGATGGATTTACATCTGATACACATGTCTAAATGACACACAACTGAACTAGGCTGAGAGGACAGCGTAAAAGACAAACTGTTGAGCTCAGAAGATTGTCATGTCTGGAATAAACAATATAATCCTGAGCAAGTAATCAAAAAACAGGACGGCACGAAAGAGTGACGCAAGTGTCTGCAAGTTTCCACAAGTGTGATTTGTGACAATCTGAACTCACTACTAGAATCTCTACACTCTGATAAGAGGGTCCACTGTTAAAAGTATATAGTGGCTGTGGCCCAGCCTTATAATTTTGCATTAGGCCCTGTGAAACCAGCCTTATGTCTGAAGATTGTTTATTTCCCAATTTGATCCATGCAGTCACACACATGGAAAATGTTTGCATGACATTCTTGAGGAATCTGTTTTCAGTTACCCATCTATTATGGTAATTTGAGAAACAGCGCACACTAAATGACTCTGCTATTCATGTATTCATGCACTGAAAAACAAGTAGGCCGTACATTTGAACTAACATTTTAACTGTACATTTAAAGTAAATATATTTTTCAAACAAACTAAACTACAACTTTATCATTTTAAATGTGTATTTCCAAATATATTTAAATACAAGTACATACAAGTTTAAATAAACATGGCATTTAAAAAAAAATAATAATTTACCATAATGCTGCTTCTCAGTACATTCAGCAGTACGTTAACCATATTTCACAGACAACAGAATTATGAAATGACCAATAAAGATGTACTTTAAAGTTTAGCTTATTGTATTTATTTTAAATACAAACTATAATACATTTTCATTTTAAGTGCACAAAGCCTGTACTTAATTGTCGGCGCTAAAACATTTGCACTGAAGTATATTCTATTTAATTATATTATTTCAAAAATAAGCACAGAAATCAGATAAATGTCCTGATTTTTAAGACTCAGATTCAAAAACTTTTCCAAGATATTATGAACACAATGGTTACAGATTAGCTTTGCATGACATGAGTCGAGAGTGTGATATTTTAATCTGCGTATGTCCTAACAGGACAGTCCTTTTAATAAAGTAACATGAATGACGCCAGAGGTCCTAGACTTGACGTTAATAAAGTAAAGCTGCAGCGTTTAGTACAAACTCCATGCAGTGAGTAATTTAATGGCTTAGGGTCAAGTCTTAGACACCAAAGTAATGTGACATATTTTTACCACATGGTAAATAAACGTGTTATTTAATGCTATTTGACAACTTCAGCATTTGCACTTTCAACAAAAGAAAAGTAAGCTGTCATGCATATGAGTGGCTTTTAGATGGCCTATTAGAAAAAAACATGAATTCCTTTCAAATAGATCACTGTAATATTAAACCATTGAACAGGTCAAAAAATCATTAACCAGTTTGGTGTGACTTATCAACCCACAGTATCTCTTTTCCCTGCAGTGTCATGTAGTTTAGCCAAGCTGTTGTATATTTTATTGTGTCTGGAAACTGATGTCAGGACAATTCTGATGCGCAATCAATATGAAGCCACTGAAGGTGCTTCATAATAAACTCATAACTGTCTTATGCTTTCTCTTTCAGCTCAAAGTTCTGCTGTGACTCAGCTTGAAAAACATTAGCCAGCAGTCAGCTGGTATAAAATATATTGTTAAATTGTCTTTGATGGAGGGTGTACAAAAGGCAGTGCAAGAACATATTGTATGAGGCACCTCCTATGATATGTGTGACACACAAAAAGTGCAAATCAGGAACTGCATGTTTCCATCAGCACAGGAAAAGAAAGAAATGCTGAAATTAGCCTAAATTCAAAGTCTTTTGTCCTGACTGAGGAAGGATATTAAGTTCTGCTGATCAGCTAAACAGGTTCAGACTGGAAAAAAGAAGAAAACAATTTTATTTATTTATTTATTTATTCCAAGTATGGCATGAAACGTTCATTATTAAACTCTTGATTACCATTAAACGAGACTTTTCAGTTCAAGAGGGTGAATTTATGTCCGATTTTAAATATTCTACCGGGTATATAATCGGTTTACATCTTTAAACTTTTCATTGAGCAATTTTAGACCTAATCAATACATTTTATGGTTTTATGATTTTACAATAGGATTACACCTTCATAAGTGTAACAGGGTTAACAGTTTTACAGTGAAATTCGACATTACTTGGTGCTGAAGCATGTGAAACTGAGAAAGAAAGAGAATTCAGTGCTGATTCCACTATATTTATTTATTAATTGTTTGCTATACAAAATGATAATAACAGGGTTGACATCCTAACATGTACACAGCAAAATCCTTTGTGTTAAATGAACACTGCTCAGTGTTTATATAATCCACACTACAGAGTGTTAACACTGAAGCAGTGTTAAAGTTAATGAGGTAATTAAAAGATTCATTGAGTGATGATTGACCATTATGGAAGACACCTGATGTTAACAAGCAAAATCACCAAAGGAGAAATTTTTGAAGTCACCATTATAGTGGTGAGTGTTACTTTAGTTGGGCTCTTGACCCTAGACTTTTTAATATTAGGTTTTACTTGGCTGCTATAACTGAATTATAACAGCCAGACAAGCAAAGAGCAAAAGTCATCTGGTGGTGATGATTATGTTTTGACATAATAAATCATGTAGTGACCTGAATAACTGAGTTAGGTTTTCTTTGCTGGTTATGTCAACACTGTGAACAACATAAGATCTGGCATTTTCAGTATAATCGGACGTGTCTTTAGAACTTTTCTTGATCAAAAACTTATAAAAATGTCTTTCATTTAGACACACAGACATCAAGAATCAGCGTGATATTCGCAACAGAATTGTGTTTGTAATTTTTTTAAATTTAATTTTCTTTTATTTTCGCTGTTTTTATGTGACTTTTTAGTAGCTTGTTTTGTGATGTTCAGAGTTGATCTGTTTTGTTTGTTTGTTTGTTTGTTTGTTTGTTTATCAGAACAGCTTGTAAGAAATCCTTCCGAAATGTATAGAAAACACAGAATCTTTCGCTATGGAATTACAAGGCTGTTGTAATCAACAAAAGAAATATAACTCAGAGATTAGACTCTAAATGAGTTAAGTGATTCAGGTCAAATGATGATTGTTAAAACATAATCATCACCACCTGATGACTTTTGCTCTTTGCAAAAGTCTGGCTGTTATAATTCGGTTATAGAAGGCAAATAAAATGCAATATTAAAAAGTCAAGAATCATGAGCCCAACTAAAGTAAACACTATAATGGTGGCTTAAAAAATTGTGATTTTCATCTTCGGTGATTCTGCTTGTTAACATCAGGTGTCTTCAGTTATGGTCAATCATCACTCAATGAATCTCTGAATTACCTCATTAACTTTAACTCTGCTTCAGTGTTAATTTTAACACTCTGTAATGTGGATTATATAAACACTGAGCAGTGTTAATTTAACACTGAGGATTTTGCTGTGTACAAAGATTTAAGAGACTGTAAGATATTTTGTTAAAAATGTAAGTGATTAAAAACAGTATTAACCTGTAAAACATTAAGGAAATCTAAAATGATCTAATTATGATTTTTATATGGATATAAGGATTTTTTCATTACTAAAATTGGAAAAATATTAGAGTTGATGCATAATATGTAATGTATTATTATTTTTTAAATAATACATTATGTCTAAAATAAAGATAAAATAAATACTAAATGTTAATTTTGTTCTAATACATAATTCACAATACTGGGGTACTCTATTTAGTCTTTTTTTAAAGAGATAGTTTACCCAAAAATGAAAATTACCCCATGATTTACTCATTATCAAGTCATTCTAGGTGTACATGACTTTCTTCTTTCAGCTGAATACAGTCAGGGCTCTATTAAACAATGTCCTGGCTCTTTCAAGCTTTATAATGACAGTGAATGGCTGTTGAGTTTTAGAAGTCCAATAAAGTGCATTCATCCATCATAAAAAGTACTCCACATGGCTGTTTTTGTGTAAGAAAAATATCCATATTTAAAACTTTATAAATCGTAATCTCTAGCTTCCGCTAACTTTCATACGTGTGTACACGTGAGAGTGGAGTTTCCAGCGGATGATGCAGGACATGGGCAAACGTGGAAGTGCAGAGGAGAGAGCAAAACAAAACACCGGTCATGAAGTACAGAATGAGGATTTGTAAAGAAAAATGTCAGAAGACTTCAATATAAGTCAAGAGGAGACTGGTTTTCCTTTGCTGTAAACAAAACTTAGTTCTCGTGAGACCAGAATATTCTCACTGGTGCTTACACTGTCTACATACTAACGCCACTCTCTTGTAAATGTGCGTGCAACAGTTAACGAAAGCTAAAGATTATGATTTATAACGTTTTAAATAGGGATATTTTTCCTACACAAACACTTCGCTTCACTTCAGAAGGCTTTTATTAACCCCCTGGAGCAGTGTGGAGTACTTTTCATGATGGATGGATGTACTTTATTTTGCTTCAAAATCTCAACCCCCATTCACTCCCATTATAAAACTTGAAAGAGCCAGGATATATATATATATATATATATATATATATTTTTTTTTAATAATTCCAATTGTATTCGTCTGAAAGAAAAAAGTCATATACACCTAAGATGGCATGAGGGTGAGTAAATCATGGCTTAATTTTCATTTTTGAGTGAACTATCCCTTTAAGTAACCACATGGAGACAGAGCTTACCATTCATCCTGCATTAGGTCCTGTGAAGTATTCAGAGACACTGAATGCCTGAGGGAAAGAAGGCAACTCACTCAAGAAGAAACACACATTCCCTAAATTCACTCAAAGTGAAAGGACTAAGAGTTTATGATATGGAAACTGTCTTTCTTTGCCTTGTTCAAGGCAATAGCTTTAGAGAGTTTTTATGAGGGATAAATGCCTTGTTGACATGGATTACTCTTGTACACACTGTCTTGATTATAATGCAGACCATGTTTATGACCTTGTTTTATCAGAAAGCCTGCCATAAAGACAGCTGCATGACCTGAAAGTATACGGTTGCCTTGACAGAGAGCTATGTAGATTTTGAACCAGGCCCAGCTATGTGCTTTTCTGCCAGAGGTTAACATTAATTAGTTATATAAACAGATGCTAGCATGATTAGGGGTGACTTTTGGGTGGGTCACTTGGAGTGTTAGAGGGTACATGTGTAGTACTGCTGCAGCACACAGTGAAAAGTAAAGTTAAAGCACGACTGATAAACACACACGCACACACATACACATGGATTGCCCTCCAGTGGCTAAGAATGATAGCGTTCATGGTCACTATAAAGATCAGAGCCTGGAGATTTTATGTACGACAAATACCTAGTGTGGTTGTTTTCTCTAGTTTTTAGACTCCCTACAAGCTAGTTGTACCTTCCAGATAATTTAATGTAAATACATGTCATTCAAGTTTTAATATAAATGACATTAAAGCATTTCTGTTTTGTAAAGCATGTAATACACTTTTTGGTGTTTTAACAAAACCATATTTCAGACAATAGTGGTAATTAAGAAGTCCTAGTGGATCAAAAACACTTCAACTAATTGCATTTAATATAAATTTAAACTATATTACTACACTTTTATTTAATTAAGCGTAACATTCCATTCCATTTGCATTTAAGTGTAAAAGCATTACATTCAGTTCACACTTATTTTACATTAATTATACATATTCTTTTAAATAATGTTATTTCTGTAATAGTTACTCTTTTTAAAAGTATGCTTAATTATACTTCTTTTTCACTAATGTGTACTAGAGTGCCAGCATTACTTAGCATTTAAATTTAGCTCAATTTAAAGTTTATGGAAGGCTTTAAACACGAATACATGTTCTTTATCAATTAAATCATTCTTGTGAACTGACTATGCATGATTGAGTACTTACACATGATTGGGCGCTGCTCTGAAGGGAGGTGAGAGCTTGGCATGAATATGAGATGTGGGATAATTATTGTGAGAGAAAGGTCTTTCCCTCGCCAGAGAAGAGCCCACAGTACAAGCGTCTTTGTTTCCTCTTGACCTTATCCTGTGATAATTCTCTTGTGTTTAAAGGATTCCCTTTCACATTATTCCCACTGAGACGTATTTGTTGTGTACATGTACTATGACAGCTGTTCCTAACAGACCTTTGCCTGTTGAGGTAGCATGACCAGGCTAGACTGTCTCCGTTCTTATTGTCTGCACTCGGTTCCCACAAAATGTGCCAGCCTTTTTTTAAAAGCACACAGATCCCCCTGGATAAACTGGAACATTTACCTTTGCCACAGGTAGGCATCTGTTCTGTGGGAACATTGCTGGTCGTTCAGCGCAGCATTATGTGGTCAATGGTTGCACCGAATTGTGCTTCGGATGGGTCCTAATTCAAATGCTGGCAGGCTGCTGCTTTTTCCATGTTATTTGATCCCAGTCCATTGCTGATGAGGCTATCACTATTCCCAATAGGCCATGAGGACCCATCAAAAGCCCTTCTTCCTCTGCTTGAGGTCATGATCAGGCTGACCGGTCTTAATTATAATTCTGTTTCAGTGTGAACAAAGGCCATTTCATTGCTCAAAGTTTGTCGTAAAGCCATTTGGATGAAGTCCATGAATAAGCTTTGAGCTGGTCGGTTGAGTTGAGAGAACACAAACACTGCTCAGCTAGAACTGGGTCTTTGTGTGCTTGTGTTTCCTTTAACCTCAATCTGAGCCGAACCAACGCAAATCAATGTACTTGAACTTACATTAACACTGGGCTTCTTAACAAGTGTTTCTCAAAGCGTATGCATCATAATTCCTTATTACTCTCATGTCACGTTTTAGACATTAGCTATACAGAAAACAGGCTAATAATAAGCTGACTTTAAAACTTTGCATTCTACTCTAATTTCTGTATACACAAAAACAATTTTTCTGAAACCAAAGTTTATTGCTGAATTTGCCTACAATCTACACGTAAACAGCATTTTAGTTTTTTTGATTTTTAGCTTTCATAGTGAAGACTTTTCAAAAAGCATTTAAAAGAGTCATTTCCAGAACAAAAATGAAAGATAATGTACTCACCCCTTTGTCATCCAAGATGTTCATGTCTTTCTTTCTTCAGTCGATAAGAAATTATGTTTCTTGAGGAAAACATTTCAGGATTTTTCTCCATATAGTGGACTTCTATGGTGCCCCCAAGTTTGAACTTCCAAAATGCAGTTTAAATGCAGCTTCAAAGGGCTCCCAGCTGAGGAAAAAGGGTCTTATCTAGCGAAACAATCAGTCATTTTCGAAACAAATTGACAATTTATATACTTTTTAACCTCAAATGCTTATCTTGTCTTGTCTCTGCGATGCGCATGCGTAGTCTGTGTAATTCGGATCAATACAGTTAGGGTATGTCGAAAAACTCCCATCTCGTTTTCTTCTTCAACTTCAAAACCATCCTACATCGCTGTTTTACCGGGGTTTTTTTTGGGGGGGGGGGTTAGTTTTTTTTTTTTTTTTGTAAAGGGCATTTGATTTTCTTTGCATGTTCACTTTGTAAACACTGGGACTGTAGTTCTCCAGTGATGTAGGACGATTTTGAAGTAGAGGAAGAAAACAAGATGGGAGTTTTTCTACACAGATCCAGTAAATAACAGAATTATTTACTAAATTATTCATGTTTTTATTTAATTTATTCTTTCATCGTCATTGTCATTGTCATTGTCATCGTCATCGTCATCATCTTCTTCTTCTTCTTTTTAAAGGAAGCTATGTTTTCAGAAATACAGCTAAGGTCAAAAGTTTACATGCACCTTGCAAAATCTGCAAAATGGTAATTATTTTACCAAAATAAGAAGGATCATGTTTTGCTTTGTTTTTGTTTTTTTAATTAATACTGACATGAATAAGATATTTCACATGAAAGACATTAACATATAGTCCACAAGAAAAATAATTGCTGAGTTTATAAAAATAATAGCTGAGTTTATAAAAATGAACCTGTTCAAAAATGTACATACACTTGATTCTTAATACTATGTTGTTGTTGTTGTTGTTGTTGTTGTTTGATAGTTGTTCATGAATCCCTTGTTTGTCCTGAACAGTTAAACTGCCCGCTTTATGTGTATTTGAACCCTTTCCAAAAACGACTGTATGATTTTGAGATCCATCTTTTCATACTGAGGACAATGAAGGAACTCATATGCAACTATTACAGAAGGTTCAAACACTCACTGATGCTTCAGAAGGAAACACGATGCATTAAAAGCCAGGGGTGCAAACTTTTGAACAGAATAAAAATGTGTATTTTTTTCTTATTTTGCCTAAATATCATATTTTTTTCATGTAGTACTGCCCTTCAGAAGCTACAGAAGATACTTACTTGTTTCCCAGAAGACAAAATAAGTTAAATTTACCCTGATCTTCAAATTCAAAAAGTTTTCACCCCCCGGCTCTTAATGCAGTCATTGTTGGAAAGAGTTTAACCCTTGTGCGGTCTTCGCGTAGGGTTGTACACTCTTGGTCTTTGGGGTCTTTTTTGACCCCACGCAACAAAATTTAATTTTGTAACAAAATAATAGTTTTTTTCTAAAAAAAAAAATCATTTTTCTGTTCATTAATGTTTTTACTACATTTGTGCCATTTTCGGAGGATTTATTAAGATTTTTTAAATATATATAAATTAATAAATAAATATAAAAAAAAAAATAGGTTTTTATGCAAAAACAGCTTTTTGTGTAAAATTCACTTTATGAAAGACCCACATTTTTAACTTTCATTCATGGTATAACATGGACCATTTGACATGGTTTGGTGTAAGATTTTTGCCCATCATTTGGAAAATGCCCGTTTAAAAATAAAAAATTATCATTTTTACCAGTAGATGGCTGCAGAGCTCCACTATTTACTATGTGCTATTTGACTAACTGAAAGTCATCTTTTTTTCAAGTTTTTCAGTGGGAAAGGAAAAGATGTGATGTGTGGCCAAGTATGGTGACCCATAGTCGGAATTTGTGCTCTGCATTTAACCCATCCAAGTGCACACACACAGTAGTGAGTAGTGAACAAACACCCGGAGCAGTAGGCAGCCATATTGCTATCGCTGCGGTGCCCGGGGAGCAGTTGGGTACCTTGCTCAAGGGACTCACCTCAGTCGTGGTATTGAGGGTGGAGAGAGCACTGATTATTCACTCCCCCCACCTTCAATCCCTGCCGGATCAGGGACTCGAACCTGCAGCGTTTCAGTTGCAAGCCCGATTCCCTAACCATTAGGCCACATCTTTTTTTTTTTTTTTTTTTTTTTGATTTCTTTTTTTTTTTTTTTGATTTTTGGATTTTATCTACATATGAAATCAAAATTATAAAAATAAAAATTACTTTTTGTCAAAGTAATGGATGAATTGATAAATTTTGAATGGGTGAATTTTGAATGGACATTTTGTTGGTTTGATTCTAATCATAATGTAACTATTGAAAAACTGATTTTTTTTCAGTACAAAAAATATTAAACTTTGACAAAAAGTACTGGGACTCACCTCAGTCATGGTATTGAGGGTGGAGAGAGCACTGGTTATTATAAAAATGTGGGTCTTTTATAAAGTGAATTTTACACAAAAAGCTGTTTTTGTATAAAAACCTAATAAAAAAATATGTATTTATTAATTTATATAAATTTTAAAAAAATATAATAAATGCTCCAAAAATGGCACAAATGTAGTAAAAACATTAATAAACAGGAAAAAAAATATTTGTTTAAAAAAAAAACTATATTAAATTTTGTTGCATGGGGTCTCTAGAGACCCCAAAGACCATGAATGTTACTGTTTTTTTTAACACTAACATAAAATCAAGATATCACTCCAATTTTTTTTTTTATTTGTAGATCTAGATAGTGCTGACAGGGTCAGAAAGTTTCATGTCATTTCGACAAAGAGAACATTTTTTAAAAATTAAGCGAAAGTCATTTGCGAGTCAAAAAGACCCCGAAGACAGCATAAAAATGCTGAAAAACCAAAGAATTTGTAGGGCTTGAAGGTTTTTTTTTTCTAAAGAACAGCATAACTGTTTAGGGACTCATGAACAACTATCACTTAAAAAAAATAAATAAATAAAGTAAAAAAAACAGCTGTGGATCATTCAGGTAACAACACAGTATTAAGAATCAAATGTATGTAAACATGTTTTGAATAAGTCATATTTATAAATTTATTATTATTATTATTATTATAACTATTATTTTCTGTTATGAACGTATATGTAAATGTTTTTTATGTGAAATATCTTATTCCGGTCAGTACTAAATAAAAAATAACACATTTTGTAAAATAATTAACATTTTGCAGGTTCTGCAAGGTGTGTGTAAACTTTTGACCTCAACTGTATATGTATACTTGTATCAACCTATGTGTTGATGTGTAAAATATGAAATTGTCAGGGACCATTTACATAGAATGGGTTCTTACATACAAAAATGCGAGACACATTGCAGCAAAATGGAAAAGACCACAGGCTCTGGAACGATTTTTAAAAGCTGTTTTTTTTTTTTACATGGTGTGTCAGAAATGTGAAACAATGGTCACAAGGACACCAGCTCAAAACACAATTTAAAATCTGCACAGTGCAACACAAAAATGCGTTCTCTGTGAACAGGCCTCTATTGTGCTGCTCATGTAGACATTTGAACAACAATCATGCAAGATTTCACACTCAAATGAACTTAACTTTAGGCCATTGTAGTCTAAAGCTGGACGTCTTCCAAGTAAAAACACGACACTATGAGAAAGTACAGGGTTCAAAAGAAAAGAAAAGAGAAGAATGAACTTTTCTCAGAAGTTTGAAATGCAGATGGCCATGTTAAAGGCAATATGATTACTCTCATTAATATGAGATGGAGTTTACATACTCGGTACACCTGAAAGATCCATAGCCCTAAGCTACGGTCTCCTAATATCCTGTCAGAAGCCCAGCCTCTCTAACCTAAGCCCTCCTAAAGAACATAGCCTGGATTTACACTGCAGTAGTGGATTCTATGGCAATGGTGCATGACTGCTGGAAAGCCTAAATGCCTCAAGTCATTATGAGTGAGATTTCCAAAATGAGTGTGACACCATGAAATGCCATTCAGACACCTATTGTGAGGTGCTATGATAATTAGTCCTCCCAGCGTTTGGATCTGTTATGTAAGATGGTGCTTGTTTATTCATATAGGGCACCGTTTGTGCAAGGCCCCTTGAATTTCAAAGGCTGTATTATGGGGGACACGCTAAAGCCTCTTTGTAACTTGAAACAGTGGAAGTCCTGCTGATTCACATGTGCTAGCGTGCCAAGAAGGCAAATGTAAAATCAAATCATGATGTTCGTGAGTTAATGTACTGAAAATAAAGATGCTTTACTTTGTTATGTAAGTGTGTATTTCATGGCATGAATGCCTTTGGAAGCAACAGCGGATTTTTGTTAAAACACACAATGCTTGACACATTTCTGCTGCTCGGCAGTGGTTCTCACCACTGATTAAGAATGATTTAAAATAGGACAAAACAGAATGAAATAATCAGGCTAACTTGATATTTTATATTTTCGCATTTTAATTCACTTCCTCAGTATTTTTTTGCACAGAGTCATCGGTTAAGTTTGGGAACCCTGTAGAACTGAAAGAAAATTATTTTAATTATATATAGAAACTAGGAGTGCCCATGTATTAAAAGATGTTTAAAAAAAAAAAAAAAAAAAAAGGTTTTAAATATTGTTGTGGACAGTGGGGGCCTTGGAGCCGAAAAAGTTGAGAATCACTGTTTTAAAGTAAAACCCAAAAGTACAAATTTTGTCATCATTTACTCACTCTTCTCAAAGTCTCAAATCTCAAAACACCATCATGAAAGCATCATTTACATTTACATGTAGTCATTTTGCAGACGCTATTATTCAAAACGACTTACAAATGAGTACAATCAAATCAAAAAAAGTTATCATAAAAGTAAATCCACTGAGAGCCAGATTAATTTTAATAGCAAACCATTTAGAGTAATTTTGTGAATCAAATCTGATTCACTGAGAAGATCTGACCATTTATTTATAAATAAACCACCACTTTTTGTGAACTTGTGAGCATGATTATCATTGTATAACTGAATTTGACCTTAGAAACTGAAGTTGTTTTCAGTGGAAGAAATCATACAAGTTCAGAAAGACATAAGGTTATGCTGAAAATTTTAATTTGTGGGTGAACCATTCATTTACACAGGCAGACTTATTTGAAAGGCAGTTGTGTGAATGGTAAGCCTCTTACAATGAGCCAACCAGACAACCCAGTTAAGGGCCGGTGTTGCCAAGGTGTACCAAGGTATACAGTTGGCACTGGCAGAAAATGGGCAGTCAGAGCAGAAGGAACCAACCAAACTTTGTGTTGCAGGGTTGCAGAGGTTAGCTTAAGAATGGATATATTCAGCAACTGTAAGCCCCTTTTCTAAAAAAAAAAAAAAAAAAATGCCCTGGAATAGAAAATTAAGGTTACTTTGGATTTCATAATGACTGGAGAACAGCTGTGAATGGCACAGCCATAGTCTATCCTTGTTTGAAAGATAAAGTACATACATATGTACACACATATTATGTATATATAAACATATATACATCTGTTTGAAAATACAACTGTTTAAAAATCATTTTTAAAGTTCTTAGCAATGCATATTACTAATCAAAAATGAAGTTTTGATATATTTACGGTAGGAAATTTACAAAATATTTTCATGGAACATGATCTTTACTTAATATCCTAATGATTGTGTTAATCTGGTGAATGTGCTACAGTTGTATGATTTTTTATTTTTTATTTATTTATTTTTTTTTTGACAGTTTTTTTCAATTGCTAACAAGCATTTACCAATACTTAAAGTACTTTTTGTAAACTCTTAACACAGCAACACACCTACATCACACAACTAGCCAAATAGTTCATTTTGTGGCCCAAACCACGTTTTGTTAAATAAATACACACTATATGTTTCAAAATGCTGAATACCCTTTTCTACATATACTAACTCTATCAAAACACAGCAAACCCGATTCAAAAACGAGTTATTTGGTCAAAACATTACCACATAGCACAATGACTATCAAAATACTAACAGTTGATGGCTTTACAAAAACTGCATTGCTTGTTATGTTTCAGTCCTACCGGCATTTAATAAAAATCCATAGGTTTTTTTTTTTTTTTTTTTTTTTTGTAATTTAGCCTTCACTTTACCTTCAACTGAAACCCATTTAACATTTTTAAGTGTTGAATGTCTTTGTTCTTCGCAGCATACTATCTAAAACTGAATGAGTCATTACTTTATAGAATATACAATAGAAAAAATAGGGCCCCCTATGCATAAATTCAGTTGGAATTGCTTTCAAGTGGATGGGGGATTGATGTGGATGGTGCCCCCATGATAGCTAATGCCAGTGATCAACAAAAATTCCAACATACATGGAATTTGGTTACTATGCAAGCTTGTTTCCGTCACGGAATAAAAAAGTAAAAACAGTAATTGTAACCTTTTTAATCTCACAATTCGGAGTTATATTCTTGGAATTGATTTTGGAGTTTATATCTTGCAATTCAGACTTCAGAATTGTGAGATACTGTAAATTCACAATTGCAAAAAAAAAAAAAAAATTGTGAGATTGTTATCAGAATTGTAAGATAAAAAAAAAGTCACAATTACCCTTTACACTTATATATTCAACACCTGACTATTCCTTCAACTGAGACTGGAATCAGCTTTTCTAAACATTTCAGTGATCTGTTACTTACAGTTTTTCTGAAATGCTAAAACACATTTTTTGAAACCATCACTCATTTTCTCAAAACTTTAAACACAAATCCAAATGTTTAAACTAAATTCAGAAAACCCCTGACTCTTCTGGCAAAATCAAACAATTGCTTCAAAACCATTTCACCTGTACTCAAAATCAAACAAAGCTTTCGAATCATACACATAGTAGTCAGTACTATACACACTGCGGACCATTCACTAGACAATACATAAAAAAAATGGAGAACACAAAAAAACTGTATATAGTAATAAAAGCAATAAAAAAGATACATAAACATACACAGACTCAAAAAAACATACACTCAAAAAAAATAAATAAATAAAAAATCACACCTACATTTTGTGAATATACCAAAAAAATAAAAAATAAAAATACACACACACACACACACACACACATATACATTTTATATATATATATATATATATATATATATATATATATATATATATATATATATATATATATATATATATATATATTCACACTCTTCTGTACCTTCTGTACCTTGACAGATGCACCTGTGCCTTCTGTGCACTTTGAACTGGCTTATATTTTGTATATTTAAATATTTAGAAACAAGTGTGAAGAATTTTGAAACATTGTGTGTAAACGATGACAGCAGTGTTGCAGTTGTGCTTAACTTTTGCTTTCTTGTGTTTAGGGTTTTGCATCACAAGTTCATCACAGTGCAAATGTGTCTTAGTGAGTGAGAATGTGTTTAGAGTTTTGCAGTAAGAGTGCGTGAGATCTGCAAACAGTGTCTAAACTGCCTAAACTTGTTTAAGATTTTTGTTTCACATAAAGAGTGATTTATTTGACAAATTGGTGTAGGCTATTGAGAATTTGGTTTGGAGTATGGGGTTTAGTGTTTTAGCAAATGTGAAAAACTGTGCTTAAAAGTGTTGTTACAATATTTTATATATAGATTTTTCTTTTTTTTTTTCAATACTTTTGGAGAGGTAGAAGCTTAATACTATATTTAAGGTTTGGAACATTAGGTCTTCATTTCTGACATGCTGTGTTTAAGCATTTGTAAATAAGACTATAAAGATCCATGATTTTGGTTTTGGGTAAGCTTGCATGAAAAGAAAATGTAAGCATTTTAGAAACATGGTAATTGACTGCATATTGTTTGAAAACAACACAAATTGTGTTAATGATAAGGTCACAACAGACTGAAGTTGTGGTAATTGTGTTTAGAGTTTTGAAAATGTGACTAGAGACTGGACAATAGGATGTTAGCAATGGAAAAAAACTGTAAACGTCTTTGCCACCATGATCTCATGTTTATTATTAGAATGTTATATAAGACTAGGTTTGAATGAGCTACTTTTAAATTACATATACACATCATTAGAATTATTTCTTTGTCATTTATGCATTTGGCACTGAATTTGAACCTATATGACTGTACCTCTACAAATAAAGACGTTTGTACCAAATAGTGATGTGTTAATTTGGTCTGAATGTTCAGTAATTAGATAAAGTACATACAAAAAAAAATATGATCTAAATTTTTGTCTTGTTTTCCAGTAAAAACAGGGTCAAAATATAATTATGTAAGATAATTCAGATTTTAGTTTTCAAATATTATGAATAAATTAGTTCTGAATCTTTAATAAGTACTTTAAGTAGCAAACATAGCATTTAGCATAATAATAAGGTGCTATTGTTCGGTAACAGTTTGTTAGCTTGCAAGTACTACACTATCTTATAATTCTGTAATATGACAAAGTATGAAATTGAATAAATTAAAACCATATGAAAACACTTTCAGAATACTTATTTGGTTCTTTAAAACAATTTAATCAAATAAAGCTGATGTTTGTGTTGCTTACATAACATTAATCCAGCACACTTTTACTGTGTGGTCTCTTTTTTTTTTTTTTTTTGATAGGAAATGATAGGAAACGTCCTATAGACATATTGCAGATGAACAAACACTCTAAAAAATACGTCTTCCAGACATAAATGCAGAAATCAAACAGACGTCTCCGTGATGTACATAAATCTTGCATCTGTGAGTGCCTTGTAAGCGTGTGATTCTGTGCTTCATAGAGCCTCTCTGTGAATGATGGATTCTGACATCACCCTCACACTGTTTGAATCACATGGCAGGGTTTGGCACAAGGACACTGACACACTCACCAGGCACAACTACATCATCATCATCTACAAAGGTTTTGCTTCCTTTACAATCATACAAGCATTTGCTCTGATGCTCAGAAATGAAAATATTCTTTACCAAAAAGAGCAAAAATTCTTACATTGTGCCCTGTTTTACTATACAAAACATTTCAGCCAAACTATGACTTGATGGCACAGTAGCAATTTTTCTTTTTTTTTTTTTTTTTTTTTCCTGAGATCATGGATTAGATAATTCAGAACTTTTAAGAACTACTATATGTTCTTTAATTAATATTAAAATTTTATTTTTGTTGTTTTTGCTCTTGTATTGTTTTTAATACATTAAAATATTATTAGCTATATGATATATAAAACTACAAAATTACATGTTGATTTCATTGCTAAATGCTAAAACAATGGTTGGTATTTTATTATTATTATTATTATTATTATTATTATTTTTATTATTATTATTATTATTGTTGTTGTTGTTGTTTGTTTGTTTATTTATTTTTTTTTTATTTTTTTTTGTTTTTTTTGAGCATTTTAATTTAGAGTGACGTTGAGGGCCCTAGTGGGCCTCGGTCCCCTGGTTGCGAACCCCAAAGCTAGACAATGATATTTGCTGTGCATATACAATTACTATGCATTCATATACATTTCAAACAAAAATTTTGATGTTGATAACACTATTTATGTAAATAATAAACAGTATGACCTTGTTCTAATATGGTATTTTACAAATCCCATAACCGAGTTTGTGATGTACAAAAAACAAATCCAACTGCAATTTGTACCTTTAATGAGCCCTGCAACACATTTTAATATCTTTAGATTTAAGTTTCACAACTTTTCTCTCTTTTCTTAGCCCAACAGGAAATTCAAAAAAGCGGATCGGTGAATGGATTAGGAAGTCCTGGTGAGGGCTGAAAGAGACAGGACAGAGTGGGTCGTAACAGCCCAGGCCATCACTGCAGGAAATGTTATATGAAAGGCTATTGTGTGAGCAAAACACTGCAGCTTTATAGAACTGAACCTGTAAACTCTCAGTGGACTCTGTTGTTTTGTTGTACAAGAGACTGTTCTGTGAGTGCTAGAAATCTCACAGGAAAGAGTGAACCAGACCCTTGTATTGTGTATGCAGGGCTGGCTCAGTCAACAAAGCTGAAGTATTGTGTTTTTTTGCAGCGTAAACCTGGAGTTTTAGTTAACTATAGAAAGTGACTGAAAAGGAAGAACCCTCCTGTCTAACTTGATGCTCAGTAAGCACAGTTCAAGTGCATGGCTGGGTACATTGTATTATGATTTGGACAAAAGTCTATTCATTAAATGTCAAATCTAAGGAGAGCCAGTATACATGAACTGTTGTTATGCAGCAGACAGGCATCGAGTTGCAAAGAAATTCCCTTGCAGAACACATCTCTCAACCATATTTACAGAAGAAGAGATAGGTTGGGTGTGCTTTACAGAATGGGGAGTCGTGGATGTTCTGTCCATGTAGTGTTACAAGTCTATGTACACCTGACGCCTGCTAGACATTTTCAGTGCCTTGGGAATTGACTGCTAAAAACACAATAGCCACATTTACACAGCAGGACAATATATACAATATAAAAGTGTTAGTCCTGTATTTGGTTACAGTCATATTTACACGTTTTATAACAGAACTCACACCTTTACATTTGCAGGACTCATTTTCAACACACTCTCATGGCAGTACATAACCATTTTGGTGAAATAGTGGCTAATTTGTAGGAATTTGTACAATCTCATTCTTAAACTTCATAACTATTTCATATATTGGTAATTTGTTTGCTAATTTGTAGGAATCTTTACAATGTCATTCATACAGTTCAAAGCTATGCTACTACACATGCATGAACTGTGTTCTGATTGACATAATCCCTACACAGTGTTCATTGCTCCCTACTCCCTGAGCAGGGGAAATCCGTTGAAGTTTACTTCAGTTCAGAACGTTTTTCATTTACGCTGCTGATGTTGGGAAACGCTGCCCTAAACCATTGACAACAAATAAATAAATATCATTCTTGTTCATTTGGTTCTGTAACAGCACCTACATATAACTGTGTCTATCAATATTTGCTGATAAAAAAAACCCAAATGAAGTGGCTTCAGAAGTCAATATTTTTTTTTTATTTTCACATCGTTGATAAGACCGTTACTGGCTTACAGTCACGGCAGTTCATTTTGACGATCCAAGGAAGATCTATTTGTTTTTGCATTGTGTTTAATTCAGATTTTCTGTAATTGTTAGTTCATGAAATTATGCAGACTCAAGTACATCATCTTGTTGATTTTGCATCATGATTTTGAAGTGTTTAAATCAAGACAACAACACAAGGATCTTTCACTTTCAGCTCTGAGTTTACTGCATGTCACTGATATCATTTGATGTATTGTGTAAGCTGTTTTATATCGTTATAGCAATTTTGGTATTTTATGTTTGTTATTTGGAATATGTGTTTGATTTCTCTCTACTCATATGATGTAAATAAGGTTTACAGCAGGTGTTAAAGGAGAACTCCAATTTCAGAACAACAATTTACAAATAACGTACTCACCCCCTTGTCATCCAAAATATTCATGTCTTTCTTTCTTCAGTAGTAAATTATGTTTTTTGAGGAAAACATTTCAGCATTTTTCTCCATATATGGTCCTCCGATTTTGAACTTCCAGTTTAAACTTGCAGTTTAAATGCGGCTTCAAACAATCCTAAATGCGGTTGTAAATGATGCCAGCTGAGAAAGAAGGGTTTTATCTAGCGAAACGATCTGTTATTTTAATAAAAATAATACAATTTATATACTTCTTAATGCCAAATGCTCATCTTGTCTTATTCTGCCTGGACTGTTTTTGTTCCTGTTCAGTTCCATGACAGTTCGGGTATGACGAAAAATTCTCACGTTCTCCCTCAACTTCAAAATTGTCTTATATCGCTGTTTTACCGTTTTTTGTTAAGGGTGTTTGATCTTATTTGCATGTTCACTTTGTAAAGAATGGGTCGGTACTTCTGCAGCGATGTACGATGATTTTGAAATGATTTTTGAAGTTGAGGGAGAAAATACGACTCGAGTTTTTCGACTGTCTTGAGTCAGACTACACAGAGTTCAGGGAGAGAAAGGCAAGATGAGCGTTTAAGATTAAAAAGTATTTAAATTGTATATTTTTTTAATGAAAATAACAGATCGTTTTGCTAGATAAGACCCTTCTTCCTTGACTGGGATCGTTTACATCTGCATTTGGGATCGTTTGAAGCCGAATTTAAACTGCATTTTGGAAGTTCAAAATTGGGGCACCATACCGGTCCATTATATAGAGAAAAATGCAGAAATGTTTTCCTCAAAAAACATAATTTCTTGACGACTGAAGAACAAAAGACATGAACATCTTGGATGACAAAGAATGAGTACATTATATGTGAATCTTTGTTTTGGAAGTGGACTTCTCCTTTAACAGTGATTAACCACCATTACTAATGAAGGGCAAGGTTGGGTGGGGTTGATATAAACCATTAAAGCTCATTTGATTACAGAGAATAAACCACCCCGTTCTCCTTTTGTCAATCACTGTGTCACACCCCTCACCACCACACACAACACACTACATCACACATTTACACATTTACATTTACGACTCTATACTTATGCTTATGACTCGCGAATGTATTGCCCAGTTAACTAAAATAAACCAGGCTTGATGACCTATGCAGCCTGCAAATGCGACCTCCGGAGGATGCAGCCTTCCGTTTGAGAAACGGCCAATGATTATCAAAATCACATTCCAGGGGCTCACAACGTGCTTCCAGGACGCAGAGAGTTAAGGGATTTCACTTCAAACCACAGCAGCAGTAAAAAGGTAGCCCAACTCCATGGGAAAACAGCGTACTTGGCAACACTGACTGGAGACCAAATGTATAGAAATTAATAGTTTTATTTTAGCAAGGATGCTTTAAATTGATCAAAAATGGTGATAAAGACATTTATAATGTCACAAGATTTCTATTTCAGATAAATGCTGTTCTTCTGAACGTTATATTCATCAAAGAATTCTGCTTAGCTGTTTTCAACATAATAATAAATGTTTTTTGAGCAGCAAATCAGAATATAAGAATGATTTCTGAAGGATCATGTGACTGGAATTATGATGCTAAAAATTCAGTTTAAAATTAGATCTTAAAATATATTCAGATACAAAACAGTTATTTTATATAGTAAAAATATTTCAAAATTGTAGTGTTTTTTTTTCTGTACTTTGGATCAAATGCAGGCTTGATGAGCAGAAGAGACTTCTTTTAAAAAACATTAAAAATCTTACTGTTCAAAAACTTTTGACTGGTAGTGTACATTGTTTTAAAATACGTTCCTCCAATTTAAAAAAAGTCACCATAACTGTCATCATTGGTTTCCTCACTGCAGCTATATGTACAACAGTCAGGTTCTTAAAAATCACATTCATTTTCACCATTTTTTTTTTCTTAATGATTCTATAACACCTTTTAAGACTAAATCTCAGATTAATTTCAAGATTAATTTTCAATCCTGAAGCAAAAGGTCCACCAATCAGAGAATAAAATGCAAACAAGGTGAGATGAAAGAGCTCAGCAGTGACCGCACACTCCCATGATGCACTGTGATCAAAACTTTACTTATATAGTATCTATAATTGGATACTATCCACACGTAAACCCTATTTTTCCCATACGAGCGGGCGCAACCATTTGTAAATTTTATGGGTCTGACTTCTGATCTCATCGCATCCAGCTATTTTTAGCTGTACAAAACAGCTTGTTTTGCTGCTTGATATTGCAAATTGCTGTGTCTTATCATATTATTTTAATGTATTATCTTAATTATGATCACACTGGTTTGTTTACTGCACATGTTATTCTTCTCGTTATTTCCTTATAGCAGCTAATGAAACAGAAGTCTTGCCCATAGACTTACTTCCGCGTTGAAGAATACAGTGGATAAATCATGTGATTGTTATTCACAAAGCTTCATGGAATTGTAGTTAATTCCCTCATAAGTGTGCTTAAAATTAATGTTTATATTGTTGTGATTAATCCCAGAGCTGGTTGGTTTGGTTTATCATTTTAAGCTCCATTGAATAATTCTTGAACAGGAAAATACTTCCAGAAACAAGGACACTGACCACAGTCACGGTTGCACTCTTTCTTAAGCTTGCAGCTAACCCAGGCTTTCTCACTTGCACCCACATCGGAAAAGGCAACCTCTGCCACAGCTTTACTGCCCCCTAAGTTTTTTAGAGGTCACTGGGTTTATCTTCATTTTGAAAATATTCTGTTTACAATGTAGTACAATGCCACGTTCTGCGGTAAACTGGGACATAGTCTGTTGCTTAGCAACAGTATGGTTATCCTTGTGGCAGTTTCGCTGGCTCTTGCTGTTATGAGCTAGACGCTGAGACTTTCAAAAACACATTTAGTTCTGCTTTCATGTCTGTGGACAGACTCCATTCACAGAACATGCATATGTCAAAAACAGCAACAATAAAAGTAACGTGGAATGGAAATACAGTAATAATATGCCATTTTGGTCAGCATAGTGTGTGAGGAATGCCAGCAGTCTTAAGCCACATCCTCATCAAACAAATCAGTGTCTAATTACTGGAACAAACCAGGAATTTTCAATTTATTCCAGTTAAAAAATTATATAAACTTTATGTAGCATGCAACACATCACAAGTCACATTTGTAACATTTGTGTCTGTACATTTTAATACAGAATAACATGCTAATATTTAGGGTACAACGGGGCTAAAGGCACCCCCTAAGAAAAAAAATGTGTATGATTACAGAAAAATATGTTTGTATTGAACATTTATGGCACAACAGATTTTGTGTGAAAATAAATCATACAAGTCGTTTATTTTGTTTAAAATCTCATATGAGGTGGTGGGGGGGGGGGGGGTAAATAATGTAAAGTTAATACACTGATCAAAATTATAAATGCAATACTTTTGTTTTTGCCCCCATTTTCATGAGCTTAACTCAAAGATCTAAGACTTTTTCTATGTACACAAAAGGCCTATTTCTCTCTAATA
This sequence comes from Cirrhinus mrigala, assembly GCA_036247105.1. Classification (NCBI taxonomy): domain Eukaryota; kingdom Metazoa; phylum Chordata; class Actinopteri; order Cypriniformes; family Cyprinidae; genus Cirrhinus; species Cirrhinus mrigala. The sequence continues at coordinate 13,108,110 of CM070008.1, forward strand.
TTGTTTACAAATCTGTGTTAGTGAGCACTTCTCTTTTGCCGAGATAATCAATCCAGTTCACAGGTGTGGCATATCAAGATGCTGATAAGACAGCATGATTATTGCACAGGTGTGCCTTAGGCTGGCCACAATAAAAGGCCACTCTAAAATGTGCAGTTTTACTGTATTTGGGTCGGGGGGGTCCGAAAACCGGTCAGTATCTGGTGTGACCACCATTTTTCTCATGCAGTGCAACACATCTCCTTCGCATAGAGTTGATCAGGTTGTTGATTGTGGCCTGTGAAATTTTGGTCCACTCCTCTTCAATGGCTGTCATATACGCCGATCCAGAGCATCCCAAACATGCTCAATGGGTAACATGTCCGGTGAGTATGCTGGTCATGCAAGAATTGGGATGTTTTCAGCTTCCAGGAATTGTGTACAGATCCTTGCAACATGGGGGCATGCATTATCATGCTGCAACATTAGGTGATGGTCATGGATGAATGGCACAACAATAGGCCTCAAGATCTCGTCACGGTATCTCTGTGCATTCAAAATGGCATCAATAAAATGCACCTGTGTTCGTTGTCCATAACACGCTCCTGCCCATACCATAACCTCACTGCCACCATGGGCCACTCGATCCACTGGATCCACAACATTGACATCAGCAAACCGCTCACCCACACAACGCCATACACGCTGTCTGCCATCTGCCCTGTACAGTGAAAACCGGGATTCATCCATGAAGAGAACACCTCTCCAAAGTGGCAGACACCATCGAATGTGAGCATTTGCGCACTCAAGTCAGTTACGATGACAAACTGCAGTCAGGTCGAGACCCTGATGAGGACGACAAGCATGCAGATGAGCTTCCCTGAGACGATTTTTGACAGTTTGTGCAGAAATTCTTTGGTTATGGAAACCGATTGTTGCAGCAGCTGTTCAGGTGACTGGTCTCAGACTATCTTGGAGGTAAAGATGCTGGATGTGGAGGTCCTGGGTTGGTGTGGTTACACGTGGTCTACGGTTGTGAGGCCGGTTGGATGTACTGCTAAATTCTCTGAAATGCCTTTGGAGACGGTTTATGGCAGAGAAATGAACATTCAATTCACGGGCAACAGCTCTGGTGGACATTCCTGCAGTCAGCATGCCAACTGCATGCTCCCTCAAAACTTGCGACATCTGTGGCATTGTGCTATGTGATAAAACTACACATTTTAGAGTGGCCTTTTATTGTGGCCAGCCTTAGGCACACCTGTGCAATAATCATACTGTCTAATCAGCATTTTGATATGCCACACCTGTGAGGTGGATGGATTATCTCGGCAAAGGAGAAGTGCTCACTAACACAGATTTAGACAGATTTGTAAACAATATTTGAGAGAAATAGGCCTTTTGTGTACATAGAAAAAGTCTTAGATCTTTGAGTTCAGCTCATGAAAAATGGGGCCAAAAACAAAAGTGTTGCGTTTATAATTTTGGTCAGTGTACTTGTTCAAAACAATCACTTTAGCAAAGTTTGTACTATTTTCTGCTTATTTTGATGAATAATATAATTATTTTTTGTTCAATGAATATACTATCATTAAAATATGTTAATATAAAGCATATATTTTTAAATACAGAAACAAAATCATTTTAAAATGTAAAGATTCAGAAAGCATTGAAGGAGATCCCATAATGATTTAATATAGATTTACAGTAGTAACAACAAACAATATTTTACTATATGATATGATATGATTAAAAGGATAGATCAAGTAAGCACAGAATCGATAGCCCTTACTATAATAAAAAAACAGTATTATTGTTGTACAGTGTGACAAAAATAACGTTGGATTGATGTGCGCATGCCCAGTAGCAAGACCTGTATCCCTTCTAGCCTAAACCGAAAATTTTGCACGTGTATGTTGAAAAGCAGATGTTTTGGAAAGTGATATGCCACGTTTTTCTGTCATCAAGTGATTTAGGGGAAAATAATTTCCAAGGTGCCTTTAGCCCCATTGTACCCTATATATTGGGGTCTGTAAGATTTTTTTTAATGTTTTTGAATGTCTGTTATGCTCACCAAAGGCTGCATTCATTTGAAAATACAGTAAAACAGTAATATTGTGTAAAAAAAAAAAAAAAGTAAATAATTATTTCTGCTGAAAAGAGTGTGCTGCTTAATATATTTGTGGAAACTGTGGTACATTGTTTTTCAAGATTCTTTGATTAATAAAAATTTTAAAAGAACAGCATTTATTTTTAAAAATATTTTATAACATTGTTAAATGTTTTTACTGTCACTTTTAATCAATATAATGCATCCAAATAAAAATATTAATTTCTTTCAAAAAAAAAAAAAGTCAGTGTCCACAAACTTTTAAAGGGTATAAATTATTGTTATTATACATTTTAACACTTTCCTTACAAACCATATGGTTTATATATCAAATCATAACATGCATAACAGCTATGTTTCATAACAGTATCATAACAGTTTGAGTAGTGTGAATTTTCTTTTTTCCCTCAATGAAACTTTGTGCTTTGAATTTTCTGAATGAAGCATTTTACATGCCAGCATCCCTCCTGCGACCGAATCACAAGGAGGCGTCAAGAGTACAACTCTCAGCAACTACACACATAAATCACAGTTCTTAAAAGCAGGGTCTTCTCTCTCTCTATCTCTCTCTGGGAAGGCCGGAACAGGCCGGTCCGTCCCCAAGGCCTCTGAAACTTGTGGTCTTGTTAAAAGACGCTTAGCTAAGAATTATGTGCCAAGTGAAAAGGGGGTGTTTGCGCTGCTTGCTTCCCCCCAATACATTCACTTGAACAATCTGCTTTCAGGGAGGATCCAGATCGGAACCAAAGATTGGTGGACCAGTGTGACTATTGCGACTCGCGGGGCGATTGGGGGGGACGTAATGAGAAAGCTGTTCCCGGAGGTCCCTGTCCACATAAAGGCATGATTATTCCCTCTCTTGGCAAGGGCAGCTGATGGCAGGACTGGTCAGACACTGGACTCAGTATTCTTCAGTCTTATTAGACAAGGTCCTCTCCCCTCCTGGTCACAGCGTCGAGCTTGTTTGTTTTTTTGGGGAGCACTGTGGGAAAGTCATTAAAGTGTAAAGCATCCCCCTTTTATTTCATTCTGAGGGAAAAGAGAGAGCAAGATGATGAGATCCTGCTGGTAATGAGCGGAGACGTGGCCGCACCAGCCAACCGGCGCTGTTTTCCATCAATATGGCATCCATTCAGTCCATCTTCACTGGGAAGAACAGACACACTACACTGTTTGATCTGCACTCCTCGTGCGCACTCAAAAACCAGCTTTCAGTGATATTTTATTACAGCCCTGTTTCCTTCCAACAGAGCCCATCAAATCATCATTTATTTAAGTGGCTCCCCTACACACCTGTTGCATAACCCATCTTGATGAGCTAATGGAGGCTGTTAAGGGCTTGTCACCAGCTATTTAGCCCCTTTACTGCTCAGCAATTGGGAACGAAGTGCTTTTCAAGTGTCAGGCAGGTGAATTCAAAGAAAGACGTGCAAAGAAAGACGTCCCATCAGCTGTGGAGGTTATACAGGGGCTGGACAAAATTGTTTCAGAGGTGTTAAAGAAAGGAATCAGCTTCTCACTCTTCTCTCCAAAACTATCCAGAGTGGTTTGATAACATATATATATATATATATATATATATATATATATATATATATATATATATATATATATATATATATATACATACACATATAATGTTTCCCGAGGTGCACTTAAAATCTTATTTTTCCACTCCATTAAAAACAGTCATAATTTGGGAATCAACTGTCATTTTCTACCCTGATTTTAGCCTTCTGATTTGAATGCTTTGTCGGAAGGGGTATGTCTGCTTTGAGACTTTGTAAACGCCCACTCTATGATTGGCTAATATCTTTGCATATTAATTGAGCACTGCATATGGAACTCTCTCTAAACCTTTTACTGCGTTTTGCTATAACAACCACCAAGAATAACTAATTCGCAAAAAGTGTTAATTTTCATTTCATTTAGAAATATTCCCGTTTGCATCAAAGGTTGCAGCACTGCACTGCAGCCAAACACAGTCATGTGAACACATGTCATGTGAACACAATGTCTGCATTTTCACAAATACTTTTATTATAACTAATACTGTGAAAACAAGATGTATTAAAGAGGCTCATTGAGCAGTGTAAATTGTGCATTTGAGTATAATGGGAGATTTGGTGAAAATGCAGAAATTGAATCACAAATAGACTGATGCTGATCTTGAATTGACTTGCAGCGATTATGAAGAGAATAATGATCACTTTCTGTATATAAAATAATTACGATATTGTGAGAACAGATGGTTTTTGCGCTAAAAACAAGATCTTACAGGTCATGGTGATCATGAAATGCAGTTTAAGATTTGTATTATTTAATGTTATTTCTCAAGGTTAGTTTTATGTCCCAAAAAAGGTCTTTTTTTTACTTAACAATAGTGGCGCTGTTGTATGGAAGCCCATTTCCACCAAAAAGGTAAAATTGCAACTTTTATCTCACAATTCAGTAATAATTTCAGAGTTTTAAACTCACAATTCGAGAAATAAAGTCAGAACTGCAATATATAAACTCATAATTCTGACTTTATAACACAAAATTCCAAGTAAATAAGTGAGAATAATAACTTGGAAACTCAAGTTTATATCTCAGAAAAAAAGTCAGAACTGCGAGAAAAAATGTCAGAATTGTCAGAAAAGTCAGAAAAAGTTTATATCCCGCAATTCTGACTTTATAACTAGCATTTGTGAGTTTATATCTCGCGTTTCTGACCTTATAATCTCAAAATATGACTCATTTCTCAGAACTGCGAGTTTCTATCTCACAATTCTGACCTTATAACTCACAGTTGCGGGTGTATGTCTCACAATTCTGAGAAAAAAGTCAAAATTGTTTAATGTCAGAAAAATGTTATACCCCGCAATTCTGACTTTATACCTCGCAATTACAAGTTTATATTTCACAATGCTGACTTCTTTTCTCAAAATTGCAAGTTTATATCTCACAATTCTGACTTTATAACTCGCAGTTGTGGGTTTATATCTCACAATAATTGTCAAAATTGTTTAATGTCAGAAAAATGGATAACACTTTATTTTGATAGTCCACTTCTACTAGAAGTAACTCTGCAACTGCATGTCAGTTAGTCATTAGAGTATTAGTAGACTCTCTGTCTAACAGTCAGAGACTATCTTCTAACAGTCTTCAAAACTTTGCAAGTATGTGTCAAATTATTCTACTAACCCTAAACCTAACCTAACAGTCTGCTCTGAGAGTTAGTAGACATGTAGTTGCAAATGAATGAGAATTAGTTGACAGGTAGTTGCAAAGTTACTTATAGAATGGCTAAAGTGGACTATCAAAATAAAGTGTAACCGAAAAAGGTTATATCCCGCAGTTCTGACTTTATAAATCGCAATTGCAAGTTTATATCTTGCAGTTCTGAAAAAAGTCAGATTTGCATGTTTGTATCACTCAATTCTGAAGTCAAAGTCAAAACTGTATATTGTCAGAAATTTTTTTTATCCCGCAATTCTGACTTTATAATTCGCAAATGTGAGTTTATATCTCACAATTCTGACTTTATAACTCGCAATTGCAGGTTTATATCTCACAATTCTGAGAAAAAAAAGTCAGAATTTCACACAGTTTTGAGAAAAAAGTCAGAATTGTAAGATATCAAGTTGCAATACGTTTTTGTTTTGTTTTATTTTTCAGCGGCGGAAACGGGCTCCCATACTGTTGTGATTGGTGAACAGTGAGTTTTTCAGATTACTCCTTCTTGATCACATACAACCATAATGTTAAGGGGCGTGCCCAGGGGGAACTCATGACATCACAATTATCCCGATTTTAAATTGTCCTAATTTTTTGGCATTTGCAGCTCTTTAATGGATGTTGGCCTTGGTCAGTTCTTGACCTCTGTGGCCAGTTTTTGAGGAATCAAGGTCTTCAAGGTAAATATTAAGGTTTGCTGTCACTGCATTAGTTCTGTGTTCTTCGGACACAGTCCTTGCTCGACTGTGTCAATAATTACGTTCAATTTCAGCCATTATTTTTCTTAAGTCTTGCCATACACATAATCGTAAAGACTGCTGTTTTTAAAACACAAAACAATTTTGTGTTAAAAAGGCTCCCACGATTTGCCCTTTTTGGAAGTATGACAAGTCAACCATTTCACCCACGGCTTATATTAAACACTACTGAAACAGCTTATGCTACACTGATATACAACCTAGAGAGAACAGACTAATCACAACGTTGTTTTCACTGTAGCCTATACACAAATTATAGTAACCTCTATAATAATTGGCGACTACATTATTTTGTCCAACCCAATTTGTGATGAATAGTGGCGATTACAAGAAAAATAATGTAAGATGACTAAAGGAACACTACATTCATACATTAATTTAATACATTTCAGTAAGTCAAGTTATGCTACAATTCACGTAATATTATCATCTAAATGTGTTGATTTGGAAGTGATTACTAATTCAGACGATTGCACATTGCAGTCCAAATATTCAGAAAAAGTATTTTTGAGAAGAGCAGAGGCGGCTTTTCAAAGTACAGCTGTGAACCAGTTTGATGCAGTTTGATTTTTAGATTTTTATGCATCACGTCATATCTGTGCTGTGGTGGAGGCCTCTACTGGTCAGAAGTAATAATGCAACTTGTTTACCAATCCCATCCAATTCAAGAGACTGCCAAAGCTCTTCTGGTGAATGAAGTTCCAGTGCATCACGTTTGGTGAGCTAAATATTAAGCGAAATTATCGATAATCCAATCCATGCTGTCATTCTGTTTCCAGGATGCCAAATTTGGAACAGGCCTGTGAGTTAATATTGGATCATTGAACTGAGTACAAATAAGCATGTTCTGCAAATGTGGATTTAACTTGGCATATGACAACTGTACTTTGCCTTTACCACATCTATTTTTGGCTTCACGCTCTATTGATCTATTTGAATAACATGTAGTGTCAAAGTGTGACAGTTCATGGAGCTAAAAAGACTAAATCAATCCCACGCATGCACGGAAGAACCATTACCTCAACATATAGAAAAAAAATAAAAACATCACTGGTCAGTTTCTCTTTGATGCCTCAGTAGAGGAAAGCCTGTCTGATATGAATGGCCAAAGCAGAACAGAATCGCTGCCAAACATGACAAATTAAAGCAGTAAAAAGAGTGCAGTCGCTTACAACAGTGGGGTTTCTTAGAATGTGTTTGTGATGATTTGCATTGAGGGGTTTTGAAATGAGCTTACGCAACAGCAGTGGATAATTTGTATAACTTGTGCTTACTATAGGCTGGAGAGAGGTCAGAGTCACTGGCTACTCTTTGTCTAGGGTCATTGGTATTCCTAATGGCTTGGGTAAGCCAAAAACAAACAAAAAAAAGCCCTATTACACGTTTTAGATAAAAATCCCACACTTTCTACCAAATGTTTTTGTGCTGGGGTGATCGCATAAATTCCCAGTATAGTATTTCCCATCAACAGAAGCCTGTGTACTGTAATTTCCAGAAAATACTTTGAAAATAACCACACCTAAACTAAGTTTAAGTAAAAAAGAAAAAAAAAAAGTTTTCATATTTTTAGTTTTACTTATCTATAATAACCCTGTTTTGCATTCAAACATAACCAATAAAAATATTATTGTGTGAATTATGACTCTTTCCCAGCAGGGTTATTATCATTAAATAAATTTAATTTAATTTAATACAATTAAGGCTGTCAAATGATTAATCGCATACAAAATAAAAGTTTGAGTTTGCCTAATATATGTGTGTGTGCACTGTGTGCAATTATTACGTATATATAAATACACACAAATTAATGTATATATTTAAAAGAAATATGTTAACAAAATATTTTATTTATAATATAAATTATATAAAAATTATAATAAATACATATACTTGTAAATATTTCTTAAATATATACATGAATGTGTTTGTATTTATATATACATTATAATTACACACAGTACACACACATATATTAGGCAAACTCAAACTTTTATTTTGTATGCGATTAATTGAGATTAATCATTTAACAGCTCTAAATTAAATATTTTAAAATTAGATGATAAATGTTGGCAACTACGTGAATAATATGAAGCACTGAATGTACTAACTGAAAATAAATAAAAACAACTAAAACTAAAGCTGAAATATAAATAAATTAACCTAAATAGTAATGTAAAAAGCTAATAAAAATATCAATGAAATCTGAAAATATATTTTAAAAAATATGAATATTTAACTTAAATATTTAAATAATATTTAAGATATTATTAGTATATAAATAACACTTTAAAAATATATATTGCTGCATAGAAAGCTAATTGAAGTAAAACCAGAAATACACAATATAACGCTAGTAGGAATGTGATTTATTTATTTATTTTTGAAGTGATGGAAAAGTTGAAACTCTATATATTAAGTGCAAACTATATATATATATATATATATATATGAAGAGTTTATTTGCAAAAAACAGATAACTCCGTTTTTAAACATTTTTAAAAATCATGTTTCCTCATATTCTAACACAATAAAGCACAATAAAAACATAACATAAGAAAAAAAAAACATGATTTTTGAAAATTTTAAAAAACAGAGTTGATGCAAATAAACTCTTGCAAAAGTTTAAACGCGTGTGTGTTCAATTCAGTTGCAAGTTGTGACATAAATTTGCACAAAAACTATATGAAATTAGTTATTTGACTAAAAAATTCAGACAGGTGGGATTATATACTGATTTTTATGCATAGAAAACATTATCATAACCAGTTTAAATCAGTAAGATGCAAGACTTTTCATCGAATAGTGGTAAAATGATATTGAAAAAGACAGACATCAAGCACCACTGATATTTTCCAAAGCCAATGAATGATCTGTTCTTCAGTCTTCACTGGTCTTTCCCAGTATATGCTCTGCATTCTAGAGCTGGGTTAATTTGACCACAGTTACATAACTGCTGTCCGCTCGTATTGAACTCTTGCAGCTCGTGTTTCCTTAATCTCTTCTGCTTGATTATTCTCTTTCTCTCTCTCTTTCAAAGCTCCTCCCTGACGCACTCAAGCTGGGGACACAGACGAGGTTTTCTTACTCGCACGCACGCTTCCGAGCAACCGCCACGGTCCAGTTCTGAGCGGATCGGGAAGGCTGAGGAACCCCGTCTGTCCCTCAGGGGAGCGGAAGGGATTCGAGACGAGAGAATCACGCCATACTCTCACACAAACGCCAAGACACACATGCCCTCTGCATCTGAAAACAATGAAATTGCTCTATTCTACTTCATTTAACAGGTTTATGCATTTCAGTCAAATCTGGGTTAAACACAGTTATTGAATAAAATAGCTCTTTGTAGGAATTGAGTGGTTATTAGTGACTTAATGAACATTCCTGACTAAGCAATAACATCTCATTAGCATTGCTGTTTTAGGTAATATTCACGTTTAAAAAAACACATCTCTAACAGTGTACGTGACACAGCCTGTCACACAGTTATTATTAGGGTGTAATACAAACTTTTTTATTACAAATTTTATATTTTTAGTTTTAATTTTAGATTTTTGAAAAAATCAATTTAGTAATTTTTGTTACTTTAGGTTAAATTCATTTTTATTTCACTTTTATCACAACTTTTATTTCAACTGATGAGAACAATTTTAACAGCTTTCCCACAACTAAAATATGTTATCACTGAATTACATTGTTGGTCCAAATAATTTCATGACAGTGAGAATTGTCATGAAAATATGAATGAATGAATATTAAATTTGAAATGAATTTTTGGAAAAAGTACAAATTAAGTATAGAATATATATATATATATATAAAATTCACATAATAAATATTAATACATACATTTTTTACACAATACAAAATCCATACAATATTTAAAAATAATAAAAATATAAACAATAAAAACTATCATGTTTTACACTACAATTTTTCACACAATACAAAGTACATTAAAAATGTACACAAATTACAAATTTAAAATATATACAGAAATATCATCAGTAAAATAAAAACTAACATTTCTGAAAAGAGTGTTCTTGTGTTACTTAAATATTATTAGTATTATTAGTATTTATTGATGGTCTGAATTTATTTTTTATATTTTTAGTTTTCATTTTAGGTTTTAGTATTTTTGTTAGGTGTTTTTGTAATTTTTATTCTAGCTTTAATTAATTTTTATTTCACTTTTAATAATTTTACTTCAACAGACTTATTTTATTTCAGGTATTGTCATGGCTATACTGCCTAAAATATGTTTTGACGAACATTGTTGGTTCAAATTAATGAACAAATTTATAGAAAAAAAAAAAAAAGAAAAAAACCTTGCTATTAAACACTGTTTTTATTTTATTTTATTTATTTATTTATTTATTTTTTTGTTTGTTTTGTTTTTAGTTTTGCAGTATTACATCTTTTTCCAATGTCAGTTGCTTAGTCATTGTACATCAGGAGGGTGATTTTTACTGTGACCTCTGCATTCCACAACTTAACTACATAATAGCTGCACTTCAGCAACACAGTTTGCCATCAAACCTGCTGTCCTCAGACAGTCAATCATTATCTACAGTCAGGCTGTGTCATGTATGACAATCAGGACTGGCAAGTGACTAATCATCTCCACACTTATAATCTGTTTTTCCGTAAAACTAACTCCAACTTGTTGCAAACATCTGCATCAACACAAAAAACACATTCTCAAGAGAGCTCATGCTGAGCAGTTTCAGCAATCATTATTGTTGGCTGAAAGAGTATGAAGACAAACCACAAAACAGGCTGTATTTCAGAGATGCCATGAGTCCTAGTGTCTTTAAATGACCTTGATTAACTAAGACTGGTTTAAGAGAGGACAGCTGAAATAACACAGTCTTTGAAGTGCTGCTGATAAGCACGTGAATTAATTCCAGTGAGAAACTAAAGCATCAACAGATAAACTCTTCCACAGAAGTATGTGCACTTGAACTTCAAGAGAAACCATTTGTTCTTTGATCAGATTAACATTAGAAACAGTTGTGATGGGTAATGAATGTGAGCAGTTGTTTGCATCATAAGGTAATACAATGGGTCAGGTAATCAGAGATAGCGATGTTAGAGTAATCACTAAATAAATCTAAGTGACATCTCCGGCATATATAATACTGTTCTGATATCTCTGATATCTGTACTCACAGAGCTATTTAAACCCCACCTGCGTAATACTGGCAACGAGATAAAGGAGTGTCTTGATGTATTTACTAGAACCACAGGCAACACATTTACTGGCATAGATTAGGAAATAACCTTACTTTATCTGTTATATTAGACAATACAATGCTTTACTTTTTGTAAAATACTCGAATGAGCCAGACAGACCAAACATTGTGTAATATCAGATGAGGCTATTAAGAATCTAATGCTATGATAAATTTGGGCCTAGTACCCTCTGGTGGTGAAACGACAACACTACTGAGAATTGATGTGCCTAGAAAGTCTCTGTGATCTGTTGGTAAAGTATTCAAATTATTCATTAAGCTATGCAAACTAAAGACAGATAATAAGAAAAAGCTGTTAAGCAAATTTAATCAACAACCTGATAGTCATGAACCAAATTTATGATGTTTGTATTAAATGAAGCTTCTGACCTGTAGTTTCATTAAAGACCGACTGGGGGCGCTGTCGGCTGGAGAGCACAATCGCATCTAAATAAGTGGTTCAGTACATGTACTTATATAAGTAACCTTTGTTTTGTTTTATTTTTTTTTAATTGTTCTTTATATGGACAGCTTCACAACCTACCATATAAGCAGTGGGCTTTTTCAAATTATGAACTTTATATGTATAATTATGAATATTTCTCAAGGTAGGTGTATTTTTAACGTCTATTTTTTAGCAAAACTTTATTAAGCATAAAAAAAATGTTGACGTGGTTTGGCCATTAATCAGGAAAACAATTAAACAGCTATGACAAACAAAACTGTGAATGAAAAACAAAAAATGTAAATCTTCAAATCATTGTTTAAAGCTAAATGTATTGAAAATATTTGACAATTACCACCTTTTTCTCGCGGAAGTAAGCTTATGGGCGAGACTTACGGTTCATTAGCCGTTGTACGGTAGGCAGTAGTTGAACTGTAAAAAAAAAAAAAAATCAAGGGGGATGATGGGGCGGGGGATCCTCTGATTAAAAATTATTATAGTATATTTTGGGGATTTTTGTCGATAACAATAATTCATATTTTGCTGAGTGTGTATTCGTGCTGTTTTAGGCTTGTCATGGATAAATAAATATTATATGATAAATAAAACCGCCGGTAGGTGGCGGCAAGTGCCTGTTTTAATAAATGATTCATTGAATCCTTCAATCAAACGATTCTATTCAAATAGCCGATTCAATTGATTCATTTGCGCTCTGAGACGCAGAACAGCTCTGCTCCCGCTTTGTTTGCAGCTATTTAATTTCCAAAACAGGAAAAAAGACAAAATGTGTCTAAAATGTAACTCACTCAGTTAACTTCTTGTCTGTTAAACTGCTATATAAAATTCATTTAACACTGGCGATCTCACACACGTATTGATTCTTGTGTGATATTACTTAACTAGATCTATATCATATAAAGATAAAAAATAAAAACTGACACAGGAATATTTTTTCTTTCATTATTAGAATTATAGAGGCACAATAACGTTATGATATCAGGGGAATGTCTTTAAACTAAATTAATCAATGAAATACCATACCTTATTATGTTGTCTTCTTTTTAAAGAACGTCAGAAATTGAGCTTGAAATATTTTGCGCGACGACAACAGGCTTGAGTAAGCACGCAGCTCGTTAATACCGAGCTCTAATTGGCCAATCGCCGTTATTTAATTTAGAAATTATTATAAGGAGAGATTTTATTTATTTATTTATTTATTTATTTATTTAAATTCGGTTTTACATAATACACAGCATTTTTAATCTAAAGGGGATGGTATAGGGGGATGGTGGTTTTACAGAGGGGATGCTTTTGTCTTTTTTTTTTTAACAAGGGGGGATGCCATCCCCTCACATCCCCCTCAATTGGAGCCCTGGCTATAGTGAAATAAGAATATCATGTGCCGTAAACGGTAAAATTGTTTGCACTACAAACCAATGTGTTCTTAATTAAGTAATACAATAAAATAATATGGTAAGACACCAATTTGCAATACCAAGTAGCAAAACGAGCCGTTTTGTACAGCTAAAAATAGCTAGATGCAGATGAGACCGGAAGTCAGAACTGTAAAATTACAAATAAAAATACAAATAATGGCAGCAAAAAATTTAGTTTGGAGCATAGAATTCACAAAGTTTAGTCTAATTTATGAGAGGTTCAAATGAGGTGTTTGAAACAAAACATTTGTTTGATATTTTAAAATTCTCAGTGTGACAACTTGCCTCAGTCTCCTTTATGGGATATTCAGCTGCAAATGGTAAGTAAATCTATCTTGTGAACCTTTTATGAAGCCAACACACTTTCATGGCAATTCATAACTATTTTACGTTTTAGAGAATTGACCCCACTGAGTTGGATTTTTAAATGTATGTTTCATGTTTCACCACCTCATTAAAACCTCATTATGCTCATGATTTTTCAAATGATATGGGCTGAATTTGGTGAGATTATGAAATTTAACAGCTCATTAAAATGTTCTGTGACTAGCAAGTCAGTGCCACAGTACATAACACAGCTTCAGCTACGAATTTACATCTTCCTGTAGTATTTTCTTAACAGGTAAGCATCTGTGAAAAGTAAGCAAACCTCTCTTTTGAGAAATATAGCGTTTTTTCACAACGCGTCATCCATCGGCCATATAGGCAGCACTGAATGTAAACAATGCCACTGAACTGAACAGAACTCGCAAATTTTCCTGATTATTGCTGCTGAAAATGGTCAATTATTGTCATGTTTTGGGCTGTACTAATCAGCCGGACCAGGAGAAACATTTGGAGTCCTATAGTCTGTCAAAAGTTATAATAAATCAAGGAGAAGAGTGCAAAAAAACTGTCTGAGGAACAAAGGGCGTTTGTGGTTGGCCAAACTGAACCAGGATTTCCAGGGCAGGAATCCTGATAACATTTGTGTTTGTTCTAATTATTTCCAGTCAGGTAGGTGATATATTAGGCTAATATCTTAATTAATACTGCTCAAACGTATGTTTACCAGCTATTAACTTTAGTTTGTCAAAATATTGTGCCCTTTCCTGCTTACTAAGTCCTTCTCTATATGATTTAGCAGCTTCCACACATTTTTTCCATGGTTTAGACAGCATAAATTAGCAGAACAACGTATTCAATAGTACATTAACCATGCAATAAATGCTGTTGTTTATATCCAAGTATCTCCAATATGGCCGCGCATCCAGGTAACTGACTAAACCGTGACGTAAGTGCAAACCCTCTATATAGTATGTTTATGTCAGTCTGATAAATAGGATCAGCCTCTCCTCTCATTTCAGATATAATGTTACAGCCATTATAGCCACACATTACATCAAATTGCAGTGTCTTGTAATGTGAAATGACAAAATGTCAGATAGCAGTTAAGAACGTTGCTTTTAATGTATATTCTGACATGCCAAGAGTTGTTTTTTCATAATTTAATGTAATATTTTCCACATATATACTCAAAAGAACAAAGAGAAGAGTTCAGAAATTTAAAGATTGGAGTAAAAACAGGTGTGGACACAATTCTAATCGAATTATGCGAGTGGGAGTTAAATGGTGTATAATTATGATGTGAGCAATCTACAAAAGACAGTGCCAACAGTACTTAAAACAAGTCACCATTCATACATTCATACATCATTTTACTCAACATGGCCTAAATAATAACATTTTAATAACAATTGCCATTATCAAACCTTTTCAACCTACATTTCCCTCCATTTAAATCCTTTTTAAAACATACATGGTAGAAAGTAATTAACAATACAACATTTCCATAAGTACATTAATACCACATGATCAAATGTTCTTATTGGACATTTGAGTAGCCCTCACTGGTTTGATCCTGAGATCACTGTCATTAAGGCAGCATTCATTTCATTCAGACTACAGCAGATGTGGAGATGGCAAATAGCAGCTTACAAACAGAGTTCAGAGTCTAACATTATAGAAATATGCCAATGTTTCCACAGCCTCCTATTCAACTTCTCTTCTTTCACAGAAACTTCTCATACTGTAGAGAAAAGTCACAATCCCATGATGACAAAGCAGACTGTTGTGTTTTAAAGTTTCTCTTTAAATTATTAAGGATTTCTTTTTTCCGTGGCAACAGTGCACTGTTTGTAAGCATGCAGTTCATGTTGCGCTTTCATAGTATTCATCACATCTGACCCATAAACCTAAATAAATATACCGCACTATATTACACAGCTAAAAGTACATATGCATTGGCACTCAGAAAATGACAGAAACACTAAGTACGTAATTACGTCATTAAAAATCAGCCCTTTCTGCTGCTTGGAACTGATGAATATGATAACAAAGGGATGATCTAAAACTTTAGCTACTTTATTAGATCATTTTAATTCTTAAAAAGGTGTAACTGGATAATATCCTTTGCTTTTTCAATGTGTTCGGCCACCAAAACCTGCTTTTAGCTGACCTCCATAGTAGAATCAACATGAGGAAATTGTTTCGCTGTTTGGCTTGAACCATCAGTGTGGGTCAGTGATGGAGGGCATGTTTGAGAACAATTCTGTCTCTTGCTTTCAAAGGGCAAAAAAAAAACAAGGGACGCAGAGAGAGTAAGATAAGAAAAAAGAGATTTTAGGGAGGAACACTGTGAGCATATGTAGGTAGTATACTCGAATGTTACCGTGCTGTTGACGTAAGACAAGTATTGACAACAGAGGACAACAGAAGAGAAATACTAGAAGGAGAAAACAGCCTTTGGCAATCCTAAGGAAAAGAAATATTGTTTTACTTGGCAGCATTGTAAACCACAGTGTAAAATAAAGACTGAAGGCTTGCGGCTAGAAAAATGGACTGTTCATTAAATAATGTCACAACTCCCCACAACAAACAAAATTCAACAACAGTACGAAAACAGCTCAGTCATTGAATGTATTTTCAGATGTATTTCTGCCACACTGCATCAGGCAAATTGCACTATAATTGTGGGAAAAGTTTTTATTCCGCCCCTCATTACGTTTGAATTATTCGTCCAACTTGAACTCAAACAACAGCACTGCTTAGCAACCTCGTTTTCTAAATCACGTGAAAAACGGCAGTGCTCTCGCACAGTGTCGCGGCTTAATTAAGCATCCAATAAGACACAATCCAAAAAGGTTGGCCACGGAGAATCATCAAAAAAGGGCCATTCGATCTCAAATGTAGCATTTAAAATGACCAAGGGAAAATATTTAAGAGAAAATATACAACATCTCTGTTTTTTGGTCTGTGCACTGACATATGACAACGTGGAGCGTAATGTCTTTCTCCGTTCTGTTTCTCAGGCTCGTCTCCAAAGCCATCTTTACACAACAGCTGATTCTGTCTCTTTTGAGCGCAGTAACTGTGAATGCTCTGAGTAACAGTGGCACAGTATGAATATGTGAAGCACGCCACAGTGATTCACCTTTCAAGGCTCTCTCTCTTTGGATATGGGAGCATAAGAGAACGCGAAAGCTCTTCATATGCTTCTCACATACCTTTGTCGTTTTTATTGGGAGCACATGGGCCTCGCAGACTCCAAAAATCGACCCGCTGAATATATGCGAACATTTCAATTGTTATTGCACCTCGTGGCACAAGCCAGCTGTGATAATCAAATGAATTCTTCACACAAAGTGCTTGTCTTCCCCTCTGAAAAGCTATTTACATAACGTAATAACAGCCCTTCTCTAGAGAGCGACCTAAACTGGCAGCCTTAAGTGGCGGCGCAGTCTGAGGGCAAAGTGAGCCGGACCGCCCCTCCACCCCCTGTAGAAGCAGAAAAGGCTGCTGAGTTGGGTCCATTGGCCTCCATAATGAAGAGCTTGCAGGCTCGTGGAGGGACGTACTCTGGGGCGGGAACGGTGGCGTTGGCGGCGGTCGCGGGAGCCTCTCTTTCGGGGCTGGAGGCGTGAGAGGAGCAAGGCGAGTTGGTAGGGCTCAGCTGCACGGCTGTGGTGTCCTGCATCGTGTGTTCACTGGTCTCAATCTCAAACGCCGCCCCTCCACTCAACCCTCCTCCGCCCCGACCCATGAATCCCAAACCGCCACCGCATTTGGACCGCCGAGAGCTCTGAGGCGGAGGCAAGCGACTGCAGATGCAACAAGCCCCGAAGAAGGAGAATGCCACCAGCAGGAGTATAGGTCCGATGATGATCGGGGGATTGCTAGAGGGCACAAGCGTGGTGAATGCAAAGGCGCCCACTAGGGTGATGTTGATGCCTGCTAACATAATGCACAACCCACATGCGCAGCAGAGGGCTGGAGAAGGCAGACCCTGAGGGCGGGATTTCCGCTTTTTGCGGGTCTGCGTTTCCTTTTTGGGCACTGATGTGCCAGAACTCTGTTCGCTGCAAACCATACTGGCAAGGGTCACGGTTACAGCGTTGCTGCCACAACCCTACTCACACCTGACGTGTCCTTATCAGCAAACTGTAGGAAAGAACCATTCCTTCTTCATGACTGCTTGCTTCATGTACTATGGATGCAACCTGAAGTGCAGAGAAACAAAGAGTCAGTGTCATGCTTATGGTAAACTGCAGGTTTTATTAGAACTTTACCATAATAAGCATTACAAGATGCCATTTATTTATTTGTTGCTAAAATTGGCCTCTCCAGCAACTGGGATCGATAATAACAGAGCACCAAAACACCATCAGTGTAACACATTTAACAATAAAATATTTTAATAAACATTAACTAAATCACATAAAGTGCAACATAAATACTCCACTGATAATTGGATATGAAGAAACAAATTTATTAAATAAAATCTAAACAAATGCTTCCACAGGGAATTCTGGGAATGTTCCGTACTTTTTACTTTACTTTAAAAAACACTTCATAACAATATTTTTTGTGTGTGTGTGTGGACAGATAGATAGATAGATAGATAGATAGATAGACAGACAGATAGATAGATAGGACCACAAAACCAGTCCCTGGACCCAGTCCCAGTCCCTGGACCCTGGTTTTGTGGTGACCCTGGACCACAAAACCAGTCATAAGGGTCATCATCTGAAAGCTGATAAATAGGCTTTCCATTAATGTAAGGTTTGTTATGATGGTGCAAAAAAATCTAAATATTGAGAAAATAACCTTTAAAGTTGTCTAAATAAAGTTCTTAGCAGTGCATATAACTAAACAAAAATCAAGTTTTGATATATTATGGTAGGAATCTTACAAAATATCTTAATGGAACATGATCTTTACTTAATATCCTAATGATTTTTGGCATAAAAGAAAAATGGATCATTTTGACCCATACAGTGTATTTTTGGTTATTGCTACAAATATACCTGTGCTACATAAGACTGATTCTGTGATCCAGGGTCACATATAGCATATATTCTATGGTAAATTATAAAGTAATTTTTTATATATTTATATTTTTCCATCATTTATTTTTACATTTGTTACAGTATGTTTTAACAAAATAACTGCAGGTAACTGTTAGGTAAGAGTCAATTAACAGATTTTACTGTATAGTTTTATCATTAAAATATTAGAAAAAAAAATTACAGCTAATGGCTCATTACTCAACAGTCATGACACTGAAAAAAAAAGGATGTTTTTACAGTCACCATTTGCTCTTTTATGCCTACTCCACAACACCAAGGTCACATTTTAGCCTACTTTGTGAAGCAAACTTAGGAAGCTAATCATTTCACACAATACACGATTAAATTGCATTGTGTCATCAACTGTGTAAAATGAATCAGTAAAAATGCGTAGGCACTAATAGGAGCAATGAGCATCAATGCTGGTTTCACCCCCACCGGATATGATAGCTCATGAGACGCTTAAATATGGTTAAAGACGACCGCTTAAACAAATATATAAATATGGTGCTGTTAGCCATATGAACACATGCAGTGTTAGAAATATTATCAGCGTCTCTTCATGAACAAGAAAAGGTCTTACCGCTTAGTCGACGTCCAGAGGAATTACAAAGGCTTGATGATGGAGGTCTCCGGGTACGTGCAAAATCTGTCGTTTCCTTTTAAGTCGAAAATTCCGTCCTAAAAAACACAAAGTCTTTCACCCGGGGTTCCGTTGTCACCGCTGCCCGATTCATAATAAGATCAACACTATACTGACACTCAATACACGTCAGTCGCGCTCCACACGCTGGATTCGAGTCTCAGATTGTGAGTGACAGGATTTCTCACAATAAACGACTGTTTTTCTTTTACAAAGCCAAATGATAGTAAGCATTAAGTGTTGTAATAATTTCCTTTCGTGTTGGCAGTAACAGGTTGCACAGAAGCCCTGTGTTGATCAATGCAGTGGTGTGAATGAGCTGGTGGGCATGTGTGCATGTGCTCATTGAGTGTGTAGGGAGGAGGGACCCGCTCTCTCATCGTCAGCTATGTCCACTGCTCCCAGTGCTCGACATCTCTTGATGATAGTAGGCCAAACTACCATTCCAAAAACTTAAACTTAAAATAAATATTATTAAATATTATAAGTACTGCAATAAACTGTTATAACTTAACATAGTTATCACTTACAGTGGAAAAGGTAAGTTTAAAACTAAATTAAAAATCTTTTTTTACAGTGTTTTGAAGGAGATGTGCATTTATTATTGTTTTAATAAATGTATAAGGCCTACCAATTGTATTTTGCCAGATTTGCCAATTATTTTACTGTAAACGGTGTACATTATTACATAGTACTGTAAAATCATTATACTGTAATTATTATATGTAAATGTTTGCAAAGGAACATTTCAACAAATATACCATGATAACCTTAATTTCTGTCTAAATACATTGTTTGTTATTTTATTTTGCTGATTAAAGTGGTCACTAGTAATATGTTATCGCTGTTTTATTTCAGAAAGAAACAGTAGGGGAGAGTGGGGTAAGTTGACCCACCCTCTGTACCTTGGCAACTGCACACTTGACCATATATTTTGGAATCACACATCATTTCTGCCAGACTGTGAAAAGTAGAAACACATGGAAGACACCCATTTACTCTAAAAACTCGTCGTTTTTTGGCTTGTCAAAGTAAAATTTTAGCATGACAGATGTAATGGCTGTTACATTAAAACAAATTTTAAAACAAATAAAGTGAGCCAAATGATGTGGGGTAAGTTGAGCCAGCACTTTAACTTACCCCACCATAAGGCACTGAAGTTAAATTAAATCTCTGAAGTATAAACTGGTATTTTGTATTTTATAAACTGGTATGTGATACTACACAACTGGTTTAATTTATCATATATATAGATATTATTAGTTTATTTAATAGGAACAGTGTACAAATGCACAAAAGCCTTCTCAGATAACCAGAAGATGCTTTTCATCACATTATAATCAAATATATCTTTCCACCTGAGGTCCCCAATGGCCTTACGACACTGCAGAACAAAATCTCTGTTTAGTCTGTTTTTGGGAAAGTTAAAACTTTGGTGTTCAAAACATTGTTTCAGAAATATGACTGTTTGAAATTTGAAATGAAAATGAAATTTGATTACTAAGTTTTTAAAAGAGGTAAATTATATTTAAAATTTCACATGATTCACATGAATCAGGTTTCAGTCAGTTGAATCAGTTTTTACCCAGTTGGTGCATCTTACCCCCTGACTCGGATCAACTTACCCCTAACCTGGGGCAAATTGAGCCACAGGAACACTTTTTTATAAGAATCCATATTTTTTAGAAGCCTTCTGATAGTTTAAAATGATAGGAAACATCCTGAAATTACTTTAGATACTTTCATTGTACTTCTGCCTCATTTTCCTTTATCTTGAGGACCACATAAGAAAAAATGGCTCATCTTACCCCACTCTCCCCTATCTACCATAGATGTGTATATGTATGCCACAACCGACTCCTCCAGATACGTAAACTCATCCGCCATCTTGGAACAGGCAACATGTCGTCACTCACAGTAAACATCACTGAGGTTTTCTAAGATGCTACAACATTCACAGCCAAGATTTAAATTCCTGCAGAAAAGGGATAACTTTTTGCAGGTAAGAATGTGTTGGTTTGTTATTTTACATGTAATAATTTAATATTACAGGTTTTTAAACTATGGAAACTATTTTTGAGGTAGTCGCCTTCCACTTTTTGTTATTTTAGCAAAATCATCTGCTGTAGTCTGTTGTGGATATAGATATTCACAAATATGAATAACAATGGTTGCAAACTTACAACTTACTAGCAACTGTATTACCAGGTTCAAGGCCCAAAAAGGTAGTGAAAACATCCATAAATAGTATAGTATAGTCCATGTGACATCAGTGGTTCAACCTTAATTTTATGAAGCTGCTACTTTTCTATACTTTTTCTGCGCTACCTTGAACATGGTAGTACCATTTCTGTCTATGCAGGGTCAGAAAGCTCTCATATTTCATCAAAAATATCTTAATGTGTGTTCCAAAGATAAACGAAGGTCTTACAGGTTTGGAACGACATATGAGGGTGAGCAATTCATTTTGGGTGAACCACACAACTTTAAGACAGTTGTGCAGGCCATCAGCAGTTCACTATATCACCACTGTGTAAGCATGTAATTTATATGAATCATTTTTTACTGTACGTTTTTTTGGTGAATGGCTTTCATCATGAAGTTATTTTTTTTCCCTGGTTGTTTGAAACTTCTCTCTAGTGCTGTTGTGCGAGACACCCAGTACAATGGTGTATAATTCAGTCATTAGTTTACGTCAGAGCTCTTGGCAACAGCAGGCAGTGTCTCTCTTCGTTGTCGCCATGCAAGGACAGATACTGCATATTCAGCCTTAGTGTGTCACTGATGGTCTGCGTGGGATGCACAATGATTCTGTGGCGTGCACGTTACGTGTTCATACAGTACGTGAGCGTCTGAGTCATTTCTAGTGCTACAAAAGGCCTATGGTAAGCATGTCAGAGAGCAGGGTAATCAGGAAAACAGGTGTTTATTGAGGTGTGATGACATGACTCTAAAACTGTTGGAAACAAGACTTTATGTAATAATTACAGTTTCCTACATTTTATTCACTGGGTGTCCAGTAGAAAAGCATTTCAGTTTGAACAATCCCAGATAGCACACCTACAACTCCAAGATGTCTGTTAAAGAGCACTTCATCTGGAAAGCTTCTGTTGTGTTCACTTAAGTGAGCACTTAACTGTGTCCTTATGTCTTTACAAAAAACTCTTCTTCTGTGCTCTGACTATTTTTTTAATCTCTCCTTGTTCCAGCTTGTACTATTCTAGATGATGTTTTAAAACTTTGTATTGCTCCATTTTTTATGGTATTGCCTCCTTAAAGGAATAGTTCACTCAAAAATGAAAATTCTGTCATTAATTACTCATGTCATTCTAAACTTGTAAGTCCTTTGTTCATCTTCGACACACAAATTAAGATCATTCTGATGAAATGCGAGAGCTTTCTGACCCTCAGTAGACAGCAATGTAACTGAAACACATGCGTTGTGGTACTCTCACGAACATGTGGCGAAGACTGACACCAAAGAGAAGAAATTGCTGAATAAAGTCATTATGTTTGTTTTCTTTGTACACAAAAAGTAATCTCCTAGCTTTTAGAGCTGCCCCCGAATTGTCAACTAACCGTTAGTCGATGAGAAGAGGCTTGGTCAACCAAAATTTTATTAGTCATTTAGTCACAGACAAAAGAAAACACACACACACACAGGAAGTGGCAAAGTCACACAGTCCGTGAAGGACAGGTTGGTCTTAGTGGTAATACAGTACATCGGGCAGGACATACAAACGCTCACCTATCATTCATCGACCTCAGATATGGTTTATTATTTGAAACAAGTCAATGATTCCCAACCACGTTCCTGGAGGCCCCCGAGCACTGCATGTTTTCCACGTCTCCTTAATCAAACACACCTGATTCAGATCTTCAGCTCATTAGTAGAGACTCCAAGACCTGGTGTGTCAGACAAAGGAGAGATGCAAAATGTGCAGTGTTTGTGGGCCTCCAGGAACGTGGTTGGGAACCACTGATGTAAGTAGTAGCAATTAACATGGCCGAAAGTTAACCTGAAAAAAATATGCCCTATTCAAGTGTCTGTGCGGAGTGTGGAAGCTGAATAATAGTGCACTCACTGCATGACAGATGGAGGTGCTGGTGTGGTCATTTGCTCTTAAAATACTCCCTCATTTTTGGTCATACAGATTAAAGTAATACATCTTTCAAATCTGTAAAGACAATAACAACAAAACATTGCGCTTTTTTTTGTAAAATAATCAGAGTCAGAATCAGCTTTATTGCCATGTATGTTTACACATACTAGGAATTTGTTGTAGTGACAGAAGCTCCGCAGTGCAATAGAATGACAGTGACAGGACCAGACATGATAAAAGACATAATAAAAAAGAACAATATGCAATTATATATCATGCAATATGCAAGACAGACAATGTGCAAAATAGCAATAACTTTACAATATACAAAATAAACAATTTACTGTGTACTTAAGGTACAAATCTGAGATATAAATAAGTATGTGTGTTAAATAAATAACTGGATAAGTGGATGTATAATAGTGTTGTGTGTTCCATGTTTATTGTGAAGTGTTCATGAGATGGATTGCATGAGGGAAGAAACTGTTCCTGTGCTGGCCGTTGTGGTGTTCAGTGCTCTGTAGCGTCGACCAGACAGCAACAGTTCAAAGAGGGGGATGTGAGGGGTCCAGAGTGATTTTGCCAGCCTTTTTGCTCACTCTAATAATGAAAGCAAACAGGATGCGCTTTCTGCCGTCTCGGTCTCTGTGAACTTGAGCGTGTCACTTCGAAACTCTGTGTATACTTGCCTTACAGATATGAAATATATAGAGAGAGTGAAATGTCTACTTTTAATTGAACCAATTAAAATAAACAATTATTCTCAGATTATGTAATCCGTATGAAACATGCATACAGGCACGTCTGCTACTCCGGAGATGACGAGTTGCCGACTTCATCTCTTAAGGCAAAAACAAAGAAAGCACAGTTTATCAATAGATTATTAAAACGCTAATGCTTGCTGTTTTTCCCACACACATTCATATTCATTACTTCTGCGTGTGCTTAAGCGCTTACTAGGCTACGCAGGCAATTAAAGGTTCATTATTGTGATTTAAATAGTTTATTAATAAACGTGTGATTAATGCTTAAAATGAACGACTACTAGTCGACCAGAAAAATCTTTAGTCGAGGGCAGCCCTAGAAGCTTTATAACATTACATGGGCTATTTTAATGATGTCCTTACTACCTTTCTGGGCTTATAACGTGGTAGTTGCGTTGCTGCCTATGCAGGGTCAGAAAGCTCTTGGATTTCATCAAAAATATCTTAATTTGTGTTCTGAAGATGGATGAAGGTCTTACAGGTTTGGAAAGACATGAGGGTGAGTAATTAAAGACAGAATTTTTGAGTGAACTACCCCTTTAAGATGAATCACTTGTTGTATTCCTCAATTGTTAGTTGCTGTGGATAAAAGCCTCTGCCAAATGAATAAATGCAAATGCCAAACATCTTACATTTTACATGCAGTCAAAATGATTAAAATCTTAAAGACTAAGACGAAAGTTTCCTAAATGTAACAGGAAATATCTAGAGACACTGTGAATGAGCAGACAAAATTTTAGATCATTTAAATGGGTAATATTTTACTTGAAGCCTTTATGTATAATTCATTATAAAAAAAAAATGAATGCATTAATTATCCCTTGTAATGCACCTTATAATGCATCTCATTAATAATTGTAACAACAGTTACTTATGTATACACGTTGAGAAAATATAATGCATGATAAACGACCAATTTCAGATTTAAAGATTAACAAGGAAACTCCAAATATCATAAAGCATATTAACTTTGGTTACAATTATTTATGAAAATATATAATGGATTACAACATACATTATAAACGCTTTATAATGCATTATACATAAAAGCTTAAAAAGAGTAAAGTGTTACTTGAAATGTTCTTCACTCTCAGTGGTTTAATGAAAGGTTTTTCGAGAAACCCAGTGGCATCCAAGCAAAAACATTCTTTGAGAACTTTTATTTTTAAAAGTGTGAAGTCAGTAGGCTCCAGTCTTGTTTGATTTCCAACTTTCTTCAAATTATTTGTGTTCTCCAAGAAATTCAGGAGCAGACCACATTCTGAAAAATGGCATTTGGACGGCAGTAATGTCTTGGAACTCACTGACTTTCATTGTTTCGACAAAAACAGCTCAAACGTTCTTTCAATAGCATCTTTTCTTTTTTTTTTATTTTCCACAGAAGGAAAAAAGTCATACAGGTTTGGAACAACATGAGAGTGAGTACATGATGACATCCTTTTAAGCACATGGTTGTTCTTGACTTCATGGTCTTACAGTGTGATTTTCTGCTTTCTCATTGCTTTCATTAAACATTATTTCATTAGAGCAGACACCTTGCTTGAACGCGTGAAATCAGATAGCAAACCATAATGAGCTGTAAGCAGAGATCAGCCTTGCTTATTGTGAAATGAATACTGTTTGCTCTTTAATGAGGCTCTGTTGGATCCAGCCGTTATGAAGCGTCTTGATCAGAAGATGGTGACTTAAACTTCCGCCTGCCCAAGATGTCTGGAACATCTGCAGAAGGGCTAAAAGAAAAAAAATACGCTCAAAATGTGTGAATATATGTGTTAATACAGCATAAGCGTGCATGCTTATTTCTCTAAGTTGAATAGGCAGCGCCAAGTCGGGTCCTCGTGCAACATAAATGACATTATGAGTGAAGGCAGTGGTGTAAGTCACCATGACAACCACATCCACAGCAACTTCTTTGTTGGTTTGAGACCAATAAGCTCATAATGGGGAACGGTCGACACCTTTCTTTTTCCATTTTTGAAAAGAGCCGTATTCAATCAGAAAAGACTTCTCAAATCTATAGCCGGATTGTAAGATGCACATGAAACTCTGACGCCAACTCATGCAGGCAGAAAATGGATCTCGCTACTCTCTAGTGGTTCTTATATGAGCGTAAAATGTCACAGAGAGGGTCAATCAAAATAATGTCTTGGAAGTGATTGGCTCCTGGCATAGAATATAATGTGAGCCCAATAGGGGAGCAAAAAGCCTCTCTCAAAGCAAGTGGAAATCCCAATCACGCCGTTCCTCTAGTGAGCCACAAAGACGTGGGCTGTTTGGCACCGCAGCCTGCTAGAAGAATCAAATTACTCTCGGGCCCTAGAGAGAGACTGCCATATTGAGAGAGGGAATTCATTGTGTCTCAGATGTAATGAGGGGAGTATGTATGCGCGAGTTTAATTTGTGTCTGGTGTACCTCACTGTTAAGTGATGAATATGTGAATGACACAATGATTTACACAGGCCAAAAGCCGCATAGAAGAATTCTTTCCTTAACATTTTGCTTTTTCGAGCTCTTGCGCTGCTGTTAAACACCAGTGTTGCTTTGTAATATATTTAGACTGTGAACGCGTGTCTCACCCATCATCGTGTGAGCCCTCGGCTGCTGTAGGAGCTGCTGTCTCCACAAATGTCCCCATCCGGCTCTTCGAACGCTCTATGTTTAGCTGGCTTTGAGTACCTAAAAATGAGACAGAGAAAGCAAGAAATCTGTATTTATAATGATTTCAGTATTTTCTGACCTGAAGTATTGTCAGTGTGAATTGCGTAAATCCATGCCAGTCGTTTTTCGAAATTTGTAATGAGAGACATACAATGACGTGTTGTCAACAGAAGAGAAGCTTTAAAGGTGAAGTCCACGTTAGCATAAATAATGAATTGATTTATTGTATTTTTATTTTCAAATAGGTAAATAAAATAATTAATTAGTTACTTAATTTAGTCACTTTAGGGTGTTCTCTACTTTTTTTTAATTCTGCCATAATTAAAATAAAAATGTCCTGGAAATGTCCTGGAAAATAATCACCGAAAAAGAGTTGAAACCCTGTTATTATTATTATTATTATTATTATTATTATTATTATTATTATTATTATTATTATTAATAATAAATAGAGTACAGTAGTAAAATAAAATATTTTAATATATTTTAATTGAAAAATGTTACTAATTAAAAAGTAAAACGATAAAATATTATTTTGAAAAATAATATTAATAATAATAATGATAATTATTATTATTATTATTATTATTATTATTAATATTAGTATTATTGTTATTATTATTATTATTAATAATAAATAGAGAACAGTAGTAAAATAAAATATTGCAATATATTTTAATTGAAAACTGTTACTAATTAAAAAGTAAAACAATAAAATATTATTTTTAAAAATAATATTAATAATAATAATGATTATTATTATTATTATTATTATTATTATTATTATTATTATTATTATTATTATTAACAAATACTCTTATTTTACAGAATAATAGTAAATGACATATTGCAGTAGTAATTCATTATTTTAGTTTTAATAATTAGTTAGAAAAACTATACAATAAAATATGAATATGTTATTATTATTATTATTATAAATAGTCTTTTAATTTTACAGTCCAGTAGTAAAATTAAATATTGCAATATTTCTTAATTGAAGAATGTGACTAATTAAAAATAAAACAATAAAATATTATTTGAATATATTATTATTAATAATAATAAATACTCTTAT
Organism: Cirrhinus mrigala; assembly: GCA_036247105.1. Taxonomy (NCBI): domain Eukaryota; kingdom Metazoa; phylum Chordata; class Actinopteri; order Cypriniformes; family Cyprinidae; genus Cirrhinus; species Cirrhinus mrigala. Next base: position 13,135,919 of record CM070008.1, read on the forward strand.
TTTACAGAACAATAGTAAATTACATATTACACTTACTTAATCTGTTTTAATAATTCTAAAAATTCTAAAATTAATTTTTTCTAAAGTTTAAAAATTCTAAAATTCTCTATTATTATTATTATTATTATTATTATTATTATTATTATTATATAGTCTTTTGATATTTTACATTACAATAGGATAATGAATTTTAGCAATATTTTGTATATATTTTTATTGCTTGATTAATTTTAATCATTTAATAGCAATAAATTATTTTAATTCTAATAATTTTAATTCTCAATTGGAAGAATGATACTAATATTAAATTCTCTTTTTTATTTGACAGTATAATAGTAAAATACATTTATTGCAATAGTAATATTGTTCTTTATTGATTTGTTTAATTAAAAATAATACAATAAAATATTTTAAATACTACTACTACTATTCATTATTATTACTATTATAATTAAATAGACTTTTTATATTTTACATTACAATAATACATTTTAACAATAGTAATATATATTTTTATTGCTTGTTTAATTTTAATCATTTAATAGAAAGAAATAAAATATTTGGAATAATGATAAAATTACATACTTTTTTATTTGACAGTACAATAGTAAAATACATTATTGCAGTAAAATACATATATTACATAGTAATATTGAATAATAATAATTAATAATAATAATTATTATTATTATTATTATTATTATTATTATTATTATTATTATTATTATCAATAATCATCAAACTATATTACTTTAGCATCATCTTTATTATTGCACAGTCATACTGAATGGGGGAACAAGCAGGTTTTTCTTCCTCTTTTGCCCTTAGCTGATCACATGTCTGAGAAAAGGCATAGGCGGACAGAGACCAAAATATGAGACTGCTGTTCATTCGCTCAACACGTCCCCGATGTCTGTTTACATGATTCAGTGCATGACTACTGTGTGCTCTGAGGGCATAATACAGGCAGTGAAAATTTAGTGCATAATCATGCTTTTTATAGGTTTTCTCTGCAAAACCACATGCACACAGTTTCAAAGAATACCTTGGATTCATATAAAGCCCGACAGTCTGTTAACATAAATGTATCTTCTCTGAAAAAAAAAAAAAACATGAAAATCAATTGCAGGAAATGAGACATCCTATCAAATTAGAGTTTTTTTCCCCCCCAGATTATCAATCTACTCATCACACAGATCTCGTAACAACTGTGCATTATGTTTGGGGCAGAAACAGATGTGCAGACTGAAGCAGGAAATGGCCGTGGAAGAGGCAGCAAGGACACACAGTAGCTGCGTGAGGTGAGGGACACTGGGCTGCTCGGCTGACAGTGCCAGATCAGCAGGGATTGACACGTGTCAATGTAATTTCCACAGCAGGGCAGAGAGTGAGCTTTCTCATTTACTAAATATGGTTTCCTGGTAGCCCATCTCATGACTGCAGTCATTTCATAACTTAAAATGCCCATGACAGGTTTCAGACCAAAACCATGTTGCAAAGTACTGGTAAATCAGATTGCTCGTTAACTAATTATTTCTACCTAGAGATCGCCAGCACTGCCTGCTGATTATTAGTAATGTCCCACAACTGATGTTACTGCAGGGTTGCTAAATATTAGTTTACTTATTAAAGTGGCAGGCAAAACAGATAGTCTAGTCTCAGGGATGGACTAAAACCATTGTTCCACTAACCCTAGTTTTGCTTTCAAAACTTCCAACCGATGGACATTCTTATTTTCTGTAAAATACAAAGTAAAATTATGTTTAGGAGCTGAATGTTCTTGAGGGTTCCTATTTCTTTCTTTCTTTCTTTCTTTCTTTCTTTCTTTATTTATTTATTCTCACAATTTCTGCATGATAAAATATAAATATTTGATTAAATAAATAATAATATAATAATAATAATAATAATAATAATAATAATAATTACTAATAAAATTAATCATATTATAATATTTAATAATAAAAAATAAACATAATAATAAATAATAATAAATAAATAAATAAATAAATATTTGAGCTTGCCATACCAATAGTCATTATGAAAATAGCTTTATGAAAAGGCATTTTAAGGTTTTATTTTTATATTTTATTTTATTTTTTTCAGGTCTAGAAATCACACTTTTAAAATTATGTTAACTCATATATCCAGGTTATAATTATTTTGCCATTTTTTAAATCACTTTAAGACTTTAAGTCTGAAATATAAAATGAAAATATAATTGATAAGTTAATTGTTTATAAAAAGCCTTCTTTAAAAAGTTACCCGAGATGCCTTAGTGATCATCAGCTCCCTGTGTTTTTAAATAAATAAATAAATAAATTAGTAAGTAATTAAGTTTTAAAATGTCTGTGTTTTTCTGCCAAAATGAAAGTTTAGTTTAATAAAAGTATTTATTAGTTTAAAGTAGATAAAAGTATGCAGCTTAACATTTAAATCAAAGTAATTAATACAGCCATAAATATTAGGATTAATATTGTAATTGTACTGTTATTCTGTAAAATAATATAATTATTATTATTATTATTATTATTATTATTATTATTATTATTATTATTATTATTATTAAATACTTTTAATTTTACAGTGCAGTAGTAAAATAAATTATTACAATATTTTCTTAATTGAATAACTGTATTAATTTAAAAATAAAAACATATTTTTTGAATAATGATGATGATTATTAAATACTCTTATTTTACAGTACAATAGTACATTAGATATTTAATAGTAATTAATTATTTATTTGTTCATTTTTTATAATAAAAAAACAATACAATAAAATATTATTTGAATATTACTATTATGAAAATCTATTTTACATTTTGAATTATTATTATTATTATTATTATTATTATTATTTTTACTACCACTAAAAACAGTCATTTAGCAGATTAAAAAAAACAGTCTTGGACCTATCCAGGCCCACATCAGATAATCATTTAAAAAATATAAAGCATATTTATACAATATAAACAATTACTGTGTATTTTCTGTATATATTTCATGGACTGTATTATGACAAAAAATAGTTATAACAAAAATACCAGGGATAATCACAAATGTTTAAGCGTTCAAACAGTATAAATCCTGTAATCATACAGTGACTTCAATGAATTCAAATCAAGTAATTCAGGTGAAATTTCCAGTGAAATTTTATTGTGTTCATTTTTAGTAACCTGATCTGTATTGTGGGCCTCATGCAGGTGACTCATGTACAGACTGATAGAAGCAGGAAGCAGGATTGGCATAGTACAGGAAGCTGCTCTGAAATAGTTACCTGCTAGAACATCATTAAATTTCATTGAGAGGGATGAGTAGAAGATCAGGCACAATATTTTGAAACTGCCATGCATGAATGTTAGAGTAGGGAACAGTAAATTTACAGGAATACTGTGTTCAGTGCATTAGCTTTTATGGCTACGTTTCCATTAGAGACTCTGAAATTTTTAGGTTCAACAGGAGTTAAAGAGCAATTATCAGACAAAACAAAATTAGTAAGTATGTAAAAATTACTGTCTTTACTGGAAACCATGATGCCATTTTACATTAAATAATCAAATGGAAAGACATAAGGCTCCATATTGGCTTGGACTTTGTCACAGCCTTCCACCTCAGATCCAGCAGGCTAGAGAGAGTGTAAATGAGAAGCAGCGCACATCTCTACATTGACCCGGGGAAATATAGTCACTCTAAAATGGTGTCATAGGAAATCGGTCTTCAATTGTCAGACTGGAAGCAGAGGGGTGTGTGTGTGCGCGAATGGGTTTGTGTGTGCATATCCATGTGAAACAGCCACTTACCCTCTCGTGTGAGTGTAGCTGCAGGCTGTTCGGGGGCTGGATTTGAATTTGTAGCCATTGGGTGCACTCTGAAGTTGCCTGAGAAAATTAGATGTTGTCATATTAGCCTGAGTGGTGCAACATGGTCTCTCATCATAAAAGCAAACAAATCTCATGTTACACAACATAATCAAGATTGCCTCTTTAGTGAAATTTTATACAGCATTTAAATATAATTGATAGGCACAAGGGTTGTGTCTAAATACTTGTAAATACATGATGCATTTGAATTTATATAGGAAGTACAATTAAAATGAAATGAAACTCAAGGAAATTCAGTAACACTTTGTAGTATGGTTCATTAGTTAAAGGAGAACTCCACTTAGAGAACAACAATTTACAAATAATTTACTCACCCCCTTGACATCCAAGATGTTCATGTCTTTCTGTCTTCAGTCGTAAAGAAATTATGTTTTTTAAGGAAAGCATTTCAGGATTGTTGGGGGGGTTGGGGTACCAACGGTACGGTACTTTTTTTTTACAGTATATTACTCTCTGTGTAATAACAAAAACATTTGTTTCAGTGAAAAAATAAGTCAAAAAATCTCAATTTCACAACAATAAGGCCCTACAGTCTTTTTCTTTTTTTCCCCAGAAATTCTTGTGTTTTCTTTTTTCTGATAATCAATTACAGGCATTAAGCATTTATTTATTTTTAATGAAATGAAAATGAAACCCTTTTATTTGTTGCCATATCAGTTTTTTTCTGTAATTATTATAATTTCCGCATTTTTTTTTTTATTTAAATTTGTCAAAAATAGGAATATTTAAACACCTACATTATACTGTACAAAAGTAATACAAGTCTAATACATTTCTGTTACATGTTAAACCGTACTTTTATTTTGACAGGTTGCCGGTTAGTTTTTGTGTGTATACACTATGATATGATGCTAATTTTCTCAAATGAAATGGTAAAATTTACATGAAGTGACTCTCACAGCAGTTCTGGAGATTAAGTTCATGCATTCATGTCGTCATATAATGAGACGCAGAGGCCGAAAATAACCGTGAGCGTTACGTGTGCTTCAGTATTTGTGTAGTAAACAAAACCGCGTCTCCGCCATTCATTCATACAGAGCCAAGCAGAACATAGAGGATTCATATTTAAACCATCTTTTTGTTTTAATATTCACAGACACTAGTCCATATGGCGATTCGAATTAAGTGAGAGACCTGCTTTTGATTTATTAATCCAAAAATTGACGAATTCTGTGGCATCCCGTGCAGTAGAATAAATCTGTTTACGAATGGACTCCGCAATCCCGTCTGCGTTTTAGCTGAGGAGAAATTGTAGACGCCTGACCACGTAACCTTAGAGACAGAAATGGCATGCCATTGTGTAAATAAGATAAATAACATAAGGCTATTGGTAACCTTAAATGAGTCTGTTGTGATCTGGCACTATATATAAAATAAAGTTTACTTGACCTTCAAGGGGTGCAAGGGCTGCCGTTGGGGGGGTGGGCCGCCCCCCTAATATAATGGCAGGGGAAACACTGGCATTTTCCACACATGCACCACTATGTCTCGTTTGAACGCGGTCTGCCCGAGGCTTGAGACTTGTGTCGCAGCAGTAGTCTCCTCTCTCTGTCTAAGTTCATCGTCTGTATACTCCAGCTCAAAAAGGTAGGGTATGGTGAAAAACTCATTTTCTGCTACAACTTCAGAATCGTCTGACATCGATGTATCTTTTTGTTTGTAAACAGCGTTTGACTTGCACTTGATTAGTCTTTGCACATTCGCTTTGTAAACACTGGATCTGTAGTTCCGCCTATGTTGCGTGTAACCTTTCGACATGATTCTGTAGTATGTAGCGTCATGGACGCACATCCCAGAGCTAGAGCTACACGGGCTATTGTGCTTAAAAAGAATACAAATTTTAATTTTTCAAAAAAAAAAAAAAAAAAAACAGATCGTTTTGCTAGATAAGACCCTTCTTCCTCGGCCTGAGCCCTTTGAAGCTGCATTTAAACTAGAGGTCGACCGATATTGGATTTTACAGATGCCGATAACTAGGTTGGACCACACTGGCCAATACGGATTAATCGACCGATGGTTTTTAAAATGGATACTGAATGGAAAATAAATAGTGCTCTACTATTAAAAAAAAAAAAAAAACAAAGTAGTCTACTGAACCATACTTTGTAAATGAATAAAAATATTAATATTTATTATGTATTTATCATTACAGTTAGTTCATTGTTCATTAATGTTAACAAAAGCAACTAAAATGTTTTAAATATATCAGTAAATGCTGATATTAACACACTCTAACATAGAACAATACTTCTATTCTACAACTTTTATCGATCTTAATGTTACAAATGGACTCATATTGTAAAGTGTTACCATTACATCAACGATCAAGCTAAAGATGGCCATCTTTAGATATCTACATAAAGGCCACAGTATTGAAACTGCATACATATGGATATTGTGTACTTTCACAATTTAACTGCTTCTATTCTATAACATTTTTGGTTACCTAATCAAAATATAAAAATATGTTAGTCACACAAAGTGCACAGCTGCATCTAGATGAACTCGCAGCTATCCAGTATCTCACACACTGGACGCGTCGCGTTCAATTCAAGCGGCGGTCTACAAGACTTTATTTGATCACCAAACGGGCAAAAGTATACTGCTGTCCTTTCTCCACTAATACAGCATCTAGTCAACAAATTCATCACTTAGTAATGACATAAAAACATGCACTACAGTACAGCACTGCTGTCAGTGATTTCCGCCACTAGAGGCTCTCGTGCTGTATAACAAAGACTATAAAGACCAGCAACGGACCCACCCCGGAACAAAACTATCGACATGGGTTTTTTGCAGATGACCTATAGTTCCACCAATCAACTATCGGTGCCGATTAATCGGCAAAACTGATACATCGGTCGACCTCTAATTTAAACTACATTTTGTAAGTTCAAAATCGGGGCACCAGTGAAGTCCATTATATGGAGAAAAATCCTGAAATGCTTTCCTTAAAAATCATAATTTATTTACGACTGAAGAAAGAAAGACATGAACATCTTGGATGACAAGGAGGTGAGTAAATTATTTGTGGAAGTGGTGTTCTCCTTTAACATCAGTTAACTACTTTAGTTAACATGAACTATAGAATGAACAATATTTCTACAGCATTTATTAATCTTATTTAATATTAATTTCTGCCTTTACAAATTCATTATTAAAATCAAAAGTTGTGCTTGTTAACATTAGTTAATGCACTATGAAGTAACATGAACTAACAACGAACAACTGTATTTTCATTAACTAACATTAACAAAGATAAATACTTTAATGAATGTATTGTTCATGTTAGTTAATACATTAACTAACATTCACTAATGGAACCTTATTGTAAAGTGTTACTGGAAAATCATATGATTGCAATAAGTATAATAATAATGGGAATATTAGTTTACAAATCTTTATAAAGATTTTATTGGCCTTACAGACAAACAAACGTTATATATACACTATTGTTCAAAAGCTTGGGGTTAGTAATATTTCTTGAATTATTATTTTGATTAAAGCAAGAATGCATTAAATTGATCAAAAGTGACATAAAATATGTCATAATGTTACAAAAGATTTGTATTTCAAATTGTGTTCTTTTCAACTTTCTGTTCAAAGAATCCTGATGTTTTCCACAAAATTATTGTTTTAAAAATGATTCATATTAAGCATCACAACTGTTTTCAACAGTTGAAAGATTTCTGAAGGATCATGTGATCCAGAAATATATTGAAATAGAAAACAGTAAATTTAAACAGTAATAATATTTCTCAGTTTTACTGTTTTACTGTATTTTTGATCAAGTAAATTCAGCCTTACAACCCCAAACCTGTGAACAGTAGTGTGTATATATAATTTATGTTCTAAACTAAATAAAATGATTAAATTCTGCATTTTTCCACAACCCTGACATGCATTTGTAAGAGTTTCCCTTTCAGACGCTAAATTTATGGGAGGAGAGTATCACATGATCCTTCAGAAATCAGAAATGTTAAAAACAGTTGCGATGCCTAATATTAATAATTTTTAAATAGGGCTGTCAAACAATTAATCGTGATTAATCGTATGCAAAATAAAAGTTTGAGCCTTATATGTGTGTGTACTGTGTGTAATTATTATGTATATATAAACACAAACACATTCATGTATATATTTGAGAAATATTTACAAGTATATGTATTTATTTATATTTTTATATAATTTATATTATATATAAATACAAATATTTTGTACATAACATATTTCTCTTAAATACATACATTAATTTGTGTGTATTTATATATACATAATAATTACACACAGTACAAACATATATATTTGGCCAACATCAAACTTTTATTTTGTATGCGATTAATCACGATTAATCGTTTGACAGCCCTATTTTTAAAACAACAATTTTGTGGAAAACATGATATTTCTATTTAGGATTCTTTGATGAATAGAAAGTTCAAAGAACACAATGTGAAATATAAATCTTTTGTAACATTATGACATATTTTATGTCACTTTTGATCAATTTTTTGCATTCTTGCTGAATAAAAATAATAATTAAAGAAATATTACTAACCCAAGCTTTTGAACGATTTATTTAACATTTGTTTGTCAACGCGATTTACTGATGTTTTTACTGGTATTTGCACCATTATTTAACTCCCAAAAAAAGCAGGCAGTAATTTGCGCTACTCTTGGTAGATTGCGCTGGTTATTATGGAAATGATCTGGCTGCGTCTGTGTTGTTTAATGTTTAAATAAATCTGGCCCTTAAAATGTAATGGGTGCTTTAAAATATAACATTATATAGTCTCACCTATATTGGGCAGTATGTGATGGAAGTTGAACCATGCTCTTATGAACGGGTAGACTGAAATGAGCAGACCTGCAGAGCACACACAGAGAACAGCAGATGTGGACTGAATCATTCACTCCGTGCTGTCATCGTCCTTCATGTCTTGCTGACAAGACCTGCATGTTCCCACCAGGCTTAACCAACCTGACAGTGTGGACATGCAAACCAGCATTAACTTGCATGAAACCTTCAAGATGGCTTTGTAGAGTAGGGAAACGCTCGGCTCTAGTATTACTGCATTTCTCTCTACTAAATGGCTCCCTGAACTAGAGCTGCACACTGAAGACAGGCCCCATGCATATTGCATTACACTGCAAATTGATGAACAGCAATTTAAGCATTATTAAGAAAGCAGAAAGAAACAGAGCACTCATGAGCATTAAACTGAGACAAAAAGGCTTGTTTTTGGTTCTGCTAATGATTCATGCAAAGTTTATCAGGACCTAAAGGGATAATTCACCCAAAACAAACAATTCTGTCATCATTTACCCGTAAGACTTTGGTTAATATTTAATATACAAATTAAAAGAATGGTTCACCGAAAAATCTAAATTCTGTCATTAATACGCATCTAGGTTCTATGTCAAAATGCCAGCTACTGCGTCAGCAGCATCAAACACATGCATTGTGGTACTCTCATGAACACATGACGAAGACTGACACACACTGTAAAAAACAATTTGTTGAGTCAACTTAAAATAATTTGTAACCTGGCTGCCTTAAAATTTTAATTTCGGTCAACTCAAAAAAAGTTTATTCAACTTGAGATGTTAAATTATACTAAGTGACAACTTAGATATTTGAGTTGAATCAACTTAAAATTTTAAGTCAGCTGGGTTACTTACCCATCTGTTAAGTTTAGCAAATACAAATATCTAAGTTGTTACTTAGTACAACTTAATATTTCAAGTTGACTAAACTTATTTTAGTTAACTGAACTTAAAATTTTAAGGTAGCAGGGTAACAAATTATTTTAAGCTGACTCAACAAATTGTGTTTTTTATTTTTTACAGTGCAGAAGAGAAGAAATTGTTGAATAAAATCGCTATTTTCTTTTCTTTGCACACTAAAAGTATACATAAAATAACAATTGAACCACTGATGTCACATAGACTATTTTAACAATTTCCTTACCATTTTGGGCCTTGAATGTGGTAATTATGTCGCTGTCTATGCAGAGTCAGAAAGCTGTCAGATATCATCAAAAATATCTTAATTTGGTCAGCACCCATAGCCTTGTGGTTAGTGCACTGACAACTGCACTCATGGCGACCCGAGTTTGAATCCCGCCTCAAGGTCTTTTGCCGATCCTGCTCCCCTCCCAGTACTTTCTTGTCAGCTCTCCACTGTCCTCTTAAAGGTGAACTCCACTTCCAGAACAACAATTCACAGATAATGTAGTCACCACCCTTGTCATCCAAGATGTTCATGTCTTTCTATCTTCAGTCGTAAAGAAATTATGCTTTTTGATAAAAACATTTCACGATTTTTTACCATATAATGAACTGCTATGGTGCCCCGAGTTTGAACTTCCAAAATGCAGTTTAAATGCGGCTTTAAACAATCCCAAATATGATTGTAAATGATCCCACCCGAGGAAGAAGGGTCTTATCTAGCAAAACGATCAGCTATTTTCATAAAAGTAATACAATTTATATACTTTTCAATGTCAAACACTCGTCTTGTCTTACTCTAACTGAACTCTGTGTATTCTGGCTCAAGACAGTTAGGGTATGTCGAAAAACTCTGACCGTATTTTCTCCCTCAACTTCAAAATCGCCCTTTATCGCTGTTTTACCTTTTTTGTTAAGGGTGTTTGATCTTTGCATGTTCACTTTGCAAGGACTGGGTCGGTACTTCTGCAGTGATGTAGGATGATTTTGAAATGATTTTTGAAGTTGAGAGAGAAAATACGGTCTGAATTTCAACTATCTTGAGCTAGAATACACAGAGTTCAAGGAGAGTAAGACAAAACGAGTGTTTGAGATTAAAAAGTATTTAAATTGTATTTTTTTTTAAATGAAAATAATGATTGTTTCGCTAGAAAAGACCCTTCTTCTTCAGCTGGGATCGTTTGGAAGTTCAAACTTGGGGCACCATAGCAGTCCATTATATTAAGAAAAATCCTGAAATGTTTTCTTAAAAAAACACAATTTCTTCACGACTGAAGAAAGAAAGACATGAACATCTTGGAAGACAAGGGGGTGAGTACATTATCTGTAAATTGTTGTTCTGGAAGTGGACTTCTCCTTTAATTTGTGTTCTGAAGATGAATGGGGGTCTTACGGGTTTGGAACGACATTAGGGTGAGTAATTAATGACGGAATTTTCATTTTTTGGTGAACTATGCCTTTAAGATAATTTTAATGAAGGTTGAGGGTCACACTTTATTTAGGGTCCAGTTCTCGCTATTAACAAACCATTAACTATGACATTTGCCTCAGTAAACTCCTAATTTGCTGCTTGTTAATAGTTAGTAAGATAGTTGTTAAGTTTAGGTGTTGGGTAGGATTAGGGATATAGCATATGGTCATGCAGAATATGTGCTTTATAAGTATTATGCTAGTAATATGCATGCATAAGTAGCTAGTTGAATTGGTCCCTATACTAAAGTGTTACCAAATTGAGCAGTCTTCTGAAGCAGTCTTCACTTTATATGATGAACAGATTTAATTTAGACATATGACTGACATACATACATAGATGCGAATATACAAGATACAAGATGCGAAATACGTACCAATAATTGGGTGACCATGTTTTAGTTTTGATCATAAAGCTAAAAGGCTTCCTACCAGTGGAAATCACAAAACTTAACATCTTAACAACTTAACATGCTAAATGTTTCAATACAAGCATTTCAGTCAAATGTAATTTATGCAATATTTCAAATATTTAACCCATAGAGAAAACTAACATTTCACAGCAGTTTAAAATCAGCCCAATTTTGTGCAAAAAAATGCAGATTTGGCAACCCTGCATCCAACACAAGCAGCAGGAATCAGATTTAACTGATAATGGGTCAAGACAAGAGTAAGGAGAGATGACTGACAAAATCATGCTGGAGGATTTCCTGCTTAGCAGATAATGTGCTCATATCTGATCTTGTAACATGTGCTCCCTTTATACAGAGTGCGTGTGATCACAAAATTGAAAGTGAAAGTGAATAGCCGCTCATTCAAAAAAGATTTAAATACCCACGCATACGATGCGGCTCCCTGATCCGTGAAAATTATATTCAATATTAGAATGATTGCATGAGTAGGCGGTAATGGCCCGAATGTCAGCGGGAGCGGGATCAAGAAAACAGTCCCACGTAGGGCTTTAATTCAAAAACGCACACAGTGAGTGGTGACTGTAGAAAGCAAAAGCCGATTCCAGTCATTTTGGGCAATTTAGAAATCCCTGGCGGATGCATTTTTTTAGATCCAAAAAGAGGACATGTCCAGGGAAAAGACAACGTATGGTCACTCTAACCGTACATATCACTGCAGTTTCCAACAGAAATGAACACTAGAGGCGGTAAAACAGCGAGCACTTGTAATTGTTTTTGTACACAGTTATGATTACAGCTCCATATGTTCTGCTTTCTGGGCATAAAAACTTGCTCAGCAGCTCAGCCGGCACAGAATTGACCTTTAGCAAACAGCTTGATTGACAGGCGATCTGACAATCATAATGGCGAATCCGCTATTATGTCCCACAAACAAATCAGACAGGAGAGTAGATCAACTTTGGTGGACTTAAACTTGAAAAATTGTGTGTACTGACATCTTTCCTGCTGACGTTCTGCTATCCATTCATGTTTATTTTGTGTTTTAAGTAAATAAGAAAAAACGATCAGCTTATATGTCATTGATCTAATAAGGCAATACACTGATCTGTCATGACACATTAAAGAGCCACAAAATAGTATTTATTGTTTGAATTTCTTGAAAAATTACATTTTAAAGCTGAGACCTTGTTTCATACCAGAAGTAATCTCCTCTGTCTTGTCTATCGGCGTGTTGTCAGTTTACTCTTTGTTCTGCAATGTATTTTTCACAGAGGTAGAACATGGTCTGTAATGTGAGAGCGGCATTGTTTGTTGGACACAGCAACAGTAATTAAGGAGGGTGGGTTTTTGCGAAGGGTCAATTGGACTTACGATGCCGAATCCTTGGGTACAAATCCCCTGAAAAAGATGACTCACATTAAAAGAGCTGAAAGATGAAAGATTGAAAATCAAGCTAAAACAGCATGTTTGCAAATGCGTTTTTACGTCAGATTCGTTTTTGCTTGTACTATCGAGTAGGTTAAGGCAGTGGTTCCCAAACTTTTTCTGCAGGGCCCCCCTTTTGCAGAATAAAAAAAAATTCAAGCCCCCCCACCCCCTTTGTTTACACATAAACAAACAATTTCAGAAGGAATTATTTGAAACATAATAATTATTACAATTATTATAATTCAGTGTGTGACAATTTACTGAAAAAAACTAAACAAGAAACTAGTCACTTTTAGAGTAGAAACATTAAAAGTAAAGCATGCAGCTTTACTATATACTGTTTTTTTTTGTTTGTTTTTTTGTTTTTTTGTTTTTTTTTTTTACTATGAAACAGCTTTCATTGTTTTTTAAACAGATTTTCTCAATTTTCTCATTTTTTTTCATCTCTTTGTTGTAGTTGCGATCTCTGAAGTTCATTATCTACCTCATCTACAGTCTATCTACGTTTACCTGGCACTTGATTTCTTTTCAAAAACTTGTCCATGCTTAGAGCAGAACTACTATGCGTCATTCATTCATAATTTTACTCGGCTAACCGCAATTCTCATTTCTGATATCAATTGCACCATCTAGTGGTCTGTTATTTTACGACAAAAACAATTACAAACTGCGAGTCGTCTTGAGGTAATAAAATATGATGAAATTCATATTTTGTGTTAAATTATTTACATGTGGCAAGTAGCCATATAATAAGCAAGATAATTTCACAGTGGGGTTTTGTATCACCCTATAAATGTTTCTTTTTACTTAAAAAATTAGGGATGTACCGAAATGAAAATTCTTGGCCGAAACTGAAACTGCTTTGTAATAATTATTTATTATTTTATTAAATAATATAGTCATTTTATAAGACTTTTTAGTTTAACTCAGTAATTTTAATGATACTGAATAAAAAATAATCACAAGCCAATAAAATAACCACGTTTATTGAAAGCAACAATAAAACTGGACAGAAAATATACGAATATTAAATCTCAATATATTATTTTTTATTCAGTTCTATGAAACGGAATTAGATATTAGAACATTTTTGGACTAATTATCAAAATAATGTATAGTCCTAAAAAGCTGTTATTATCAGAGCATGTGATCAGAGCATACGTCACGAGAGGGTAGCATCATTTTACCAGCGTTGTCCAGTACACCAGTACTAGCATGTTACAGCACAGTATGCGACACTATTGCAAAGAGGAACAAGTACACATTGACATTTTCTGTCGGCGCGTTATTTGAGCGGACTTTGCTTTTCCATTGAGCATAAGCGGTACACGAGTGGAGCATTCATATGGTCCGTGAGCAACTCAACGGAACGCACATTCATAGAGCGGAATATTGAACGGTGCGCGCTGAATACTACCAGGCAGTGCGGATATTTTCGGCCGTTGTTTCTTTCGAATCTATATAAAAATCGGCCGACTGTACACTAGCATTGCCGCGCCCCCCCTTATCATAACTCCGCGCCCCCCAGTTTGGGAACCACTGGGTTAAGGTGTAGTGCAGATGGTATGTTATTTTAAAACATCACAGAGCATTAGAGTTATAGCGCCACTCAATGGACGTATCAAGTCAGAACTGCGGTGACACGTACAAAACCAACATCACATAAAACATACCATATGTACGCTCATCTGTTCTGGGGAAAAAACACTCTTTTAGCAAGACTCAGGGGACATTTCACATAGAATATGTTACAAAACATACATGGCAGTTGTTAGGATGTGCCAGTGACCAGCGATGTAAAGGAGATGACAGGGGTCAAAAATGTACCATTCAAAGTGCAAAAATGTGGTACTCCATAGGTATGCAAAAATTGTCCTTTTTCAATAATATATACAATATATTTTGGCTATGCCTTTAAACAGGCCCAAAAATGAACACAAGCCAGCATCCACTCACGCCACTCACGCCACTCACGCCACTCACGCCACTCACGCCACTCACGCCACTCACGCCACTCACGCCACTCACGCCACTCACGCCACTCACGCCACTCACGCCACTCACGCCACTCACGCCACTCACGCCACTCACGCCACTCACGCCCTAAAATGGCTGCCTGGAGCTCTTTTATATGTTTTGGCTCTGCCCACTTTTAGAATATACCATTTTAGGGGAAGATCTACAAGTTATAAAACAAAAAAAAGTACAAACAAACAAACAAATCTACCTAGCATTCAACTCCACAGCATATAACAGGAAAATCCACTACAAATGTAACACAACTCTAAACAAGTAAAACAAGACATATAAAGAAACACTTACATCCTAACTTCTCCTCCTCCCCTGAGCAATCAGAACCAGATGGAGTAATCTATCATGAACAAATGCTAGGTTTAAATATGGCTTCTTTCCAAATGCACAAGTTTGGCAAGTGAGAAGTGAACCACCAGGTATGTACAGTGATTTGAAATAAATTGTAATAAAAGCTTGATGTATTAATTAATTGAGTTATTTTTTGAGTAAAGATGTTGAAGCAAAAATATATCACTTAAACATTAAACATTCAAACAAACCAAACACTAAACAAACAAACAATAAAACTTGCAACTTGGGACAGTTAATGGGATGATACAACACCAAACCCGGAGGTATAAACACAAACTATGTAAAGAAGGTATATTTGCCGGCATTTAGTTTGTGTGTATGCACGATGAAAACAGTTTGTGTGTGTAGAGGCCCACACTCCCTTGAATATTAAAGTCCTGGGTCACAGTTAGTCTGTGACAGCGCTATTTCGCATCTTGCGAAAAAGTTCCCACAGGTACGTTTTTGTCATGAGGTTGCATAGAGCACATCACATATGGTAAACACGGAAGCTTAAACGTTTGTTTGTGATGCACGAGAACCAATAAGGTTTGTTCTGCCATGTTTTCCGCTTAAAAACACCACACACAAATTCCCATGTTTATCAAATATGTAATGAATACCAAAATTAAATCTGTTCATTATATAAAGTGTTTGGGTCTTTGGGTTAGGAACAACATGAGGGTGAGTAAATAATAAGAGAATTTTCATTTTTGGGTGAACTATCCCACTCTAATTTGACATGCCTTCCCCAAAAACATATTATATCCTTGTGGCTAATGAAGGTGCACAGCTGAGCGGTTTCTCTCTTGTCTGTCCCTTTGTTTCCTGAGGTCTGAGGCTGCTGGCGAGACAGCCGTAGACTGCAGGGGCTGTGCTGGATTTTGATTATGCACCTACTATTCAAGCTGTGAATCAATTCCTGTTTGAAAAGGACGAGCCACCTCTGCTGGCTTTGTGTTTTGGCCAATTTCTGTTATGAGAGGCCACTGCCAGGAATGATTGCAGCATGCTGAGCGCTCCTTCTCCACGTGTCTTGCTTGTGTATCCTCCCTCCTACAATTTTCCCTTTCTGTCTCCTCTTTGTCATTTTGGTCCTCTAATCTCCTTTATTCTTTCTTTCCTAACTCACTCCTGACTTATAAATCCATCATGGTGGTTGATGCTTTAGAGTGTAGCGCTGCAATCGATCTGCCTTGTTTGGCAGGAGACACGTTCATGCACCAGTAAAGACCTCCAAGCTCACATGTACATCCATGACAGTGATATCTCGATGAGACGACTGCAAGAAATGGACTTTAGTCTAAACAGAGAGGGTATCTGACGCAAGTGAAGGTGAAGCTGTGATTGTACTTGTATGAATGTTGCTATGTCATGTTTGAATACTGAAATCAATGGTACGATTGCTTTTATACATCAGTGTTGGATGGAGTGGTGTAAAGCACACTTCCAATGCACTGGAAACATGTTCTGTGGAGTGACATATCTCACTTCTCTGTTTGACAGTCAGATGGGTGAGTCTGTGTTTGACAGATGCCAAGAGAATGTTACCTTCCTGACTGCATTGTGCAAACTGTAAAGTTTGGTGGAGGAGGGATAATGGTTTGGGGTTGTTTTTCAGGGATCTGGCGTCTCAGGATATTTTGGACAATGCTATGCTTCCAACTTTGTGGAAACAGTTTGGGGAAGACCCTTTTCTATTCCAGCATATCTGTGCTCCTGTATAAAGACATGGTTGAGTTTGGTGTGGAGGAACTTGATCGGCCTAGACTTCAACCCCATCAAACACCTCTCATCCAAAAAACCTCACAAATGCTCTACTGAATGAATGGGGGAAAAAAATCGGCAAAATCTTGTGAAAACTTTCCCAGAAACATGGAAGCTGTTAAAGCTGCAAAGGAGAGACCAACCACATATTAAATGATTAGTTCACTTCCAAAATAAAAATTTCCTGATAATTTACTCCCCCCTCATGTCTTTCAAGATGTTCATGTTTTTATTTCTTCAGTCAAGAAGAAATTAAGTTTTTTGAACAAAACATTCCAGGATTTTTCTCTATATAGTGGACTTCAATGGGTGCCAACGGGTTGAAGGTCCAAACTGCAGTTTCAATGCAGCTTCAAAGGGCTCTGCACTAGGGGTCATCAAACTTGGTCCTGGAGGGCCGGTGTCCTGCAGCACACCAGCCCTCCAGGACTGAGTTTGGTGACCCCTGCTCTACACGATCCCAATCGAGGAATAAGGGTCTTGTCTAGCAAAACAAATCTGTCTTTTTCTAATATGTGGTTAAAAGTATATATATATATATATATATATACTTTTAACCACAAATGCTTGTCTTGCACTAGCATGACCTCACGCATTACATAATCACATTGGAAAGGTCACGTGTGACGTATGCGGAAGTACCAATCCAGTGTTTACAAAGGGACTGTGCAAAGAAAGTCAAACGCCCTTTACAAAAAAGAGGTAAAACAACGATCTCGGGCAATTTTGAATTTGGAGAAGAAAATGAGATGGTTTTTTGCCCTACCCTAACTTTTTGAACCAAAGTACACAGACGAAGAAATAACCACACATTTTTTTTCTAATGTGATTACGTAATGTATAAAGTTGCGTATGCACATCGCAGAGCCAGTGCAAGACGAGCATTTGTGGTTAAAAAGTATGGTAACACTTTAGTATAGGGAACAATTGTCACTATAGTTACTTAATAGCATGCCTATTATTAACATGTTGGCTGTTTATTCGTACTTATAAAGCACCTGCACTCTTAAAAATAAAGGTGCTTTAAAAGGTTCTTCCCAGCAGTGCCATAGAAGAACCATTTTTGGTTCCACAAAGAACCATTCAGTTAAAGGTTCAGTCATCTCTTTCTTACCTTTTTATCATCTGAAGAACCTTTTTTTTTTTTGCTACAAAGAACCGTTTGTGAAACAGGAAGGTTCTTCAGAGTTTAAAGGTTCTTTATGTAACCATTTAAATAAAAAATGTTCTTCTATGGCATCATGAAGCATCTTTATTTTTAAGAGTGTATTCTGCATGACCATATTCTACTGTACATCCCTAATCCCAATACCTAAACCTAAAAACTCCCCTTACTAAATATTAATAAGCAGCAAATTAGGAGTTTACTGAGGCAAAAGCCATAGTTAATGGTTTGTTAATAGCGAGAACTAGACCTTAAAGTGTGACCGAAAGTATATTATTTTTGTTTTGTTTGTTTTAGACAGATTGTTTCGCTAGATAAGACCCTAATTCCTTGTGTAGAGCCTTTTGAAGCTGCATTGAAAGCTGCAATTTGAACCTTCAACCCGTTGATCCCCATTGAAGCCCACTATATGAAGAAAAATCCTGTAATGTTTTCCTCAAAAACCTTAATTTCTTTTTGACTAAAGAAAGAAAGATGTGCACATCTTGGATGACATGGGGTGAGTAAATTTCAGGAAATTTTTATTTTGAAAGTGAACTAATTCTTTAATGCCTACTTATTTAGAATGTGATGCCAGTAGTCCCTGTTGCAGCAATGGTCAGATATCACCCAATAATTTTCTCCATATAGTGCAAGGGTGTCCAGACCTGTTCCTGGATGGCCACTGTCCTGCAGAGTTTAGCTCTGACCCTAATTAGACACACCTGAATGAATTTATGACTTCTGATGGTTGAATATCGATAATGCTGCATAATGCACCTTCTGCAAGGGCCTATACAGGTAATGCTGATTATTCTCTAGCAGTAAACAATACATCAAAAGCTACTGGTGTGTTGTGCAACTCTATTGTGACAGGGTCCTGTGTAGATTACATACCCACCATCGTAAGCAGGTGGCTTGGATTACAAACCTGGATCAAATGATGGATGGCTCTTGTTTTTTTTTTGACGAACAGTGAATGACTGCAGGGGGATACTGCAGTATACCTCTATATCATATAGAAAGAATGCAACCATTTCCAACATCCATCTTCAAATGGGTTCATTGTTGAAAAAGGCAAAGGATAATGGTGTGCAATGGAAGTGTGCTGATATGAAGCAGAGATTAGATGTAGCGTTAAAAATGCATGATATGCAAAAGAGACATGTACTGTGGAATAGTCAGTGAAGCAGCAGAGCACTACCTGGAAAACCTTGCAGATTCATGCAGCAAATTCAAGGTATAGTTCACCAAAAAATGACAATTCTGTGATTCAGACACCCTTAAGTCATTCCAAACCTGTGAAGCTTAGCAAAATGTCCAAGCTGCTCTTTGCTATACAGTAAAATTGGATGGGGCCTAGGAGTTGTCAAGCTCTGAAAAGTGCTTTTATGGTGGATTTTATCCTTTTTGGAGCTCCAAACAATGGCAGTGTTATATTTTGAGTCTTATGCTAGCTTTGCTTGAGTATTCAGACTACAATTTAAGCCATTATTCACTAAAAAAGATCAACATTCATTCCCATTATGTGGAAAAGAGCAGCTTGAACATTCTGCTAAATATCTCCTTTTGTGTTCCACAGAAGAAGGTAAATCATACAATTTTGGAATGCCATGAGGGTAAATAAATGTTTTTAAAACTTAAATTTTTTTGCTGAACTATCCCTTTAATTAACAGATTTATGGTTTGTATTTTATTGATTATTGAATGTACTATTTGGACTACATAAAAGGTAGAATATAGAGTATTCAACAATGGAATCAACCATTGGAAAAACACTGCTATTCTAAATATTGCTGCTGATATGTGTCTTTAGATATCTATGGTAGATTTGGCCGATCAGACAGAGAGAATTGCTACTTACCAAGCCCCCCTGCCCCGAGGAAGATGCCCCCCACAGCATCTGCATCACAGTCCTTTGACACACCAATGATGATACAACCTGCTACAATGCTGAGCAGGGCTGAGCCCACCCGCAGCCCATGGTACTCCCCAATACTGACCGCGTTCATTCAGCAGGTGGAACTCCCCACCTGCCCCGTCTGGCTGATCCACACGCACCCGTACAAAACCCGCATTCACGCCAAGCGCTCACGAAGGCAGATTACTGTATGAAAGTTTCACTGTTAGTGAGATGGGTTAACAGAGACTCTACTTTCTCCTCAAGGCTCTTCATACATCTTTAAACACTGGGCTCTGGTTACCTTGCCGGATTCATGCTTGTTCCCTTCAAACTAATTTGGGTCTGATTGAAGGCGACTAATCATTTGAGTAGGAAGGCCAGGCTAGGCCTAACAGAGCCATGATACTTGAGTTTTTATGCTGAATGGTCAACAGGGTCATGCATTTGTAAGCAAATGAACTCAGGTAAATCTGAGTGTGCTTGATCCCTAAAAATCTATTGTTGTGTCCATGCATAATCGTGAGGTGTATTAGTAACAACATGACCCAGAACATCTCATCTCCACTAATAATTCTAACCTAATAAACATGCACAAAGCAAACACTTTTTATTCATCCATTTATTTCATCTGCAATACATGTTTTTCCTCACTTTTAACTAATCCACTGTGTCAAACATTGTGCACTTATTTTTAAATACTCATCTGCATAAAGGACTAAATTACCTGATGTTCCCAATCTCCCGCAGAGGATGTTTTCAAGTGCTGCCTACGCAAGAGTCAGAGTGTCACCACTGGGGACAAAGGATATAATAAAAATAAAAACACATTGCATAACAGGGGTTGAGGTCATTCATAGACACAGTGCAACCATATGCTTTATGAATGAAGCTAGTTTTTTTCCATTTAGCATACATTTACTTTGTAGCAGGGTATAGTATTATGCAGAGGGCTATGAAGCCAGTTGCTGTCACTAGTCAAGTCAAATCAAGTCACATTTTGTACAATACAGTTTGTCTCACAGCAGCTTCACATTGACAAACAGTTATTATACTCACCCTCATGTTGTTACAAAACTGTAAGATTTTTCTTCATCCTCGGAACACAAATTAAGATATTTTTGATAAGTCCGAGAGTTTTCTGACCCTGCACAGACAGCAATGGCTCTAACACATTCAAGGCTCTCAAAGTTAGTAAGGACGTCAATAAAATGTGACATCAGTGGTTCAACCTTTATTTTACGAAGCTATGAGAATACTTTTTCTGCACAAAGAAAACAAAAATAACAACTTTATTCAACAATTTCCTCTCTTCCGTGTCAGTCTCTATTGCCTGTGCATGCATGTGCATTCCTCAAGGCACAGCGATTCTGGGTACTACGTCAGAACGCTGACTCCTGCGTTTCCACTACAGCATTAAATCTGCGCTCAGTGCCGCGGGCAACGCTACAATGCCACTGGTTTGGGACGTGTCAAATTTAGGGCAGAGCACGCCTCTGAAAACAATGTTTACACCCTCTTTGTGTTTCATCTTCTTCTTTTTGACGCCATCTAGGTACAACCTAAAATTCAAAATGATGAAAGGTAGCCTATAGAGACAGCCCTAAATGACAAGTGATTTCAGCTTAGTGATCCACCAGTTCAGCAAACATCTGGAAACATGCATCAAAATCTTGCCTTACCTATTTTTCACAGTGATTGGTTGTTGCCTGGCGATTTCACTCGATATTTGTATAAAGTCGAGGAATGCCCAACCTTTTTGACGCTCTCGGCTGCTTTCTCCATGCTGCTTTCAATCCCACAATGCACCACGTGAGCGTTTAAGCTCAGCTTTCAAAGGAATGAATTGAAAACGCTTGCTCCACTGCACTCGCTATATGCCAGTGGAAACGCACTGTAAGACCACACGCATGTGTGGTCATGTCTTGAATGCGTGTCGAAGACTGACAGGATAGAGATGAAATGTGGAATAAAGTCATTTCTTTTGTTTTCTTTGCACACAAAAAGTATTCTTGTAGCTTCATAAAATTAAAGTTGAATGACTGATGCCACATGGCCTATTTTATCGATGTCCTTACTACCTTTCCGGGCCTTGAATGTGGTAGTATCGTTGCTGTCTATGCAGGGTCAGAAGGCTCTCAGATTTCATCAAAAATATCTTAATTTGCGTTCCGAAGACGAACAAAGGTCTTACATGTTTGGAATAACATGAGGGTGCGTAATTAATGACAGAATTTTCATTTTTGGGTGAACTGTCCCTTTAAAGTGCAGTCACATTTACCATTAAGTGGTGAAATTTTGTAGGTGCAATCCAGCCATTCCAATAGCATTTGGAATGCTTAATTCGCGAGAACAGGAGTTTCACGTGGGGGGGAAAAACTCTCCTTGCAGATTTCGAAACAATTATGAAACAAATCAAATTTCATCTGCAAAGCAGCTCTATAATAGTGTCGCGATTCAGCTCAAAACCAGCTAACATAAATATGTTTTGGTAACATAAAGTTTAAAAAACATTATTTCTGAATGTTCAAAACATTTATTTTCTTAATGTTTTAAGATTTTTTTTTTTAAGTCATACAAACATTAAAGGGATTGTTCACCCAAGGTCCAGAAAGGTACCAAGAACATTTTCAAAATTGTCCATGTGACATCAATGGTTCAACCAGAATTGTATGATGCTACGAGAATACTTTTTGTGCACAAAAAAAAAAAAACTACAAACAAATTTTTCAAGAAATATGCATAAATAACATTTCTGTGCTAACGTTTTGATCATGTTATTAAAGACCAGAAACCTCCAAATAAACATTCTATTCGTTCTATTAACATAACTGAAAGAATGTTTGTTTATAACTTTGAGAGAACCTTGCCAGAACACCAAAAAGTGAGACAAAGGCCCTGTTTACACTAGTTCCTTTTTAATTGGCGTTTTAAAATGAAAACGATCCTCGTCTACACTGCCGTTTTCATTGCGTTCTCCATCTACACTACACAACTGAAAACGCATGTCACATGACCAATCATGCAGGTACAACCATAGATATGTATAGGTAGATGCTCTATTATTTAGATGGCGGATGCGTCTACGTGCTTGAAGCGGTCGAATGGGGAATCTACTTATACATATATATGGGTGCAACAATGAGCATGTGGTTATTGTTTACACGGTCCTCAAAGATACGCAGAGCGAATGTGGGCAGCCACGCCATCGTTTTCAAAAGTCTCCGTTTTGGTCCGTTTACACTGAAACGCAAACCCCAGAGTTTTCAAACTAAAACGGGGTCTGCAGTGTTTTCGAAAGTCTCTGTTTTCGAGGGTGGAAAACGCCAGAGTAGTGTAAATGACAGGCATAACCATAGGAAAAGTAATGCTTTTTTAAAACGAAAACGCACCAGTGTAAATTCAGCCAAAGTTGTGAGAACGTTCTCTGTTAGTTGGGATTCAGTTCAGTGTTGTTTGAATTCAGTTCAGTAACTGTCAATGTTGCAAAGTTCTTCAATTACAAAACTTAAATTCAGCTAAAAGCTGCTCTGCGAGGTAACAGCATCATTATTCAGCTCAAGTCAGTTCAGTGTTTATTCAGTTGTTGTTTCAGTTCAGTAACACATTGATGTTGCAAAGTTTGTCATTATCAGAATTTAAATTTTGTTTTCAGTGCAATTAAATCGATATTACTGAATATTAATTGGCTTTTAAACACCAATGACTTGTCACTACTAAGTGAGCGTGCAATAAAATTTGAACGCAGACAGTAATGCTGTTCCTCTTTGTAAACAACTGTGTCATTCAGCTAATTCAAATTCAGCAGGGACATTAAAGGGGTTTGCTTCAGTACAGTGTTTTTAATCTCTTCCATATTAGAAATGGAAAGGTCATCTTCTTCATTTGGTCTCTTTAATGTGGATGCGTTTAAGACTGATGATCAGACCCACTAATGTGTTTATGAAGCTATGCTGTGGCACATTTTCACAAAGGTTCCTGTACTATAGCAGGCAGATGAGCTCGTCCGTTTTGACTGATTTGACTTGGAGCTGGAAGGGAATGTGTAATGAGTCCTCCGCCGTCAGGACCCAAGACCATCCACAAAGGCCCAGAGTTGCCATAGGGATGGCATATCCATGGCAACAGAAGGAGCCGGGGGTGAGCGGGATTAACACCAGAGAGTTGGGTAACAAATGACGTTAACGGGTGAAGAAGAAGAAGTGACACATTTCCTGTTTGTGATCTGGGCCCTTCAATACTGTACAGTGTCTTTAAGCATAAAATTCAATTTAAAAATGTATGTTTCCTGGAAAAATAATACAGAGGAACTTATGTAACAAAAATTCAATTACGTTAGGTAACTGAAATGAATTACATCAATAGTGCTCATTTTTTTTTCTGAATTCAACAGCCGGTAATTCATCCCCGAGACATAAACATCAAAAGTAGCGTTAGAGAAGGCGCACATACAATAAGCCATTTCTTTTTCACCACCCACAGCAAAATTAAGTCAGAGCAGTAGACAAAACAGATGTAACTCAACAGATGAGATAAAAATATCAGTTAGAATATTAAAATATATATTACAGCAGCATCAACATCAATGTATAAAACTGACAGAATAGCGGAAAATCTATTTGGCGTTGCAGTAATATTATTACAGTTTAAAATAACTGTTTTCAGTTTTTATATGTTAAAATCTAATTTATTCCTGTCATTGTAAAGCCATTTCTCCAGTCTTAAGTGTCATATGATCCTTTAGACATCATCAAGTAATATTTCAAAATATTATCAATCGTCTGTGCTAATTAAACATATCTGAGGAAAATGTACAGGATTCTTCGTTGAATATAGATGAAGCATTTTGGTGAAATATAATTTTTTTGTAAAATTTTAAATGTCTTTAATATCACTTATGATTTAATGAATCCTTGCTGACTAAAAGTATTAATATATTTGAAAAAATCTTACTGACCCCCAACTTCTGAACAGTATATAGTGTATATTGTATATCTTGTCATTTTGTTTGGTGATTAATTACCTATGTTAATACTGATTTGAAAGGTGGAAATGTATCTATTCCCTGTAAAACTAAATACAAAGCTGAATTAATAAAGGATGAACATCAGTAGCTTTTAATTTTGGATGATTTGTTTTGTTTACGTGATCATAATTTTTATATGTTGCTAAATTGCGGTCTTTGTTTGGAGTATTGCTGTGAATAAAGATAATAATTGTTAAATAATTCAGAGCAGTAATTTGATTCGTCACACATTACTAGTCCATTATTTCATGCAATGTGTCAGTAATGTGCAAAGCAAAGCTTGCCAGTGCTGAACATAACAGCAGGCTTACACATTAACCTGTTTACTGTGTAAGTGTGTGGCCAACAACTAAAATACTAATAAACTGTTGTATGTTTGTAAATATGACATTTTAACACAAAACTGTAGCCAGACTGAATTATTGTGATTAGTTTAATGAACAATTACATCACAATGCTGCATGTATGCCATGTACCTCCATACTTTTTAAATGACAACATTTCAATTCTGAGGTATTGCTATTTATACAGGATTTTCTAGCTTCCTGAACCTGTATGTGAACTGGCTTGTTTTTATTCTGTTGAGATGTGGAGTTGTGCCCTCCTGCTCTACCACACACATCTTCATCCTCTCCAGCAATCCCATCAAATCATTATTCTTGTCAGTCAGACCTGCATGAAGGAGTCCGCTATCACCGACTGAACTATCTGGACATTTTCTGCACAAACAGTCAGGCTCCTCAACAGAAACATGTTCCTCAGCCTGACTCATGACAAGGTAGTAATCTGATTTAAAGAGATCTACCTTCAACTGCTTGTCATGTTTCTTGTAATGACAATTTCTCAGAATTGCTTGATTGCCGATATGCAAGCTATTTTTGTGAATACTAAAAACATCAGTTTTTAAATCGCCACACCAAGCAGATTTTGTATGATCATGTCTCTCTGTACGTACACAACCAGTCAAAAGTTTTGAACAGTAAGATTTTTAATGTTTTTAAAGAAGTCTCTTCTGCTCATCAAACCTGCATTTATTTTAGTACAGCAAAAACAGTAAAATTCTGAATAATTTTTACTATTTAAAATAACTGTTTTCTATTTGAATATATTTTAAAATGTAATTTATTTCTGTGATTTTCATTTTAGCATCCTTCCTCCAGTCACATGATCCTTCAGAAATTATTCTTTATTCTGATTTGCTGCTCAAAAGCATTTATTAATATTATCATGTTAAAAACCGCTGAGGAGATTTAATTTCAGGTTTAGAAATAGAAATCTTTTGTAACATTTGTCACTTTTAATCAATTTAAAGCACCCTTGCTAAATAAAAGTATTAATTTCTATAATTTCTTAAACTAATTATAGTGTTATACTATAAATTATACTTATCCAAGCTTTTGAATGGTATAGTGTATAATGTTACAAAAGCTTTTTATTTCAGATAAATGCCCAGATAAGTCTTTCTATTCATCAAATAATCCTAAAAAAATTTACTCAGCTGTTTTAAATATTGATAATAATAATAATAATAATAATAATAATAATAATAAATGTTTCTTGAACAGCAAATCAGCAGATTAGAATGATTTCTGAAGGATCATGTGACACTGAGGACTGGAGTAATGACGCTAAAAATGTAGCTTTGATCACAGGAATAAATTACATTGTAAAATATATTGAAATACAAAAATTAAATAGTAAAAATATTTCAGCATTTTACAGTTTTTGCTGTACTTTGGATCGAATAAATGCAGGCTGGGTGAGCAAAAGAGACTTCTTTAAAAACATTAAAAAAATCTTACTTTTCAAAAACTTTTGACTGGTAGCGTATTTATAAATTGTTACAAATAAATGTGGCTCTTTCAACGTTCTACTCATCAAAAACTACAATTTCCATAAAAACATTAAGCAGTCCAACTGTTTTCAACATTAACAATTTACTGCTCAAATAAATTAAAGTGAAAAATTAAATCACACATGGGATCTTAAAAACAAAATATCAGATTACTAATATTGTCGACTTGATTGCACAGATACTATTTGAACTGAACTCAGTCACTGAATCAATGATGAGCTGACTTCAACTGAAAAGTTTACTATAGTTTACTATTGTCCTCTTGCATTATCGACACACTATTTTCCTGTTTAGTACTGTAAAGCTGTAAAAAGTGCTATATACTGTAAATAAATGTGACTTGACTTGACTAAGTTTCAACATAAGCTTAAAATGTTCACTTATATACATTGTGTAATTTATTGAGAATAAAATGATAAGACAATGGCCAATGGAATCCGAAATCATCAACTTGTTAAGGGCTGGATTCAAAATCACACTGAAAATCAAAGTAAAAAAATAAACTTACAGGCAGATACAACTTGCATGAATTTCATCAAAGCAACTCACAATGTACATCAGTAGTGTGTATGGTCCCCGAATGCCTGTATGCACTCTTGACAACATATGGGCATGCTCCTGATGAGATGGTGGATGGTGTCCTGGAGGATCTCCTGCCAGACTTGGATCAGGGCAATCGTCTTTCCTAATTATGTGCTAGTTAGCAAGTTTAGCGGCTAAACGCAGCTAAAGTAAACAGGCTCATCACACCACAGAGAGAAGAGATGGGCGGGGCGAGCAGAGCTCATTTGCATTTAAAGCAGCCTCGACCAGAATGAGATGATTTTTGCAGAGCTGATTTTGGCAAGGCAAAAAGGGTGTTGTTTTACACTACCATTGAGAAAATTTTAACCAAAGTATATTATAGACTTTTCATTAAGACCCTAAAGGATCATATCAACTTGTGGAAAATAGGAATCCGATGACCCCTTTAAATATACATATTTTTCTTACAAAAACACATCGATTCACTACAGGACGCCTTTATCCCCCCCGGGCCCCCGGAGCTGTGTGAGGCACTTTTTATTATGGATGGATGTTTTTTAATATAACTCCGATTGCATTCAAGTTTAATATAACTCTGATTGCCAAATCAGTATGGGGCTGTAAGCACAGGTCCCACTACAGGATGTCCGGCCCTCATACCACCCTAATGAAGTCTGCTTCTGACAGTTTGGTCGGAAACATGCACATTGGTAGCCTGCCGGAGGTCATTTTGTAGGGCTCTGGCAGTGCTCCTACAGTTCCTCCTTGCACAAAGGAGCAGATATCAGCCCTGTTGCTAAGTTGTTACCCTTATATGGCCCTGTCCAGCTCTCCTTGTATAACGGCCTGTCTCCTGGTATCTCCTCCATGCTCTTGAGACTGCGGTGGGAGACACACCAAACCTCCTTGCGATGGCATCTGTGGATGTGCCATCCTGGAAGAGCTGGACAACCTGGCAAGTAGTGAGAAGGACCCTATCAAAACACAAAACTACAGACAAATCAGTAAGGAAGGATAAGGAACCTGTCATTGTACCAAAGCAGCTAAAACTGATTCACAGCAATCACTTATGCTTGATATACTGATATCCCCGAAGCTTAAATGACTTGGTGTTATACTGTTGATTAAAAGTGTATAATTTTGCATATGTATTTATCTAAATAAACTGTCAGCAGCATGAAATATAGCATGAAAATATTTCACACAGGCAGAATCATTAACAGCCCACATCTGCAAACAATATCATGGAGGAAACGAGTATTGAAAGCTCTCAATGACAACGTTTAGGAGACGGTGCTCTGCGTTAACTGAACGTTGGAGAAACATTGCAGCGCAGCCTCCCCTTTATACACCCTGCTATCTGAGGAGGATGCAGCGGGATAAATGAACAGTGTGGGCTGCCAGCACTAAAGAGCTTACAGCCCCCGACAATAATTAGCCCATTGGACCTGAGACACGTAATTGCGGCATCTATTTAAGTCCGTGCTATTGATGAGCCACTCTGACCTGCTGGGGAAGAGGATGGCCTGTGTTCCCTCCTGGGTGAGAAGTCTGCTGAGGCAAAGCTACCAGCTGTGAACTCAATTACCAGAGAGGTGAGCTACCTGCTCTATATCCATATCACAGGTCTGCAAGGCTGCCTCTCAGGGAGACGGAAACTGCAAGAGACAATGAGATTGTGTGAAGTCTAGCAACAATGGTTCTGAGAGTTAGAACAGGCTTGATTATTCAGTGTCATTAACAAAATATAGCACTAAGTCTGACACATTGACAATTTTGGAACTTATGTTTATTGTTATGGATGAAAAATCTAAAACAATGAACAAATGAATACAATAAATTAACACCATAAAAAGATGAGGTAAGGGCCAACTAATATACAGTAAAGACATTTATAATCTTACAAAAGATTTTAAATAAATGCTATTCTTTTTCATCAAAAAATCTTTAAAAAAAAGTATCATGATTTCAAGAAAAACATTGATAATAAGTAGAAATGTTCATGATCATGTGGAGTAATGGCTGGTGAAAATTCTGCTTTTCCATGACAGGAATAAATTGCATTTTAAATAGAAAACATATTTTATATTGTAATAATATTTATACCTCATATAACTCATTTACAATAGTATGACCTCATAAGTTGGCTCCCTTTTCTATCATTATTTACAAAGAAATACAAACAATCTTTTTACTTAATAATGCTTTTTAAAACTTATTTTGTACCCTCACTGATTCTTGAGAAGTAGGACAAAACGGTGTAAAATATTTAAAAAAAAAACCTTGTACTGAAACAAATGAAACTACATTTTTGTATCTTACATGTACTAACCTCCCAGCTTTTCTCTTTTTCACCAAAATGTGCTTTTTGCCTTGCCATCACTTATTTTGCCATCAAGCAATCAAGATGTTTTTAACATTTCAAAATACATTCTCATGTTAGCAGACAGATTACATTTTCACACGTGACCAACAATTCCTCAACAGATATAAATGAAATACCTGATGAAAACCTGAATTTGTAGTCATTTTAACTATCAAATATATTGAATCAATCAATTACTGTAATAAAACAAGCACAACAAACAGTATGTTATTGTTTATAATGCTTTTTTTAAGTATTTTGATATATCATTGGAATACAAATGATCTATTTTCTCTAATCTCAGAACAGTTTGTCTGCTGTGCATCTGCTATGGTAACAAGGTAACTTTTAAAAACAGTTATATGAACAAATAAAACAATTAGTTGTTACCTCTATCCATTTACATTGCATCTCATCTCGGTTTCACCAGGATCTTAATATTCATATTTAAACATCTTACCAAATGATCCAAAAATTATCAGAACACATATGATCAGAACACAAACTGTATTATGTATAGATAAGTTTTATTATAATATTAATATAATAAGAAGATAATCTTATGTTCCCTCAACCCTAACTCTGCTAAAAGTGATGGCTATCAATCCACAAAAGCAATAAATGCTGTCAAGTCACATGTCAGGTCACATATTTAGCGTTTATACATTATTAGAAAAATAAACACTTTCTTTATTTAATATAATTGAAAATGACTCAAAAACCACAAAAATATGACTTCACGTTGAATGTCAACTCCGTCATTGGCTGGTCACCACTGTCAGACAGAAAATTGTACAGTGGTGACATCTGACGGTGTTGACAAATTTGGCATTTCTTTCACTAAAAAAAAATTTCATGTAGTAGCCATTTTGTTTTCTCTGTTGATGCTAGATGCTAACAGAAGAATAAAATGATCTAAACATTTCAAATAATTTCCTTAGAAAATGGAAGAGGGTGTTGACATATCATGGTTGTGACACAGGGAATTTTAACATTAGGATTTAAAATATTCTAAAACTACAAAGCCTTTGATGTGAAATATGGCAAGAGGGTCTGTTAGAGTGACAGCTGCCACTGATGTTCCCTGATTTTTTTTTTTTTTTTTACTTTTTCATGAATGTCTAACGGCGTTGACAGAAAGTGGGGAAACAACTTTGAAACCTTATGAAACACACATGTGCCTTATGAAACAACCATGCTTCGATATGAGATATTATGAAGTGTTGCTTTTGATAAAACATCATTATATGAAAAAAGTATCCATTTTATTGCTTATGAGCGACTGAACCTTTCTCTGTGGACACGCTGGTTTGTGATGTAGTGAGAAGACAATAAGTGTGTCATAGATATGATACAATAATGATAAAATTAAATTTATAGAGATAATTATAGAGATAATTGTGTTAAATACATTCTATTATTACTCCCTCACAATCTTTACAACTGAAAATATTTTTATTTTTAAACCTAATAGCAGATACAATTGCTGGACATGTTTTGTCCCATGTCTCAAGAATTAGTGCCCTGTTGGTGGAAAATGTACTTTTTTTTTTTTTTGACTGTAGTACAGCGACGCCTACTGGCGGTTTATTACTACACAATACAGAAGTAACCAAGTAGCAGCACACGAATCCCATTAAGCTCATCAAAGTCATATGAGACGTACATTCCTTTCAATAGCGCTACTTAAGAGCGTAAATCATGTCGTGTGGTTCTCAGCAGAAACATCTTTTTATAGATGTCCTGATACAAACTAAGTGACATAATAAATTAAAACAAACGACCCAAAACATAATAGATACGAAAAAAAAACACCAGACCTTCCGGACGTCCAGAGCGTTTCCTGCGTCATGACGTACGATTGATCAGGTGGGCATGTAGTTTATCTGTTGTAAACTTGTTCGTGATTTATTTTGTAAGATGACATTTGTGGTTTTGCAATACTGTATCAGCAGAGCAGTACATTTATAATGGGTTGAATCTTTTGCCATGGAAGATGGCGAACTATGGTGACCTGTGAATGAACATATCTGTAACCCACGTTGCACATTACACAGAAAATGTAGAAAATGATTGTTTTTTTTTCCCTTTTCTCTCTTAATTAATTTAAAGCATTAATTTTATTTTTCAAATTCGTCATATCTCTCAGATTTCAAAATAGTGTTCTTACAAAAAAAAGGTAACAGGCTAACTGACATTACCATGTGACACCTGGTGCACTATTGTCTTGTGTAGTTTATTTTATCACTTTGTGTATTGTGGCATTGCTGATTGTTCTAAATTGGGTTTTAAGTGACTAAAGAACTGACTGAGTTGAGGTGTAAAGCTGTGCTTTGTTACAGACTTGAAGACTTGCATTTTTAATCATTGGATGTTCAGTTGCTTCAAAGTCTATCAGATTCAGCAAATGTTAGTATGTCTTTTTTACTGGTGAAAAGAGTATGAAGAAATTTGCTGTCGAAACTTACACATATGATTAATGTCACCCCTTCTGGAAAATCCAGCTTAGGTTGGTGTCTGTGTTCTGGAACATAGGGCGGCTGGTTTCTAGCGGGTCTAAGCAGCGACCCTTGTTCCACAAACAGGCATGACCACTTAAAAATGCTGGTTTGTTGCTGTTTCAGGATGGTCTACCAGCTTTCATTACAGTTGTTTGCCAGCACATGTGAATTTGCAGTGGCCCAAACTTTTAAACTGGTTAATGCATAGTATTTTCACTTAGTGTGTCCAAACTTTCAGATTTCTCTTATATTACATGATTTTACTGGACAACATCGGGACTGCAAAATATATTTTGGTTCTAGTGAAAGAACTACGTTTTAGTTTGATAAAACTAAGAAATTTTAATAATGCTTTAGATTGCTTTAGTTGTTCTAAGCAGAAGACCTTCCCTGTGTCCTAATCACATACCATCCGCCCTAAATAGCATCCGTGATGGAGTAGGTGACATAAATGCTTTGGGACCCACAGTATGACATTGCATAAATGAGTTAGGTGTGGCTCTGCTCTCTATGGCTGTAGTCGTCAGACATCCTTTTTGCTCTCCTGACTAAATTCATTGTTCATTCATAGTGTTGTGTTACTGAAGTTTCAATTGGTGATATTTTGGCTGTGCTTTCATTGATAGACACCGCCACTACAATCTGTGTTGTTGTGTTATTTTTAACCAACAACATCAGTGTCCAGGACTGCCCAAAAACTGATATGCAATGATATAAGGTGACAAAAGATTTTAGAACAATTGAAGTGTTGCAAAATTGAGGCTGTGCAATAGAATCTGCGAAATGCATGAGGGTTCTTTAGAAAGCACTTATTTATTAGGCATATTAGAATGGCCTCTGAAGGATCATGTAACAATGGAGTAATGGAGAAGCCTGGAGCAATGGCTGCTGAAAATTCAGGGTTGCCATCACAGAGATGTATTAAATTTTAAAATATATTAAAATGGAATATGGTTATTTTAAATTGTAATAATTCAAAACTCAAAAATATTACTGTAATTTATAATAATTTAAAATATTATTGAATTTACTGTATTTTTTGTTCAACTAAACACAGCCTCAGTAAAAATAAGAGACTTCTTTCAAAAACATTCAAAAATTCCTACCATCCCCGAACTTTTGAATGGTGTATTTAATGTATTTTATTTTAAAATTCTATAAATCTAAAATCTAAAATGTTTTAATGTAAAAATAAATAAATAAATAACATCTAAAAAGTGTGCAATAGAAGGGAATACTAAAATGTCCTAGTTGTCAGTTTTGAACAAATATTTAAAAATGCATCTTGATAATGTGATATGCCCTATTTGTTATACAAATGTATTTTCTGCGAAGAAGTACTTTAGAGGTGTTTATAAGCTCCTTGAATTTGAATTAACTGTATGCATCTATATGAATTTTTTAAATAATTGAAAGTGGTAAGGCTCATGTGTGACCACCAATCGAAAGAAACTGTCCTTTCACTACTTTTGACTATTGACCGTTCCCTCTCGTAACTAAAATTATTTAAAGGATTCTTCTCTGTCTTTTTTTCTTTCTTTTTTTTTTTTTGAACCATAATCCAGTATCATTTCTTTTCAGAATCTGTTGATGTGTCTGTATTACTATATGAATGCAGACCCTTAGCGGATCAGCACCCTTCCGTTTCGGACAGTCTCACCAGCAATTTATAGCATCCATTTGGGTCTAGTCATCAGTCTGAGTCCTAAAAATGCGTCCATTTAAGCAAAATTCGAAATTACATTAATTCATTTTTCAGTCACAAGGGCAGAAACGAGAAGCAAAGGTTTATTCAGTAGAGTAATGAGAGGAATAAGAGACAGCTGATTCTTTAAATTGAATCACGTATGACTAATTTTGCTCTCAGACTCTCCCAGGTCACTCGCTGTTCATTTTGACCTATTTAATGACCAATTTAAAAAATGTTTTAATTGCTGTGTTGCTGTCTTTTAAATTATTGGTTTAGTTGTGTTGAGGACTGTTCTTCTAAAACATTAATTGGCTAAAAGTCTAAAAATTGACCTATTTCGAGTATAGAAAATAGGGTGGTAGAAATTTATCAATACATCTGCACAATTATGTAAACTTTTGTTGTCTACCTAAGAGTTAAAGGCATCCATATAACTGCTGTGACTGGTCTTCTGATGTGATATGGTCCGTAGAGGTTGGGTTATTGCGGTTGAAACATAAATAGAACTGGGAACTGAAGGAAAGTGATGAGAATATGTAATTAAGGTCAGCAGATAATAGCAAAACGTCATAGTCACGTTTATCTGGGTCAGTCAGGTGTTGAGTTGAAGAGCCGTGAAGGAAAAGTTTACATATGATCCTCAGGTGTGAGGTGTTAAGAATACAGTGATGATAACAGTAAGGAATGTAACACGAAGGAGTGTGACTAATAGTTTTTACAAAAAAATCACACCTGGACAGGCCTATAACTTAAAGATTCTTCAGATTACTGTACATATATGCAGCTTTTGTGAACCCATATCATTCAGAAAGTTTGGGGTCAGTAAGATTTTTCTTTTCTTTTTTAAGTAATTGATACTTTTATTCAGCAAGGATGCATTAAATTGATCTTATGCAGCAAATCATTATATTGAAGACTGGAGTAATGGCTGCTAAAAATTCAGGTTTGCCATCACAGGAATAAATTACGTTTTAAAAATTTGTTAAAGTAGAAGGTTATTTAAAACTGTAATAATATTTCACAATTTTTTGATCAAATAAATGCAGGCTTGTTGAGTGTAAGAGCCTGAAAAAACATTTAAAAATCTTACCGCCCCCAAGCTTTTAAACAGTAGTGTTTAAAGTAAAGCTGTGTATATTGTCTTAATAATATGTATGGATTATATAAGCATGATTAGGGATGCTAATAGCACAGGTTTCTGTGCTGATGCCCCGTCAAGAGTTTTCCCCTTCATGTGCTGCGGATATTAATAATTGAATCAAACTGACTTTTTTGTTTTTGTTTTTGTAACATCACCTGATAGCTACAATAGTTGAATGTTCTCCAAGTAAAATGCTTTTTCTATTGATTGCACCTGTATGGTTCAGATATCGTCATTCATTCTTTCCTCCTCTACTTCTGTGTAAGTGAACTCATTGCCATTGCCTTCAACTCCCTTTCCTGATCTACTTTAAAGACACAGTGAAGTGAAAATTGGAGTTTTGTGGCTTGTGGTTCATGTTTATTAGCTTTGAAGGAAATGGCTTATCCTACTCATAAAAAGTGACAAATTTCACTTTTAGCAGAAATTTACATTTAAAATTGAAAGACTGTAACAATATTTACAAAAATATTGCTGATTTACTGATTCCTTCATTCGCTCATTTTTGTTTAATCAAAGTCCCTCCCCTATTATTATTATTATTGCTAAAAGTAGCTTTTTGTACCTTTGTATCCTTCAGACATGCACAGTAAGTTGGGACATTGGGCTCAATGGGTGATGCTAGGACTACACTGTTAAAAAAATGTGTTACCCTGCTGACTTAAAATTTTTAGTTTAGTCAATTAAAATATTCCAGTTGTCACTTAAATTAACATTAAGTAACTTAAAATTTCAAGTTGACTAAACAAAAATGTATATATTATAAATATTTTGATTTGATATAAAAGGGTGTACAAAGTTCACGGAAGGTTGTTCAGAGATGTGTTAAAGTATGTAAAAGGATCTTTATCTGTCTCTTCTCATCTCTTGATCTGAAATGGTTCAATGTCTGTTCCCAACCACAGGAAGTTCACAAAACTCTTCATAACCTTATCAGGACTTGTTGGTTATATGTCATATTGAAAAAAAAATACCTGCTAACCCATGGAACACTTTTGCTGTAGAACAGGGTTTTTTAGTCTTAAATGATGAGGTTACCCAGGTATGAATATGTATTTTTGTAGATCTGAAATGTGATTAAATGTAATTTTTTTTTTTGTGTCACGGCACTCAGTGTGTCAGTTATCAGACTGCTCTTTGTGAGAAAGTGGATTGAGCACAGAGACTCCCCACTCATGTCAGGATTTTTGTCATTCTTCACCTCCTCCCGGACTGCTACAAGAGTGCGTCAGTTTGACGGATCCCACACCCTGTCCTCAACGTCTGACGAACGGGTCAGACCAGTGCTACGGGAATCCAGTGAAACTGACTGGTAGTGTCCCTTTGTAGAACGAGTGCCACATGGTGTCTCAGAGTCGGAGGGCCCAGTGACTTACGCTTGTAGACATGTATGATATGTCTATCATTGTTGCTGTTATAATTTAAAACACATTTCATTCTGATATAGCATATCTAGTTTGAAGCTGAAATATAGGCCCAGATTATCCATAAGAACAATACCTTTACACATGAAAGTAAACAGATACATAAAATATATACTAGAGGTCTTTGTCTTAGAAAAAGTGACTACAGTGTAAATTTATCACATATTATGTGTGGCAAAAATCTGCTTAGATTATTAGAAAAAAATAAATAGTTTTATCATTATTAGAAATAAAATTGATAAAATTATTCAATGAAAACATTGAAAAAACTTTAGAAAAAAATTGACTTGACAGTTGAAGTACTAAAATTACTAAAAAAATGGAGCTAAACAGTTATATATAAAACTAAATATATAAAAATAAAAGCTAAATCAAAAGATTAGTAAATGCTATAATACATTTTATATATTTGATTTAATAATGAACGATTTAATGATGAACCTAGGATAATTGTTAATTGTGTGTGTATATATATATATATATATAATATATTATTTTATTTTTTTTATTTTTTTTATCATCATCATCAGTCTTTGCGTATTGGCCTTACTCTCCCTGGATAGGCCCATATTTGTAACCCAAGGGAAACAAAAGACTTTTCATTGTTGAACAGTCACCGCTCCATTCTCGCCTACTTCCAATGCATAATAAAAACCGAACCAGTATCAGAGCCAATCACCGACCAGCCTTACTCTCAAGAGCCAATTGTTGAGTTTAGAGGGCGGATCCTGTCCGATGAATGCAGGTTGCAATCCCGAAACCAGGCGGGTGTTGTCTCTTTAGAATGAGCTGCTGCTCAGGTTTATATTGGGCAGGGAGCACGGCCTGTCACTGCCTTGGCAAAACTCCCACTGGAATACATACCTCCTTATTCTGTCACTCAGCTGACTGGTGAAAACTGCTGTGGTTGAGGGCCACTGAAAGAAAGGATAAGGACACTGGGAAGAACCAAAGTTCAGAGACTGGTTCCACTGCTTCCCTGGGTCTCCCATCTATTTATTTGCCCCTGTGGGGCAGTGTTATTTCAGTTTGTTTTTTATATATTTATTTATTTATTTTTGGCTGAAGTGACTGTATCAACAGAAAGACAACAGGTAAGCTTAAAATATACTTCTGTATATTTAATAAGCTGTGTTATGAAGGGGAATCCCTCATTGTGTCCTTAAGATTTATTTGTTGGGGTAGTTTGTCTGTCTACTTCTTATGTAGGTGACTGAGGCACTAGATCCATTCAGTTTAGGCCAAATCTGTCAGGATTTTGTTTTTTGTGTTTGATTCTTTATTTTTGTGTAGGATTTACTGTGATTTATTTTTATCTTGTCATTAGCAGTTCCTGTCTAGTGAGTTAATCTGATTCTATGACAGGATAAATATCTACGTTTCTCCACCTCACCAGTTTGACTGGCTCTGCACTGTTGCACTATTAGTCATTCATTGGAGGCCAGGTAGTACAGATGACATCAAGCTTCATCATTACCACGTGAATGAGTTTAGAATGTTTTGTTTGGTTGTCTTGGAGTTTTCAGACATTTTATATGAATTCAGAGCTCATAACATACTGAAGAGTTTAAAAACGGTCTATGGATTCTATAAGCCTGACCTATTTTTATTTTTTCACAACAATTGTGTTTCTCTCTTACTCTGCCTGCCGGTTCTGTTACATTTTGATGAAACAGGTGGTGATGTGTTAGATGTGTAGGCAGAAAAGCAGTTGAAGGGTCTGTTTAGCGTGCTTTGCCATTATAGTCCATTGTTTTCCTGTCGAACATCAACCCACATACAAACAGCTGTGGAGAATGACTTTAAGTCTTTATAGTGCTGTTCTGTTTGCCCGGTCAGATCCCACGTGTGATTTGAGCAGTACATGCTCCTAAAAATAAGGTTCTTTAGTGGCAGCTACAGTTCCATGATGAGCCTTTAACATCTTACCATTACAAAAATGTTTCTTTATTCGAGAAAAAAGATTCTTTAGATGTTTAAAATGTTCTTCAACTGATCACTGAAATGTATTTTGGGGAACCCAAAATGAGCATTCATGTGGAAAAAAAAAAAGGCCTTTATTTTTATAGTGTATAGAAATAGTCTGTTCATTCAAACTTCTCTGTGTTACTCAGCCTTGACATGCAGAGCAAGATAGGTGGTGATGAATCATCTGGTTTTCAGCAAGTGTATCTGAAAACCATCACAGTTTCTTGTTTCGTAAAGTTTTCCAACATTTTTGCACAAGCATTTACTATTAAATACTTCAAAAACAATTTGTGACCATTTAAAATGAGCTAGTGGAGGCAAAATGGTGACCAGTTATAGGACCATTCTCTCCTATACATCCCTATCAAGATTTAAGGTACAATTTGTGAATAAAAACAACCATCATGTGCCAACCACACTCAGAAAAAGTGGTACATGAACCGTAACTAGGTCAGAATTCTTTCAAAAGGTAGAATTTTGTACCTTTTGTACCTTTTTTCTAAGAGCGTAATAGTAATAGTTCAGCTTTGGTAACATCATGTACCACTCGGCCAGCTGTTTCCTGTTTGCTTTTGCTGGGCTGTCATTGTTGACTCTGACTCTTCTGTCTTTCTGATAACGGCTGACCAGCTTTTACTAGCTGGATTGTTCCAGTCTGCTCATTTTGTTCTAACACATTTATTTATGCCCTCCAGTGTATTGGTTGTCTGAAGGAATAAAGACAAGATGTTTCAAGAGGTGCTCTCAAACATCTTGAAGTTCTACGACTACCTTCTGAAAAGAACTGGTAAGAGTTTATTGCATCATGCTTTTTAAATAAACAAAACTTACCAATATTACTAGTGTATTTAATGCGGTATGCAAATAAGAAATTATTAAAGCTTTAAGATTTATCATAACTTCATTCATTTGTTGTATACCATCCTATAGTTTGGTCACTGGTAATGGAAAAAACGACTGTAGGAGGATGTGGCTTGTTTGATGTGGCTGATCAGTTGCTTTGTAATTTGCAGATGCCAGAGTACGGGATTATCCGCTGATGCAGAGTCCCATTCAGATGACGTTCATCTTGGTGGGTTACGTGGTCTGCGTTTTATATGTAGGACCACGATTCATGGCCAATCGGAAACCTTTCCGCCTCAACACAGCTATGATTGTCTATAATTTCTCAATGGTGGCCTTCAACGCCTACATTGTTTATGAGGTAGGATACTCTTTCATTTATTTGAATGTGTGTTTGGGAGAGTAATTTAAGGTATTGAACCTCATAACTTCACTAGAAACACTAGAGGATTAAAGATACAGTTGATTCAAAAATGAAGATTTGCTCACCCTCATTTATTATAGACCCTCATAAGAGTAATTCTTCTGTAGATCACAGAAGGAGATGTTTAGCAGAATCTTCACGCTGCTCTCTTCCATATAATGACCATAGCTGCCAAGCTCCAAAAATGACAAATAGTCACAATAAAAGTAGACTTTTGTGATGACTTCGTCTGAGAACCAGACTGACACAATGCTTGAGTCATACAGACCATTTTTATAATACTTTTATGGTGCTTTTTGTAAGCTTGACAGCCTATGGTTAGCATTCACTTTCTTTATGTGAAGATGAACAGTGTGAACATTCTGATAAACGTCTTTTGTGTTCTACAGAAGAAAGTAAGTCAGAGGTTTGAAATGACGTGAGGGTGAGTAAATTATGGTAGTTTCAAAAGGCCATGTTACCATATTGTTGTACTAATGTGTAATTTTGGATCTGGCTGACGCAGTTCCTGATGTCTGGCTGGGGAACAACGTACTCTTGGAGATGTGACCTCTGTGACCCCTCCAGCAGTCCTCAAGCTCTCAGAGTAAGTTTATTTCATGTTATTCTGTGAACCTCAGAAAATATATTAAGCAGAAAAACGTTTTTCAGTGTTGATAATAATCAAAATGTTTCTTGAGCATCAAATCAGCATATTAGAATGATTTCTGAAGGATCATGTGACACTGAAAACTGGAGTAAAAGCTGCTGAAAATTCTGCTTTGCCATCACAGAAATAAATTACATTTTAAAATATATTAAAAAAGAAAACGCATATGAGAGACATACAGTTGAGGTCAAAAGTTTATATACACCTTGCAGAATCTGCAAAATGTAAATTATTTGACCATAAAAAGACAAAATGCATGTTATTTTTTTAATTAGTACTGACCTGAATAAGAGATTTCACATAAAAGACATTCACATATAGTCCACAATAGTAAATAATAATTGAATTTATAAAAATGATCCCGTTCGAAAGTTTACATACACTTGATTCTTAATACTGTGTTGTTACCTGAATGATCCACAGCTGTTTTTTTTTTCTGTTTAGTAATAGTTGTTTATAAGTCGCTTGTTTGTCCTAAGCCTGCTGTTCTTCAGAAAAAAATTGTGTTTTTTCAGCATTTTTGTGTATTTAAACTCTTTCCAGCAATGACTGTATGATTGTGAGATCCATTTTTTTCACACTGAGGACATCTGAGGAACTCATATGTGACTATTACAGAAGGTTCAAATGCACTGATGTTTCAGAAAGAAAAACAATGCATTAAGAATGAATGAAATGATGAATGAAAAACAGGTGATGAATGAAAAACAGAATGAAAATGTGTACATTTTTCTTATTTTGTTTAAATATCTTTTTTTTTTTCATTTAATACTGCCCTTCAGAAGCTACAGAAGCTACAAAATAAGTTAAATTAACCCTGATCTTCAAATTCAAATTCATCCCCCGGTTCTTAATGCGTCATTTTTTCTTCTGGAGCAGTGATCAGTGTGTGTTTGAACCATCTGTAATAGTTGCATATGAGTCCCTCAGTTGTCCTCAGTGTGAAAAGATGGATCTCAAAATCATACAGTCATTGTTGGAAAGGGTTCAAATACACAAAAATGCTGAAAAACCACATAATTTGTGGAACCTGAAGGATTTTTCTGAAGAACAGCAGGCAGTTTAACTGTTCAGGTCAAACAAGGGACTCATAAACAACTATCACTAAACAAACAAACAAACAAACAAAATACAGCTGTGGATCATTCAGGTAACAACACAGTATTAAAATTCAAGTTCATGTAAACTCTTGAGCAGGGTTTTTTTAATAATTAAATTTCACATTCATGTTATAAATAACATGCAATTTGTATAATCCCTCTTATTTTGTTAAAATAATTAACATATTGCAGATTCTGTACGGTGTATGTAAACTTTTGACATCAACTGCATATTTCAAAAACATAAAAAAAAAAAAAAGTCTTATCAACCCTAAAATTTTGTGTTTCTCCTTGTATCCTCAGATGGTTCGGGCAGCCTGGATGTTCTATTTTTCCAAATATATTGAACTTCTAGATACGGTAAGACTAATTTGTTATTCTTATCTTGTTAGTCTTCATGGTATGATTATCTGTGCTGCAAATTTATATGTTGCATTGCTGTAATAGGAATATGATAATGTGCATTTTAAAAGTGCATACACACCACAGGCTTCTTTATTAACTACAGTATCATTTGTTACCGGAGTTTAACAACAACTGTGTCTGTGATCCAGGTGTTTTTTGTGTTGAGAAAGAAGCACAGTCAGGTGACGTTCCTGCACATCTTTCATCATTCTGTCTTGCCCTGGACCTGGTGGTGGGGCATCACTCTTACTCCTGGTGAGTAAAGTCTATGATTTCAGTATTTATTAACTGGTTTTACTTCAAGACCCAGATTGTACATCGGCCATG
Source organism: Cirrhinus mrigala (assembly GCA_036247105.1). Taxonomy (NCBI): domain Eukaryota; kingdom Metazoa; phylum Chordata; class Actinopteri; order Cypriniformes; family Cyprinidae; genus Cirrhinus; species Cirrhinus mrigala. The sequence continues at coordinate 13,178,259 of CM070008.1, forward strand.
AAGTGGTGGCCCAAACAGAACTAAAACTGTGTATCATATAAAAACAAAACAAAACAAGTCTGTGATTTTAGAAGCTTGTGAAATGTATTTGTTCCTATAAAGGATTTTTAGGTTAATAAGGTTAATGCGTTTACTAGTGTAAAGATGTCCAGTTTCATTTGCTCACTTCATTTATTTTCATGTTAAAATTGACAGCGGGTGGCATGGGTTCTTTTCATGCTATGGTGAACGCCTGTGTCCATGTCATCATGTACACCTACTACGGTCTGGCTGCTGCAGGGCCGCGCTTCCAGAAGTATCTGTGGTGGAAAAAGTACATGACAGCTATCCAACTGGTTAGTGTTAACTCTCTTGAATTCTTAAACTTGTGTGATTTAGGGTATGTTCACACTTGTCATGTTTGGTTTGATTAAAAACGAACTCTGGTGGAATTGCTCTGTTAGTGACCTTCATTTGAGCAAGTGTGAACGCTGCCATCCTAACCCTGGTGCGCACTAAACAAGCGGACAGAGGCCGCTAAAAAGATGGGTTTCGGTCCACTTCCAAATGAACTCTGGTGCAGTTCGGGTGATATATGAGTGCAACACGGACCAAATACTTCTAAACAAACCAAAAACAGGAAGTAATGACAAGATGCGACACTATGCGACATGATTTCACGAAGGAAACAAGTGATGTATCCAAAACAGAATGAGCAGAGGGCAAACATGGAGCAACGAGGTGGTAAAGTGCCTTTTATGAGCTCTCTGTGAGTTCGCAGGTGGTGAAAATAAAATCATATACACGCAACAATGAGTGTGCTTAATCCAGCAGACGGCATTGGGTGTATCCGGTGAGCAGAATGATCAATGAATGGGTACACTGATGTCATACACCCGCAGCACCACTTTAAGTCGAACGCACCTTCTCCTTTTGTTTGGAGTGTTCAGTGAGTTCTGTCACGAAGTACATGTCATTCAACCCGACCAATCAGGTTGTGAACTTATCACTATGCCTTTAGGTTCGTTATCTTTAGGTTCACTCTCAAAATGCCAGTGTGAACGCTAAACAGGCCAGGACCAAATGTATAATTTTTCTTTTTGGCCTGGACCAAATAAACCAAATGAACTGAACTACAAGTGTGAACACACCCTAAAAGGATTAGTTCACCCAAAAAATAAAATTTGCTAAAAACTGACTCACCCTCAGGCCATTCAAGATGTAGATGAGTTTGTTTCTTCATTGGTTTCTTCATGTTTAGCATTACACTTGCTCACTAATGGACAGTGTTGGGGAAAGTTACTTTTAAAAGTAATGCATTACAATATTGCGTTACTTCCTAAAAAAGTAACTAATTATGTTACTTTTTATGGAAAGCAATGCGTTACACTACTTCTGCGTTTCTTTTGCGTTACTTTTAAAATCTGGACACGGCTCGCTTGCTTGTTTTTAATATAAAAAGTTCTATTTCTAGCAAATCTAAAAGCTCTTTCACACCAAACAGAAATGAATAAGCCTCAGGCTGAAGAAAAAGTATATTCCTGTCTGTACAGGAGAAGAAAGTTTAACACTCGTCAGCAAAAAAAACAATGAATCAAATTTTATCTAAAGTGTTTTTTTTCTTATTAGTACGATTGAACTGGATCATCAAAGGTCAGCAGCAAAGACATTGGTTAATAAAACGGGATTAAATACATAAAGGATATTTGTGTTATTTAAAATTTAATTACTGCAGGTTTGCATTTCACTGTTTAATTAATTTTGGTGAAGACAATCTCTTTTTGTTCAAGTGAGATGAGTAAATGCATGTTCACATTTAGTCTAAAAGAACTAAAGTATCATCATTTTAACACAGCGCAAAAAACGCCTTTGTAATTCCGATTTCTCTCAACATCGGGACAGGAGACTAGTCAATCAATAAATGGGAAAAAGTAACTGGCATTACTTGTTTGAAAAAATAACTCAGATATTTTCTTGTAAATTAATGTGTTGCTTTACTAGTTATTTGAAAAAAGTAATCTGATGACGTAACTTGCGTTACTTGTAATGCGGTACCCCCAACACTGCTAATGGATTCTTTAGAGTGAATGGGTGCCATCAGAATGAGAGTCTAAACAGCTGATAAAACCATCACAATAATTCCCAAGTAATCCACACTACTCCAGTCCATCAGTTAACGTCTTGTGAAGCAAAAAGTTGTGTTTGCAATAAACAAATTCATCATTAACTTCCTCTTAGACTCCTCTTATCCACAATATTGCTTTCTTCAGTGAAAACGTCATTTTGTCTGAATCAGGAGAGAAATGTGCATAGATCAAGCACAATTTAAAGTGAAAACAGTCCAAAACATTTCTCAACAAATGTGTCATGTGGGAGGACAAAAAGGGCTGAGAATGCGTGATTATGGATTGTGGCCAGAAGCAACGGTTTAAGATTGGAAGGTTTTAATGATGGATTTGCTCATTACAAATAAGCAGCTTATTGCTTCACAAAACATTTATTTACGAACTGTAATCGTATGGATTACTTGTGAACTATTCTGATGTTTTTATCAGCTGTTATCAAATCTTACTCTGACAGCACCCACAAGAGAATCCAGTGGTGAGCAAGTAATGCAAAATTTCTCCAAATCTATTCTGATGAAAAAACAAAACTCAACTACAGATGAGGACGAGTACATTTTCAGCAAAATTTCATTTTTCAAATTTCATTTCATTTTTTTTCACTGATGCAACTGTATTTGCATCAGTGAAAAATGACATAAAAATTAAGATGAAGTAAAATTATAATACTTTTAAGTTTATTCTATTTTTCTCTCTTAAAAAAAATACAATGTGACAGTAAAATAATTACATATCTTTTCTGTTGTATTTTCCACAGATTCAGTTTGTGCTGGTGACTGCCCATATCTCTCAGTATTACTTCATGGAAAAGTGTGAATACCAAGTTCCCATCTTCATTCATCTCATCTTGATCTACGGCACCTTTTTCTTCATCCTCTTTTCTAACTTCTGGATCCAGGCCTACATAAAGGGAAAGCGACTACCTGTTTCCGCTGAGGACAAACCCAAACAGAACGGCATTACCACTGTGATTGAGCCAGTAGTAGTGGCCAATGGCAAACACTTGGAAAATGGCACTGTGCACTACACTAATGGATTTGCTCACAATGGGAAAGTGAAGGAGGTCTGAACAGGCCAATCAAAAGACATTGTTAGATTATTTTTGTCAAATTACGTTTTTTTAAGATTGAGTGGGAGATGAAACGGCACATTGGATCTGGCGGTGGGTCCCCCTATCTTTGTATTTATGGATGTTAGAGGCTGGGGAGCACTATGCATGAAGAGAATTTTCGTCCACTGAAGTCGTCTTCATTGACGTCGCTCTGAAACCCAACAGCAAGTCTGTGGTTCAATCCGCTTGACCTTGGCTTTTTTTTCCTGGCATATGAGTCTCCCAGTTGTTTGCACACTGTACAGTTTTCACAGATCTAACTCACACTTGACTGTAAATAAATATTTTCTCACAGTTTATTGGAAATGTATGAGTTGTCCAATTTTTTTTGTGTTCGTAACTTATCAGTTAATAAATGCTTTTTATAATAAATTGTATTTTTGGCTTTATCTTCTGTTTGTGAAGTGAATTTTACTTCAAAATTAAACAAAACATTGTTTACATTAGATTATCGGCAACCTTTTAAACACGCTAATGTCCAGTAAGTTTTGAAAGAACTTCAGTTTGTATTCTTTCTCCTCAATCCTGAATTTACAGCAGTAAGACTAGTTAAAGGAGAAGTCCACTACCAAAACAAAGATTCGCATATAATGTACTCATCCCCTTGTCATTCAAGATGTTCATGTCATGTCTTCAGTCATAAAGAAATTGTTCTTTGAGGGAAACATTTCAGCATTTTTCTCCATATAATGGACTCTTATGGTGCCCCGATTTTGAACTTCCAAAATGAAGCCGCATTTAAACTGCAAACGATCCCCAATGCGGTTGTAAATGATCCCAGATGAGAAAGAAGGGTCTTATTCAGCATAACGATCGGTTATTCTAATAAAAACAATACAATTTATATACTTTTTAATTCCAAACACTCGTCTTGTCTTATTCTGCCTGGACTGTTTTTGTTCCGGTTCATGACAGTTAGGTTATGTCGAAAAACTCCCATCTCATGTTCTCCCTCAACTTCAAAATCACCCTATATCGCTGTTTTACCTTTTTTGTTAAGGGTGTTTGATCTTCTTTGCTTCTTCACTTTGCATAGACTGGGTCGGTACTTCTGCAGCAATGTAGGATGATTTTGAAATGATTTTTGAAGTTGAGGGAGAAAATACAGTTGGAGTTTTTCGACATACCTGTTTTTCAAGACATAACTGTCTTGAGTCAGAAGTTGAGTTCAGGGAGAGCAAGGCAAGACAAGCATTTGAGATTAAAAAGTATTTAAATTATTTTAAAGTTAATAAAGTTAATATAATTAAAGTTTTTTTTTTTTTTTAATGAAAATAACCGATCATTTCGCTAGATGCAGTTTAAAGAAGATTTAAACTGCATTTTGGAAGTTCAAAATCAGAGCACCATACCAGTCCATTATATGGAGAAAAATGCAGAAATGTTTTCTTCAAAAAACAATTTTTTTACGACTGAAAAAAGAAAGACATGAAAGACAATGGATGACAAGGGGGTGAGTACATTATATGTGAATCTTTGTTTTGGAAGTGGACTTCTCCTTTAAGACATGAGCAGCCTCATACAGTTGCAATCGAAATTATTCAACCCTCTTGTCCTGCAAGACATTTTGCTGCAGAGAACAAAATTTAGTGAAAACAATTCAACAAACGCATCAGTAAACTATTACAGAAAGTTTATTAATACACATTTGAGTAATTCTGAGAACATAAGTTGATGAGTAGTGAAAAAAAAATCTAATTCGCTCTAAACGTTCATGTCTTGGCCCATTCCTCATCTGAAAAGGCTTTCAGATCACTGATAGTCTTTGGTTTTCACTTTGCTACTGCTTTCTTTAAATTCAACCAAATATTTTCAATGAGAACTAAATCTGGAGACTAAACGGGCCACTCAAGAGTATTCTGTGACTGATCCCTGAACCAATCATAAGTAGATTTTGGATCTATATTTTGGGATGATTGTCCTGCAGGAATGTCCATTGACCATTAGCTTCAGTCTTTGAACCAAAGGCATTACAGTTCTTGCCAAAATATTCCTGATGCTTCAAAGAATCCATGTTATCCTTCATATGGTCATTACATCCACTTCCTGCTACAGTAAAACACCCCCATAACAGGACCATGGAGGTGTGCTTTGGCTTATAAGCTTTGCCTTTTTTTGCACCAGACATACTGCTGATCCATAGGTCCAAAAAGTTCCAGTTTGGTCACATCACTCTACAAAACATTCTTCCAGAACTCCATGAAATTAATGAATAAATGAAATTTAGCATGTTTAAGTCAACCTTTTTGTTCTTTTTTGGTCAAAAGTGGTATTTGCCAAGATACCTCAGCATGAAGGCCATACTTGTCTAGTGTTCTTTTTATACACTGCATTGAAATGTTTTTCTTCCTTTTGTCAGGTCATCTTGCAAGACTTTGGCTGTACATTGCAGGTTTTTCTCAGTTTGTTTTCAGTTTCGGTTTTTCTGATACAACACATTTTAAACTAAGGAATAAGGCTGCCAGCTGTGTCTCTAAAAACTTCTAATGTCTTGGAAACCTTCATGTAGCCTTAGACTTTCTAATATAATAAAACGATTTCTTCTATATAGCTTTTGTGAGATCTCTGTTGACTCTACTATACTTGCTACTCAGCTTTAGCACATGCGTGGTCTAAATGCATGCATGTGTAACAGCCCAAGTTAATTCTGTTTTAATAGTGTTTCCAAAGGCTTAATTGTGTTTGAAGACAATTTTGTTTCCTACCATAAAAATAGATGACTTAGAACAACAATGTTGAATGGGGGTTGAATAATTATGACATAGCTGTTAAAATAATCCTGTAACTCAGAAACATTACATATTGACATGATTGCCTTCAATGTGCCAGTAAACTGTTGTAGATGCTTTTATATATATATAAACAAAGTCCTGGATCTTGAAAAATATTTTTTTTTTTTTGCATACTCTTAAATGTTTAATGCTTGGATGTTTTTTTTTTTTTTTTGGAATGCACTGATCCCTAAACATTTTTCTAAATAGCTCTCAAAATATTCACAATAACCCCTAAAGAGCTCACTGTTGCCCATTTAGAATGTCTTCTGAAACACCACAAATTCCCAAATTTTGTAACCCCAAGTGTATGTTCAGGCAACACATTAACCTCTCAACACTCATCTCTTCCATTTCTGATTTTAAGTCTGCCAAAACATGACACCTAGAGGTTTTCAGTGGTGTTTATTTAACTATTCTGCCAACATGGCAATACATAACTCCACTTAATTTTAAAACCATACATTAAAAATTAAAAGATTAAACACATTAAAACACAGCATTTGAGCAGCTATAAGGCAAATATGAGAAAAGTTATATCAAAAGTTAAGTAGATACTTGCTTACAAAACCTTTATTTGAAACGTTACATTTCTGTACATAATTTAATGTTCACCTTTATGGTTAAATATGCAAGAACTTGATAGGAAAAATAATAAAAAGGTTCTTTAAGGATTTAGCTTTCAGGGGAGGTGGTCTATTGGGAATCCCATTTACCAGCCATGCTCATTTTTCTATTTTTTAACAAACCCATTGAGTCTGTGAAAACACAAGAATAAGGGAGTGCCTAATAAAACTTAGTGTAGAGCTTGACTGATCTCACGTAACAACTTCAGTGTTTGTCAATGCAATTGCCCAGCCCTTTGAAAGCCAAACAATAAAACCAAAGAGAGTTTCTAAAGAACAGTTGGGAAACTGCTTTAGCTCTTCAAGTCTTCCAACTCCCTGTTTGACAGATGCATTAAAATAATCATTTCATAATTATCGAATATGTTGTTGAATGATGCTGCTGGTAGACTTTGGTTTCTTGACAGCATCTTTTTCAAAACTCTTCCAAAGTCGAATTGTTTCATCAGCGGCAACAGAAGCCACAGTCGAACCATCTGGACTGAGCGCCAAGTTGAGGACCCGGTCTTCGTGTCCTGAAACAATGATTGGGAAAGAAGAGGAATTAATATTACTTCTAAATTTTATTGCAGTTGTAATATTCAACTGAAGGAAGGGTGACCACACAAAACTATGAAGTTCAACGTCAAACTTGCCTTCAAGCTCTGCAACTTTAGTGAGCGATGGGTATTTCCAAATGACAACCTTGTCATGAGCAAAACCATGACCAGACACCAACTCTTTGTAATTTGGCGCAAAAACAAGAGATGATACCTGAAAAGAAACGATTTAGCCGTCAAATAACTGATGTTCCATGTACTATGACATGCAAGCAGAGAGTGAGCTTACCTGTGAACAAGTATCTAAGGCACTGATACAAGAGCCACTGTTGGCATTCCAGATGCGAATGTGACGGTCACTGGTGCCCCCTCCTGACGCAAGGATGCTAGGCTGCCAAGGGCACCACGCCAATGCCTTAAGCGTGCAAAAAAGGACAAAAAGGTGAACCAAAAGTGGAAGTGGAAGACCAGTGATAGAATAATAGATATCATTCAATTTAAGTCACCTTGACCGCTCCCTGGTGTTCACTTAGAGCATGGATGGCTTGATTCTCCGAGCCACTTGTCATTGGCCAAATGTACACCATGTTGTCATTACCACCACTAGCTAAATATTTCCCATCTGGGGACCAGGTAAGGCCACAGACTTCCTGAGTGTGTCCACCAAAGGTGAAGATGTGGTGGTCTGCTACCCGAACATCGTGTTGGTGAATCAAACCAGATCTGGAGCCACTGAGGAGAACAAACACAGGGTGTTAAACACTCAAAGGCATTTAATCTGCAGAGTGCAATGTGGTGCTGGTCTTACCTAGACAAAACGTGATCATTCCAACTCAAGCAGCTAACCCTTGCCAAATGGCCATCCATGCTGCGGAGCCGCTTTTGGTACTGAACATCCCATAACTGCAAGAAAATGGCAATAAATTACCAAGTCAAATAACTTAATTGGCAATAAAATGTAAACCCTTACATACTGGAATCATAAAATTTTATTCTGTAACTGTAATATTGCCAGTTGACCCTTCGCAAAAACCCGCCCTCCTTACTGTTGCCATGTCCGATAAACAATGCCCCTCTCGCGCTACACAGTCTCACATACTGAAAGATACGGTCGCAGAACAAAGAGAAAAATGCCAACATGCCAACAGACAAGACAGAGCAGGTTACTTCTGGTATGAGACAAGGTCTCAGCTTTAAAATGTTGTAAATTAAGAAATTCAAACAATAAATACAGTTTTGTGGCTCTTTAACGTGCCATGACGGATAACTATATTGCCTTTTTTAGATCAACGTTTCAGACGTGGCATTCACCATTATGATTGGTCAGATCGCCTGTCAATCAGGCTGTTTGCGAAGGGTCAATTCTTAGTTACTGTAAAGAAAAAGTCTGAAAACAAGCAGATCTGTAATTACAGCAGAAGTACTGGAAAATGTGATGGCTTTGAATATTGTCTTGGACAATGGGAAGCCTGTGTCAAAAAGAGCGTGAACCACTATAGAGCAAGTGTTGAACTACAGTACGAGGAAAAAGTAGCCAATTACCTCAACTTTACAATCGCTCGTCCCAACGGCCAAGAAATTGCCATCTTTGCTCCAAGAGACTGAGCAGATGTACTCGTTTTCATCCTCCATTTTCTTCAATAAAACAATACCTCCGGCAGCAGCATCCCACAAATACACATGGTTGGCAAGGCCAACTGCCAAAATGTTCTGCCTTCCCCAATCCATCAGGTTCAGATCTGAACAGAAATCGACAGGTTAGCGTCATATATAAATCTTCAAATCATACCATGTGGTTTTTATGAAAAACGTTCAGCTCACAGAAGTCATTTTTGATATCGGGGGCATCTAGAATCCGCTCTGGAACGGAGGAAATGTACCGGCTCTTCTTGATAGAGGCAGGTGTGGGCACCTGGCTGTAGAGAACCTTTAAATTATTCTGATAACCTGTGGGAGACAGTGTTTGGTTGAATCAATAGACCCGTTTGTGGAACGACTTCAGTTAAATGCATGTTAAAGGAGAAGTTCACTTCCAGGTTGCTTCCAGTTCATCCAAGATGTTCATGTCTTTCTTCAGTCATAAAGAAATTGTTCTGAGGGAAAACATTTCAGGATTTCTCTCCGTGTAACAGACTTCAATGTTGCCCGTGAGTTTGAACTTCCAAAATGCAGTTTATATGCAGCTTCAAATGGCTCTAAACAATCCCAGCCAAGGAAGAAGAGTCTTATCTAGCGAAACGATTGTTCATTTTCTAAACAAACTGACAAATTTATATCCTTAACCTTAAATGCTCATCTTGTCTAGCTCTGTGTAAACTGTGTAATCCAGGGTCAAGACAGTTCGGGTAGGTTGAAAAACTCCCATCTTATTTTCTTCTCCGACTTCAGAATCATCCTACATCTAGGGCCCCATGAAATCAGTTTTATTTTTTCCCAAATTCAATTTTTTTTTTATTTATTTTTTTTTAATTTATGGATTCAGTTTTTTCCATTTTAATTTTTCTGGATTCCATTCCACATACAAAAATGACATGTTTAGGGCCCTATGAAATGTTTGACTCCCCCCCCCCCCTTTTTTTTTTTTTTTAAATAAAATTAAAAAAAAAATAATAATAATTAAATAATCGTTTCGCATGATAAGACCCTTCTTCCTCGGCTGGGATAGTTTAAAACCCTTTGAAGGTGCTCTGAAACTGCATTTAAACAGCATTTTGTAAGTTTAAACTCACAGGTAACATTGAAGTCCACTATATGGAGAGAAATCCTGAAATGTTTTCCCCTCACAAAATTTCTTTACGACTGAAGTAGTCCACTATATGGAGATAGTTTGTAAAAATGTTTTCCCCTCAACAAAAAAAAAAAAAAAAAAAAAAATTATATCATATCTATCGACTGAAGACAGACATGAACATCTTGGATGACAAGGGGATGCGTTTAATAGATGTGTACATTTTTGTTCTGGAAGTGAACTTCTATTTTAATGAATAAACCAAAAACCTAAGTTACTAAATTGAATTAAAACACAAACATACCTTCAGGGGCATTTAGCGGTTTGCCTCCTAAGTGCAAGATCTTTGCTTCTTCAATGTCATATCCGTTTAGTGTCACAGACCAAGCTTTCTGATTAGGCAAACAAGACATTAATCAATACAAATATAAAGTCAGAAAACTTCTAGAAACTAACATATGGATTGATATGGAGATTTATCATCAATATTCAAATTCTCACCCAAAAAAAAACAAAACAAACTTACTGCTGTAGAGGATGTGGCTTCTTCAACTGGCTCGTTCTCCTTGGAAATAAGAAAACTTGCTACATCCATCTGTTTGTTATTCCTTTGGGGAATGAATCGATCTCCTCCTGCCTTAGAAGGGGTGTTTTGGGTCTTGCCGTTCTTTCCTGTTTGGAAACATTAGATATAACACTGAAGACCAGCGTCAGGGGCAACACATTACATGGAAGTTATTCATTCAAATTATTATTATTATTTTTTTTAAACAGATAGCCTATGTGGAATTACACAAGATTTGTATTTCATAGAGACCAGTTCTAAAGAAGAATAATTTGCTTTTTGGGTTAAAAATTTCTTTATTCTAAATTTGGAAGGTATGACAATTAGAGATTGGACTGTACAGAAATCAAAATCTACACAATACATGCTAGTAGTCATGCAATGCTGATTTTAACATTAATGTGTGGAAAAACAATTTGCATGGTTTGAGACGTGATATGAGCCAAGTGATTACTAGATTTAAATCACCATTGGCAGCGCAATTTATTGTAATGCCTTTTTCCTTTGTTGGTTAAAACAACAGTGCTAGACTTGTTACTTGTTCAGATGACAATATCCGGTGAATATTATTTGGCTCACATATTCTAAAAATTAAAAAATAAATACAAAGTATTTCTCCCATTTCATTAACTAATGTCCTTGCTGCTAACCTTTGTTGATCCAATTCAACCACACTAATATGCAAAAACTGTTTTAGATAAACCAACATTTGTGCTTTTTTAATTGTTAAAGAGTGCTGAACCATGTTCTACAAATGTGAATTTACTTTTCCTTCAGCCTGAGGTGAACACATTTCACTTTTGGTGTGAAAAGGCTTTTACGTTTGCAAAAAAATAGAAATTAAAGAGAAAAAAAAAAAAAAACCCACACTTCACAGATTTTACAAGTAACATTACTTTCCATAAAAAGCAACTATGTAATTAGTTACTTTTTTAGGGAGGAACAATATACATCACTTTTTAAAAGTAACTTCACCCAACACTGCCTGAAGACACACTCCAACGCCACAGTGAGCAGGAGCTGGACTCTTACCTGGGGTTTTACTGGGGGTTTTGGAAAGGCTCGCTGATCTGTTGACACTTTTGTTCGGTGTGAGGGAGCTTGTGTTGGAGGAGCTGGATGTGCTGGCTTTCCTCTGCCACCGTGCCATCGGGGCGTTTGTGATGGGCATGTCCAGACGGAGGACGTTGTGGATGTCATTCTCAAACCCAAAATGGGACATTACTACAGCAGCTACGATCACTCTGTAGAAGAAATTTGACATAACAAAAGTTACTGAGTCCGGCCGCATGGAACACATGAAGCACTATAAAGTATGCTTATCTGACGGTTAAAATAAATAAATAAGTGAAAAAAATATATAAAAACACTAAATTGGTAAACATATGATACATACTTTCCATAAGGATTACCACAAAACGTATAACAATATATGAACGGTTATGAAACGCAACCAGTACAACGTAAATTATCGTACTGCAGTTGTGATCATAACTAGTTGACTTGGGGGGAAAAACAAAACGTATTGTAGAATTAAACTTACCACAAATCCAACAAACTCGTTCCTCGAAGCACGATAAAACTGTCACCAAAAATGAAGCGCTTTTACACACAACTTTCGTGAGTATTTCGTCCTTCCACATGCAGAGTCAACTTTCATCTAAGCAGGTGAAGATAGTTAACGGATGAACGCCAGTTTAAATGTCTGAAACGCGTGTCGTGATTGGTGGATTCAAAAAACAAAAGTTTTCGCTGTTACCAAGGCACCCAGGCAGAATGCTGCGTGCTGATTGGTGAATCTCATCACAGAGCGCTTCCTGACAGTATTACATATTAAGAGTCTTTTGTTAGTTTTGTTTCTCTCTATGGTGTTAATCCGATTTGTTAATGGTCTGTTGTTAGTATATTTTGTATATTTCGGGTAAAACGTAGATATGACAGGATAATGTTTCTGAAAGATTCTGGATGAGTTGTTAATTGGAATCACATATACGGGCCATTCTACAGAATTGGTGCAAACAGCTGTCCCACAACCCAAAAATAAATGTAAAAAAACATTTAAATATTTAAATCTTAGATTTTTACTAAAATCCTTTTATTATCTGCAGAACCCTACAATAATATTAAAAACAAGGTTAATATATATAAAATCACTAAATGATGATTTAGGGGTTAGGGTTTGGGACAGCCATCTCCCAACTGATTCAGTTGGGAGGTGGCTGTCCTGAACCCTAACCCCTAAATTTAAATTTATGAAAATGATATTTTTTACATTTTATTCCATTGTTGTTTTTAAAAATATCTTTTTTGATTTTTTTTTAAGTTCAGAAAAAATATTTATTTTATATTTTCTTTGTAAATTATGAAACTTTATGAAAAAAAAAAATAAATAAATAAAAATAAAAAGTCCAGCATTTTCATGTCACTACCAATACAGTGTATGTTTTAATCCACTGGCTGAGGCAGATTTTTTGTATACCAGTGTTCAGAACTGTACTAGCTAACCATGTACAGATTAGAATCTTTGAGCTAGGTTCAAAAGTACCTAAAATTGCCACTGCTGAAACAGTCAAGACCAAAACATTTGGTGAAGTTTCGGTAGTGACATCTTTGTTTTTTTTTTTTTTTGTTTTTTTTGGGTGTTGTCCCATAAAATTGACACTAAACAAACGACCAAAACATGTCATCATTGTTTCAGTAGTTACAAAAGGGAACACATAATTCTTTATTTGGGGAAAATAAACAAAATTTTAGTACAGTTATGCACATAGTGTTTTAGTATGTTTTAGTAGTGTTTTAGTATGTGGGTTAAAATTCTGTAATGTGATGTGGGCTGCCACAGCTGAAACATGGGATGTTTTGTCAAAAATAAGGTTTACTGATTTATCAACTAAGATGTTATGATAGTGTTTGGTTTAATGTATATTCAGACTAATGAATCCTTAACTTTGAATTTAGAATGATCAACTTTTTGCCTTTTACAAAGAAAAATTGGATTCAAAATACAACAAATCTCATAAATCACACTTGAAATATTGTTAAAATCGTAATTGTTATTGATTTACCTCTAAAAACATTTCAATAAAATAGAATATATTAATAGGTCTTAACAGGTCAATAGGTCTTAATAAAATTGAATATTTTAATAGGTCTTAATAGGTCAATATAACCCTTCTTATTAATTTAGATATTACTGTGTTTCAGTAGTAACAAATTTGGGGAGTGGACAAATATTCCAAAGCTTTCTGAAAATGCAATATGAGTATTAACTGCACAATTACTATAAATGTGTACCTTGGATATTATGCAATTTGCATACATACAAAAATTTGTGGGAAAAGACATTTTTTTCAACTCTGAACCAATTCTGTAGAATGGCCTATACAAGGATTTTAAATTGGTAAGTTTCATGTGCTCACAGAAATATAATACATCCCTTATAATAACTTATTTACGAAATATAAGAACATATAATTCAAATAGTAAATGTACATAGCGTTGTTACACATAGGAACGTTCAGAGGGGTAAAAAAAAATGCAAGTAAAATATAAAAACAATAAACTGAAAATTGCGCGCATAGATTTGTAAAGGAAACGTGACTGAATGTGGAAAATATAAATATGTATTGCACAAGGTCTGGACTGAAAATGATTCCATTTTCTTTTTTATTGCTTTTTTTTCAATACGGTGAACAGTGTAAATTTTCATTTCCAGTGAGAGACCCTTTTATTTTGAAAACCGGTCTGTCATTTAGAGATTACAACTTTTATTTTGAAAATTCTAAAGACCGGTGCGGTTTGCCACTGTTGGGCGTGGCCTGTCTTTGATGTTTTCTTTGCATTGGTTGCAGTAGCAAAACAAAGCCAATGTTTCATGCTGCTCTGTGTTGTGAGGTGCGTTTTCATTAGAAATTCACTGAGGTAAATAAATTAATATTTATTTTAACGTCAGTTGGTTATCATTTCATATGCCAGGTCTTAGCTAACAAATGGGATACTAGTACGATTTTTATTCTGTTGACATTTTGATTTGTATTTCTTTTGACATGTAAAAACAGTTTTATGTTTCCAGTGAATTTGTTCTGTTATAATGTTGCTTCGAATCCTCGCAGGGTGTTTCCATTGACATAAAACTGTCAGGTTTGTGAAGCCCTTCGTACGGTAGGAAGAAGGAAGTGGAGTGGGTTTACAGTTGGCGAGGAAAAGAAAGTAAACTGCTCCACACAGTGCTCTTCTGGATCAGCGGGGTGAGTCAGCAGAGCCCACGTGTTAACTGCACATGTGACTGTCGTTTGCGTTAATAAACTTCCTCTAAACCTGAACTGTCATTCCGTGACCAGTAACCTCCACGCTGTTTCATATCAAAATTACAACTTAGTTTACGACTAAAAGATTATTCATTACAGCCCTACAGTTTATTTATACCTCACGTTCTGACCTCAAACATTCAGGTGTTTGTCTGTCTTGTAAAGGGTGGAGGAGCGGGAGCAGGACGGGATGTTTGCCCGGAAAAACAAGCGAGCAGCAGCGCCGAAAGGCCAAGGAGCAGCTGCAGCCAAACAGGTCAGTGTTGAAATGTTTTGCATATGACTGTCAGCTGTGGATGTTGTAAGCTAAACATTTTAAAGAGACGGTTCACTTTGAAATAAAAATTCTGTCATTGTAAGTTACTATAATAATGACTTTTCTTTTATGGGTGAACTGTCACTTTAAGGATTATGTCTTGTTGTTTGTGTTGGACATAGGCTTTGAGTTAGAATCCATTGATAATCTGTCCATCTTGTGACTGAGATAAGGGTGCTGTTGGACCTTTACATGCAAGCTTTTCATTCTTTGTAGATGGGATTGTTCCTTGATTTCAAGCCAGAAGATATGATGGACATGGAGCAAGATCTGGATGATCCAGCTTTAGAAGCTGAATTTGCTGCCATTGTTGGGAAGAAACCAAATGTGGCTCCCAGAGGGAAAAAGGCTGGCAAAGGTGTGCATTGTGTTCATCGTTTCTTTTTCTGTACATTTTTTTTTTTCATATCATAAATGCTGGTATCTGTTTAAAAGGTAGGATTTAAAACACTAATGTATTCTTTAATGTACTCCGAATGCATGTTGTTGTAGTGCCAAGGTCTGTATTACCTGAGGAGAGCTGTCTTTTAGCATTTTCAATCAACTCATGAATGGTTAAACACCTGATATCTTTGATCATGGACACAGATTTTTTTTCCCTAATATAACCATATAACCAAAATGAGCATATTAGAGTGATTTCTGAATGATCATAAGACTAAAACATTAAGGATTGGCTACTGAAAATTAAGCCTTGCCATCACAGGAGTAAATTACTTTTTCAAATATATTCACATGTTTCATATTACTTGGCAACTTTTGAATGGCCGTCAATGGAGAAAGAAGCTTTTTGCAGCTAGATGGTGTAATTACAACAACTAGATTATGCTAACCAGCTAAACATTGACCTGTAGCATTTCAGTTGTCTGCCTTATCTGTACTCTGTGTGATTGTTTGTTATTATTTTGATAATATTTAGCAAGCATCTCAATAAATTATACTTGAATTTTTATGTTCAAGCTCCATTACCAATGGAAGATATTGAAAAAATGGCGGAGGCCTGCATGAAAGACATTGATGATGATGAAGATGAGAGTCTGGAGGATGATGAGGACCTCTTGGTAAATGAAACCTGTGATTATTGTCTGTTACTCTTCACTGTCAGCACCTTTTAAATGTGGTATAGTGAGTTTATAGGGTGTTGTGATTCTCGGTAGGCTGAGCTGCAGGAAGTGGTTGATGAGGAGGAAACGGAAGATTCAGGTGCCGCAACCCCCACCTCCCCCATTAGTGCGGAAACCCCTTCAGCAGAAGTGACGCCAGCCAAACAGGTAAGATCTAAAAGTTTATTTGGGAAGGCGTAATCATATTGCCTTTCTACAGTTGTGTTAGTTGTAATTTTCAGTTACATTTTAATAGATATGTTGCCACTATAAATAGTTATCATGTTGGTAATACCATTGAATTGAGGTCATATATTCTTCACCATTCGATCGTTTTGTCAGTTAAAAAAAAAAAAAAAAATATATATATCCTGAAAAAAGTATCACTGTTTCCACAAAAATATTCAACAGCACAAATGTTTAATTTGCTAATAATAATAATACATGTTTCTTCAGCTGCAAATCAGCACATTAGAAATGTTTCTGAAGGATCATGTGACGCTTAAGAACTGGAGTAATGGCTGCTGAAAATTCAGCTTTGCCATCACAGGAATAAATTACTGTTTAAAAATATACTAGGGTTTCTGTGAGTCCTGAAAAAGTCTTAAATTCAGTTGTGTTAGTAGCAGTATGAGCGCAGAGCTGCCATTACCAGGAAACCGCTATACAGACCAATTTGGAATAGATGTCACAGTTACGTCACTTGCAGCTGCATGTGCATTATGGTGGCAGAAAAACACTTGTAACAAGTGGAGGAAAATGGGTAAAATCCATGGAATAAGAGAAAAAATTTATTGTTGTGCCTTTGGATATATCATAATCGGAATGCAAATCATTTTTATAGAATACCTGCGTCAAAGACGCCATTTGAAGCTAAACGCAGATTTTTAAATATACGGACTATGGATGAAACCTGCTATGATTACTCTACTTTTAAAGCATAAACTTGATTTAAACAATAGGTCTACATAATAGTCACATATGTAATTCATATGTAGACATATTGTATTAGCCCTTCAGTTACAGCATTAAATACTATTTATATAACGGATAGTTCCGGTCCTTGGTTCTGAGTGGTTGAGCCGTGTTCGAAGCTGTTGCAAATTACTCTACAATCATATACCTTGCAACCACAACAGTTTCTGAGGAACTACATTCTTTGGAAGAATAATGTTTTTAATAATTAAACTTTATTTGCTCTGTTTCATTTTGTGAAACCTTAATACGTATATGGAATAACCATTTTATAAAAGCAATAAGCCCTGTGAAGCTGTTATAAATTCACTGTTAACCATGGCTTCTTGGGGCTTATTGCTTTATTAAATCTTTGACATTTCACATAACATTTACCTATTTTAGCTCACAATTCTGACTATTTTTCTTGCAAATGCAAGTTTATGTTTCCTAGTTGGGATTTTCTAACTCGATTGAACTCAGCAATAGTGAGTTTGTCAGTTATGTGGAAAAAAAGCCAGAATTGTGGGGTATAAACTCATGACTCTGAGCCGAGGAGAAAAGAGAGAATGCAAAGTTGATTTTTCTTATCGAAATTTCAAGAATAAAGTCAGAATTCTGAAATAGAAACTCAAATGCACCTCTTTTTTTATTGCATGGTTTTCATATACTGCTATTGTATATGATGTGATATAGCTCTGTTTTTAAAAGGGTTAAAGCTGTTGTGTAAGAAGTAATGTTCCACCACTTAAATGTTTTTTATTTTCCATCACAGGACACTAAGGTTTCTTCAGTGCCTGGTAGCACTGAGCACACTTTAGAGGAGAGAATAAACATGTATAGGTTGGCTGTTACCAATGCCAAAGCTGCAGGGGAAACCTCTAAAGTTCGGAGATATGAGAGAGGCCTCAAGGTGAGCAGATATAGTGTCCCTGCTCAAACAAATAAACCTTGGTTAATATTTTTTATAATAATTTATGACTCTCATATTTTTGTTTAGACACTACAGACTATGCTGGCATCAGTACGGAAAGGAGGGAAGATTGACGAAGCGGAGATTCCCCCTCCAGTTGCATGTGGAGCATCTGGTGGTCCCAGTCGGCCCCCTCCCCCTGTAGCTTCACCTGATGAGCACGGGGAGTGTGACAGCGCTGTTGAGATCTCTCCTGTCTCTGCGGAGGCCGCCCCAGTTGTCATGGATCCAGCATCAAACACTAAAGACCGAGAGTCCTCTGGTGTAACGTCTCCAGCTTCCCTGTCATCTCCAGAAGGGGAACACACAGCAAGTGGCACTCAATTGCACTTAGGTCAGTCAAGTGCTTTTGTGGCAACATGTCAGACTCTGTCCTGGAGGGCCGGAGTCCTGCAGAGTTTAGCTCCAACTTGCCTCAACACAGCTGAAGTTTCTAGTATGCCTTAGTAAGAGCTTGAATAGCTGGTTCAGGTGTGTCTAATTGGGGCTGGAACTAAACTCTGCAGGACAGCCCTGATTTAAAGGTTACAAGTTAATGGTTGATAAGATAAAATGCCTAGCTAATGTCTGAATTTATAGGAATTATTTTCATTTAAACCAAAAAATACAAATGTTTTAGGAAAATGTTCAAAACACAGGAAAGTTATATAAAACGAAGAAGAATTTAATTCAGCACTGTTTCTAGGTTAGTAATCAAAAGCAAGCAAATTTCATCAAAGCATTCAAGCAAAGCTCATTAGAACATTCACGCAAACTTGTAGAGCTATTTTAAATTGGAATAGTATTTCACAATGTTACTTTTTAATAAATCCAGCATTGATGAACATAAAGTACTTCTTTCAAAACATTTTAAAAATAAGGTGTCATTTGTTAACATTAGTTCATTTATTATTATTATTATTATTATTTTTTCAATAATATTGTTTTAATGCAGGCATTTTCAAAGTACATCGGCCATAATTCCTTACGTTTTTTTATTTTTTATATATTATATTATATTATATTATATTATATTATTATTTTAAATTTCTTTATTAGATTTTCTGCATGGAATATCAACTCAACAAATTACAACATTAATTTTATAATTTTATACTTCCATAATATTACTAATATTACCCCAATAAACACTTCCCTCCCCTTAACATTAGTTAATTTTTTAACTAAAATGAACAAACACTGAACAATACATTAAGAATGCTATTTATTAATCTTTGTTAATGTTAGTTAAAAAATACATTCATTCATTGTTTGTTCATGTTAGTTCACAGAGCATTAACTAACGTTTACAAACACAGCTTGTGGTTTTAATACACTAACAGTCAAAAGTTTTTTACAGTAAGATTTTTAATGTTTTTAAAAAGCCTCTACTGCTCACCAAGCTTGCATTTGATCCAAAGTACAGCAAAAACTGTACATTTTTACTATTTACTATTTTTACTATTTAAAATAACTGTTTTCTGCTTGAACATATTTTAAATTGTAGTTTATTCCTGTTATTTCAAAGCTGAATTGTTAGCATCCTTACTCATTATGATCCTTCAGAAACCATTCTAATATTTTGATTTGCTGCTCAAAAATATTTATCATTATTATTATTATTATTATTATTATATTGAAAACAGCTAAGTAGAATTTTTTTAGTTTTAGTAGAATAGTTTGTTTGATAAATAGAAAGTTCAGAAGAACAGCATTTATCTGAAATAGAAATCTTTTGTAACATTCTAAATGCCTTTATCATCACTTTTGATCAATTTAAATCGTCCTTGCTAAATAAAAGTATTAATTTCTAAAATTTATTTTCCAAAAGAATTATACTGACTCCAAGCTTTTGAATGGTATTGTGTATAATGTTGTTTATTTCAGATTAATGCTGATCTTTGGATCTTTCTAGTCAGAATCCTGAAGAAAATGTACTCAAATGTTTTAACTATTGATAATTGATTTCTGAAGGATCATGTGACACTAAAGACTGGAGTAATGGTGCTAAAAATTTAGCTTTGATCACAGGAATTAATTATATGTTAAAAATATTCAAATAGAAAGCAGTTATTTTAAATAGTAAAAATATTTTCAAATTTTAAGGTTTTTGCTGTACTTTGAATCAAGTAAATGCATGCTTGCTAAGCAGAAGAGACTTCTTTAAAAAAACTTTAAAAATCTTACTGTTTAAAAACTGTAACTGACTTGTAGTGTAATGCATTAGTAAATGCTGAAATTAACGTTAAATAAAACGCTGTAGAAGTATTGTTAATTCGTAATTTTAACTAATGTAGTTAACCCTAATGTTAACTAATGTACCTTATGTTACCTAAAAATTTGACCAACCTCAAACTTTCGAATAGTTGAATCTTCAGCAGTTGATAAAATGTTCAGTTATACTTTTCACTTAAATTATGCTTATAATTTGTAATGAAACTTTGTATGTTGATGCAAAATAGAAGCATGCTTATTTTTGGATGCGTTTTTATGTGGTTTTTTATGTGGTTATAAAATGAACTTTTTCCTTTTGGTAAATATTTTGAAACAGACTTGACCCCTTTTCTGTGATTAATATTTGACAGTTACATTGATTTATGAGTGGAGTATATATTTGCTAAATCATGCTGTCCAACAACCCTAAAATGAGTTTATTTGTATCATTTTGTCTTTTTTGTCATTTTCCATAATAGTAGTAGTCTTAATTTAAAATGTGCAAAACATAAATAAATAAATAAACAAAAATAAAAAATCCAAATCTTTTTAGTCATTAGACCATCAATGCTGGATGTAGAAAAGCAAACTATGCTGAAATTGAGGGCCTTTCCCTTTAAGTTGTTCCTGAGTAGCCAATTTAACTAAAAGTATGACATTCTACAGAGCTGTTTTTGTAAAGGGTACATTGTGATTTCCTCTGCTCCGAAAGCAGACTCACCAGCCGGACAGCCCACTAAAGACGTTCTGTTGGAGCGACAGAAGGAGTACAGGATGGCAGCTCTCAAGGCCAAACAAGCAGGAGATATTGAACAAGCCAAAATGCATATAAAGGCCAGCAAGGTAAGATGTTGTTATTAATCTAATGTACATAGCTGTGTATTGCTGTTTTTGTACTGTTAATTATCAAACACTGGCATATTTAAGTTAATTAAAAAAATCAGCTTCCCACTCAGGGCTTCATCCCTTATAAATGTAGTTGTTTTATTTGTTTTGTGTTGTAAACTCTTTTAGTTTCTTGTTTTGCTTCAGTTAACTTAAAACCAAAAGCAGACTTCTGTAACCGAGTTGTCAGTTAACAGGCATGTCTTTATACATCACGCCCTGTTAATGTGCTTTTCCGTTTACCTTCTGCTCTAATATGGAAATTTTGACTTAAACTTGCCTAAGACTTTGTATTTCATAGCCTTCAGTGTTTTTACCTATAGTTTCAGTTGGGTTTGTATTTAATTCAAGGCATCTAGCACTGCAGCTATGTTGTCATGCAAGTTTAGATATTCTTCTTAACCAAGAGTCTTGTTTCCATAAAACATGATTTCTAATAACTCACTTGTAACAAAAATGTGCTAAGTTATTTGAGGTATTCAAGACTTGTAGGAAGTAGACAAAGAATAGCACTATGTTACTTGCTTGTTTGGCTCAGGGATTGGATGCAGCAATTGAGGCTTTGGAGAAAGGCCAGCCGGTGGACATGAGCTCCCTTCCGCCCCCTCTGTCTCAAGGTTAGACCTGAATTGTTATTTGTGGTCAGGAAGATAACTATAGTAGCGTATAGTGTTTTGCATATTTGTTACATATTTGCAAGGCTTGCAGCTTTATAGACAAAGGCTGAAATCTTTTCCACAGCATCTACAGTTACTCGCCCTGCACCTCAAAAAGCTGTTACCTCACCTTCAGCTCCTGGTTAGTACACCAGTTCTCACGTCAAATATTTTCAGAGACTGTGCGTGTGTTTCTTTTAATAGTCTAATTATCGTCTAACCTGAATTACTGTCTTTGTGACCTGAATTTGAATGCTTTTCCTGTCTCCTAGTGTTCATATTTTGTTTTTGTTATTCCAGCAGACAGTGTTTCTGGCCCTACTCAGCCCCAGACTGTCCTTGAAGCTCTTGAACAGAGAATGGCCAAGTACAAAGAGGCCTTCACACAAGCTAAGGCCAGCGGGGATGATCGCAAAGCTCGGATGCACGACCGCATTGCTAAAGTTAGTGATCTTGTCAAAATGATACCTAAACCTCAAATAATGGCATGTTGTCACCACTGACCGTCCACAAAGTTTTGGTTTCTCTTGCAGTGTTTCCTTTTTAGATTTTATCTGATTGTGGAAATCCTTTTACAGCACATTTTACACATAGCAAGGTGTCTGCACTTGTTGATTTTTAGATTATGTTCTTTGTGTGACCCACAGCAATACCAGGCTGCCATCCGTTCCCATAAAGCAGGACGACCTGTCAATTTTGATGAACTTCCAGCCCCTCCAGGTCAGTTCCTCTGTAGTGGAAAAGCTTGAAAGAAGACCTTTACATGCACACACACACACACACACACACACACACACACACTAGGGCTGCACAATTAATCAAATTTCTAATCGTGGTTACAATTACAGATGCCACAATTATGTAATCGTTCAAAGGTATAATTACAAAAAAAAAAATCCACTTACATTATTCTGCTTTCTTAAGATGTGTGGGTGTGTGTGTGAGAGAGAGAGGGTGTGTGTATTTTTCCAACAGGTTATCTTAAGGGTTTTTTTTTTTTGATATTTAAAGAACTATATATATATATATATATATATATATATATATATATATATATATATATATATATATATATATATATATATATAGTTCGAGAGAGAGAGGGTGTGTGTATTTTTCCAACAGGTTATCTTAAGGGTTTTTTTTTTTGATATTTAAAGAACTATATATATATATATATATATATATATATATATATATATATATATATATATATATAAATATATATATATATATATATATATATTTGTATATGTATATATGTATATATGTATGTATGTATGTATGTATAATATATATATATATATATATATATATTTATATTTAAAGAACTATATATAAAAAATGTGGCATGCGTTTGCTTTAAACAATGGTATAAAGCTATTCAAAACATCATTCAATGTAAATTGTGATAATTGTAATTAATAATCGCAATTTCAATTTCAAGGATAATAATTGACAGTTATTATTTTTGTCATAATCGTGCAGCCCTAACACACACACACACACACACACACACACACACACACACACACACACACACACACACACACACACTTATTTATTTATTTTTGTGTGCATGTACACTACCATTCAAATGTTTGGTACAATTTGTTCTTCAAATGTTCTTTGAAAAAAGTCTCTTATGTTTACCAAGGCTGCATTTATTTCATTTAAAAAACAGTTGAGATCGCAATATAGTGAAAAAATTTAATTTATTCCTGCAAAGGGGAAAGTAGAATTTTTAGAAGCCATTACTCCATCTTCAGTGTCACATGATTCTACAGAATTCATTTGAATATGCTAATTTGGTGCTTAAAGAGCAGGTCATATGCTATTTTAGTGTCCTAACATTGTGTTGGAGTCCCCTACAACAGGTTTAAATGCATCTAAGATCAGAAATCATTGTAATTTTCTCAGAATATACATTTATGCATTTTGAAATGATTCGTTCGATCAGTTTGGAGTGTAAGGTCTGTAAACCCCTCTTTTCCATAAGCCTACTCTGCTCTGATTGGTCAGCTGGCCAAGCCTGTTGTGATTGGTACAGAGAGGAGTACTCAAGCAAGTTAGCGAGCGCTGCCATCAGTGTTGCCAAGTCCAAGTGCCAAGCGTTTTTGATGTCCGCGGAATGAAGCCAGTGTTGCCATGTCCGCGGTTCTCCCGTGGAATTGTTTGTGATGTCCGCGGTTTGAAGCGACCCCAATAATGTCATATTTAGCCCCTGAAATACAAATTTAACAGGGGAACCCCGTCAAAAAATGTGTATCTTATCGCGTTTTTTTTAATGGGGGAGCCCCTCGAAATGCGATTGGGCTAGTTTTGAGTAGCATTTGGTCGGGTTTTGTTGTGAAAACCTGGCAACCCCAATAATGTCATATTTATCCCATGGAATCTGAATTTACCAGGGGATTTTTTATTTTACACCCTGGAATGACTGGGGACCCCCCTCAAAATGCAATTGGGCTAGTTTTGAGAAGCAATTGGGTGGGTTTTGTTGTAAAAAAAAAAAAAAAAAAAAAAACCTGGCAACCCTGGCTACCATTGACAAAGCATGCACTTAAACAATAATTGTGCTCCAATCCATTCTTAAAATAATGACAAAAAAACATTTGAACACTTATGCAAGCGAATTGTGCCCACAGCTAAAGTTTAGCTGCTAAACTGTAACACTTAACAAAACCGTAACAGTGGATACGTTAGCCAAGTGCTAACTTGATTAACTGATGAAACAACACATGTATGTAAACCAAAATATGTCTACATTCTTTATTATTACACAAAGTAATTAGAACAACGACAGTCTACATTAATCGACACATTCTTAGGAAATAGGGGGTCCACAGCGAATTATCAGAACTATTTCAGTAAGACAGTAATATCGTGCTTTACCTGGAAACCTAAAGCTGCACTAGGTATACATCACATATTAGCACAAACAACTTGCTATTTTGAGCAGTCAATTGAAAATATACACATAACATATCAATCGTACTTACAGGTTGTGTTTTGGAGACACTTGTTAAAATGACCACCACAACAAAAGGTTTGAATTGTATGGCTGTGTCTTTGCGACATGATGTAAACACACTAACTAGTCGAAGTGTTTGTGGGCAGGTCAGAGTGTTCTTGTTTCGTGGGCTGGGGATTACGCAAATGTGTTTCCCTAGTGACATATATAGGTAACAGGCAGAAGATTCAAAAATATCCTCATTAAGGTGGCTCTGAGTTGACTCTTTGTTTTGAGAGACAATATTTTTGTTTATCATGCTTTAGTTAACAACTTTGAAGACTGTTTACATTGAAGGATAACGACGTTACAAACTGCATAAAAGATATTTTTTGAAAACCCATATGACCTGCTCTTTAAGAAACATTTCTTATTATCATTGAAAATGGTAATCATAATTTAAAAAATCATAATTTTAAAATAGTAATCGTAAAAGTAATCATTTTTAGGGAAACAAGTAATAATTTTTAAAGAATTCTATTAATAGTAATTACAAAAGAACCATAATTATTAGAAATAGAAATTATTTTGTAGCAGTATGTTACAAACCACCTAAATGGTGCTAGAGAGGCATTAAGTGCAAATGGGGACATGCTGGGAAAAGAAACAGACCTTTTTGTCCATCAGTTCGTCACCGGTAACCCACCGCGCCTGCCGCTTCACTCCACCTTGCAAACACAAGAAAAAAAAGAATATAGAACAAACAAACGCCATCTGGCGATAAGAGGACGTTTGCTTGAATTCCTGCCAAGAAAATGAGGAGTTATATTAAATTAAAATGTTCTCTATAGGCTTTCCTCCAATCCCAGGCCAGAAGGCTGCTTCTCCAGAGCAGGGATTGGCTGCAGTGCTGGAAACGGCCAATAAGCTGGCATCCAATGAAGCTGAAGCTGGTGATGGCGAAGAGGAAGATGAAGAGGGAGAGGAAAAGGTATCTTCTTAAATTTTGTAGCATTTCCTAAATATTTGCAAAGCTGTCTCTTTCTTTTAAAGAAATCACTATTTTGTTATTTGCACAATTTATAGGTTAAGGCTCCAAAAGTAGGCGACCAAAAGAAGCCCACTCTTGCAGTACAGCCAACAGTACAAAAGCCCAAGAGGACCCCTTCACCTTCCCCAGACAGAACATCCAAAAGAGGAAGTCTGCCTGACACTGGTAGAGTTGTGTTTTTTTTTTATTTGGGATGTTTTTATATTTCATAACTGATTTATATTAGGAGCATACGAAAATCTCAAACAGGTTTAAATCTGGTTATTTTCTCCTCAGCTCAGCAGCAGCTGGAGTTTCTGGAAGGCCGTAAAAAGCAGTACATGAAAGCAGCACTGCAGGCAAAGCAAAAGAATGACCTAGAGCAGGCCAAGACCCTCCTGCGAGCAGCAAAGGGTTTGGACCCCTTGATAGAATCTGCCCGCAGTGGCAAGACAGTGGATGTAACCAAGGTAACACTTCATTGTTTTTTGATAAATTCTTTAACAAAACCATAATAAAATGAGTAATAACTTCCACTTTATTTTTATTTTCAGGTGCCTTCACCGCCTGGAGATGAGGATGAGGACTTCATCGTAGTCCATCACAGTGATGTTCAGATCTCAGAGAAGGCTGAGGAGGTCTACACTCAACTTAACAAACTACTCAAAGAGCAATACGAGGTAACAAGAAGGTGGTAAATCCATGAAGTAACAGAGAGAATGGATCTGTGCCAAAACCTAGTGAGCCACCTTGCTGTTTACTCTCTACATAGGCAGCTATCATCAAAATGGATCTGAAATTAAATCTCATAAGTGAATAAATTGGAGCTCTGTGTGTGCACGGTACACAAATAACATACTACATTTTTGATTGCAGTAGTTTGATATTATCATGTTGCTTGGCTAACAGATTGAGCATAAAGCATAAAAATACATATTGGGTAAAACAGGTGATTTATAATCTTTAAAAATGTATTTATAGCCAGTATAAATGATTTGCTGTCTCTTACTGAAATAAGTAGTAGAAAACTCATTAAAGATTTACATTATTTAAAAAATCCACATCGTTTTATACATATTCTGGACTATGGGGGGGTGCCGTTATTTCGATGACGTGAAGCGGTTGCACTCAGTGAGCTATTGGCACTAGCTGTTGCTGTTTTTACCGCAACACAGCTTGGAATACACAACTCGGAAAATAAAATACTGATATGATGACAGCTCTTGAAAGAGCTTACAGTGTGGGCTTAAACCAAATGCCGTACCATCAGTTTTTTCCCCACAAGGAGTCTAAACGCCCCCGGATATCAAGTGAAATACGTGCTGAGAAACTCCTTCAGTGGCTGCGGTGTCATGACAAGCATCGGCATGTTTACATCCTGCTAGGATGGCATCTAGAGTTTTTTGTCTCTGCTGTTTGTAAGCTCTTTCAGTAGCTGTGATCTACTGAAAGCCTCAAAGGCATCAGGGCTAAAGTGGAGAGAAAAAAAGACCCGGGTCTTTAGGAAGTTTTATTCATCCACAAACATCTTCCTGTTCTTTTCTCCTCTTCTTATCGCTAGGAAGGCAGTGAAGACTTGCATCGATTCTCTTGTTGCCCTTCAGGTGACAATTACAACCAAAAGCCACATAATGTGGCATCGTAGTGCAGCAGTAGCTCATCGAGTGCAGTAATGTAAATCTTTAATGGATTTTCAACTACGTTTTAGTAAGAGACATAGTTTGTTATATTAAGCGATAATACCCAGGGTTAAACATGTTTATAGGCAGTATTACAAAAACTGCATGCTATTGGGTGAAATGGTAAATTTATATTACATAAAAGTATATTAATAGTTAGTTTTTCCTAAATTGTGCTAATGAGAAGTGCATGTTACACAGCTGATTTTAATAGAGCGTGACGTTAGCATGTTGCTAGTAGTGTGATACTCTAATAAGCATAAAAATACAGTTGACGTCAAAAGTTTACATACACCTTGCAGAATCTGCCAAATGCTAATTATTTTACCAAAATAAGGGCAAAATGCATACAAAATGCATGTTATTTTTTTTTTAGTCTTGACCTGAATAAGATATTTCACATAAAATGTTTACATATAGTCCACAAGAGAAAATAATAGTTGAATTTAGAAAAATGACCCTGTTCAAAAGTTTACATACACTTGATTCTTAATACTGTGTTGTGACCTGAATGATCCACAGCTATATTTGTTTAGTGATAGTTGTTCATGACTCCCTTGTTTGTCCTGAACAGTTAAACTGCCTGCTGTTCTTCAGAAAAATTGTTCAGGACCTAAAATTTCTTTGGTTTTTCAGCTATTTTTGTGTATTGAACCCTTTCCAACAATGACTGTGTGATTTTGAGGTTCATCTTTTCACACTGAGGACAACTGAGGGACTCGTATGCAGCAATTAAAGAAGGTTCAAACACTTACTGATGCTTCAGAAGGAAAAACGATGCATGAAGAGCCTGGGGGTTAAAACTCTTTGAATTTGAAGATCAGGTTAAATTGAACTTCTTTTGTCTTCTAAAACACATATGTATCTTCTGTTGCTTCTGAAGGGCAGTACTAGATGAAATAAAAAAAAAAGATATTTAAACAAAACAAGAAAAATGTACAAATCTTCATTCTGTTCAAAAGTTTACACCCCTGGCTCTTAAAGCATCATTTTCCCTTGTGGAGCATCAATTAATGTTTGAACCCATGATGTAACCCTTAATCTAATCCATTAATTTAGGACATGCTCAAAGGCACAGATCAAAATCAGTGACAATTAATAAGAAACACCATGGCAGGTTTTTGGAATCTGTCTGGGCCATTGGAATTGATTCCTTGAATCTATTCAGAGTTACAAAGTTTTTTGTTTTTTGTCTTTTTTTTTCACTTTGATTTAACTAAGTTAGCCTTGTTTTAATTACAATGTGATTTTCAGTAATCAAGACCTGGCAGCAACAACACCATTTTACATTTGGGTGAACAGGCAGCTTATCTTGCTCATGAAATACACCCACATGCTTAAAATGCTGTATAAGTAGGCAGATCACTAAGTTTTGAGACAGAACCTATAAGCGGATGTGGGATATTTAAGTAGGATGTTTCCTTTCTTATTTAGAAATGTGTGACGTACTCCAAGCAGTTCACACACATGGGGAATGTTGCAGAAACAACCAAGTATGTATCACATCACCACTACAGCACTTCAATAAATAAAATTTAAGTGATTTCACTGGGCATTTCATTTATTTCCATTTTCCCTCTTTCAGATTTGAGAACATGGCAGAACAATGTAAGAAGAGCCTGGAGATTCTTAAACTGGCACAGACCAGGGGGCTTCAGCCTCCTAAGCATCACTTTGAGGAGAGAACATATCGTACTGTCAGGTCTGACACTCTCACTGCAGATGTTACGTCAAGGATAATCCCAATACAGTGTCTTGATCTAAGTATTTTTTACAGGAAGCATCTACTCCGTTACTGTTCTACATCGATGTCATGGGAAGTATAACATGTTTTCTTTTTCTTCTGTTCTTGTAGGATTTTTCCAGAGCTCAGTAGCACAGATATGGTTGTGGTCATTGTTAAAGGGATGAACCTTCCTGCTCCCCCTGGTAAGCTTTAAACTGTTCTTGAAACAAGCACTCAACACTGTTAGGAAGTATCTTGCTTTTTAACTCCCCCTCTGCTTCTTTTCAAAGGTGTTGCAACAAATGACTTGGATGCCTATGTCAAGTTTGATTTCCCATACCCCAGTGCAGTGAGTACTAGTTCTTCAGTCACCTAGGCTTAATTTTACCCAGTCATCCATTTGATTTTAATTATTGCTGTCTCTGTTTATGTTAGGATCAGCCTCAGAAACATAAAACGTCAGTCATCAAGAATACCAACAACCCAGGTAAAAATGTTTAGCTATTTATTTCTGTGTTATCAAATACTTTGGACATTACCCATTAAAAGTTTTGGGTCAGCAAGGGCCTGTTTACACCTGCTCACTTCATGCGTTTTCTCTGATTGGATATTAATTGGTTTAAAAAAAAAAAAAAAAAAAAGAATGAACATCAGAAGGTATCTTGTTTCAATCACGGAAAGACGTCAGTACACACCGCTTTTTAAGTTCAAGTCCACCGACATTAATCTACTGTCCTGTCTGGTTTGTTTGACGGACAAAATATCAGATTCTGCATTACGATTGGTCAGATCCCATGTCAATCAAACTCCCAGTGAATGTCAAAAATTGACATACACCTTGCAGAATTATTTTAACAAAATAAAAGGGATCATACAAAATGCATATTATTTTTTATTTAGTGCTGACCTGAATAAGTGATTTCACATAAAAGATTTTTACATATAGTCCACAAGAGAAAATAATACTTGAATTTATAAAAATGACCCTGTTCAAAAGTTTACACACTCTTGATTCTTAATACTGTGTTACCTGAATGATTCACAGCTGTGTTTTTGTTTGTTTGTTTAGTGATAGTTGTTCGTGAGTCCCTTGTTTGTCCTGAACAGTTAAACTGCCCACTGTTCAGGTACCACAAATTCTTTGTTTGTTTTTTTTTTTAGCATTTTTTGTGTATTTAAACCCTTTCCAACAATGACTGTATGATTTTGAGTTCCATCTTTTTATACTGAGCACAACTGAGGCACTCATATACAACTGTTACAGAAGGTTCAAACACTCACTGATGCTTCAGAAGGAAAAACGATGCATTAAGAGCCAGTAAACTTTTGAACGAAATGAGGATGTGTACATTTTTCTTATTTTGCCTGAATATAAGATTTTTTTTAATTAGTATTGCCCTTCAAAAGCTACAGAAGATACTTACATGATCCCCAAAAAAATGCATTGAGAATGCGATGCATTGAGAACCTGGGGGTGAAAACTCTTTGAATTTGAAGATCAGGTTCAATTGAACTTCTTTTGCCTTCTAAAACGCATGTATCTTCTGTTGCTTCTGAAGGGCAGTACTAAATAAAAACAAAAACAAAAAAAAAAACATGATATTTAGGCAAAATAATAAAAATACACACATCTTAATTTTGTTCAAAAGTTTTCATCCCCAGCACTTAATGCATAATTTTTTCCTTCTGGAGCATCAGTGAGCATTTGAACCTTCTGTAATTGTTGCATATGAGTCCCTCAGTTGTCCTCAGTGTTAAAAGATGGATCTCAAAATCATAGAGTCATTATTGGAAACAAATACACAAAAATGCTGAAAAACCAAAGAATTTGTGTGACCTGAAGGATTTTTCTGAAGAACAGCAGGCAATTTAGGAGTAACAAGGGACTCATAAACAGCTATCACTAAAAGAAAATAAAAAACACAGCTGTGGATCATCCCGGTAACAACACAGTATTAAAAATCAAGTGAATGTAAACTTTTGAACAGGGTAATTTTTATAAATTCAGCTATTATTTTCATTTTTGGACTATATGTAAATGTCTTTTATGTGAAATATCTTATTCATGTCCGTACTAAATAAAAAATAACATGCGTTTTGTATGATCCCTCTGATTTTGGTAAAATAATTAACATTTAGCAGATTCTGCAAGATGTATGTAAACTTTTGACTTCAGCTGTATGTAGGTTAGCTGAGACAAATGTACAGTTTAGTGAGCATCATACAAAAATATTTGACTGCAGGACACCATGAATGACCGAATCAGAATCAAGTATTTTAGAGAGCAGTGTAATTATAAGTTAATATTTGCTGCTCAAGGTATTAAATTATTTGGTGTTTTGGCAGAGTATAACCAGAACTTCAAGCTGAACATCAACCGGAACCACCGTGGATTCAGGAGAGTTATACAGTCTAAAGGCCTGAAACTGGAAGTGCTGCACAAAGGGTAAGTGTTGCTGTGTAATCATTATAATCAATTTTAGGACTTTTACTCTGTTGTCTCTCACACAGTTTCTTTAAGATTCTTTGTACTGGGAAGACACACAGGTCAGGATAAATATCAACCAGTTCTGCCCTGAATGAACTCTGTGGCTGTTGTGGTGCATGGCGGGTCAGTGTGAGTAGGTGGATCTGCGCTTCACACTAACTTCTTTGTTTTGTGACAGTGGCTTCCTGAGAAGCGACAAGCCGGTAGGATCAGCCCTGCTTAAACTGGAGAAACTGGAAACTGAAAGCGAAGTGAGAGAGATAGTGGAGGTGAGCGGGGCTATTTTTCGTCAGTATGTGCGGCGTAGGAGCCAGAGACGAGAGTGCAAACATCAGCTGTGAAAGCAAACATATATGTGTGTTTAACTTGAGCTAAAATGCGACATTCACATCCATTAGCCAGACATCACTATGTTTACATTTGTGTAGGAGATGTATGTTTATGGCATTGGCTTGATTTCTGTATGCAGCTCATGGATGGGCGGAAGTCCACAGGTGGTCGTCTGGAGGTGAGGGTGCGTCTCAGAGAGCCGTTGGGTGGGCAGGACCACCAGACTGTCACAGAACGATGGCTAGTGTTAGAGGAGCCACAGGTTAGTGCTAATGTGGCTGAATGCTGAAAAATCTGTTAATTAGAACTGAATGAAAATAATATATTGATTTAATATTAATATATTTTCTGTCCAATTTTATTGTTTTACTTTCAATAAAAGTTTGGTAATTTTATTGGCTTGTATTTTTAAATTCAGTATCATTAACATTATTGTGTTAAATTTAAAAAGTATTACAAAATCATTTTAATTACTTAATAAAATAATAAATGCGTAATTATTAAAAAGCATTTTCAGTTTAATTTTTGAAAAAGCTAGTTTTTAGAAGTGCATTCATAATTTTCATTTCGGTGTAACCCTAAAAATATTTTGCTATTGAATATTCTAATATTTAATGCATAATAATAATAATAATAATAATAATAATTATTATTATTATAATTATTAATTATTATTATTAACATTTATTAAGTATTACTATTATTAATAATAAAATAATGAAAATGTATAAATTACTATTATATAATATTCGCAAATAAAAAGCAATTAATATAATTAAAGCATAACAATTTTATTATTATTATTATTATTATTATTATTACTATTATTATTATTTAATAATAGTAAACATTTGTAATAGTGATAATAATAAAATTGTTATGCTTTAATAATTATATTAATTGCTTTTTATTTGTGAATATTATTATTAACATGTATTATTTAAGTATTATTATTGTTAATAATCATAAAATAATGAAAATGTATAAATTACTATTATATAATGTTCACAATTAAAAAGCTAATAACATTATTATAAAAGCATAACAATACTAATACTAATACTACTACTACTACTACTACTACTACTAATAATAATAATGAACATTTATAAAATACTATTATATAATATTCACAAATTAAAAGCTAATAACATTATTATAAAAGCATAACAATACTACTACTACTACTACTAATAATAATAATGAACATTTATAAAATAATATTATATAATATTCGCAAATAAAAAGCTAATGAGGTTATTATAAAAGCATAATGAGGTTATTATAAAAGCACTGACAAGCTACGCCAAATCGCACGCAAAATCGAATTCGATTTTGAGCGCGATTTTGGCGTAGCTTGTCAGTGACGTACGGCTCTGTGTATTACTTGCCGCTCCAGCTGAACGCACGTGATGGAGCTTTACTACTAATCAAAGTACCGGCTTCATTGACTAAACGCGCCTCACGACATCGTGCGATTAATCGTTGCAGCCCTAATGAACATTAATATATTAACAGTAATTTATTGCTATTATATAATATTCCTCTAGGCTGAGTTTTAAAAATCTGCAGTAAAAATGACTAAAAACACAATAATAATAATAATAATAATAATAATAATAATAATAATACTTTATATTTTATAATATTCCTCTTGGCTGGGTGAATGGAAAATGACCAACATAATAAAAAAATAAGTAAAGAAACAAACAAATAAACAATAATAATTAATATTAGTAGTAGTAGTAGTGGTAGTAGTACTGTCATTGATGGTACTTCATAATTCTGACAGTCCTATTTCTTAAGGAAAATTGGGATTTGTGTGTGTGTAAATGCCACATTTATTTGGTTTTGACTGTCATCTGCTGTCTGTGTTAGGTACTGCTGTAACTGACACTGTGATTTCATCTTCACAACGTAAGAACGTTTGACCCATTTCTACCTCCACATATATTATCACATGCATGTTACACTTCACCTTACAGTGGCTTTTTCTTTCAGGTCTTGAGGTCTCAGCGGTTTCTTATCAGAGCGGATGAAGGTATAGATGGTCAAAGCTCAACGTTGCTGCTAGCCTCGGGTATGAACCAGATAAAGGAGAGGAACTTAACATGCTGTCTGTGGTTTGAACCGTTCACAAAAAGACAGTCACTGACAGAGGGAGTCAGCATTACCTTTATCAGGGTAAAAGAGGATGCACCAGGATGTAAGAGTTGGGGTGGTTATTAAAAATACAAGAGATATTAATAAGCAGAGCGGGAGAATGTGCACAGACTTGCGTGAGATTGATATGCCTTTTAAACGGGCCTTTTGAGATAGATTGCCTCTTGATTTTATAATAACGCTCACCCCAACTGTTACATTAATGCATTGGAGTTGAAGCCAATGAAAGCTAAGGTTTTCTTTTTTTTTTTTTTTTACTGCTCTGGGATGCACTTACGCACTAATGCCAAAGTAATCACTGCTGCCGCAGTAAGATGAATGACTTAATCTGTTCTCCCTTAAACTAGGAACCTGTTCCTACCATATCTCATATACTAATGTATGACTGCTATGCAAATGAGTTATACACGATTAGCTATGCAAAAAACGTTTGCGTTTGAATCCCAAACATTTAGTCAGACATTTCAAAACCTGTTTACATCCTATGTGAATTTACTGCTTGATTTATTACGGAAAGGCCATGCCAGAGTACTGCTGTTAAATATTATATTCCTTATAAATACCATTAAAGCCATAATCCAGCTTTTACTAATTGAACCAGATGTGAATTATTCATCAGCTGTTCTCAGTAGTCTATTTTTTAATGTTTGCTTCAGGAGATAAATGAGCGAGCGTACCACGTCATTTTTCCAATAAATTTAGGCTTCGTAAACTTTCCCAGCACTTTGCTGACAATCAGGACTAGAACTGGTGCTGCAATAGTCGTGTACACATTCTCTGAACAGAAGTGCCAGTTTAGTTGATATTATATGTTAGCAAAAGTAGATTTTAGAGCAGTTCTGCATTGTTTTGTATGTATGTTAAACTTAATATATGAGAGAAATCTTTTATTGCTCTTCTTGCACTTGATGGTTGTTCTGTACTAGGGTTGCTCCTAGTAGGCACTTTAGCCACATATAGCCAATGTTTACATTACAGTCTAATGCGAACTTAAAGAGATAGTTCATCCATAAATGAAAAGTCTGTCATTAATTACTCACCCTCATGTCGTTCCAAACCCATAAGACCTTTGTTCATCTTCAGAACACAAATTAAGATATTTTTGATGAAATCCAAGAGCTTTCTGACCTTCCATAGACAGCAATGCAACTGAAATGTTCCCAGAAACTTAGTAAGGACATCCTTAAAACTGTCTATGGGACGTCAGTGATTGAACTGTAATTTTAAGAAGCTACGAGAATACTTGTTGGGCGCAAATTAAGCAAAAATAACGATTTTATTCAACAAAAAGTATTTTTGGTGCTTCGTAAAATTACGGTTGAACCACCGCTGTCACATGGACTATTTTAATGATGTGCTTATTACATTTCTGGGAACATTTTATTTACGTTGCTGTCTACAGAGAGTCAGAAAGCTCTTGGATTTCATAAAAAATATCTTAATTTGCGTTCTGAAGACAAACGAAGGTCTTTGTGCATTTGGAACTAAAATGAGGGTGAGTAATTAATGACAGAATTTTCATTTTTGGGTGAACTGTCCTTTTCCAAAGGAATATTTACAGATAATTTACTCACCCCCTTGTCATACAAGATGTTCATGTTTTTCTTTCTTCAGTTGTAAAAAATAGTTTTTTGAGGAAAACATTTCAGGATTTCTCTCCATATAGTGGACTTCTGTGGTCCAAAATGCAGTTTAAATGCAGCTTCAAAAGGCTCTAAAAGATCCCAGCTGAGGAAGAAGGGTCTTATCTAGTGAAACGATTGGTTATTTTCTAAAAAAAATGACAATTTATATACTTTTTAATCTCAAATGCTCGTCTTGTCTAGCTCTGCGTGAACTCTGTGTATTCCGGTTCAAGACAGTTAGGGTAGGTCACAAAACTCCCGTCTCATTTTCTTCTCCAACTTCAAAGCGCCCTACATCGCTACAGAAGTACCGACCCAGTGTTTACAAAGTGAATGTGTGAAGATCAAACGCCTTTTACAAAAAAAGATAAAACAGCGATATGGGACGTTTTTGAAGTTAGAGAAGAAAATTAGTTTTTCGACATACCCTAACTGTCATGAACCGGAATACACAGAGTTCACGCAGAACTAGACAAGACGAGCATTTGAGATTAATAAGTATATAAATTGTCATTTTTTAGAAAATAACCAATTGTTTCACTAGATAAGACCCTTCTTCTTCGGCTGGGATCGTTTAGAGCCCTTTGAAGCAGCATTTAAACTGCATTTTGGAAGTTCGAACTCACTGGCACCATTGAAGTCCACTATATGGAGAGAAATCCTGAAATGTTTTCCTCAAAAAACATCATTTCTTTACAACTAAAGAAAGAAAGACATGAACATCTTGGATGACAAGGGGGTGAGCAGATTATCTGTTCCTTTTTTTTTTTTTTTTTATTCTGGGAGTGAACTTCTCTTTTAAGTTAATCTATTCAGACAAATAAGATGACACCTTTTGAATATACTTGCCATAGCAATGACCTCAGAAATAGCTTAAAGCAATAGCTCAACCAAAAATGAAAATTTGCTGAAAGTATACTCCCCCTCAGGCCATCCAAGATGTAGATGAGTTTGTTTCTTCATCAGAACAGATTTGGAGAAATTCAGCATTGCATGCACTTGGATCCTCCGCAGTGAATGGGTGCCGTCAGAATGAGTTTTCAAACATCACTCCAGTCTGTCAGTTAAAGTCTTAAAAAGTGAAAAAGCTGCTTGTTTGTAAGAAACAAATCATCTTTGACTTCATAACCCACTTATTCCAGTGAAAATGTCCATCTTCTGCTGTCCTTTAACATCAAAATCCAATCTGTTTTGGACTGTTTTCTCTTCTGATTCAGACAAGGCAACTTTTTCGCTGAGTGAAACAGTATATCCCGGATAGATGATGTCTTGATGGATTTCTTTTTGACAAACAGTATTTCAAGATGTTAATTAATGTACTAGAGTCCTTTGAATTATTGATGTTTTTAATCAGCTGTTTGGACTTTCGTTCTGACGGCACCCATTCGCTGACAATCCACTGGTGAGCAAGTGATGCAATGCTAAATTTCTCCACATCTGTTCCATGAAGAAACAAACTAATCCACTATCTGGGATAGCAAATTTCATTTTTGGGTGAGCTATTCATTTAACCTTGTTCAACGTCTAATTTGCAAGTCTAAAAATACCTCAGTTTTGCCCAATTTATATTTTGTGGTCTGTTGGATCACAGCTTGTGAAGA
Source organism: Cirrhinus mrigala (assembly GCA_036247105.1). NCBI lineage: Eukaryota > Metazoa > Chordata > Actinopteri > Cypriniformes > Cyprinidae > Cirrhinus > Cirrhinus mrigala. The sequence goes on from CM070008.1 coordinate 13,215,680, forward strand.
ATTGACTGACATTTGGCTTTTACGCATGGACAATGTACAATCTAAACCCATCAGCCTAGTTCTTAGCATCTCTGTCCATTCATTTCAGTTAGAGCTGTTCCCATCTCATGTGAATTGTCTGGTTGGGCACATTTTCCAGTCTTGGACTGAGCTTTGTCCTGTTTTAAATTGTACTGTCAGTGTTGATCCTTCATTTAAATGGCGCTTAATCCACCACAAGGCTTTTACTGAAAAATGTTGGTCTCAATTGTCTTATGTTACACATGCCATAATGTTTGAGTTTAGTCATGCATCTTACTCTAGTTCCCTCAAAAGTCAGCCATGTAATTTATTTCCATTTTACACCAAGTTTACTTAGAGTTCTTCTTAATAAACGTGAAAAACGAAGATCTGCGGTTCCTGACTTTTCTTATTCAACTGAAATGGCATCTACTAATATAAAAATGTTTTTGGTTTCATGTACAAAGATGACATTTTGTATACTCAACAGGTTTGATAAAGACTGCTTTTATTGACATTTGTAGTGTACAATAAAGAAAGGTTGTATTTTTTCCTTTTCTTTTTGGCTTTTCATACATTGCAAATTTATTCCCATTCCACCCATGTCAGGTTTAAACAGTGTTTCATCACAGATCAGATCTATAGTATGCAAAACTGTTCTTTTGAACAGATCGTCCTCTGAAATGCTGTCAAAATGCAAAGATTTTGAGAACCACACGTTCTCGTCAGTTTCAGCATGCATGCTGTTACGCTTTGGGCCGGCCAAAAAAAAAAAAAAAATAATAATAATAATTACATGGAAATAGGCTGTAGTTAACAAAATATATAAATGTCAAGATATACTATGCACATCTAGAAAAACAATGACAAAGGTGGATACAGGGAGTAACAAAAGGCTGTTTTGAGCTGTGTTAGTGGGAAGACAATGCAGCCTTCATGTAATGCCATTTATTTTTCATGAACAGTCTGCTTCCAAAGCTGTCAGCGCTCTTCAAAAGCCAGAAACGCATGATTTATGTCTCAACTGTTGGCCAGTTAATAAAGGGCTGTGAGGTTCACTTCCTGTGGATCTTCATAACAGCTGCTGTCCTCATTCATCAAGCGTGGGCCATCTGATGAAACCAACCATATCTGAGTCATTATGCAAAACGGGACAATACGTTACCATCCCACCTTTACTTTCTTATCTGACTTAAAGATTAACTATAATTTGATTGTCATAGTCAAAATACTTGCTTAGTTAGCTAAAGAGGGCTAGCTAAAAACACTCTGCAGTCACAGTGTCTTTCTATCAGTTTTGATGTGATTGATTGACAATCTAGTTGACCTTTGAAAAACGTCTCAATGATGAACATATCAGCTTATGAATTTTTAAGGCAAAAAAGCCCTTTTCCCGTGAGATGTGACCCACAGTGCTATCCTGAATTTTTAAGAGCTCTTTACATTGGTCGTTTTCTGTTCCAGAATGAGCTGGCTAACTGTAGTAGTCATCAATTTTTTCTGTCAGTGAAAAATCAATACAAAAAGATCATTAAATAATGTCCTGAAGTGAGTGATCTCAAGGATTCTTCTATATGATATATTACATCAGTAAAAGAGACAACAACCTGAATTAGGGAATCCAAAGCAGGGCTCCAGACTAGCAAACGTAACTCCTAAAATGAAAAGTTTACAAGCCAAATGTCTTTTGAACCAGTAAACTGCAACCGCTTGAGAAAGATGCTGTTCAAAATGTGCAAAACTCATAACTGACTTGTAGTTTAAAATCTCATTTCAAATTCTAACTCGCAAACCAATTTGACACACATTAAAAATGACCGGTCCTTAAGAGTCATCATACTTGTATCAGACATCATTGCTTGCCCTAAAAAGGTGTATTTTAATGAAATATAAATTTCTCATTTTCCCTTTGCCATGTCCGTTAAAGGGCTCCTTATGAAATCATATGCGGACACACACACAAAAAAAAAAAAAACATTCCTGACAACATTACCAATAATTGCCAATAATTTTGACGCATTTGCAACTGTTCCAGAAGCAGTCCGAAGCCCTGCTAAAGCATATTGATGGTGATATTGCCATATCTATAAAAAGACATGTAAAGGTGGGGTTAAATTTACAGTTTTTCCGCCGGTTTTCACAGGCAAAGTCCAGTCATATAAATAGACCAATTCGGTGTTTGCAAACAGGGATGATGTTTTTGTGGGCGGGGCCTATCTGGTGGCAGAAAAAAACTGTTTTCAAGTAGCAGTCAATGGAAACCATGGAATAAAAAATGGTAAATTTGAGTTTATATTTCACAATTCTGATAAGAAAAATAAACATCATTCTCTCAGCTCTGAATCATTAGTTTATATCCCACCCCTCTAGGTTTTTTTTCCCCCTCAGAATTGACAAACTCACTCTTGGCAAGTTATAAAGTCTGAAATATGAGATATAAACTTGCATTTATGAGAAAATTCAGATTTGTGAGATAAAATAGGTAAATGCAAAATGTTATAGGTTTAGTTTTTCATGCTGTAACTGTAGGGCTAATATAACACGAACTGTATGTGTGAATATTTTGTGGACCTATTGTTTAAATTCAATTCAAATTTATGCTTTAAAAGTATTCATAGCAGGTGTTATAATTAATCTGTTCTTTTTAAACGTGCGTTTAGTTTAAAATGGCATTTTTAACAACAGCATTCTATAAAAATGATTTGCATTCCGATTCTGACATTCAAAGGCATAATACATTTTTTCTCTTATTCCATGGATTTTACCCATTTCCCTCCACTTGTTACCAGCATTTTTCTACCACCACAGCTGCAAGTGACATAACTGAGATGTCTACTCCAAATAAGAACCCACGCAATTGTGAATTTTTCATCTTCAGAACACAAATTAAGATATTTTTGATGAAATCCAAGAGCTTGACAGCAACGCAACTACCACGTTCAAGGCACAGAATAGGTAGGTAGGTAGTAATGACATTGTTAAAATAGTCCATGTGACATCAGTGGTTCAACCCTAATTTTATAAAACTACGAGAATACAAACAAAAATTAAAGCTGCAAGCACAGCTGAAAGGTCCCTCGCACCCAGGCTCACCACCATCTGGTGGCTTTAGGAAAACAGTGAACGGTGAGCAAAATGCATTTAAAGTAGTAAATATAGGAGGAATATGTCAAAGGCATTTATGTACCAAACTTCCTGCTGCCAGCTGGTGGCGCTATGCCTATAACTGAATATTCACATGTAGATGTCTTCAAACCAGGACTTTGATCAAACACATGAAGTTTGGTGCAAACTGAACACGGTATGTTTGAGTTAGTGTAAAACATGACGTATCCTGTCTCCAACAGGTGGTGCTATGATTATAACTAAATATGGGCCTTTAGATGTCTTCAGGCCAGGACTCTCACCAAACATGGGAAGTCTAGTGCAGCGTAGACATTGCATGTTTAAGTTACTGTAAAACAAGTCATTTCCTGTTGACAACAGGTGGTGTTATGATTATAACAGAATATTGGCCTTTAGATGTGTTCAGGCCAGGACTCTTATTGAACGTGTGAAGTTCGGGGCAGATCGGACATTATATGGCTGAGTTACAACAACTTCCTTTTACATGACGAAACATCAAACTTTTTAACGAAAACTCAAGATTTTTGCAATTTAACATTGCAAAGGGCTTTAGATTAGACTGACCGAATATAATGTTGATGTCATTAAATCTCTAGGAGGAGTTTGTTAGAGTGTAAAACATGCCACTTCCTGTTGCCAGCAAATCAAACGTGAAATTTTGGTGTAGATCGGACATTGTATGCCTGAATAACAACTTCCTGTTTCACGGCGCAACATCAAAGTTTGTCAGACTGCCACGGACACACCCTTCAACGAAAACTCAAGATCTTCGCAATTTAACATCACAATAGATTACACTGACCAAATTTGGTGTTGATCTGTTGAAATCTCTAGGTGGAGTTTGTTTAAATACAACGCCTGAAAATGGCAAGAACGCCACAAAACTTGGCGACTTCCGGTTGGGTTTCAGATCTAGTACCAGGGCATTTTTTGGTAAGTATTGGTGTGTTACATGTGTCTACCGAAATTTGTACATTTATGTGATACATAGCTCTTTTGTGGCACTTTGTTAAAATTTTATAGGTGCCACTATTGAGACATTTTGCCATACCCATATTAGGCGTAAATTTTCTTTTGCCACGTGTGCAAAGTTTCCTGTATTCGAGTATTCGAGCATGTTCAGGCCCTCAAAAATGCGAATCATTTTGAAAAAGAAGAAGAAACTGAGCAATTCCAAAAGGGTCCTCGCACCTCGGTGCTCAGGCCCTAACAACACATTATTCAACAATTTCTTCTCTTCCATGTCTGTTGACGCGTGTTTACAAGAGTATCACTACACGTACGTGTGGTGCTGCTGACGCAGGAGCCGGCGTTGTGACATATAAACCTTGAATGCGCTCGAATGTTTACAAGAAAAGGAAGACGTATGTGTTGTACTCTCGTGAATGTGTCAAAGACTGATATGGAGGAGAAGAAATTGTTGAATGAAGTCGTTATGAAGAGAAGTGGTTGAACCACTAAGGTTACATGGACTATTTTAACAATGTTCATACTAGCTTCTGGGTGCTGAATGTGGTAGTTGCGTTGCTTTCTATGCAGGATCAGAAAGCTCTCAGATTTCAGCAAAAATATCTTTATTTGTGTTCCGAAGATGAACAAAGTTCTTACGGGTTTGGGATGATGTGGATGAGTAGTTACAGAATTTTAATTTTTGGGTAAACTAACAGCAAAGTAACAGCATTAAGGACCCCAAACTGATAGCTGAATTAAGGGCTTGGAACCACATATGAAAAAACCAACCTTTCCTCATATGAATATACCATTCATCTTTGAATAAACATTTAAATATTAGTAATTCAATTCTTCTTTAATCCCTCCTTCTATTTCCTAATAATGGCTTAATATCCCGTGCACTGCATTGCTATTCCTTACACAATCCTTTATATGATATCATGTTAAAAACACTGGCAGAACATTATATAAACATGGGCCACCAAAAAGGTTGAGAGATGGGACGGGGATGGGATGCTAAATGCAGTGGCCCAAAAAAACATTTCATCCTCTATCCCGGTCCAAACCAATCCACTATATAAAAGCTTTATTGGACTGAGACCTTCAGTCATGTCAGAACCTGCCATTATGTGAAACTTAGAGTTGTAGTTGAATTCCTGAAGGCCGCTTGAAATTATTGTTGGATCTTATTGTCTTATAATAATAATAAAGCCTATAACAGAGGTCCATCAACATTCCTAATACTGTCCCATAATCTTTCCGCTACCATGCCAAGCAGCCTGTCTCTGAGGAAGCTACATCATTTTAGCTTTGGAGCAGTTTTATCTAACCAAAAAAACCAAACAAAACGAGGTCCATATTCATGAAATAAAGCATCTGGTGATTCATAAAGCTTAGAGGCGCGACTGAAGCTCATTCTTCGTTTCTAACTGAGGCCCAGTCACTGTGTACCAGAAACCTTCTCTTCTGTCAGTCGTCGTCACCATCTGGAAGTCTCCATTAGGTTTGAGCGTGTAGAGCGCCCTCTTGAGTTTGAAGAGCTTAGTGTTGCTACAACGGTTCTGAAGAGATCGAATTCAGGGTCGCCAACCCTTTTGACTCAACAGGGCCTATGGTTTCCACAGTGGAGTTGAGAGGTGAAGAGAAACGAACGAAAGAGAGAGCACCACATTCAGCGGGGCTGGGGCAGAGGGCGTCCCAGTGGAGATGGTGCATAGGTGGTATGGAGGACTTGTTCCTGCACAGCTTTCAGGCTCTTTGAAGTGCAAATGAGAGAGAAAGACAGCGAAGAGGGACTCGAGCTGGTGGGAGGCGTGACTGAGACTGGACGGATTCCCTCGTTTTAAGAGATGATCTCCAGGATGTAGAAGATGAGCTCCATCACCACAGGCCCTTCACTTAGCTGGCAAGCCCCGCTGTGGATCACTGGGATGAGGGCGCTGTCTAGATCGCTCAGGTACTGGGGGAGCAGCGGCTGACCGTTACTGCCTGCTAGGTAGCCCACCTGTAAGACATTTCAGAGTTTCAGACATTTCAGTTTCATTAATATTAAGAATGATAACTATATTAAGAATATAGCTGCAAGCAGCAATTAAGGGGCCAAGCACCACAGAAGCAAGCATCAGACCAACTGCAGCATATGATTTTAGTCAAAATGGCAGAAAAGTCATGGACTGGTAATATGATTTAATTTCCTATCATGTTTGACCAACAGGTGGCGCTGTTATCAAATTGAGGTGTGTTCTGTGTGAAGTCACAATGGCACACACAAAGTTTGATGTCAATATGTCAAAGCTTTGCAGGCGTAGTCTGGCATCATGCCTCAAATTTGTTGCATTACTATACAAAAACGGTTTTGCCTATTGACACGAAATCCATAACTTTTTGTCAGCACAGTCTGAAGATGATCTGACTCGATTTTGGTGAAAATCAGACAAACGGTCTAAGCGGAGTTCGAAAAAGTAGGTTTTCAACAAAATGAAAATGATCAAAATGGCAGACAGGAAGTTTGACCGACTATGGTATAATTGGTATGTATGTTGTCGACATGAACCAAGGAATTTTTTTGAGACCAGTAAGATTAGAATAGGTTAATGTTATCAAAAGTTACTAGCATTTTTGGAAATTTCATTATTAATGGTTAATGAACAATTTATTACTTTTGACCTATAGGTGGTGCTGTTACCAAATTGATGTGGCCTGGTCAGTGTGAGACGGCAACGGCACACACAAAGTTTGGTGTCAATATGCCAAAGCTTTGCAGAGATACAGCCTCAGATGCAGTTTGGCATGGTTCCAGCAAATTCGCTGATGTGGGAAAAACCATTTTATATATTGACACAAAATCCATAACTTTTTGTCTGAAGATGATCTAAGCCAAATTTTGGAAAATGACATTTATGGTTCAAAAGTTATTAGCATAAACATAAGAGGAACTTGTGGTGGCGCTAGAGACTCCAAACTTGCTATGGTTAATGCTGAGACAGTCCTCTATCAGTGTGCCAAATTTCACAACTTTCCCACTAGCGGTTCTATGGGCTGCCATAGACTTGAGCGGAAGAAGAAACGGAAGAATAAGAATGCCAATGGATAGCTTCGGTGCTTGGCCGCTAGCACTATAGCGATAACTACATTATAAGAACGTGCTGCAGTTTTGTTACCTAACACTTTAAACACTCTTTAACTCTTTAGAATTCTGATTCTCTTAAGAATTCTGAATTCTGAGGTTTACCCAAAAATCAAAAATCCACTGAAATATTACTTTAGTACAGTTTTAGACTGTTTTCATTAGTAAACAGTGCTTGTTCTGTGCATATTTCTCTCCTGATTTAGAAAAGACAACCTTGTCACTGGAGAAAACAGTATTATGGATAGAGGAAAATTAGTTTGTATTTACAAGCGTCTTAGTGGTAGATTTATTACAAACATACAGCCTTCCACTTCACAAGACATTAACTCATGGACTGTGTTTATCTTATTATTGTGATGTTTTTATCAGCTGTTAGGTCTCTCATTCTGACGGAACCCATTTACCACAGAGGATCCACTGGTGAGCAGGTGACATAATGGTAAATTTCTCCAAATCAGTTTTGGTGAAGAAAAAAAAAAAAAAAAAAAAAAAACGCATCTACATTTTGGATGCATACATTTTTAGCAAATTTTCATTTTTGGGTGAGCTATTCCTTTGAGTCAAGGAAAGGTGCCTCCTCCAGTCTTAAAGCAACATGCAAATAGAGCTTGTCACTGTCACCTGATCTGAGTCTAACGTGACCCGCAGGCCCAGTTTGGCCATGCCGTCCTCTTTGAGCAGTTTGAGGTGCGGGCACAGGGCCATGCAGAAAGCCCTTGCCATGTTCTCAGCGAGCCGGCTGTGGTCTGCAGGATCGCTCAGGCCATTGGTCTGGTCTTCGCTCCGCAGGAAGAACACCTAAGAAACAACACAACATTTGTTATACAAAAGAAAAAGTAGAATTGTATCATTTGAGACAGAAAAAGATATGCTTTTGTTTAAATTATAAAAGTCACTGAAGTCTAAAGATCAGTGGATCCCAATAAATGAACGATCCAACCCCATGTCAGCGCACGTGAATAACTGCTCAAATGTGATGCACTCACATCACTAGGTGGCATTCACACAGAATATGCTTCCATGTTGACAAAGATGCGACGCGGGACGTGGAATAGGAAAAACATGCAAAACGATGGGAATGAAGTTCTTTTAACTTTAGCCCCATGTTTTTATAATGCCGTTACATGCATGAGACTTCCAGAACAATAATTTACAGATAATGTACTCACCCCCTTATCCAAGCTGTTTGTGTCTTTCTTCATTCATAAAGAAATTATGTTTTTTTGAGGAAAACATTTCAGGATTTTTCTCCATATAATGGACTGATATGGTGCTCCAAGTATGAACTTCCAAAATACAATTTAAATGCGGCTTCAAGCAATCCCAAATGTGGTTGTAAATGATCCCAGCTGAGGAAGAAGGGTCTAATCTAGTGAAATGATCGGTTATTTTCATTTAAAAAATACAATTTAAATACTTTTTAATGTCAAACGCTCATCTTGTCCTGCTCTGCCTACACTCCGTGTATTCTGGTTCAAGACAGTTAGGGTATGTCGAAAAACTCCAATCGTATTTTCTCCCTCAACTTCAAAAATCATTTTAAAATCATCCTACATCGCTGCAGAAGTACCAACCCAGTCTTTTCAAAGTGAACATGCAAAGAAGATCAAACACCCTTAACATAGAACAATTATATATAGAACAATTTTGAAGTTGAGGGAGAACATGAGATGGGAGTTTTTTGACATACCCTAACTGTCATGAATCGGAAAAAAACAGTTCAGGCAGAGTAAGATGACGAGCGTTTGACATTAAAAAGTATATAAATTGTATTATTTTTATGAAAATAACTAATCGTTTCGTTAGATAAAACCCTTAATTCCCTCGGCTGGGATTGTTTGCAACCACATTTGGGATTGTTTAAAGTCGCAGTTAAACTGCATTTTCAAGTTTAAACTTGGGGCACCATAGCAGTCCATTATATAGAGAAAAATCCTGAAATGTCATGAAGACATGAACATCTTGGATGACAAGGGGGGTGAGTACATTATCCATAAATTTTTGTTCTGGAAGTGGACTTCTTTATTAATAGTCTACTGGTGTTATACCTTCAGTCATTTTGAATTTAAATTACCTTAACTTTTGAGGTTTTTTGAACAGCATTTTTTCTCATATTATTTCTTAACATATAAAAGACAAGTTTGTACATGATGTAAATGTAGTTCATGCATCTTTTCTGCAAAGATATTTAACAAGTGATTTGAGTAACATTCATATCATGTGATGCATTTGGAATAGAATTTTCTTTAACTAGAGGGTTAAGTTACTTGAATCATGCTGTAGTTACATATATAGAAGTAAGTACGTAGGGCTGGACAATATAGCGTAAAATCAAATTAGAAAAATCAACAAATCAATGTTACATACCTCTGTCCAACGGATGACTTTCCCATTGGCTTTATACTCCGAGCCATGGAAGATCTTAACGCTGGTGACTGACTCCATGGATTTCCCATCAATGGGGCTGATCACTCTGAAAACAAGACAAGTACATAGGTGAGATGAGAATGAGGTTTGTTAAATGGTAAACAGCATCTAACAAATTTGTGTCCACACACTGAAATTACAACTCCAGAAACTCTGTTAATGAACAACATGGAAATTTCAAACAGTCAGGACTTCATCAGGCACAATCCAGGGATGTTGTTAATTTATGAAGTAATTATTTTATGTCTTTGTACAGAAAAATACCATTTTACAAGTAATTAATGGGAGATGCATGAATCTATTGGAATTTGATGATGTGCATTTGATTAAGGTTTCAGCAGCACACTATTAAACCAGCCTGGATCATCATTTCATGTAAATGCTCCTAAATTACATTTAAGGGAATGGTATCATGCCAAATTCTCAGTTTTAGCTGTCTACTTACCCCTTGTTGACATTGTGGTCGTCATCAACCCACTGTATATTGACGTGCTCCTGGTTCTCCTCCTGATCAGCTTTCCCACAAGCAATACTGAAATCTTTCATCTCTCTCAGGGCTTGCCGTAAAGCCTCCATAGTTTCAGCTGTAATCTGCACCATCACGCCATCTGAGGCACACAATTTCAGCATTACTATAAGTAAATCTGCATAACATTTTAAATTAGACACATAATTAGAGTTGGTACAGAAAGTACAATTCTGCCCGACTGTGACTTTGGTCAAAAACATTAATGGGGAGATTATGTCCAGTTTAGCCATTGTTCCAGTGGGATCAGATGTCCTACATATAGAGAAAGAGGCTGCAAATGTCTTCTGTTGTACCTTCCACAATGCTGGTCTTAGCCAAGTAGCCTGATGAAGACTTTAAAGCCCCGCTGAACACAAAGAAGGAGGCCCCAGTCACTAAAAGAGGGATAAAAAGAAATAATACATCAAAAACATACTTTCCTCATGCAAAATGACTCATTCGCTTTTGGATTATTGTCATTAACTGCCCTGAATAGCATTTTACAGAAAGTTTTAGAAGCATCTTTAGAGTGAAACTCTAACAGAACTCAGGGGTCCAAGATGAATTTTGTAAAAGTTACTAAAGGGATAGTTTATCTAAAATATATATATATACAATACCAGTCAAAAGTTTTTCAACAGTAAGATTTATGTTTTTTTAAAAGAAGTCTCTTCTGCTCACCGAGCCAGCATTTATTTGATTTAAAGTACAGCAAAAACAGTAACATTTTGAAATATTTTTACTATTTAAAATAAATGTTTTCTATTTAAATATATTTTAAAACATAATTTTTTCCTGTCATTAAATCTACATTTTCAGCATCATTACTCCAGTCTTCAGTGTCACATGATCCTTCAGAAATCATTCTAATATACCGATTTGCTGTTCAAGAAACATTTTTTTTATCATCATCAATTGCTGCTGGGCAATGCGATTAATCACATCCAAAATAAAAGTTTTTGTTTATATATATATATATGTGTGTACTGTGTATATTTATTATGTATATATAAAAACACAGACATACAGTATATGTTTTGAAAATGTTTACATGTATTTACATGTATACATTTATATTCGTATAATTTATATTATATATAAATGTATTTAATATTTAAACATTACATATTTTTCTTAAATATATACATGCATGTGTTTGTACTTATATATACTTACTAAATATACACAGAACATACACATTATGTACACAAAAACTTTTATTTTAAATGCGATTAATCACTGCCCAGCACTACTATCAATATTTAAAACAGCTGAGTACATTTTTTCAGGATTTTTTGATGAACAGAAAGATCCAAAAATCAGCATTTATCTGAAATAAAAAGCTTTTTTATAACATTATACAGTATACCATTCAAAACCTTGGATTCAGTATAATATTTTAAAGAAATTAACACTTTTATTTAGCAAGGATGCTTTAAATTGATCAAAAGTGACGATAAAGACATTTATAATGTTATAAAAGATTTCTATTTCAGATAAATGCTGTTCTTCTGAACTTTCTATTCGTTCTTTCTATTCAAAGAAACCTGAAAAAAATTCAACTCAGCTGTTTTTAACATAACAATAATAAATGTTATGTTTTGTTTTTTTTGGAGCAGCAAATCAGAATATTAGAACGATTTCTGAAGGATCATGTGACTGGAGTAACGATGCTAAAAATTCAGCTTTGAAATCACAGGAATAAATTACAATTTAAAATATATTCAAATAGAAAACGGTTGTTTTAAATAATAAAAATATTTCATAATTTTGCTGTTTTTGCCATACTTCAAATAAATGCAGGCTTGGGGAGCAGAAGAGATTTATTTAAAAAAACATTAAAAATCTTACTAATCAAAAACTTTTGACTGGTAGTGTATATTAAAACAACAACAACAAAAAAAACGGACATATGTACTTACCTCATTTCATTTTAAACCTGTTATGAATTTTCTTCCGCAGAACATAAGGATAAGGACATATTTTGAAGAATTTTGGTAACCAAACAGTTTCAGTTCCCAATGACTTCCACTGTATGGACAAAAAGTCCAGTGGAAGTCAATGGGAACTGAATTTTTGGTGTCACAGAAGAAAGAAAATCATAACCAATTTGGAAATGACATGAGGGTGAGAAAATTACCATATATTTTTTTACATTTTTGGGTGAACTACCCCTTTAATTTGATTAAACATACTGTAATTAATTTGGTGACATCATTTAATCGGCATGTCATCCATTCATACATTATCATTCAAAAGTTTGGGGCTGGTCATTTTTTTTTTTTTTTTTTTTTATGTTTTTGAGACAATCTCTAACGCTCGCTACTTATTTGATCACAAATACAGTAAAAATAGTATGACTAAAATATTACTACAATTAAAAATAACTGCTGTCTATTTTAATAGATTATAAAACTGTAATTTTTTCCTGTGATGGCAAAGCTATTTCATCACTTATACTCCACATGATTGTTCATAAATCATTCTAATATGCTAATTTGGTGCTCAAGAATCATTTCTTCAACGTTGAAAAAAAAAAAAAAAAAAAAAAAAATATCTTACTGACCCCAAACTTCTGAACAATAGTGTACACACAGTAGGTGAAATCTTTGGGTGCGGCTTCATGGTTTCATTTGCAAATGCAAGTGTCCGTGGTGCACCTTTGCGAGGCTGGTGATGAATACTGATGGCCTGCGTCTGGTAGTTCCCATCGTCGTTCTGAACACAGACAAGATGGGAATCCGCCCGCTCGTTGAAGCACGCTCCCATCGCCAGCACATGCTCGTTGGACTTATTCATAGCCTTCATGAGCTGAGAAAGGAGAAAGAAAAGCTTGTCATGACTTTCCAAAGTTATGCATAATCCTAAGACTTAATTATGTTTTAAAGGGTTTAGAAGTCCTAGATGAGTGAACGACAGCCTGTAAAGACAGCAGAGAGTAAGACAAGGCACTCAAGTCTTTAAATACTCCCGGCTAGGTCAAAGGTCTGCCACTACAAGTTCTGCTCCGTCAAACGCTTTTCAAATACAAGCTAAATACCAAAAGTCTTCAGTGACTCGAGAAAAGGACACTGAGACGAGCTGTTGTCAATGCTTAGTTTGTTCCATGGGACATTTGGCTTCTGCTACGCTCGCTGTTTCACATAAGCCTCATATATGCTTTGCATGCATTCTATTTAAATGTGTTTAAATGCTACAGAAATTCAAACTCTGTGGCATGTGGTAGTCTTCATGCACCTCATTGTAGCGGTTGCTTGGTATCTTGATGCACGTCTTCCTCACTTCCATGTCCACCACCAGCCCCTTCACTACCGGCAACGTGTACTGGTAGTTACGGAAATCCTGTAGGCATGTAAAAAAAAAAAATATGCCCATAAATGACTTGACATGAGTTGATACTGACGTAAGGCATGTGCTAAATGCAGAAAAAGAAGTGAAATTAGAACACTCACTGCCAATAAATTCATAATGGTATGACCAGTCTCTCCAAAAAGGGGTTTTCTGAAGCGAACGCTAAATAGTGGGCAGGGGTAAACTGCAACACAAGTGCATAAGAACACGCTAAGCCACCAAAACAAGTCATGCTATTCAAATCAGCAGCTCAGAATAAGCTCCTTCACATTCCACATGACTGAAAGGCCTCTATTATATACTACTGCAATTACTGTAAAGTAGAAATCGTGAGACTGTGTGTCTAACCAGTTTTCATGTACCCAGATAAACATGAGACTAAAACCGTGAGCACACTTGCATGTCATGGCTGAATTGAGAAGCTCAGCGGGAAATACTTAGTTAATATATTCCATCTCCACAGGAGGCCATGCTTACGAATTAGTGCAGAGAAATTCTCTGTGTAAGAAGAGGGAATAGAAAGACATTTTCTGCTTGTTACAGCTCTTGTACAGGCATCAAAAAAGGGCCTTATATTCTCTATGTTACATACTCTATAACACACACCTCACCATGTCAAGAGGTCAAATATACCTACGGGAGCAATCAAGATGTTTCAATGATTGACGCATCTAAACCATTACACAGGCCTCAAATTCAACATCAAACCACAAACTCACATCGGTATTCCGCCCCTAGGCGGAGCATGAGTCGGATGGGAAAGACCTTGGCCCAGGGGGTCTCCCACTTCTGCACCAGGATGCCAAAGAGGTAGGGTGGGTTAGGCAACGGCAGGTCCTGCAGGGTCTGGAAAGTTGGGCTGATGTAAAGGAATCCGCCATGCTCCTTGCTGCCCAGGAAGCTCTGAGTGAAGAAGGAGTGGCCCAGGTGACTTAACACATTTCCTGCACAGAAGGTAATGTGGGATTAGATGAAGTTCTTCCACTGTGTTTTCATGCTTAAAGGGATAGTTTACCCAAAAATGAAAATTCTGTTATAAATTACTCACCCTCATGTCGTTCCGAACCCGTAAGACCTTTGTTCATCTTCGGAACACAAATTAAAGATATTTTTGATGAAATCTGAGAGCTTTCTGACCCTGTATAGACAGCAATGCAACTGACAAGTTCAAGGCCCAGAAAGGTAGTAAGGACATTGTTAAAATAGTCCATGTGGCAGCAGTGGTTCAATCGTAATGTTATGAAGCTACGAGAATACTTTTTGTGTGCAAAGAAAACAAATATAATGATTTATTCAACAAAATCTTTTCTTCCCTTTCAGTCTTCAGCAAACAGTCAGAAAGCTATCAGATTTCATTAAAAATATCTTTATTTTTGTTCATCTTCGGAACACAGGTCTTACGGGTTTGGAACGACATGAGTGCCAGTAATTTATGACAGAATTTGGGGTAAACTATCTCTTTAAGTAATTTCCAATTAGATTAAAAAAAATGTAAATAAATAAATAAATGTGCAACTATTTAGACGGCTAAACTGCTCTATATAACTGCCATAAATAATAATAAAAAATTATGGTACACATCCTACATTAGGCTCACAGGGAATGCAGTCAGAGTAAGAAGACATGGGAACTGTTCTGTAGCTGAGTTGAAGTAGGACTGGGTGACAAGAGGAGGATTGTGTCTGGAAAACCATTTCTGCTGAAGTGGATCCACAATGCCACCGGGGCCAGCAGCCTCATTTTACCTTTAAGAGCCTCCTGGCAGAACAGTCTAATTATATCTATGTAGGTCTTGCTCTCATTTTGTCTGGATCAGTTTACCAGAACAGGCCCCCTGGTGGAGGCGTATCAGTTTACCTGTGAGAGCCTCTCGGTACAGCTGGACGAAGTGGCTGAAGACGTCCTTGGGAATGGTTTTCTCATCAGGGAGGCACTGTAGAAGCACTACAACCTCTGCCTGGCCCACGGCATGCATACCCTTTGTTGTCATATACCAGCACTTCCTATTTACATCTGCACACAAAGATGACACAAAAGACTGTTATGACTCATGGGAATTGTGGGAAATTCCTTGGCATAGTAAAGGAAAGCCTCATGTTGCCAATTTTCAATTCTGCAAATGAATGACAATAGCTAAGACATACAGCTACCAGTTACGTGCAACTAAATGCTACAATGAACGCATTGCATTCAATAATCGCTAGAATTGTAACTAATAAAATTGGTGTTTCTTTAGCTTTGGGCATATTTACAAAACCCTTTAAATATGTACTGTGTGTAAATGGCTTATATACACTACCGTTCTAAAGTTTGAAGTTTTGTTTTTTGAACAAAATTGATCAAAAGTAACAGTAATGACATTCTTACCTGAAAAATGTTTTTTAAAAAATATGAAGTTGCATAAATGTACGACAGCGTTTTACTGCCACGTAAAAAAAATAAAAAAAGATTATGAGAGTAAAGTCGAAATATCAAGAGAATAAAGTCGAAATATTACGAGAATAAAGTCAAAATATCACGAGAATAAAGTCAAAATATCACGAGAAAAGTCGAAATACTTCGAGAATAAAGTCGAAATATTAAGAGAGTAAAGCTGAAGTTACGAGAATAAAGTCTTTTTCTTAATTCTTGTAGAATTTTGACTTTATTCTCATAGCATTCCGACTTTTTTCTCGAAATATTTTGACTTTACTCTTGTAATATTTCGACTTTATTCTCATAATTTCATCTTTATTCTCGAAATATTACGACTTTAATCTCGTAATCTTAGATTTTTTTTTTTTTTTAACGTGGCACTAAAACGCCGTCGTACAAATGTTTTCAACATTGATAAGAAGAAATGCTACTTAAGCAATTAGAATGATTTCTGAAAGATCATGTGACACTAAAGACTGGAGTAATGGCTGCTGAAAATTCAACTTTTTTAACATTACATTTTAAAATGTACTAAAATAGAAAAAAAATATTTGAAATTGTAGCAATATTGTGAAATAAATATTAAATTGCTAGAGATTAAATACGAGCGTGTGAAGAAAGAAAATTATGTGTAAAGAAAAATTAAGGTAAATATCACTTGTGAACAAAACATTTTGTGTTTCATTGTCATTAAGCTTTAAATTTGTCAAATTATGCAAAAACTGAAAATTAATTCATTAATATTATTTAAAGGGATAGTTCACCCAAAAATTAAAATTCCCCCATGATTTATAACATTTATTAAAATAACTCGATTGTATTCGTCTGAAAGAAGAAAGCCATATAGTCGAATGGTTTGAGGGTAAATCATCAAGTATTTTTTAAAATTTATTTTCTATAAGTCCTAGTGGCCAAACATGCCCATAGTTAAAGAAATGCCCATGAACAAATTCACTCCAACTAAAATGAAACCCTGTAGAGCATCTAGCAAGGAGTGGCTCACTCACAATTGACCAGTTTGACCATGGCCAGCAGATTGGCGTTAAGGACAAACACCAAGGGATCAGGGCCGCCCTCCTCAAGCTGCTGCATCAGCACAATCTCAGAAGGTTTTTCCTCCACAGCATAGTCTACAGACAAGACACATAATATCAATACTGTAACTATCAACAAATTGATCCATGACTCTAATCGGTTTCCTCTCATGGTACAACCCAGATAAAGAACCAACCCAATGAAATTCCTCCCTAAGCGTGAGTGGTGGAGACATAAGCAGAAACACAGATACATGCACACAGACAATACTCATATTTAGAGGAGTGGAGGCAGCTGAATGGTGAGGATGGTCAAGCACCTGTGATGTGGCCTCCCGTACCTCCTTTGACGCCTGTGGAGATGAGGATGGGAGGAAGTCCGTCCTCTGGGATTAGACTGAGAGAGCTGCCCACAGGGCTGACGGTCGGGGCTCCAGTGGCACGAACCGCCTGTGGCAGGGAAAGAGACACAAATTTACACCGTAACATAACATGACCGTCTCAGGGTAAGAATCACAAGCCTATTCCTGCAAGACTCCATATTACAGATTATTGACTTTGAATGAGATGAAAGCAAATCTTCACCTCAGAAGTAGTTGCTCCTGAGGATTTGTTTGAGTATTGGGACGCTGCCACAGGCTGTGTGGGGTTGGGGTTTGCCGTCTGCCCTTTAGAAGAGTCTGTAGCTTCCCCATTGGGTAAAATGCCATCAGCAAACCAAACCCTTCTTTGCTCTCGAGGAAGAGAACCTGGAAGTACACACACACACCATTTGAACAAGTCGAAATCAGTAATCCACACATTAACAACGCTTTTGGCAATATCCTAGAGTTTACCTTCAGACCCTGGCTGTTTCAGGACACCAACAGGCACCATGACAGTTGGTGGTGGGGAGCTGAGTGCTCCTGATGCCTGGGCTTGCTGCAGAGGGGGAATAGTGGAGCAGTACTCAGCTGGGTTGTTGGGATTTGGGCTCTGGTTGCAACCACCTCCCATGTTTTCCCATGCATGAGCTAAAAAGTAAGACGCAGAGTTTAAAGGATCTGGTTATTCACATATTAAAACTAATTTCCAGTAATTAACTGCTGTATAAATAGAAATGCAGCCATAACTCATGTTAAGTGATTCATCGTGGGAAATTTTGAGGTACAAAAACTCCCAGCCCATAGAGGGAAATTTATAACTATTCCTGTGAGTTTCAAATCACTCACCATTCATAAGGGCACGGTGGCAGGTAACACAAACCCTTGCTTCTTTCCTGTCCATGTACATCAGCCTGCTTTTCAGACTACAACAAGCAGCACAGAACACCTGGCCAAACACACATCACAAACAAAACATGTTTGCTCTGATACAAACAACTCATACCAGAAAATGAGACATAATAACAAATGACGCATAATAACAAAATGTTGGAAAGACTATAAGGTCATATATAGCCTATAAGGTTTTTCTGTAGAAAGACAAATATATATAGCGATGAAAGCCAAAATATTAAATGTCACGGATTAATATTATATTCAAAAGAGTAATCCACTCTTTTGTAATGGGGGATTAAAATGGCAATTTTCACCGGAGATTCGGAGCCAATTTACAGGGGTGTAAAAATAACTTTAGAAAGCTGGCAGCATCATTATTTTATTTTTACACAGAGATTGGTATATTACTAAAATCTGTTGACTTTAGCCATCTTTGTTTTATTTTAGGACAGTGGTGACAGTTCAAAAATGGCAAAAAACACTTCTTGTTTTTTTTTTGTGACTCAAGTTTCCAAAGAATTCTTAACATCCTTTTAGACTCTGGTTTTTAACAAACTTTCCTTCTGGTATCTTTATTTTAAAGACCGTCAATGATTCAGTTCCAGAGATATGGAGATCTTAATGTGGCTCCATGAGTAAATCGGTAAACTGTTCACATTTTCAGTGGTCAAAAACCAAATGTGGGTCATTTTGCATACAGCTGATACTTCTTGTCCTTTAAAGAGGAATATCGAAAGAACAAATAATGTTAAAAACAGAAATGTATCTCATGGTTTTCTACCAACACAATTGCATAGAACATACCGGAATGCAATAAATATTCTTTTACCAAAGTTTGCATGCCTGTAACTCTAAAATAATTACATATATTTTGATATTCTTCTAGATGCTTATTCTTAATAATCTTTTCTTTTGTAATCTTAATTTTAAAAGACCTATATAGTTCATTCCCATAGATATAAGGATTTCAAATTGTCGGACTTTACCCATTTTCAGTGATCAAAAACAAAATGTGGTAAAACTTTGCACACAGCTGATACTTACTGTGTTTAAAGAGTAATGTCTGAGGAATAAATCATGTTTAAACTACAAACGTATCTTGTATACTACTTGAGTTACAGGCATGCAAACAAGAAGTGCTTTTTGCCATTTCTGAACTGTCACCATTGGCATATAATGAAAGAAAGATTTTTAAAGTCAACCGATTTTACTAATAGACCTACAAACCTCTGTGCAAAAATAAATTGATGCTGCCAGCTTTCTAAAGTAATTTATACAACCCTGTAAAATGGCTCCAAATCTCAGGTAGAACTTGTCATTTTGACCCCCGTCTACAAAATAGTGTTTTACTCAGTAAACATACATCTGTGTCATTTAATATTTTGGCTTTCATTACCAGGTTCTCAATCCTGGTCTTGGGTGTCCACTGCTCTGCACATTTTGCATGTCTCCCTTATTTAACACACCTGATTGAGATCATCAGTTCATTAGGAGAGATCCGTGAACTGAACTAATGAGCTGATGATCTCAATCAGGTGTGTTAAATAAGGGAGACATACAAAATGTGCAGAGCAGCGGACCCCCAGGACCAGGATTGAGAACCACTACTATATATGTTTGTCTTTCTACAGAAAAAAATATACAAAATCAAACATTTGAGCTGGGGACCTCTGGTTTAGTTGACACACAATGACAGTATATGAATCGGTCATAACCAGCTCTAAGAGCAGAAGAAGTGATCTAGAACAATCACAGTTCTGTCAGAATAAACTATTTTGCACCACAGGTACATTTCATTTTCACTCTGCTCTTTCCAGCCCATATCTGTGAAAATGTCATCAACGATGCAGCAGTTTATCACCAAGGGAAATTAAGGCGTTATTCCAGCAGTCTTGCAGTTATTTTTAAGTGCTGCATCGACAACCATTTCTCCCTGAAGGATTTTGACAGTTTCACAGGTTTGGAGCTGCCCGACAATTACCCATACTTGCAATTTCGCTCTCTCATTCCAAGTCAGCGTCCCACTAGCTAACTCAATGCAGCTTGATTTTGGGCAGGGATGTCACACCTACCGACTGAAATTTAGCCCTCTTCTGTTGAGGGTCTGTCACATTTACTGATTAAGAATGAAAGCAGCGTGCAACAGACAAAACGAACGAAGCTTATGGGTAAAAACAGCCTCAAACTCAGCAAGTGGGATGCCAGTCTTAAAGTGATATGGCTATCAAAACGTAACGCAAACTTGACAAACTTGAATTCTGCTTGAGCTTCCAACTTGCTAGAAGCCAATATTTTTTTTTTTTCTTTAGAAATCATAGTAAAAGTCAAAAGTTTACATACACCTTGCAGAATCTGCAAAATGTTAATTATTTTACCAAAATAAGAGGGATCATACAAAACGCATGTTATTTTTTTTAATTTAGTGCTACCCTGAATAAGATATTTAACATAAAAGATTTTTTCATATAGTCCACAAGAGAAAATAATAGTTGAATTTATAAAAATGATCCCGTTCAAAAGTTTACATACACTTGATTCTTAAAACTGTGTTCCTAAATGTGTACCTAAATGATCCACAGCTGTTTTTTTTTTTTTGTTGTTTTTTTTGTTTAGTGATAGTTGTTCATGAGGTCCTTGTTTGTCCTGAACAGTAAAACTGCCTGCTGTTCTTCAGAAAAATCCTTCAGGTCCCAAAAATTTTTTGGTTTTTCAGCATTTTTGTGTAGGGGTGAAAACTTTTAGAATTTGAAGATCAGGGTAAATGTAACTTTTTCTGTGTTCTGGGAATATTTAAGTATCTTCTGTAGCTTCTGAAGGGCAGTACTAAATGAGAAAAATATGATATTTAGGCAAAATAAGAAAAATGTACACATTCTGTTCAAATGTTTACACCCCTGACTCTTAGTCTATTTTGGTTCCTTTTGAAGCATCAGTGAGTGTTTGGACCTTCTGTAATAACTACATACGAGTCTCTCAGCTGTCCTCAGTGTGAAAAGAAGGATAACAAATACATGTTCAAATACACAAAAATGCTGAAAAACCAAATAATTTATGGGACTTGAAGGATTTTTCTGAAGAACAGCCAGCAGTTTTACTGTTCAGAACAAACAAGGGACTCATAAACAACTATCACTAAACAGAAAAAAACAGCTGTGGATCATTCAGGTAACAACACAGTATTAAGAATCAAGTGTATGTAAAATTTGAACAGGGTCATTTTTATAAATTCAACTATTATCTTCTCTTGTGGACTATATGTAATTTTATGTGAAATATCTTATTCAGGTCAGTACTAAAAAAAAATAACATGCATTTTGTATGATCCCTCTTATTTTGGTAAAATAATTAACATTTTGCAGTTTCTGCTAGGTGTATGTAAACTTTTGACTATGTGGTGCTTGCCCATATCCAGTCAAAAGGCAGGGGTGTTGTGGTGGTTTTCAAGCATTTTGCTAGGGTATTCTGATTCCTTAGAAAAGTAACATCACACCACTTCTCAAAAAAGGTGCACAAATTAAGAAATCACAGCCGTGGAACAAACAAGTTACAGCATGTTAATTAAATACTTGGATAAGGGATTTGAATAAACTTGTCTTTAAAAAAAATACCACACCACAATAATGAAAACAGGCTTTACCTTTCCACAAGCCCGACAATGATGTCTTCTTTTCGTGAAGGTGAACTTGACCTCGCACTTCATGCAAATGGGCGCTTGGGAGTCAGGAACCCAAACAGGAGCCACTTCCCCCAAAGAGCCGAAGGGTTTCTTCAACTGCTGTCCTGCCTGAAGGTCATTGTCTGGACTCTCAGAAGGGATGAGTAAGCCCGAAGAGCTATCTCCATGCTCTCCATTCATTCGAACAACCCCAGACTCAGCTGCTCCACAAGATGCCTCAAGGCCTCCTGTCCTACTCTGTGGCTCCAGGTTCTTGTTCTTACCAGTGGAGCCAAATTCATTCTGGATTTGGCTCGAGAAAGGCTGGGGAATCTGCAGCTTTAGACTGACAGGCTGTTTCGGGCGGGCGCCACCGTAGGGAACGCTGACAGGCTGCAGCCGGCTGTTGTTGAGTTTGCCCATTCTGCCAGATTCAAGTCCTCGAACTGAATCACAACACTCTTGTTTGCTTTCTTCCATTTCCTTTTCCTCTGTCACAGAGTCCTCTTTTGAAGGGGCTGCTGGCTGGCTTTGTGCATCTCCGTGATCCACAACCAGGCCATTGGACAGGGACTTCTCCGCCCCTGATGATTCAAACTCTCTGTGCATTCCCTGGTCACTCTCTATCATTTTCTCTTTCACTTCCTGATTTGACGCCCAGGTGTCTTTCCCCCCACTTTCATTTTTAACCAGTTCACCATTTTGAAAGGCACCCTCATGATTCTCCCTCTCACAATCCAGTTCTTCACCATCATTCACTGGCTTGTGCAAAACTGCTTCCCCTTTCTGGGGATTACTTCCTTCTGAAAATACTAGATTACAGTCCCTCATTCCGACGTCATGGACAGTAGAATCACTGTCAGTCTTGCTTGCCTCCATCTTAACACCATTATTCAAAACTGGTGGCCCATTCCCACACTCCTTCTTGAGAACAGTGAAATCTTGAAGACCACCACCACTTCCTTCGTCAGTGCCATTCCGCTCATGGGGACCGGTGTCCTTAACACTTTGCTCATCTGTAACAGTTTGACTTGTCTCATCATCATTGACCGGAAGAACGTCAGTCCGGCTGCTAAGATCAGGACTTGATGGAAAACCGTTTTCCAGCACCACTCTGTTGGAGGACTTCAAGTCTGGCGACTGCCCATCAGTGCTCACCAGCTTGCCAATGTTGGGTTGGGGCAGAGGAGGACTGTGAACATCTGCTGGCCGTTCTTCACTCCTGCCCTCTGGCTGCTGCCCCTGTTTCCCCTCTAACCTGGTGACTTCAGCCAAAGAGGGGCCGTCTGACGTCTGGCCGTCTAGAAGCGGCTTGAAGCTGATAGGACTGTCCCTTGGGCTGAGGTCGGAGTGGGTCAGTGCCGGATTCAGGGAAAGGAGGTGCGATGGCGGGGCGAGAATCTGGGTCCACTTGGCATCCGAAAGAGACGGCGTGTCCGTTTCATCTGAAAGGATGAGGGGAGAGAGCTCATTAGCTTTCTTTTTGAGAAGATTGAAACAAACAGAAGATAAATTGAGAAATGAGGTCAGGCTAGATTGGAAAATGTTAAGGAAGTGGGCCAATCTGGTCATTGCCTTGGGATCCATCTGTCAAACTGACACATGAATGCTTTGGAATGTTGGGCAGGCATACCCTTTCTCTTACATACATCCAAGCGTGATCAAGCACACACTGCTCTCCCTGCTTTTTCGCCTTGAGGCCGTTTAATAGTTTCGAGTCTCCTTTCACCCCCATTAATCCGTCAAGATTAGTGTCGGAGAGGGGATATGCATTCGTTCCACCGTTCAGTGGCGACACTAAGAGGGTTGCTGTGTGCGAGGCAACTCTGTGTGGCTTTTAATGTTCTTTGTGACATACAGGACGAAGCAATCAATACATTTCAAACAGTCAATTTTATATGGCTCTGCACCAGGAGCTGTTGTCCACATAACCCGTGAACAAAACAACACTAATTGCAATATCCTGCTATAACTCAAAAGCACATGCAACCTTAACCTTGTAAATTACATGTGCTTGACTATGTGACACCAATTAAGCAGTGCTCAGGAAAATCAGGGAGAGACAGTAGCCCTGAGGGAAAATGCTAATTCAATTGACCCCATTTACACTACAGACTGCTGCCACCAGCACAGCTACCTGCTTGTGGTAGCCATGCTGTCTGCAGTTCAACCCAAGTGGCAACATCAAATGTTTTGTTCTACTTCTATCGGCACCTGTTACTCTGCGTTCAGTTCATTATGCTCTAATTCACCTGACTATGTGGGTTATCTGAAGATATGTAAATGTACTGAGACAGAGTATCTTTTGTTCGACCATTACCAAACAACTCTGACTATCAGAGCTTTATTCTGTCTTTTTATTCAAAGCATTCTCTTACCTTCGTTCTGTTCAAACTCATCCAGCACCTTGTCCAGGTTAAAGGCCTCAGCCTGAAAGTAATTCTCCATGGGTCAGGAAACTCCACCCTGCCAGGCACCGTGTGAACCTGAAAGTGAAATTGGCTTTTTTCATGAGCACATAAATACAATATTTTCCACATGCACCAGGAATACAGAATGCTAACAAGTTAAAACAATTAAAAGTACCGTGAACTGTGAACGTCTTCCAGAGTCTGGTAGTATTGTTGATTAATCAGAAAGTGATGCAATTTTGTGATGCTCAATAAAATTTAGCAAATTTTTTCTACCATATCAGTTAAAGGCTGATAAATATGACTTTTTTGTAACTTAGCAGTTTATCCACATCATCTGCAAATACTAACTTCTAACTTCCTGTGCTAACAAAAAGTGATAGTGACAGATTACGGCAAGTACTTATCACTCTCTAAAGATATTTGCATTTTACATTAACATTTTTATCCAAAATTTATGCAACTTAGAAATAAGGAACACAACAAGCGATTTATAAGAAGTGATTTATTACAGAGCCTTTTCCCTTTTAAAAGTACATGTCATGGACTACTTTATAACTAATATAACTATCAACACAGAACCCCAAAGCTCCTATTTACTTCTTTTTAACTTTAGAATTTGAACAATTACTGTAGGTTCAAATGCTCACTGATGCTCCAGAAGGAAAAATTATGCATTAAGAGCCAGGGGTATAAACTTTTGAACAGAATGAAGATGTGTATACTTTTCTTATTTTGCTAAAATATCTTTTTTTTTTGGGGGGGGGGGGGGGGGTGGGGTTGTTTTTCATTTAGTATAGTACTGCCATTCAGAAGCTACAGAAGATACTTACGTTTCCCAGAAGACAAAATAAGTTAAATTTACCCTGGTCTTCAAATTCAAAGTTTTCAACCCATCAGTGAGCATCAGTGAGCGTATGAACCTTTTGTAATAGTTACATATGAGTCCCTCTGCTGTCCTCAGTGTGAAAAGATGGATCTCAAAATCATAGTCATTGTTGGACAGGGTTCAAATACACAAAAATGCTGAAAAACCAAATAATTTGTGGGACATGAAGGGTTTTTCTGAAGAACAGTGGGCAGTTTAACAGTTCAGGACAAACAAGGGACTCATGAACAACTATCACTAAAAGAAAGAAAGAATAAAAAAAACACAGCTGCGGATCATTCAGGTAACAACACAGTATCAATCAAGTGTATGTAACAGGGTCTTTTAGACTATATGTAAACCTCTTTTATGTGAAATATCTTATTCAGGTCAGTACTAAATGAAACATAACGTGCATTTTGCATGATCCCCCTTATTTTGGTAAAATAATTAACATTCTGCAAATTATGCAGGGTGCATGTAAAACTTACAATCTCAACTGTATTATAGTATATAGTCATGTAACAGACATAACATAAAAAATAATCAGCTTGTCATATCGAAAATAATTACAACATCACTGCATCCCAAATATAAATGGTGACAGGTCCAAATAAATTGCACCATCTGATCTGTAATTAAGCTAATTAAGTTGAAAAGAAACATTATTCTCACCTGCCCAGAGGTCCTCTTCAGCAATTGCAGGTCTATCTGCACAAAGGCTCCTGATAGAGCCCTTGTCTCATCCAGTTTCACACACATTCGACAGCCAAATCTGAAACAGAACAGAATGATAAGACCTCAGTAACGACATAAAAAACAGTTTTAATTCTTTATGTCAAGCCTGATTCAGGCTAATGCTAAATAGATGCCTTGTGTTAATAGGTCCAAAATCTTCCAGCTAACCTGTTAGTTTTAAAATTAAAGCGCTTCCAGTACTTTGCTAAGCTTTGGAGATGGGTGCACACAAAATCAGGTGCACAAAGTTGTGGCTGACATTGCAATTAACAGGCTGTCACTGACAAAGTGGGTAACGTCGAAGGCTGGTCACACATAAGAACTAGGATTATGCCAGAGATAAGATATTCCACCAAGCAGAAGGTTCTGAAAGTAGCAGACTAGACACATTTTACGCTTAGTTAAAAATGCACATTTTGCCACACTGTCAGCACAAAGCTAAGAAGACACGGGAGGAGGGGAATAAGAAACACAGTCATGCAAACTGCTTAAGTGAGGTGGAGGAATAGGACTCTGAATTTGCATTTACTCTTTTTTTTCTGCTGAAACTAAAAATAACATCAGATATCACTTTTGACCAGAAAACATTCTGAAAGAGGGAATTAACTATAAAAGAAAGAATTCTTTGTATAAAAGAATACAAAAATTGTTATGACTTGCTCTGGCTTACTTCAGGTTACTATATTCCACAAATAACATCCTACTCTGGCTGGCACTGCTAAAGTATGAAAGAAAGTGGCAAGTTATGGGCCAGTTTGTGTGCATCTGTGCATGGCAGACAGAACAGTATCTTATTGTGTCAAATTACACCAACACACCATTACACTTAAACACTATTAGGAGTCTTGTGTTGATGAAAGCAAGCTAAGGAATGTGGGTGGGAGGTCTCATTCTTTTGTCCCAAATACCACTGTGCATATTTCTGAGAGGTACTTCTACTACTACAACTGTTAGTTTAGGTTCTTGAATTTGAGTGGCGTTCCAGGTCTTTCAGCAGGTTGTCTTCATACCAGTAGGTGTCAACAAGGGACTGTCTTTACAAGTGTCTTTCTTTCTTCAGTTGAAAAGAAATCAAGGTTTTTGAGAAAAACATTCCAGGATTTTTCTCAAGGTAGTAGCCTTCAATGATAACCAGTGGGTTGAAGGTCCAAATGACAGTTTCAGTGCAGCTTCAAAGGTCTCTACAGAATCCCAGCCGAAGAATGAGGGTCTTACCTAGAGAAACGGTCTTTTTCTAAACAAAAATAAATAAAATAAAAAAAGTTCATATACTTTAACGACAAATGCTCATCTTGCACTAGCTCTGCGATGCATATCTTCGTGCACTGCATAATCATGTTGGAAAAGTCACACAGTTAGTTCTTCGTCTGTGTACTTTGGTTCAAAACGGTAGTATAAGGCGAAAAACTCCACCTCATTTTCTCCTCCAAACTTTAAAATAATCCATCGTCGCTTTACCTTTTTTTTGTAAAAGGCGTTTGACTTTCTTTGCAAATTCGCCTTGTAAAAACTAGGTTGGTACTTCCGCCTATATCACGTTTGCATGATTATGTAATGCGTGAGGTAGAGCTAGTGCAAGACAAATATACATTTGAGGTTAAAACGTATTTCAATTTTTATTTAGTTTTATTTAGTTATTTATTTTTTAGAAAATAACAAATCGTTTCGCTAAATAAGACCCTTATTCTGGGATCGTGCAGAGCCCTTTGAAGCTGCATTGAAACTGCAATAGGGTCCTTCAACCCGTTGGCCACCACTGAAGTCCATTATACGAAGAAAAATCCTGGCAAAATTCCTCAAAAACCTTCATTTCTTTCAACTGAAGAGAGAAAAACATGAAAATCTTGGATGACAAAGTTTTTTCGATAAATTACCAGGATAGTTTTACTCTGGAAATATACAAATCCTTTAATTATGGCCAAAAAGGTCAGAATAGCAGAACAACTAAATCTCACAACTAAAAAAAATACCATCATTTCTATATCTATAATATCTAATATTATATCTATGGGGTCACAGAAGCAACTGTTGCACAAAGGCTCCTGACATAACAACATAATGTTGAACAAGGACATAGACATGGTTACTGAGTTTACTATTATGTTCTGTTTTCACTGTACCAAAGAATCAAGTTCATTTTCAACATCAATGTCTTCTGGGACTGTCCCTGTAATTAGTAAGTTGGAAGTTGCCAACCAAACTCTTTGCGCAAGGACTTAGGGAGTAAAATTCCCAATGCGTGTACAACCTACTGAATGGTTTGCACTTGTATAAGTGTAAGCCTTTAATTACAATCCGCAAGCGTTGCTATAGATGACTGGCAACAAACCCTTTAAAAACATGAAAGTTTCCATTAAACCACACTGTGACTCCACCCATGCTCAAATACAAAGAGCTTTGTTTTCACACTCACGGCTAATTGTTGAAGTTCAAGCTGCACTGCATAATGAACTATATACTGAATGTACAGTTCACAGTTAAACTTGGCTTCATTATAGTTTGTTTTAATTGCTTTTTAAAGCAATTATAAACATAAGATGGTTTTGGATACAAGCTGGTTGTGACCCATAATACCAGGCACCATACCTGATTAAGATTTAATTACACGGTAGATTCTCTGAATAATACATGCACAGTCAGAGTCAACTAAGGTGCTGTATTTTTACACTTGCAAACTTAGAATGAGTAATACGGTTTTACATCCAGACATTTAAAAGTCAGTTGCAATCCTTTTGGGATTGGCAAGAATTAGAATACCGTTTCAGCAACATGTGCTACCACTAAACTGACAAATACCTGAAGTAATCAGTGTGATTTTAGTAAAAAGCAATAGATCTACATCACAAATAAGGATTGACAGGGTATAGAGAATATAGATTGTGACTGTGTGACATAATCACCTAATTCTGTTCAGCCAATCTGTTGTTACATAAAGCTTTAGGGAGGGAAAGCCACTAATACACCACACCTTCTTACACCGTTTTGTATAACTGCATGAAAAGAAGCATGAAAAGTTCTTAATGTTCTTGACCTAACCCTGTAAAGCCTGACATAAATCAGTTTTTCAAAACCTTTAAAGGCAACACTGGGTATTAAGACTTGTATAGCTTGATATAACTTCAGTGATGTCTCTTACTGAAATATGTAGTAGAAAACCCATAAAATATTTATGTTATTTAAAAAAATTCACACTGTTATATTACATATTTTGAACTATTGGCGGGGGCGCCATTATTTTGATTACGTAAAACAGTTGCACTCCTAGGGCCCTACGATTTCCACAATGCGGAAAACGCAGACGGAATCACGGAATCGAGTCATAAAAACGGAATTTACTGAATAACGCGGAATGTCACAGAATTTGAAAGTTTGAATGAATGAATCAGAAGTAAGCCATTACACTTGAATCAACCCGCAATATGAACTAGTATCTGTAGATATTATGCCGCAAAAATACCATTTAAATGTGAATCCTGCATGTTCTGCGTGTCTCTGTTTTAATGAATGGAGCAGACAAGTTTACCATAGTCCAAAATATGTATAAAATGATGTGGATTTTTAAAATAACGTAAATCTTTCATAGGTTTTCAACTACATATTTTAGTAATAGACATCACTTAGGCTACGTTATAGTAAGCCATACAAGTCTTAATACCCAGGGTTCCCTTTAAACATTGAACTTTTAGACTAGAAGTTTGCATTAGGGTTGGGCAATATGGCACAAAATAAATTGCAGAATTTCAGATTCAAGATTTCGATTTTTAACATTTAACTGAAAAATGTGACTACAACATGGTCCACGTAACATTTTCTTTATTAACTACCTGGTTAAAAAATGTTATCACATTAATATCACATGTAATCAGCTGTGCCGTCATGCGGTAACATTTGCTAAAATTGTATTCAAAAATGTGATTCCTCAACTTAAAAAAAGTAAATAAATAAAATTGTGGCAAAACATTATAAAGCTGCAGTCCTTTACTACTAGTGCTTAATAAACAGAACTGCATTTGTCTTGCAGAAGAACATCGTAGCTGGAGCTGCTTCTCTCTGTTTATGTCTATCACGAATCTCGCAGGTACTGGGCTACTCCACAGCGGTTCCTACCTGAACCAGTCTAAAACAGTCAAAACATAAAAACTTAATATAGGTGTACTGTAGTGATTCAGGATAAGCCAAAATACACGTCTTGGAAAATGGATTCATGATTAGGGCTGTCACGATTATGAAATTTGGCTGATGATTAATTGTCTAAGAAATAATTGTGATTAAATGTCGATTAATTGTCTGGTTTAGGACACTGACAATAATGGCAATTATTTGTCTGTTTTATGGCTTTGACATACTTTTTTTTTTTTTAAATGCACATTGTTCATTAAATTGTTACAAAGGATTGTGATTAGGGACCAGAGTTACCTTCGGAGACATATTCGTATAAACCCCCAGCTCAATCTTTAGATTTTTCGTCTAATATTTTGAGAATCATGAACAGTGAATTTGCTGTGCCCGTACAGTATTTTCTGCTATCACGTCTATTCTGTCCTCTTTGCGACCGTTCTGGCCACATACACACTGCAGCTAAATTCGGTTGTCAGTTCACCTTTTACTCCTCAATCGAGTTCTGTATACACACAATTCAGTAAAATACGGGAGTGACAACCACATTAACTCCTGAAAAATACAGCTAACATTAGTGACAACCGCTTTCAGAGAAATGCTATGCAGTATAGAGTCCTGCATTTCAGCTGACTTTATTACGCCCCTAAGGCCAGGTTTCGGGCCAATTTTCACGTCATAGTCCAGACACGGGCCGGGAATCGGGCCTGTTTTAGGCTTCTCGTTATTGTTATATTTTAGACATCCATCAATTATGGTGATGAAAATAAATTGCCGTGCTAATGGAAACAACACGAGACTTCAATTTCACTTTCACTTTCGAGACTCGGATGGCGTTTAGTGTCTCAGCCAGCAGCAGTGCCTTCAGCGCAGCTGGAAGAGATCCGTGTTCAAGCACACGCAATAGACTGAAACTTGTCACAAAGCACCGGCAAAAGTAATTACAATGAATGTGTCTATGAGAAATAGTAAGGAGATATTTGAATTATTTATTAATAAATAAGCAAAAGATCCTGACTCACAATCTCCTCTCACCTTTAGGAAGAAATGCATCTTTGCAGCTTACATAATGAAAGAGTTTTTGTTTTCAATTTGTTTTATTTCATTAAGTAATAATTTAAACGTTCGTTACTTAAAAAAAAAACACAACTTAGCCATCACTTTGCCATTACATACAAAGACAACGGGTGTTTTGTCACTATTACTTTTTTCACAATAACAGATAGTAAACACGCGAAACGGCAAAACGTTGCTACGGTTTCCAAGCTGTCAATCATCGCAGTTAAGTAAGTGAGTCTAAATGATGTTGTCACTCCTGAAACTTACAGTGTGTACATGGCCTATATGAAAGCGCTGCCTTTTTTGTGGTTGCTAAAGGAGCGCAATAACCAGACGGTTATTTAATAATCGTGACAGGCATATTTATGATGTACTCGTTTATTATATACATTTTGTACGTTTTTAACACACACACACACACACACACAAAAAAAAACTTCATGCATTTAATTAATAAATTCAGAAAAATCATCCATTTATGTTTTGTATCATATTTTGATACATCAAGCTTGTATGGCTCATACAGTATGATACAGTGAGGCTATGGAGCTCATATTTGAGGAGGAAAAAGCACCTCAAATTTAAATAAAGTTTTTGGGGCAAAACATGTGATGCAACACAATCAGGCAAACCGAAGTTACTTAAAATAGTAGTTCTTACATTCACTTTATAAAAATCATTTAAGATTTCACAGCAAAACACATTTACCACAACCTGAAGGTGGAAGATTTAAGAATTATACTTAAAAAAAAAAAAAAAAAAAAAGACCTTTTACTTGCTAAAAAAAAAAAAAAGTGTAAACTATCAATTAGAATGCACAAAGCATATAGAAGATTGCTTTCAACAAGTTTTTCAGCAAAGTTTTGATCATGTTGACAAATTTGCATATCAAATATGATGCTATAGGCTTTATAGGGTTAAAAATATATTACAACATTCCTATGAGTTTTCTATGATAATTATCGGCACTCCCTGAATTCCCACTAAAACTATTCTCACAGGCAACTGCCTACATTTTATTAAAGTCATGTGACTAGATCAGTTTGAACTTGATAACATTTTCCATATTATGCAATGTTGAGATATTTCACTGTAGTTTCATTTTTTTTTTTTTTTTTATCAAGTACAGTCTTCCTGCTATTGTTCATTTTGCAAAGCATCTTTCTGCAGCACACTATGCCGTTAAGACTGGTGACGGGAAGCTAAGTTTGATTGCTTCCGCACTCCAGGAATGCTTTCGCTGTCACTTTCTTGCTACTGCCTGGATAAACTTTAAGGCCTGCAAGTGGCATTTCACCCAACCTTAAAAGTCATGCAGAACATACTGCAGCATAAATTAAGGATGTGTGCTCCAAAATCTTAGAAAACTACAGCTCACAGCTACTACTATAGTGTTTCTCACAATCTGCACATCACAGCAAACATCTCTATTACAGGATTTTACTTTCATCTACTCTTAAAGAGAATGAAAATAGCATCTGAGGAAATAGCTCTTGTTCCTGTGTCAGGTTCATATTTATAAGAAGAAGCATTAGAAGTAGCTCAGATGTCTTAGACAGCAGGGCCAACAACAGGGTGGCTAACTGTTGCTGAAAGAAGCAGGAATCTGTCAACCTGTCACTGGGTTCACTGGATTTCAAAAGCTTCCACTGCATCATTTCCTCTCTTCCTTAAAACATCTCAAACAAGAGTGGTAAGTCACACGTTAGAAAGCTGGATGAGTAACTTCAACTTCTGCACTGCAAGTGTTGATTCACTCTGACAAAACAAGTACCAAACCCTTGATGACTATATACTCCCAACCTTCCATGAAGTTAAATCTCTACATAAGCAGTATATACATTTTTACATTTTAAAGGCATTATGTATTAGAAAGCATTAGAAAATTTCATTTATATATATTCGTATTTGCAAACGAACTTCTGAGGTGTTATGCAGTATATGGTTAATAATGATGTTAATGTTGGTTAAGTGTTACCTCATTAACACTCTAAGCGTATAATTACAATACTGTGATGTAGTATTAAACCGACCAAATTGTACTAGGAGCCTATATAAAAGTCACATGTTTAACAGTTTCCTGAGGTTTATTCTGCAGTCTAAACCGTTAGCTAACTAACATTAGCCTGTCAAAAAACGCACTCCAGCCATTAACTTCGTGCTTCACTGCATGTGTTTACTAACCTGATTAACGTTACCAGCTATTTTTACACGCTTCACAAACCGAAGATATAAGATACAACTGCGTGAGCCTAAATTCATCTTTAGAAAGAAATACACATTAAAGAGTCACAGTTAACAGCTCCCCAATGATACATTTTCAGCCTGTTTTCAGACTGTAGGTAGTACTAAAAGCTGCATTCTTCTATAGTAAACACATCACAGATGTGATAAGCGAATAACAGTTTGTGGGTTAATCGTTTACTCACCGGTGGAATCCCCATCATCATCATCTTCACGCACGATTCAGCCATGAAACTCCCTGGGTAAAATCCAACATACTTCGTGTCAAATAAGAAAGCGACTATGTCTTTGACATCTGCAGGATATCTCCAGGCACCGCTAGGCCATTTTCCAGTGTTCCACAGAAGTGAAGGAAGAAGAAGTAGTTTGTGCGACAGCTCTCGTATATCCCTCCCCCGAAGATTTAATGGAGAAGGTTACTACGAACTGCAGCAAGGGTGGGACATTTTGGCTCAAGATACGCTGAAGTGGCGTGAGATTCCCACGCTAGCGGATTTCATTTGAGCCAAGATGGCGTCTGTTTCGTAACCTTGTGTGGTAAGCGTTTCACAGTGGGTGACACCACAGTGCTTCTGGATCCTGAGGAAATATTACCGCGGGGCGGCACCCGAGTCAGCGTGACGTCATTACAATGCAACAATGTATCATCTGTACAGATCAGATTCGCATTGACATTTGGCAAATAAAAATAAGCAGAAATAAACAGATCCTGTTACGGATCTTAAGCAGCTGGACAGTGCAAGAATTTCATTGACTCGAGATTTCAGTTTAATACAATTTAATCATATATAAGTAGTAGTAATTTATATTTACATAGTGATTGCTGCAAATGTGTAAACTTGTTTTTAGTTATAATAAAAATCCTGAATTAATTTATGAACTTTGCACCGTCTTTTATAATTGTACATTATTTGTTTTCATTTTCCACGGTGTATATTGTATTAAACTTTGAGAGCTCTCTAAAATAGTTCATGAATACTTAAAAACAGAGAGAGAAACTGCAATTTTGATTTTACTACTGCAATGCCACCATTAGCAAATATGTAGTTCTAAAATTGATGTTTATATATTTAAACATTTTAAAGATGTTTTAAACGTAATAAATAGAAAGGATAGCACAACGTAGTGTGAAAGGGAGGGTTTATTATCAACAGCGTAATTAGCTTTTTAGCTCTTTAGCTGAAACAAATAAATCAATGCAAATACGTGAGAGCAATGTCAAGAGAAAAAGAATGTATCTCTGTGCTGTTAGTAGAAATACATCCCTAGCCTTATCCTACTGTGCTATGGAAGACTTGGCTCATTGATATTAATTACATTAACAGTGATTGGACGCTCCAGGAAGGTTACCAAGCAACGTCAACATAAGACGATAAATATTCATGAGCTATTAACATTCGTTTCATTTCCTAGCCTCACTGTTTAAAGTGCGACACCAAGCGTTCATTGCGATAAGCTGCGTGCTGCATAATATTTTTTAGCTGATTACACAAGAATTTATATATATTTATACACATTATCTCTGTATTTGCTCTTCTTTTAATCCTTTTTAAACTTAAAAAAAAGCCTAATCAACAATTAATTTTTTTTTAGAAATAATGTTGGTCGTTCAAAATGTGAAGGAATTTTAGTTGTGGCTATACCATGCTAGTAGAACAGTGTTTTACAAAATTACCAGGGCGCTTAAACAAAAACTCCTTATTTTGTGGAAAACCCAGTGATGAAAATTAGAGAACAGCAATGATTGTAGCACGAAGAAAAATTACAATTAAAATTTCTGAAGGTTACAGCATTCAAAAATTAGTAGGAAGTGTAGAGGCCCTTGCTTTGAATAACTTCAGCACATCTGTGGCCTGGTGTGATCTTGGTCCACTCTGCTTCCACTATTCGGTGACTGTATGGGTTTCTTAGCTATATATAAGGAGATTCTGATAAACATTTGTATTCACCCTGCAGTGTATCTGTATAAGAGGCCCAACTCCTGCTGCAGAAAACATCCCCCAAATCATAACACTTCCTCCTCCACCTTTCACTGACTTCTTTCCCAAATAAATTAAACTTGCTTTCATCACTGAAGTAAACTTCAGACTATTTCTCCTCTCTCCACACAACATGTTCCTCAGCAAAGATTCTTGAGTTTTGGTCACTGCAAAGTGGACTTTCTCTCAAATGTCGAGACACTGTATGCTGAGACAGATCCTTAACCTATTCAGCGCTGAACTGACGAGCAATTCCAGCTGCAGTGTTGAACCGATTCCCTATTGAGATTCTCCACATTATCCTGTCCTCTCTTGAGTTTAATTGACAACCAGCCTTTTTGGGGGACTTGAATGAATTAGTGACATTGTAAATATGCAATATTCTAGAAATCACAGATTTGGAACAGCCAACTTCTCTTTCAGTCACTTTAGAATGTCTCACCATCATGAAAAGTCAGTGAAAACTGGAATGGTTGGCTTAGTGATGTGACGTTCAGCACTGAGGCTTTAAAGCTTGTATCAAATCTAGTGGCATATGCTGTTTCAAGACACTTATTGAGTCTAGTGAGTTTGCATAGAGATGGGTTGTATTATTAATAGCAGAAATATAGAAAGAATTAGATGCCAGTTGTGAATTAACTGAGAATCACAAGACCTTCAATATTAAATTTTAGAATCATAGTGGAGAATTTGATGGAAGAATGTCTACATTATAAAATACCAAAATGATGGCAGAAATGAAACTGCTATTAAACCACTGTACATGTTATATCAGTACCTACTAAAAATATATGCATGCAAACAAAGTTTGCCTTCATATAAGCAGGCTTTCAAGAGCTGTGTTCGACACTCTAATTAAACTGTTGGAGGTAAATGCCTATATATATATTCTTCTGTGAAAAAAAAAAACCTTAGAGATGTAGCCCCAGCTGTCAGTGGGACAGAAGAAGAGGATGAGCAGAAGGAAAAGCAGCATGAACACTGACAGATGCAGAGATGGTATTAATCAGAAACGTCACTACAATAACATGTTCAGGACATAGATTTACCAGGTAATGATACATGGACCTAATTTTCCTTGTCCTATGAGGACAGAGAAAATAAAACCTTCAAAATATTCATAATATTTATAGTTAATAATAGTTATTGGATTACACATAGTAGGAAATGTATTCTGACTACATTTTAATTACTTTTAGCTTACATGTGACCTAACTCATTTACCACATAGATTTGAACGGGATTATTGTTTATCATATTGATAGAAAAGAGAACGAAAATATATTCCATTCTTTGATGTCAACATCATCAAGTTCTTTAAACAGTATATATTACGTCAGGTTTTCCCAAACTGGGGTTAATGAAAGAACTGCAGGTGGTAATAAAATCATAAAAATGTAAAATTCAAAAGATAAATCAGTTTAATAGCCAAAAACAAATATTTAGGTTAAAGGGGTTCGGATGACAAAAAAAAAATGTTTCTGCATTATATGAACAAACATTAATAAACAAGAAAACAGCAATGGTCAAGGTTCCTAGCAATCTGTCAGCTATTGCATGGCACAATCAATCACAAGCTCTCCCTGATGTTCTCTCTACAGCTTATTTTATGTCTGAGACTGGAATTTGTTAAATAAATTACACATTAGGGTCCTACATTAGCACTACATTTAAAAAATATGATAATTAGGCAAAATAAGAAAAATGTACAAATCTTCATTCTGTTCAAAAGTTTACACCCCAGGCTCTTAATGCATTGTTTTTCCTTCTGGAGCATCAGTGAGTGTTTGAACCTTCTGTAATAGTTGCATATGAGTCCCTCGGTTGTCCTCATTGTGAAAAGATGAATCTCAAAATCATACAGTCATTGTTGGAAAGGGTTGAAATACACAAAAATAATGAAAAACCAAAGAATTTGTGGGACCTAAAGGATTTTTCTGAAGAACAGTGAGCAAACATTAAGGACATGTTGTAACAGGAAAGCTTAATTTTGAGGTCAGTGATTAAATGAAAATATATTTAAATATTTAGATATATACATAAAAAAAAAACAAAAAAAAAAACTCCTACAAATTATACAGTTTACAAAACTTGGGTAACATTACAAGAGAGGACGATAAGGTCTATTAAAAAAGAGAATACATTTAAATATTTTCTTAAATATTTTCACATTATGTACAATGTTTTGACTTGTGTCCACACTGTTTTGTGTCAAATGCATCAGTGTTACAAACACACAAAAAAATTGAATTAATGGTAAGGGTTTTTATTTTTTTCTTTTACACAATATTGTAAATACCATGTTCATACAAAATATATTATATACACAAATATTCCATAATTGTAACCTGGAGTGTATAAATAAAGTGACCTTTCCTGTGTATACACTGCACTACCTCCACACTGTCACACATTCTGTCGCAGTTATGTTCCATGTGCTATCACACCATGTAGAGTCAATTCAACCTTCATGCAGGCTATGAAATAAATAAATATAATCTGTGATATAAAATAACATTTGGCACTCACCAGAAACTCTTTTCAGTTCAGAACAGTTTGTCTGTTTTAAAAGTTCAGTGGGTGCATTTCAACAGGTCAGTTCCACTACAATCCAGTAGATGGCACAGTGTTGTCGTTTATGCATCTTGTACTTTCTCTTCTGTAAAGTCTCTGATCACTGGCAAAGTGCATGGCCCTCCATTGTCTTGAAGGTGGACCATTGTTAAAATTGATTGGGCCTGTCTGGTCCCATTATACAAGGTTGAAGAAAAGCCGAGATTAGAAGTCAGTTTTTTTTTTTTTTTTTTCATTCTAGCACCCCTTTGCCAGCTCTGCAATAAGCCACTCCAGCTTGCCAGTTAGCAGAAGCCCGAAGTGCTTCAACACCAAACCCAAATCCTTAGAGGGCTGAGCCAGACAGAGCTCTGCCTGGGGCCCTACCTGCTCCCCCTGCTGGACAAGACAAAGATGGACAGATAAGGAAAACGGTGTTCAGGCTAAAAATAGTCCTCGCATGTTGAAGCAGGAAAAAACAGAAAGGTTTCTTCTGACAGAA
This sequence comes from Cirrhinus mrigala, assembly GCA_036247105.1. Lineage (NCBI taxonomy): Eukaryota > Metazoa > Chordata > Actinopteri > Cypriniformes > Cyprinidae > Cirrhinus > Cirrhinus mrigala. The sequence goes on from CM070008.1 coordinate 13,254,006, forward strand.
ATGACTGAGCTACTTTTTTTAGATTAGATTATTGGGTCATCACTGAGATCATTGAAAACCCCAGCTTTGATTCTCACATGAAGTAGGTTAATTATGTTTTGCACATACATCTAAAATAAGCAAAACTACAGTCCAACATCTCCCCACAGTACGTGCTTTAATCTAGGAGTGGCGGTATGTATATTTTATCAGCAGGGCATGGCTGTAATGCACTTCAGAGAGCACCATGTTCCCATCATTCTCACTGGTCAAATATGTCGCTATCTTCCCTTCTTTCCTGGGGAAGGAAGGCAGAGGTCACCAGTACTCAAAGTCACCAAGATGACGTGACAAATCAACAAAGATTCCGGGAAGGCAGGATATTTTCACTAAGAACGACGTAGTCTAACAACCACATTCAAATATGGGAAAAATTCCATTCACATCTTTAAACCTCAATCCTTTTCCAAGCAAATTATGTCACCTGTTTACTTACGTTTTTTAAGTCATATGAATGTACATCTCACTCATTAGGTGTTGTAAAATTAAAGTACATTAATTTACTTACATTAAATTACATTAGATTTAAATCAACAATTGTAATCGAGTCTTAACATTAAGTAAAAAAACAAAAAAACAAAACAATAATTAAATATGATGCGCGCGCACACACGTATGTATAAAAGACATAGATTTAAAAGTAGTGCTGGGCAACGATTAATCGCGATTAATCGCATCCAAAATAAAAGTTTTTGTGTACATTATATATGTGTGTGTACTCTGTATATTTATCATGCATATATAAATACACACACACATGCATGTATATATTTAAGAAAAAATTTGTTTATATATTAAATATATTTATAGATAAATTATATGAATATAAATATATACATGTAAATATTTTCCAAAAATATACTGTATGTGTGTGTCTTTACATATACATAATAAATACACACAGTACATACACGTTATATAAACAAAACCTTTATTTTGGATGCGATTAATCGCGATTAATCGATGTCCAGCACTATTTAAAAGATATACATGTCTTTTGTTGTACAATAATTATTATTATTCCCCATTATTTCATTTTGGTAATTAAATTATGGAATATTTGCTAATCATTATATTACATATAATAATTATAAATATAAATAATTATAAATATAAATATAATAATAATATCATTTTGTGAAATATATAGATAGAATACAAAAAAAATAAATATTTAATTTTGGTAGATATTAATCGCATTACAAAACTATATATAGGCTATATTTTTATATTTTATATATATAAATTTACTTTAAAGGTCAGTGTAGTCAGGTAAGACTTAATTTATTGTAGTAATTAAATTATCATATTTTTTCTATATTATTATATTTTTAAATATTTTTTCTTCTGTTTTCTTGATTGTTGAGATTTTTACAAAATTATATATACAGTAGACTACATTATTTTATTTTATTTGTATTTTTATTTGATTTATTTATTTATTTTCTTTTTTTGTGAGGTCAGATGTTTTAGTCAGACCTGTGGTAAATCCTCAGCCCTCATTCTTCATTCTGCAAGTCAATATGAGCTCTTATGTGAGTGTCTCAAGAGGCTCGCAATGTGTCTGCATGCCGTAAGTCTCTGTGCCAGTATCTATCTGAGCCATGGCACAAGGTTGAACTGGTCATCCTCACCTCAATGTGGAGTAGTCTTACTACATGCAAGTAGTTGTTGATACTGTGCTCCAAGCGCTCCAGCAGAGTGAGTCCACAGCCAGGTTGGCTGAGTGTCCTGGCAGACTGCACATCCTGCGCAAGAGTCCCCAAAGACAGCAGGATCTCAGCCCTCTGCTCATGCACCTGGAACACACACACAGGTGTCTCAAAGAGTGTGTGCCCGAGAGCAGCGTGAGTGGGTTGATGCTCTAATGGAGGGAGTGTGTGGGAGTGGGCTGCATTGAACGACTCACTGATTTTCTCTCCCAGGTTGCTTTGTGAATTCTGATGCATGGTAATTTAATATCAGACGGCAGAGCATCTACAGCACTGCAGACTACCTGTAAAGAGAGTGAAAAGCACAGTTTATCAAATGTCTCACTGGTGGATAGAAAAGCAGAGATGTAGACAGCGAGAAGTCAGAGTGGCAAACTGTCAAACAAACACGGAGTCAAGTCAATAAGATAATGGAAGACACCAAGACAGAGGACGACAGCAGAGAGTCAAGTGAGACAGTTAACATGCAAATTGGCAGACTGACAGATATCTGTCAAGTGAAGTGTAGCATGCAAACATCTAATGAGGCAGAGCTATTAATGCTAAAAGAGTAACTTCATATTGATTCCTGCAGTTTTTTACTAACGTAAACACAAATATATGTTCGTGACTTGAAAAATTCAATAGATTGGAAGACATTTATAGCCCAGATTCAATAGATTGGAAGACTTTAATAGCCTAATTCAGTTGAAGGTTATTTGAATATGATTTGATTTAGATTGGAACACCAGTCCAAGTCAGATCTCACATGAATATCTCAGATCTTGTGCTTAAATTAAATGGCTCAACTGTCCTTGTAACATGATCTTGTATGAGTTACTATGGTGTAAGGTAAGAATTTAAACATTGTGCCACAGATAACATCCCAAAGGCCCAGGCACACGAAGGACAATAGCTATAACGATAACAGCAGAGGAATGATATCATTGGAATCACTTTCAGAATGATTTTTTCCAGCTGATTTAAGGCTTTCAGTCAGAATCTAGCAAGCATTTAGAGTGGAAAATGACAAAACTGCAGTTTGTGCTCATAATAAAAAACAACATTATGTGTTGGTGTGGACACCAGTATAGCCTAGTTATCATTACAGTTATCATTCTTGGTGTGAATATGTGTTGAAAGAAAAAGAAATCATAGTAGTGAAAAAACTATTTACATCTGAAGTAGATGTCAGAGCCTTACCATTTCCACTTGCAAGTCCTTCACCTTGTTCATCATTCTTCTGGCCTCGCTGTCACACACAAAGTCAATCGGTCTAGTGTGAACGTGAGACAGTTCAGAGGCAACCATGCTGAACACTACTACCAGCACTCCTACAAGACAACCAAACCAATAAGAAAATGTGTGTCTGTAATGTATTATGTAACTCTGTGGACTATAATAAATTAAAGTGGTAGATCCAATAAGTCACAAATGTGCAATATTCAATAAGAACATAACAATGGAGGAAATGAATGGGATATTTACTTCTGGAACTCAACTGTTGCAGTCCATCCACCTTATTTTGCAACTAAGCTAAGCAAGCCGCTATGGAGTGTTTTCACAACGCATCATCAATCGGCCATATTGGCGACACTGAATGTAAAAAAAAATGCCACTGAACTGAACTCGCAAATTTTGCTGATTATTGCTGCTGGAAATGGTCAATTATTGTCATGTTTTGGGCTGTACTAATCGGTTGGACCTGGATAAACATTTGGAGTACTATAGACTGCCAAAAGGAGAAATCAAGAAGAAGAGTGCAAAAAACTGTCTGAGGAACAAAAAGTGTTTGCGGTTGGCTAAACTTAACCAGTTTACTGTGGTTTAGACAGAATAAATTTGCAGAACAACGTATTCAGTAGTACATTGCAGTACTGTGCAGTCAAATGTTGGTGTCTACATCAGAGTATCTCCAACATGGCCGGACAGATAACTGACCAAACCGTGACGTAAGTGCAAACCCTCTATAGGTAAATACCTAGAGTGAAGTAAATGGTAAAATCTATAACTACACACCATTATTATAATTACTACAATACATTCAAATGTACATTAAAATACATTACATATTATAAGAAATACCAGTCTGTAATATTAGTCAGGCCACGCCTCCTTTTACGTTAGGCTAAATATAAGTTGGATAATGCTAGTTTATAACTGTTGTCTATGGCAATATGGTGTTACAGTACTTTGATGTCTTTAATATCACTCAAAACGGTTAACGTGCAATAAAAAGTACTTATTTTCGGTAGAATAAAACCTTTAACAGATTGCTAGAAGTTCAGGAGTCCCAAATTCCAAAACATAAACATCGGAACAGGTAAGAGATGTAACAATCTGAGACCGAAAATAGAGTTGTGATAAACTGTAGCTAAATCCGCGGTGTTTGTTACAGCGGTTTCTGTGTAATAATGGACTATTTTTAGCTAAAGTTTTAAGATAATCTGCAAACGATATTTCAAATATTTCATGTCCATGTACGCGTAGAAACAGCTGGTCATTATACTACACTCTAAAAAACGCTGGGTTTTGTTTTCTTAACGAAGCTGCTTTGTTATGCCTGTAGGGTCATTATGTTGCGTTATTTTTCCAGTGTTGGGTAGTTTTTGTGTAACCAGCTGTTGGGTTAGTGGCTGGGTCAATCTCACTAAACGCTTAAACTGTACACCCCTCCCCCTCCCTCCGATGTAACAGCCCAGCTCGGAATCACTTCAATTTTGCTGTTGGGTTACAGTCGGAGCGCGGGCTTTTCATTCTCTTCAGGAAAGAGCGAACCCTCAGCGCAGCTGATTTCTTGCGCTTCTTCAATGAAATTAAGGTTTGTAAACATTTCATTTACAACGTATACGTTATATTTTATACGTTTTGTTTGTCTATAAAATCTTTGCTGTGCTGCAAATTATTTTATTTTGCGCAACGCAATATACAGGGACGAGATATTTTGTCAAGTCAGCCAAATGCTTCAGCAACGGTCATGTCGCATGACAGAAATGCCTTGTCTAACTGATTTTATTCGTTGTAATAGTGATTCTAATTAATTCGGATGTTAAAACTCTGAACTGTTTGATTATGGACAGGTTCGTCAGTCACGTCACCTTTCAGCTACGAGTGAACGCGAGGCGGCGGCGGTCTGAAGTTTGCAGATTCCCCGGGGAAGAGCAGCCCATTGCTGGCTTAGATTTCAGCGACACACCGGCACGAGAATCGGCACTATTTTGGTTAAACGGGAGAACCGTTTAATACACGTCAGTTAAAATATTACTTTTAAATGTTGTGTTTTCATTTCTAAAATGCTTGTTAAACTATTCAATTTGTCTTATATTTTTGCCCTTGGTGGGTGTTTTCACTTATTAATAAATGTTCACGTTTTGATTATTACTGTTGCCTCTAGTCACCTTTTTTAATTTCCAACCTATTTTCGGTTAATTTTAAGCCAGCAATAGTAATTTTCAATCAATATTTGAGTTAATTAAAACATCCCAGCATGTTGGGTCGAATATTTAACCCAACTGGCTGGGTTAAAATAACCCAACGCTGGGTTTGTCCATATTTGACCCAGCGTTGGGTTACCAAAATATCCCAAATTGGGTTATTTTAACCCAGCGGTTTTTTAGAGTGTACAAAAGAGATATATTAATGACCTGACACAAAACTCAAATTTATCAGCATTTTCAAAATAGCTGCGCAAAAGTACAGTTTTATAGAGACAGTGAGTTTTTTAAAAGCTGTAGACAACATATCTTCACGACCGTGCCAGTTGCATAAACATAGTCATTATGCCAAGACTGTCTTAAAAACTAGTTTTGAGGTTAACCAAGTAATAATCTGTCTCTTTTTTGAATTCAAATTAGACCAATCTTTTTATTTTAAAATGTTATGACCAGTCTTGCAGAAAAAAAAATCAGTTGACTAACTTTTAAGAGTAGTCTAACGGTTTATGCAACCGGCCACAGTTCTGTAAAGCCATCATTCATGCGTACTTACTTAAATCCATGCCCTGTGACAACATGAGATCTTCATTAGCGTTGCTTTCCATTGGAGAGCGTCTTTTTTGAAGAAGTAACGCGAAAACGCCCACCGAGATGTGCGCTTCTCCACTACATTGACTATGTTCATCATGTGCATCGCCCCCACACTTTCTGACTTCTAAATCTTCCTTTCCCGGTTGGGACGTTTGTTATCTCGTCTCTGAACATGCCCCGACGTCCCTGCAGTGAGTCACTGCACACCGAAGCCAAAATAAGAGTGAGAGTAACCCTGAGGTTGTGTTGGATACTGATGCAATTCAAAACAAACAAACATGTAATAAGACTTTTGGAAACAGGTAGGCTGAACAAACAAAAGGAGCCCACATATTTTAGTTCAGGTTAATATTTTATTAGTTGATCAGTCTTCTGGTTTGAGTGGGTTGCATTCAGTAAGGCATGCTTTTTATGAATTCCATGATTTATTTATATCTCCATACATAGGCCTATTCAAACTTAATATTTTACTTTTACTTCTTGAATTTATATGCATAAAAAAGTACAGGACAAAGTACATTTACAGTATGCCTTTTAAAAATTTCAACCCACAAATCTTAAAATTTAATTTTAATTGTGCTTCTTTATAAGTAAAATCAAAGTGGTGCCAAAGTCACAACCTGTATTGATATTACTTCTACAATAATGAATGTATTTACTAATATCACAGAATATAATATAAAAATGTAATATAATTAAGTGTGTAGCAAGGTAGATTTCATGGCAATAAAAGATGTTATCAGTCTACCTTGGAAGGCGACATAATGATACAAACATGTTTAAAGGGATCTGTGTTTTTAAGCGTTCAAGGGCTTAAAGAAAGCAGGTGTGTGTATGAATCAGCAGAGCTGAATGAGTGTGCTCAGACGGCCTACTTTCATGACCAGCCTTCTGGTGTCTCTGTCCCTTTGCAAGTTATCATAAATATTTGTTTTATTCAGCTCCAGCATATCTCTTTGCCAGATTAAACACACACTCCACTTAAGACAAGCTTTAGTGGTAATTTCATTTTACATTTTTCAGGCTTAGCACAACACCTGTCACCTGTATCGCTATAATGTTTAAATGCATGCACAGATGTGTTACGCAGAAATATAGCAGGTATATCTTCCTAGCAGAACACCTGTTGTCTGGATTTGGCGAATGGTTGTAAACATGAGGAGATCATAGTGCATTCACTGTTTATTTGCTGCAAATGTGAACACAGAGCCAGAATGGTGATAGTTATGTTTAAATACGAGAGAGTGTTTGTTCTGAACATTAGAGCACACTGAAATTAGAGGATCTCACCACCCTCTCTCTTTCGCAGTGCAGAAACAATCTTCCGCTCAGTCACCCTGCAGCAGCCCACAAGTCACAGCTGTGAAAAATCAGGATAGGGCAAAAAGCCTTGTCTGCAAGCCTTGGAGTCGCTGTGATCACGACAAGCTTTAAACACCATCAGTAATAATTACAACACCTCACATGTATGTGGAACATGTTCCATGGTAGATTATTATCCCCTGTGTAGGTAGGTAGGTAGGTAGGTACATATAGATAGATAAATGATGGATGGATGGATGGATGGATGATTGTACAGATGGATGGTGGTTTCTATGTAGATAGACAGATAGATAGATAGATAGATAGATAGATAGATAGATAGATGATCGTACAGATGAATGGTGGTTTCTATGTAGATAGATAGATAGATAGATAGAGAGATAGATAGATAGATGATGGATGGATGGATGGATAGATAGATGGATGGTGGTTTTTTATGTAGATAGATAGATAGATAGATAGATAGAAGATCGTACAGATGAATGGTGGTTTCTATGTAGATAGACAGATAGATAGATAGATAGATAGATGATGGATGGATGGATAGATAGATAGATAGATGGATGGTGGTTTTTTATGTAGATAGATGGATGGACAGAGGGTGGTTTCTATGTAGATTGGTAGATAGATAGATAGATAGACGATGGATGGATAGATAGATAGATAGATAGATAGATAGATAGATAGATGGATGATGGATGGATGGATAGATAGATAGATAGATAGATAGATAGATAGATAGATAGATAGATAGATAGATGATGGATGGAAGGATGGATAGATAGACAGATAGATGGACAGATGGTGGTTTCTATGTAGATAGATAGATAGATAGATAGATAGATAGATAGATAGATGACCATGTTCCAAAAACTAGCTGGACTGCCTTAATGACCTTCTAGTAGCTGGTTTGTTGCTGGTCCGAGATGGTCTTGACCATTTTAGACCAGCTAGAAACCAACACATTTCAGCAGATTTTCCAGCAGGGCAGGGATATATAGACAGAACTTGTAAATATTCAAACGCATTAAGCACTTTAAAACTTAACATGCTGTCAAAATGACATCAGCAGTATGCACTGATGAAGACAAATGCGCCATCACATGGCTTTAATGACAGGCAATAGGAATAGAAGTGGAGTCAACCCGCAATAACTAAACCAGTGACGGAACCCGCATTGCATCACAGAATCAATTCCTGGCCAGTGCACGCGCCCCGGGCTCTGCCGGCTTAATTACTCCTTTACCTATCAGCGCGTGCAGTGCACACTAATCCGAAGCGTTTAGGTGATGCATTAACACCGACAAGTATGTTTTAAGGGAAGCGCTTGGCATTTTTTGAAGTTCAGCTTCCAGTCTGAGGCAATTTCTGAGACGAGCGAGAGGCATCAGCAACAGGGCACTGCCAATTCACCGGCGAGGACAATTATACAGAAAGTATCTCGATCGTCTAGACGAACAATTGGGACTGAACAGCACTGACGTCATTACTCGTTTTTGATTGCGTTGATCTAATTGTGTGGGGATTTCTTACATTTTTGCGTCATTAAATGGAGCGGCGTAGGTGACGTTTGGACTGTTGCGTTCAAGAGGAGCTCTTACCAAGACTAAAAGCCGGCGCGGAAAAATGTAAGTAGCCGCCAAAGACGAAATAGCAACCTGTTAAGGTGTCCAGTATTGCTGCCGATAAACTGCGTGTTAAAGCGCTTTAGAAGTCACTCAACTGCTATCAGAACAATCCGTTCGCCTTTATGCAGCTTTTTGCGTGTCATTCTTATTTCGAGGGGTTATTTAATCGACTTGGTTATCTTGTGGGGCTCAAGGGCACGGTGTTATTCGTGCAGGGAGTTAAACATACGCTTGATTCTCTTGTCTAGATCCTCTAATGAGGACAAATAGGCACAATTTTGTCAGACCGGCTCAATGTGAGATGATGTCCTATCGCTCTCAAGAAACCTTGTGGATTCGGTCGTTTATATATCTACATCCAATGTCCCTTCAAGGTCCTTTCTTAGTGCTGGAGCAATCTGAAGCGCAAAGAGAAAAATATCATTTATATTTGCATATACATAATTCAAAACAGAATCGATATCTGCACCTCTGCTTTCCCTTATGGGACAAATTCTGTTGAAATTGGAAATGGAACAGTTCACTTCTCATTCAGGAGAGCAAAACAAAATCTCATAACTTGGAGAGAAACTTTATCTCCCTAACTTGATTGATTTGGTATCATGTGGAGTTGATGAACTGCTATCAGTTCAAGTTTGATTAAAAATGTTGCAGGCTACTCTGTAAATTTACATATTATATGTACATATTATATTACAAGTATTACAGGATGGGATTTTGGTGACAATATGTAACAGTTCCTACATGTCATTCAGCTGTGTATTGGATTATAATAACCTATCTGAGGTATAATCTGTTTGTTGTAAGCTGTGCAGATGCCATACAAATGGTACACTGGAAGGCCACATGATGACTTAAAGTTCAGCAACATTGGCCTCTCCAGCAACAGTGACTAATAATAACTTGAAGACAGAGCACGGTGTTGCCCACACAAACACAAAACACCATCAGGATAACTCACATGACACTAATAATGTAGTAAACATTAACTAAAAAACAAACAAAAAAAAAAAAAAAAAAAAAAAATGCTATGTAGAGTACCTCAGTGCACATAACTGTTAGCAAAAATAAGAAGCAAACTTCTTTAAATGAAATCTAAGCAAATTTGATTGATCATAGAAGGAACTCTGTGAATTCTCCTTCCTCAGAAAATAAAAGATAAAATAAATGTAATTAAAATCATAATTTCAGTAATATTTTACTGCAAAATTGCCTTCTTGAATTTAATATAATTATCTTCACACTTTTTCTAAAAAACGTTTTTGTTGTTGTTGTTGTTTTGCCATATTCTACAGGGAAACTATATGTATTGTTTTTATTTACTATATTTTTATTGTATATGCAAATAAATTTTTATAGCATATGTTTTTATAGCACTTTTACATTAGTTTTCTATTCAAATGACATAATAGTGCTAGTGCTGTGCAACGATTAATCGCGATTAATCGTGTCCAAAATAAAAGTTTTTGTTTAGATACTACATGTGTACTGTGTATATTATGCATATAGAAATACACATACATGCATGGATATATTTGAGAAAAATATGGTATGTTTATATATTAAATATATTTATATATAATATTAATTATATCAATAAAATTTATGTAAATATTTAAAAAATATATACTGTATATATGTGTATTTACATATACATAGTAAATATATACAGTACACACACATATATTATGTAAAAAAAAAAAAAAAAAACTTTATTTTGGATGTGATTAATCGCTATTAATCACGATTAATTGTTGCACAGCACTATTTCCAAGCTGTATGAATGAGCTAAAACCATTTTGTTGGAGGCTAGTTATTGAGCAGAAGACAGCCACATACTATTGAGTTCAATGCACAGTGGGTCTTATTCCCTGTCTGGGATGGTAATGTACTTGTATGTAATCTAATATCGACCCTTGTTTCACACCCCCACTACGGATCGGCGTATCATTTTCTCACCCAGACCCATATTTAAATAGTCAATGAACAAGATGTTCTTTTGAACTCTTTCCGGCTTCCACAATTCATTAAAAGAACATTACAGAAAGTTTTGTGGAAGGTGCATCGAATTGGGTCAGTGTGTTAGCGCTGAGGGCGTTGGAACACCCAATTCAAAGGAATGTGCAATGGGTAGGGATGCTCACCTGTCCATACCATGTGATGTGTGTAGCCTTTGTGCACAAACATTAGTTTGCACAGTGCCATCTGATGTAGGAAGACACACAGAAATATGGTCTGTTTATTTACTACCAATCTTGAAAAGATATTATGTTTATCCAAAAATGAAAAGACAATATATTGAAGAAGTTGTGGTTTAAAACAACACTGGACCCAATTATGTATGAAAAAAAAACTTTTTCAAATTCGGAATGAAGTTACATTGATAAAATAAGGACAGAATTGTCATTTTTGGGTGTAGTGTCCCTTTAAGGAGAGGTGTCTGTGAATAACTGTTAAGCAGTGACATAAGTGAGAAAGGTAGATTACCAGATATGACAGTGTACTTTGCAACGATCCGTCTGATGACAGCTACAAACACAAAGACACAATGTTGTTTCTATCAGCAAAGACAGGGTTTTTGAGTTAAGTCTGTATGCATGAGCATGCATAAAGGAGAGAGAGAGCTTGAACACATATACACAAAAACACTGCAGTGTTGCAAGAAAACTGTCAGAATTCACAGTGATACATTCATATTTCATCCCAGCCTGTGCCCCTGCTGTTCCCTGAGCTGGCAGTAGACCTGTTACTGAGCCCAAAAGCAGCCTACCAGTCTCTGTAGGGAAATCTGTTTAACAACCTATTGGTTTCTTTTGCTCACTCCAAGGAATTCTGTCTTTCATCCCATGAAGCCTTTGAGCTGTTGGTGCTCGTAGGCCTATGCATTTCAAGCTTGCATCTATATTTAGTATTTACTGTAAGCATAAATAATATTAATGAGCTGTGTAATGAACTGCCCATTGGCTCTCCATAGGATTTGAAAGTGAGGATGTTCTGTGTCATTACGTATCTGACCCTGGACCACGAAACCAGTCATAAGTAGCACAGGTATATTTGTAGCAATAGCCAACAATACACTGTATGGGTCAAAATGATTGATTTTTCTTTTATGCCAAAAATCATTAGGATATTAAATAAACATAATGTTCCATTAAGATATTTTGTACATTTCCAACCGTAAATATATCACAATTGAATTTTGATTAGTAATATGCATTGCTAAGAACTTTATTTGGACAGCTTTAAAGGCGATTTTCTCAATGTTTTGATTTTTTTTTTGCAACAAACCATACATCAATGGAAAAAAAATGACCATTATGACTGGTTTTGTGGTCCAGGGTCACAGCTCCGTCTATTTAGAAGGGTGTAACAGGTGCATCCTAATTTCAGTTGAAAATAAACCAGCTCTATCATTACCCTTTTAGGGTTTTCTCTCATTGTAAATAACAAATCTCTGTATGATCAACTGAAAACATATCTGTTCCTGCCTCGGGTCATTAAAACTTAGTCATAAAACAGCGTGGTATGCGTAATCTACGCGTTAAGTGCTTAAGTTCACGGTAGTGCAAAATAGCGATTACTCACACAGCGGTAGAAAATACATCTATTGATTTTTGACAAACGAGTCAACAGGTATGAAGTGTAGTAACCCCTGTCTTCCCACACAAAGCGGGTTTTCAGCGCGTTATGGCATATATTGCAGTGCGCGGGAAGAGGGAAGAGTTCATTCGACAGCTGGATGTGCTGCTGGGCTGTTTTCCGCGGAGAAGGACCTGTTACTCAGTTCCTGCTGCTTGTTGAATTGCATCCCGGTGATCTTGTGGCTTTTGGGAATACCGTATAGCGTTTGAATATTTAATTCCCGCTGTATTTACCGTTATGGCGCGGGACCGAGCCCCTCAGCGTGTGCTTCAGTACCAGCAAACTCTGGTGAGTACTGCTGGTCAGCGTGATTCGCTTTTTGTATCGCGAAACCAGCTGTTTTATCCGCAGAGGTGCGTAAAAGTATGATTGAGCTGTGGGTTTATTTTAGTTATGAATGAAATCACCCTTTGAATTGCTTAGTTAGACGATAATACGTAAATCGAATGGCGAGAATGTAATATAGCCTAATTATTATAGGCCAGGAGTGTAAAAGTCGGTTGATATTTCATTTGTGTGTGTTGCTTGGCATTTAACAAACTTCTATGCGTTTCCAGCTAATTAAGTCATTTGTACCTTGATATAGCTGGTAATTCAAGTCTGTGGAGTCCACAATATCATTTGAAGCATAACTAATGGCATCATTTGCATTATGAGTTCATCCACATTTCAAGTTTAAGGGCATCATCAAAGTCCCCCCTTCATCCCTGTTTCATCCCTCCAGTGCCCCTCCTACTCCTGCTCTTGCACTTGTGGACTAAATGTAGATCCACTCTGAATATTAATTGACTCATGCACCAGTTTCCCCCCATTTCTGTCACATGGTGATTGACAGCTGTACCCTGGAGCACTTGACAGGGATATCTCTATATTCAGGCAGATATGAAGAGAAGGAGAACTGGAGAAGGACACGTTCAAACGGTCGGTATGGGGTACAGTCTCTTCGTTCTGCGCCAAAATCCCCAGCTTCACCCCTCCCACTAACATCCATCTATCTGAGCAAGTTTTTTTGCACTGTTATGACAAATGCGTTTGCATAATGAAGGTAGGCGTGAAGTGGCCGCACTCAGATCCATGTGTTGCATTTGTATCTTGTCTTTTTGAGTTCAGGCTATTTCTGAGCAGCCTTTCTCCCTGCAGGGCCAGACGAAATGTGTTCCACAGCGTCTATGTGTGTGATGAATGAAACTGGGACATTTTTTTTTTTCCGGCCCTCCTTTCCTTATCGGCGAGAGGATCAATACAGCGCTATACAAAATGGTGGCTGGAGACTCATGGTTTTATTCCCTTTCTCAACACCTTTCCCTTTGACCAGGGGTTGGGCCTCGAACTGATTGATGTCTTTATCATTTACTGTCCTCACGATGTGCTTCGCTGCGCTGCCAGACACGAGTCTGTCTGGACAAATTTGGCCAAAGGAGGATTAGTCTGTGTTGTGTGCTTTTCCATGCCATGTTTGTTTTTCTTTCAGTATGTGCACAAGCTCACTCTCTGCATTTTGTTGTCTATTAATTGAATTTCTCCAGGGATATTCCAATGCTTACGCTTTTGTGACTCACATTTTCCGAGTCTAAATGCTCAAATATGGCACTCAATACTGTCAGTTTTAAGAAATCTTGTCTTGCTCAAACCGAAACTCATGTAATTGCGTTGGTGATATTATCTTCTCAAAAGGACCCTTTTAAATGGTCTTGCAGGTAAGGGCATCACAAGCGCAGTGAGTCTGCTCTTCAGTGGCCTTTTGTATCTTGCAGCTCTCGATTGCACATACCCACACTATTTGCAACCCCCCTCCCCCCAACCCTCTTTCAAAGAATCTATTTCTCTCTAAACCTTCTCATCTGCACTGCCAGTACCTTTTTCTATATTGTTTGGAAGAAAGTAAAGGACCATGACGCTTACATTTCTGCTTCCTCAGGAGAGCCAGGTCAGATGTGTTTCCCTCAAGCTTTCAGCAAAAATAGCACGCCTGGGGACACTTTCCTCTTAGCTTTAGCACATGTCACTTCTCTGTGTCACTGTGCCCCCACTGCATGGACCGGTGGAGAGTCTCTGCTATCACCCTGTCTGATCATTGACAGCATTCAATCCATCAAAAATCCGTCCACCATCTCTAGCTGAAATGCTGCAGCCCTAGCAGGGGTTTAACATATGAGAGCTGGGAAGAGATTACAGACAGGTGTCAGTTTGGAGGCAAGCAGTGGCGGAAAGCTGGTGCGCTGTATTTCCATGGAAAATCGCACCGCTGTTTACTTGTCGGAGAGGATGGATAAACTGATGGTAATGCTGAAAGATGGATTGAGTAAAATAGGGATTGAGTGTGCTGGTGAAACTGGTTGAGTCAGAACCGACATTAGTCAGGACTACAAGAGCAGTGGCAATTAAAGGAATAGTGCACCCAAAAGTGATAAGTGATGACACTTTTTGCCATTATTTACTCACCCTCATGTCATTCCATATTATTTTTTTTTTTTCATGAAGCATTCTGTGAGATGTTTTTTCCATGCAACAAAAAGAGGTTGCTGACTGCAAAGTGGATAAATTGGACAAAAAGCACATAAAATGACTATTTTTTAAAGAAATTAATTTATCAAAAGTAGGTCTGTCACTAACGATTATTATGGTAATCGGGTAATCTGTCGATTATTCTGACGATTAATCGAGTAATCAGATAATTATAATAATTTTTTTGTAGTAATAAAAATAGACCTAAGCGAACAATAGCCTTTAAAGTGACTTAAAATACATATATAATAGCAACGAGGCAATAATAGTTAGTTTTAATAAAGTATCAGAAGCAAGTTAAACTGAATAAAATGCATTATAATGCATTATAAAAATTTACTGCAGAGGGCACCAACAGTCTGACGATTGTTTTTACACTTCAGAGTGTGATCTAATCCTTGTTTAATATTGACTCAACAACATTTAATTCAAATGTCCACTTAATCTTTGATATTTTGCCATTTCTTTACAACAGAAAATCTACAGCCACTGTAATTTCTTGAATATGGGGACATCAAGACGTGTAAACTCAGAGTGAGGGTTTAAACTTTAATTCTGAAATCGCGACGAACAGTTAGCATATTGAGAAAGATGATGTATTCTCCTGTGTTTGCGTAGGTTTATAAATGATTCACAGCATAAATGACTCACAACAACATGCAGAGATGGAGTTTGAGATGCTTCACACATGTAAATGATAACAGTTTGTGTAGCAGCATTTACTGTGAATGGAGCCGCTCTGACACACACATATGTAACCTACAGCGCATATATTAAACCTGCATCGCATATATTTATTTAATTGAATCGTAGTGCTTGTGAATTCTTAATAGCATTATGCTTTATTATGATCTTTGAATGGGTCTAATATGTAGAATGCGCCACTTCCAGTAATTTGCCAATTACTCGATGCAGGCAAAATGCAATCGAGAATTTTTGAAAATCGAATACTCTAAGAGAATCGAGGAATCGTTGCAGCCCTAATCAAAAGTGACAGTAATGGTACAAAACATTACAATTTTAGTAAATGTTGCTCTTTTGAACTGTCCATTAATCAAAAAATCCTAAAATTAAAAGGATATTCATTCATTCATTCATTCATTCATTTTATTTATTTATTTATTTATTTTTGAGTAACAAATCAGTATATTAAAATGATTTCTGAAGGATCATGTGACACTGAAAACTAAAGTAATGGCTCCTGAATATTCAGCTTTGCCATCATAGGAATAAATTACTTTTAAGTATATTCAAATAGAACATGGTAACTATTCATAAAGCACTTATTTTAAATTATAATAATATTTCATAATATTTTTAGTGTATGTTTGATCAAATAAATGCAGCCTTGGCATAAGAAAGTTCTTTCAAAAATAATAAGTATATGGCAGTTTTTAATTTCAGATGTCAGTGTCACAGATAATAGAGAATACACAGTTACATAGTGTACTTTTAAAAATGATTTGATATCATTTTAAACAGAATTTTAAACAGAATTTGATTGTGATACAGCAAGTTTGATCAAATTTAAATTTAAATTTAAAACTTTCATTTCAACTTCATTTTTTTTCTAATATGACCTTAGAGCACTTGGAATATAATGCAAAAGCCACATTGATTCTTTTGATATGATTATTTGGTCCCAATTTATATTAGGTGGCCTTAACTACTATGTACTTACATCAAAAAATAAGCACAATGTACTTACTGTGTTCATACTGTATTGCAAATCACTTTTGCTGCTATTGAGGTGGGATATGGGTAAGGTTAGGGACAGGTTTGGTGGTATGGGTAGGTTTAAGGGTGGCTGAAGGTGTAAGGGATGGGTCAACAGTTTAATTATAAACGAAATTACAGAAATTAGTTACAGGTGTAATTACATGCAGGTATTTTTTAAAATATAAGTACAATGAAAAAACATGAATGTACACAATAAGTGCATTGAATCAAATATCAAAGGCCACCTACAGTCATGTGAAAAAGTTAGGACACCCTATTAAATTCCATGGTTTTCTGTATCAGGACATAATAAAAAATTATCTGGTCCTTGGCAGGTCTTAAAATTTGGAAAATAAATCCTCAGATAAACATCATCACATGACATATCACACTTTGTCATTATTTATTTAACAAAAATAAAGCCAAGATGGAAAAGCCATGTGTGACAAAGTTAGAACACCCTATAATTCAACTGCATGTAGATCCACTTTTAGCAGCAATAACTTGAAGCATTCATTTTCTGTGTGACTTTATTCAGTCTCTCACATCGTTCTGGAAAAATTTGGACCACTCTTCTTTTCAACGTTGCTCCAGGTTATTGAGGTTTGTGGGCATTTGCTTATGCACAGCTCTTACCACAGCATTTGAGTCAGGATGAGCTCTGGACTTTGACTGGGCTATTGCAACACCTTGATTCTTTTCTTTCCAGCCTTTCTGTTGTAGATTTACTGGTGTGCTTGGGATCATTGTCCTGTTGCATGACCCAAATTTGGCCCAACTTTAGATGTCGGACAGATGCCCTCGCATTTGACTCTAGAATACTTTGATATCCAGAGGAGTTCATGGCCAACTCAATGACTGTGAGGTGCCCAGGTCCTGTGGCTACAAAACAAGCCCAAAATTATCAGCCCTCCTCCAGCATGCTTGTCTTTTGGTATGAGGTGTTTGTGCTGATATGCTCTTTAGGTTTTCACCAAACTTGGCGCTGTGCATTATGGCCAAACATCTCCACTTCGGTCTTGTCTGTTCAAAGGACATTATTCTAGAAGACGTGTGCTTTGTTCAGATGCAACTTTGCAGACCTAAACTGTGCTGCAATGTTTTTTTTTTTGATAGAAGATGCTTTCTTCTGCCAAGCCTTCCAAACATGCCATTTTTGTCCCATATTTTTCTAATGGTATTGTCATGAACTTTATCATTTAACATGTTAACTGAGGCCTGTAGAGTCTGAGGTGTAGTTCTTGGGTTGTCTGCCATTTCTCTGAGCTTTACACGGTCTGATCTTGGGGTGAATTTTCTGGGACGTCCACTCCTGGAAGGAGAGTTCTTTTAAATGTCTTCTACTTGTGAATAAACTTCAAATTGTTTGGAAATGGCCATATTACCCTTCTCAGATTGACGGCAGCAACAATTGCTTCTCTAAGATGATTGCTGATGTCTTACCTCCTTGGCATTGTGTTAACACACACCTGAAGGCTCCAGACCAGCAAACTGACAAAGCTTATGCTTTTATAGAGGTGCTCAGACTTGCTGATGATCAGTTAATAAAAGGTATCTGATTAGCAGTGCTTGACTGTTATTTACCCTAACTTTGTCACACATGGCTTTTCCATTTTGGCTTTATTTTTGTTCAGTAAACAATGACACGGTGCAATTTGTCATGTGTTGTTGTTCATCTGAGGTTTTATTTTCGAAATTTTAAGACCAGCCAAAGACTAACTTTTTCACATGACTGTAATATAAAGTGGAGGCGATTATTTTTATCTTGAAGCTTTACTAACACCTCCTTTTGTGTTTTGTGGAATGAAATAGATTGGTATGAGAAGTAAGTGGGTAAATGGCACTTTTCATTTTTGTATGAACAAACCTCGCCTCAGATTTAGCAGCGAAGATATATGACCCTTGCTTTTGACCTTTAAGTGTGTGTTTCAGAATTGAGGATGTATAAGAACAGATGTTTTAGACAGCTTTCCAATGTCCTCCATCAAGGGGAGTTGGATTTCGGCCACCGATGAGATCAAAGACTGTAGATGTGCAGAGGACACAAGTCCTATGATGTGACATCAGCCTCCACACACATCTCCAGCATGGTGCATGCAGTCACAGACATGTGATTACGCTTTTAGCACCACTAGGGGATCTTTACGGTGCAGTTACTAAAGCAGAAAGATGCTAATGACCTCACACTTTACCCACAAACCATGGTGGGAAGTCTCTAACAACCAGTGGTACTGCCTGCGGTTTGGTCATGCATGCACGTAAATTGATCAGCAGTGTTCATATGCTCTTGGATAAATGATATGCGAAATAGATATGCTATTCATCACTCAGCGAGATGATTTGACTACCCCTTATGATTTTTTTTTTTCTCAAATGAAGCGATGAATAACCTTAAGTAGGCAAGGCAACAGCTCTAATGACAGCCATATCTACCTGATTGCAAAATGGATTAAAGAAGGCAGTTTAATCTCACATCAGCTTTTAGTCGCATGATCTCCATCCAAGCATCTGAAACACCATTTGGCCCTGAACCACTATAATTTAATACAACACCTCAGGTAAATTTATTACACAATTCTTTAATATTCTTCATTCTGGCTCAATGTCAAATCGGGCCACACCAGGTGCGCTGGATCGCAGAGTAGTTATTAGTGTAATGGGATCATTGCCTCGATTCTTTATTTTTCCTAAGAAGGGATGTTTGTGAAAACAGGAGGAGCTGTGGTTGCTGACAGAGGTTGTTTTCATGCATCTTCTGGCTCTGTTAAATGCTAATCCAATACATCCTTTTCCTTACTTTTCCCATTATATATATTGAAGAAGGTCTGACATGGAGGAGCTAAAACTTGTGCAGTATCTTAATAAGATTGTTTGTAGAGATGTGACATCAATGCCCTGACTAGGGGAAAGAATTTGCACAAAAAGGCTTGATAACACCCTATCAAGAATATGTGCAAATTAGATTTTTAAAGCCAGGAGCTGAGGTAGGCTTTAGTTTATGGAAAGATCTTGAGAGAAGTTTCCACCTTGTTTTCACTACAAGCTAAATTTAGAGCTGTATTTACACTACCTTTCACAACTTTGGGGTTTGGTCATTTTTTTTTTTTTTTTTTTTTTATTTATGGCTGTCATTAATGATTATTTTGGTCACTGAGTAATCGGTCGATTATTCTGACGATTAATCGAGTAATCAGATAATTATAATGATTTTTTTGTGGTAATAAAAATAGCGGCCACACTTTATTTTAAGGTCCAGTTCTCACTATTAACAAACAATTAACTATGGGTTTTGCCTCAACAAACTCCTATTTTGCTGCTTATTAATAGTTAGTAAGGTAGTTGTTAAGTTCAGGTACTGGGTAGGATTAGGGATGCAGAATATGGTCATGCAGAATAGGTTCTTTATAAGTACTAATAAACAGCCAATATGTTAATAATAGGCATGCTAATAAGTAACTACTTAATAGTGAGAATTGTTCCCTATACTGAAGTGTTACCAAAATAGCAAAACATTGCCTTTAAAATGACTTAAAATACATATATAATAGCAATGAGGCAATGATAATCAGTTCAAATAAAGTATCAAAGGCAAGTAATCTTATGGTTTTATTAAACAAAACTGTTAAAATACATAATGTATTATCAACAATACAGGCCTGACGACTGTTTTTACACTTTACTGCGATCTAGTCCTTGTTTCATATTGACTAAACAACATTTAATTTAAATGTCCTAATAATCATTAATATGACAGAAATGCTACAGCCTTGAGTTTGCCTAATGTATGTGTGTGTACTTTGTGTAATTTTTATGCATATATAAATACAAGCACATTCATGTATATATTGAAGAAATATTTACAAGTATATGTATTTATTATAATTTTCATAGAATTTATGTTATATATAAATACAAATATTTTGTACATAACATATTTCTCTTAAATATATACATTAATTTGTGTGTATTTCTATATACATAATAATTACACACAGTAAACTCAAACTTTTATTTTGTATGCGATTAATCATGATTAATCATTTGCCAGCCCTAACAGCCACTGTCATTTCTTAAATATGTGTACATCAAAACGTGTAAACTCAGAGTAACTTTTATTTTGAAATCGTGATGAACAGTTAACATGTTTAGAAAATTGATGTATTTTCCTGTGTTTGCATAGGTTTATAAACGATTTACCTTACAAATCTGATGAAAGATAGTGTATGCTGCGCCCCCAGATGAACTTTAATAAACCCAAACTCCCAGCAATATGCAGAGATGGAGTTTGAAACGCTCCAGGCATGTAAATAATAACTGTTTGTGTGGTTCAGCATTTACTGTAAATGGAGCCGATCTGACATGCACGTATGTAAGTGTTTGTGAATTCACAATAGCATTATGCTTTTTTTGTGGTTTTAGCATATCATGCAGCCTTGGAAAGTGGTCTAATAATGCTTTTCATCAATTCATGTGCCACTTCCAGTATTTTGCCCTGTTTCCCTTTGCCCTTATAGCCCTAGTTTCATTTACCAAATTGACAAAAAGTGAGACATAATATTACTAATGATTGCTATTTTAAGTAATTGTTATTATTTCCATTCATCACAGATTCCTGAAAAAGATTGAAATATTTCTTAAAGGGTTAGTTCACCCATAAATGAAAATTAGCCCATTATTTATTCACCCACAAGGCATCCTAGGTGTATGACTTCCTTCTTTCAGACAAATGCAATTGTAGTTATATTAAAAATTGTTCTGGCTCCTTCAGTCTTCATAATGGCAATGGGCAGGCGATTTTCTTCATCAGTCCAAAACAAGTCCAATAAAGCGCATCCATCAATAATAAAAATTACCTCACACAGCTACGGGGGGTGAAGAAAGCCTCCTGTAGTGAATCGATCCGTTTTTGTAAGAAAAACATCCATACTTAAAACATAACAATCACTTTAATCTAGCTTGCGCTAACAGTTGTACACGGAAGCGGCTTTGGCTGGATGACGTGGGACTTCGGCGTTAGCGCAGTGCTGTCTTTGTTTGGCCATAATGCCTGCAGACTGCAGCAAGTGGAAATGCTTCTCTATAGACCTTTTTCCTGAGTAAATGATACGAATTCTAACTTCCGATTGGATGCTCTTCTGTTCTGGTCTTCATAGGAACCCATGCAAATAGCGTCCATCTGTTTTTAATGTAGCTAATTTTGGCAGCTTTGTGTCATCTACACACTCATTAAACTTTGAGGAGTGAGGCACTGACAAATGATGGTCACTGCGACATTGCAAAGTGATGGTGCTATAGAGCCATATGCTTTTTAAAAATGTTTTAATAGGTTTAACATTAGATTATCAGCTCGGAATATACACTAATTTGACTAGAAACACTGGAGACTGGAAACGCAAAGCATCCTTCTGGTTAAGAGTCAGGCATGACTTCCGCGTTCAGGAACAAACGTCTGTGCATTTTGCTCCACTGCTCGCTGCACAGATCGTAACAGCAGACTGCAGTTTGTCATTCATTATAACAAAGTGATGATGTAAATAATAGATTTAGTGTGCAGTGTAGAGATCTTTATTAATTAAAATGGAAGTTTGTGAGATTGCGATGAACTAAGACGAGTGACCGCTTATTAATAATTATAAAGGCAGTTTGCCAATGTGAAATTGAATTTATACATCGGTTTTATACATTTTTAACATTAATATTAAGTGACTTACATTTTAGGAACACTTGTCTGATTGTGCTCCGTTTCATCAACAAAAATTGGTCCTTTAAAAAAAGTCACAGCTGAACCGCTGCACATCTCCAAGAAAACACAGCGCTGTTTCATTTATAAATGAATCTGCGATTTGAACAAACCTAGTGAGTCACTGATTCAATGACCCATTCATAAAGACAGTCACTTGCTTTATTCATGAAAGAATCAGCCGTTTGAACGAATCGATTGAATGAATGATTCAGGTACAAAGACAGTGACTTGCTGCCACCTACTGGTGGTTTCAGTTTCATTTTAAAACTATAAATTTAAATCATCTAGGCCCGGTTTCACAGACAGAGCTTAGACTAAGCCATTGTTCAGTTAGGCCATTTAAGTAATTTTTATAATCGTGTCTTAGAAAATAATAAAAAAAAAAACATTACTGGTGTGCATCTAAAGACAAAACAAAGGCACTGATATATTTTGATATCAGTCAGTGCAAATTTCTTTCAGTTGAAACAGTCCAGACTTACATTTTAACCTAGGACTAGGCTTAAGCCTTGTTTGTGAAACTGGGGGTTAATGTTTATATATATAGAACTTTATATGTAAAACATTTATCTCATAACATTTTTGATAAAAGTTTAGAAATCATTTTTTTTGGCACAAAAATATGACATTTAATAAAGTTAAAAATGCCATTACAAAGGTTAAAAAAAAATTAAATATCACCTTATAACTGGGAAGGTTAATTGATCAGATCATTGATCAGAAGGTGTTCCTAAATTATATTTTTAAGTAAAAGAAAAAATGTAAAGAAAATAAATGAAATGTAAGCGTAGAGTCCTTAAGAATGTCTTAAATATAATCTACAAATCATGCAATACTGTACCTCTAAATAAGAAGTAGGGGTTAACTTTTTTTCTGAAATCATTATTTCATTTCACTGCTCAATCTTTTTTTTTTGTTTTCATTATTATTATTTTTTATTAAACACAAGGGGTCATTAATGATGCTTACATTATAACATGTACAAAGTCACACACAATGTAGCTTTAATTTGGCCAGAATTGCAGGTGCCTGTCTTAATATACAAGAAAGTTTAGAGAAAATATGAAGATTTTTATGGTGTATGTGTTTATTTAATTTCTTTATGTGCTTGTAATTTTTTCCCATGTTCACTGTACAGTTGGCTAACACAGACACATTCTAGGCTTTTTGCCATGTTTCTGCTGTCTGAGAAAAGCTCCAGAAAAAACAAGTAAGTTGTAATGCAGTTGTAATTTGAGTTCTGGTAATGTCAAATATGTGGGCCACATTTCTCCAGTGTGACTGCTCTTATGACACCCGTCTAATGAAGAACCAATTGGAACGCAGCAATTGATGACGTTATCAGTGAGTGTGTGTTTGGATAGAGACCAAAAGAGACAGAGGGAGAGGGAGTGAAATGTTCAGTTGAAAATATCCGTCTTATATGATAGGCTTAACACAAATGTCTTGTAGCCTTCAAGTTATTTTCGTTCTATTAAAATCATCTCTGGTGTCTGGTGTGAAAAATGACATCTTCTTTAGCCTAGCCACAGACTCCAGACATGTTAAAACAACAGCGGTAAAAAACAGCTTGCTTTTGTTTGAGCAGCCCATTTCAATTTTGCGTGTCAATGAGGATGTCAGAATGTGATGGGGACTGTAAAACGCCCAGTCATGGCTGTCAGTCATAACCAAAGTCTCAGCTAAGATGCACATTGTACAGTAGACATAAAGGATGTCACACAGTCTGCTGTGGGCATCACACAAGAGCTCATTGGGGTCATATTGCACAGTCTGACAAGGAGCAATCATGAAGGACAGCAAAAATCCTGCAGTATATAGACATCTTTAATTGCGGTGGCTATAACATCCCATTTAACCTGCAGTGGAGCGCCGCACCTGCCTTAGCGACACAGGACAGGGCACTTGATGCTCTCAGATGGCTGGCTAAAGGCTCTGAGGCAGAAGTGGTAAAAGGCTCCATTTGCACTCCAAAACCCTTCAGAGAGATCTTTGCCACAGGCCACTCATACCCACCTGAATCCCTCCTTCAGATTTTGTGTCTGCAGGTCTTTTTGATTAGCATACTTGCTAGATGTGTTTTTATAAACCTGCTCTTTTCAGTCATGTTGGTTTCATACGGTTTTGAAAAACTTTTATAACATAAGAAAAGGTTCAATTTAATGCTTCTAAAACACTATGTGGTGTAACCATCAAGTCATTTTCAAACCTTGCTCTGTAAGATTCTGTCTCACTCCTGTGGCATCAACTATCAAACCTTATTTTGTCACATTTGGCGAAGCAGGCAAAAGAGTGCCTTCCCTTACTGCCACCCACAGTCGAAAAACACTGAGAATATCCAACTCTCTTCCTGTAAATGGTTTGTTTTTGTTGCTCAATAGACAAGTAACACGCATAACAAAAAAAACTGTTGAGCAGGTTTATTTTATATTTCAGTATATTCATGTTTTTTTTTTGTTTTGCATCCTGCCACATGACTTTGATTTAGACAAACATTAATTTATTTAGTTTCTGTACTTTTACCAATTATCAAAATGAATAGCATTATTAATGTATTTTTGCAACCCAGGCTCATTGGAAATATGTGCCTCTACGTACATTTCTGCAACACCGTTTTTATGTACCTTACTGCACGTCTTGCGGCAATTTCAAAGTGAAATGTCCAGAGAGTGGCGCATATTTATTATGTTAGTACAGACACGTATTGCTGCGTTTTTATTACGCTGCTTGAGGTACATATTTCGGCTGTTCAGAATTCAGATATCAGGGGCGTTAAAGGTTAATGCTCCATTGTGTTGGAAATATCCCCTACACCAAACCCAACCCTAAACCTAACCAATAGTGTTAACAAACGCAAAAGTGATATAAAAATGCAGTTGTTGATGCAGCCATGCTATTTTAACTTTCTTATGTGTCTCTTATTTGAGTTGTTTTATCGAACCGTACCCAGATAGCACATGTACGTCTGCAAGATGTCCGTTAAAGATCACTTGATCTAGAAAGCATCTGGTGTGTACAAACATCTGGAAGACGTCTGCAAGATGTCAGTTTTACATACATTCTAAATCATAAAGACATCTAATAGACGTCTGTTTGACATCTGATAGGAAACGTCCTATAGATGTATTGCAGATGAGCAAACGCTCTAAAAATATGTCTTGCAGATGTAAATGCGGACATCAAATAGACATATTTTTTAGATCGATGGCACATCTGCAATACGTCCATAGGACGTTTCCTATCAGATGTCAAATAGACATCTATTAGATGTTTTTAAGATGTTTATGATTTAGAATGTATGTAAACCTGACATCTTACAGACATCTGTCAGATGTTTGTACACAGCAGATGCTTTCCAGATCAAATGATCTTTAACAGACATCTTGCAGAATGCAGACGTACGTGTGCTATCTGGGGCAGATGATCAAACACTTTAAAAATACGTCTTGCAGATGTAAATACAGACGTCAAATAGATGTCTCCATGACGTATGTGTGCTATCAGGGCCTGCCTTGTACAAACATCTGACAGACATCTGTGAGATGTCAGTTTTACATATATTGTAAATTATAAACATCTTAAAGACATCTAAAAGACGTCTATTTGACATCTGATAGGAAACGTCCTATAGATGTATTGCAGATAAGCAAACGCTCCAAAAATATGTCTTGCAGATGTAAAATAGACGTCTCTGAGATGTATGTGTGTTATCAGGGTAGTTTCACGGGGTTTGTACCGGAGCTCTTCATCACTCAAGTGCAACACCGTATTGCACAAGCTACCGAGTAAACCTACTAAATTAGAAAACTCATGCATATGAAACTATAAATGTGATGACAATGTTCAATGTCAGTTTTCAAATCGCATAGGATGTTAAAATTGTTTTGAAGCCATAATTTACCCAGATAGCTCACCTACGTCTGTAAGATATCTGTTAAAGATCTCTTGATCTGGAAAGCATCTGCTGTGTACAGACATCTGACAGACGCCTGAAAGATGTCAGTTTTACATGCATTCTAAATCATAAACATCTTAAAGACATCTAATATACATCTATGTAACATCTGATAGGAAACGTCCTATAGACGTCTTGCAGGTGAGCAAACACTCTAAAAAAATCTGTCTTCCAGATGTAAATGCAGACGTCAAATAGACGTCTCGGTGATGTATGTGTGCCATCAGGGTAATATTCTGTAAGTAACTGTGTGAAAATTAGGCTTTATTAATCACAACTCTGTGTGTTAATCATATTTTGTATGAAAAGGAATAAAAGTTGTTGGAGTTTTACTGCCTCTGGTGTTAATTTTAACTGGAACCTGCAGTGATTTGTACGTACAGGAATGATTTTTCAGTTTGGAAGAAATGTATTTAGAGGCAGGTATTTCCAATGAGCCTGTGTTGCATTTTTAATCCAATTAAACATTTCACACGTTTCAAATACTCTAGCTGAGCCCTCGACATGAGTTCTTAAAGGGACAGTTCATCTAAAAATGAACCCCAGGACATTTTTTAATATAACTCTGTTTGTATTGTCTGAAAGAAGAAAGTCATATACACCTAGAAGCTTGAGGGTGAGTAAATCACGGGGTAATTTTCATTTTTGGGTGAGCTATCCCCTTAAACCCGACAGTTTATTATTTCAAGTTTGTCACTTAGCAATAGTGCTGTATGACTGATTGGTTTTATTTCATTTGACCTTTTTATGCAAAGTATTCACAATCTTTTTAGCTATATTGTAAAATAATGGTATTGTGATAATAAAATGTTGTTTAAACACCTTTATAATAATGATGTTAGATGATCTTCATGTCTTTGACCCTTTGGCTGCATGTGAAAGCAGCACTGTCAGACCTGACTTCTAGTACCAGCTGTGTGAAGAATAGATAAATGAACCCCGCTTGCCCAATCACTGCTCAGCGACGGGGCGGTGGCGTGTAGCACGTGCAGCGCGCTTCTTGGTCAATATGCCGCAGGTCTGTTTGACCGCTAGGATACTGAAGGGGAACACTTTAGAGGCTTATTGTATCGATTGAGCGTGCTCTGAAGTGTTGGCGGGGTTGAGCATGATGTGATGAGGCAGCATCTGTTGGGTAAACCTTGTTTTTCACAGCCCGTCGCCTAAACCCTCTTCTGAATTTCTGGGAGAGGTCAGGAGCTCACCTACGATAGGAGCGTCACATTTTGGCCGTGCAATTTGATTGGTCGCAGCAGGTCATTGGATGTGACAGCTTGTGTTGCTAAGGTTAAATGTCACTCAGTTAGTAAATGATGGGAGAGTTTAATTGGGCCAGACTAATATATCAAGCTGTCCGAGAGGGACGGGTGCCAAGCTGATGAAGATGATGACTTGGTGTGATTAGATATCGCGTGTCGGCCGACGGCTTCAGGTGGGTAGATGTTCTGAATGAGTGACAAAGGAGCGCAAAGGTTGTGTGAAACGAGGCAGACGGAGCAGAGGAGGAAGAGGAGGGTGCGGATCAATCCGCGTCGGGCTGCTTTGCTTTCTCTCTACGAGCTGCACCTGCTCATGCGAGCGAAGAGAGAGTCTGCTGGAATCGTGATGCTCATCTCAATGTGCCGCTGGCGGCTGAGCTCCTCAGATCAGAGCGCCGTGTGTTTATAGAACAGAGAGAGAGGGAGAAACAGGAGGAGGGAGTGGGAGAGAGGGATTGTGGCGCTACACAACGGACCTGCCAATATCCCTGTCTCTCCATCTTTAGCGCCGTGGGCATGTGCCTGTGTGGGAGCAGCTGACTGTACGAACGAGGGATGGGAGAAGAAAGGAATAGGGAAAGGCAAAGGACAGGGTTACAATGGGTGGGAAGGGCTCAAAATACCCCCTTACGTCACCCACACGAGGATTTTTTTTTTCTTTAATATCAGAGGACAAAATCATGTCAGGATGATACAGTTGAACATAATGAAATGGAAATTCTGCTGGAGGATACAAAGTTGTTCAAAGCGTTATTGCAAATTTGCAATTGATTTGTCGAAAGGACCGACTCCCCAAATTCTGGTGTAAAAGAAAATTGTCAAATTGATTGAGACTTCAAATAGATCTCCAGTCAGGGTCCAAACTTAAACCTCGCTCAACACACTGAATGTAAATTGGTTTAGGATTTCCTATAAAACAATTTTCACAAATTTCAAAAATAAAACAGCAATTAACACATTGAAATTAAAGGGTTAGTTCACCCCAAAATGAAAATTCTGTCATTGATTACTCACCCTCATGTCGTTTCAAACCTGTAAGACCTTTAATTTAGATATTTAAGACTAAGATATTTTTGATGAAATCTGAGGGCTTTCTGAATGCGTAGACAGCAATATAGGCTAATTATAATGTTAAAGGCAAAGAAATGTAGTAAGGAATACACTTAAAAATAAAGGTGCTTTAAAGGAGAAGTCCACTTCCAAAACAAAGATTCAAATATAATATACTCACCCCCTTGTCATCCAAGATGTTCATGTCTTTCTTTCTTCAGTCATAAAGAAATTATGTTTTTTGAGGAAAACTTTTCTGCATTTTTCTCCATATAATGGACTGATATTGTAACGGAAAGACGGGAGGCGGGCGGATCCATTTGCAGACTTTTATTAATATAACGAGGCAAAGACATGGTCGAAAGGCAGGCAGGGTCAAACAATGGCAAACAGGTGTTTAGACAGCGAGACGAAGAATAGTCCATAAGCAGGCGAGGGTCGATCAGCGGCGTACGTTATCCAAAGGGCGAAGCAGGAGAATGGTCAGACAGGCGAGAGTCACAAAAGGCAGGCGGCGAGACAAACGAAACAAATGAACAAGGCAAATCAAACAGAAAACCAGACACGGGATACAAGGAAACGCTTTGTATGAATGCAGGAACAATTCAATACTCGGCAAAGAGTAACAGGAAGACCGGGGCTTTTATACTGTCTCTGATTGGGCGCAGGTGATGGGAGCAGTGGCTGATGGATAATGTAGTCCGGGGTGTAAAACAACAGTCAACGTGTAATGATGGGGTGAGGGAGACATCTGGTGGTGAGCGGACCGCGGAACATTGACCAGATTCGTGACAGATATGGTGCCCCGATTTTGAACTTCCAAAAGGCAGTTTAAATGGGGCTTCAAACAATCCCAAACAATCAGTTATTTTCATTAAAAAAATACAATTTAAATACTTCTTAATCTCAAATGCTCGTCTTGCCTTTCTGTCCCTGAACTATTTTCTCCATGAACTTCAAAAAGCATTTCAAAATCATCCTGCATCGCTGCAGAAGTACCGACCCAGTCTTTGCAAAGTGACCATGCAAAGAAGATCAAACACCCTTAACAAAAAAGGTAAAACAGCAATATAGGACGATTTCAGAGTTGAGGGAGAATATTAGATGGGAGTTTTTCGACATACCCTAAATGTCATGAACTGGAACAAAAACAGTCCAGGCAGAGTAAGACAAGACGAGCGTTTGGCATTAAAAAGTATATAAATTGTATTATTTTAATTAAAATAACCGATCGTTACGCTAGATAAGACCCTTCTTTCTTGACTGGGATCATTTACAACCACATTTGGGATCGTTTGAAGCCGCATTTAGATTGCATTTTGGAAGTTCAAAATCGGGGCACCTTACCAGTCCATTATATGAAGAAAAATGCAGAAATATTTTCCTTAAAAGACTTAATTTCTTTATGACTGAAGAAAGAAAGACATGAACATCTTGGATGACAAGGGGGTGAGTACATTATATGTGAATCTTTGTTTTGGAAGTGGACTTTTCCTTTAAAAGCTTCTTCACAGCGATGCCATAGAAGAACCATTTCTGGTTCCACAAAGAACCATTAAGTCAAAGGTTCTTCAAAGAACCATCTCTTTCTTACCTTTTTATAATCTGAAGAACCTTCTTTCACCACAAAGAACCTTTTGTGAAACAGAAAGGTTCTTCAGATGTTAAAGGTTCTTTATGGAACCATTTAAACAAAAAGGTTCTTCTATGGCATTGTGAAGCACCTTTATTTTTAAGAGTTTAGGGGTGTGCTGATAGACGATAGTATATCGTGTATTGACGATAGTCAGAGATATCGCCTGTTACTGATGCCTTTGACGATAACAAGGCGATTATTATTATTATCTGCGAAAGCATGCAATCGTTTTATTTTCAGTTTTACTTTAACTTTCAAAATTGATCACGTTCAGCAAGGAGGGGAGAGGATGGAAAACTCGTTTTGGGGGCACGGCTCACGAAAGCCCCCCTTCGCGCTGCAGACATGTTCAATGTAAACACAGGGTAAGATATTTATTCATCATACAGTGATGTAACTGTATTATATTTACTCATGGTACCGGGAGTGAGTTAAACTCGCACTAGGCTAGACTAGTCAGTGATGATGTTCTTTGATAATGTAAATGTTCTTTGCTTGTTTTCTGTAGCTTCTTTTTGAATAACTAAGGAAATGTAAGCATTAGTAACTTACAATGTTTCTATTAAATTGTTTTCATGTTAAACACAAATTAAGTCATATTAAAAACATTGGGCTGCTTTTAGCCTGCTGGTGTTGGTTCACATTCTGGCAATGAAACTAAGAAAGTAAATATTTAAATAAATTAGCACAATAATATTGTGCATCTGCGATCTCACAGGCTGATGATAGGACGATATGAAAATTGAGCATATTGCCCAACACTAGTAAGGACATTGTTAAAATAGTTCATGTGACATTAGCGGGTTAATAAGCTTCATAAAATTACTACTGAACCACTGATGTCATTTTAACAATGTCCTTACTACCTTTCTGGGCCTTGAATGTGGTAATTACATTGCTGTCTAGCCTATGCAGAGTCAGAAATCTCTCGGATTTCATCAAAACTATCTTAATTTGTATTCTGAAGATAAACGAAGGTCTTAAGGGTTTGGAACGACATGAGGGTGAGTAATTCATGACAGAATTTTCTTTTTTGGGTGAACTAACCCTTTAATTGTGAAATTTTGAAGCAGAAAAACTGAAGGAGTATTTTTTTGTAAACATACTCCGATTAGCTTCCTGTTAGATTTAGAAAAGTGTTTTTAAATTTACTTTACAATTTTTAAAGTGCACCAAATGAGAACTAAGTTGGGTTTTGGCAAGCAATTATAAGAAGTGTCTGACCATCATTAGTGGGATATGTGTATTTCAAACCGTAGTGATTCAAATCATCTTACTAAAGCATATTTTCTAACAATTTTAAAAGTGGTAGAGGTTTATTTCAGCTTTTTTTTCTCTCCAGTGCTCCATGTGGAGATGCATATGTCAGTTGCTCCCCACATTAAGCTACAAAAATTAACATAAGTCACAATGCAGTATTTTTTTTTTGACTAATACAGTTTCATTTGATAAACAGAGATGCTACGACTGACATAATGGCTTATGTTCTTTGTCACAAATATGATATGAAAACATGCTAAATAATATTATTTTCATAGTGATACAAACATTTAGGAAAAACAAATGCAAAATACAGTGTAATGGGTGTTAAGAATATTTATAACTCATAGAAGGTCACTCATCATTGGCAGTTGTTGCTATTTATGATGTGTGCTGTATTGTCTTTACAATCTAAACAAGGCATTGTCTCTATTTTAAGATCTTCCAGGTCATAGACAGTATTTCCACTGATGTACTCCATTGGTTTTGTTAATCAAAATAACACTTATTGAATGTATCTCTAGTCAGATTAATTCAGACTAAGCTTTGAGAATGATGCAACTAATATCCAATAAATAAATTGCATTGCCGGAGTGTCTATTTATACTAAGTGCAAATAGCCCGCCTTGTTGGAAGAGGCTATTTACATCAACTCCACTCAAACATGGGTGGTGGTGGGGGGGATGTTAAAGAATTATGCTGTAATAACCCCTACAAATGCAACTCATTTTATACACTGTAAACACTTTAAAAGAGATAGACATGTAGATGTTTGTGAAAGATGTTTTTCTGTTTTGGAGGGATGATCATTAAATCATACCCTATTTATTGCATCAAAATTTGTTAATACTTTACTATTAGGGGTGGATAATTTTATCAGCTGCTTATTATTCATGCAACAATACATGTTACTGTTATAGTTTTTATTAATAACCATAGCATTGATGATAACATTGTCTAGTGCTCTTATGAATGTTTTAGCATGATTTGTGAAAAATTAACTATTATACTGAGTGACATAGACTTCTTCATTGCTAGTGTTTGCGTATTTCATTTCATTCTGTAACCTACTTGTTCTGCAGATCTGTGTACTAGTGTTAAATGCTACTGTTTTTGACAGCGTTGATTACATTTCTGACAGATAATAATAATTTTTTTGCGTTTCCCTTAACGAATGTCGTATCCTGTCAATGGGCTTTTTTGGTTACTGTCAGTTTAAGTGCCGGCGATGCAGTTTTGCCAGATATTGCTATTAAAACAAGCAAAAAACTAAAAATAAACCATTTGAAAAATAAATTATTTCAATTATTTTGCAGTTAAGATAAGATAAAGATATTGCTGACCCTAAACTACAACGTCCTACTTTATTAATTTTCTAAAGTGTCAAATTAAAGGAGAAGTTCACTTCCAGAACAAAAATTTACAGACAATTTACTCACCCCCTTGTCATCCAAGATGTTCATGTCTTTCTTTCTTCAGTCATAAAGAAATTATGTTTTTTGAGGAAAATATTTCAGGATTGCTCTCCATATAGTGGACTTCTATGGTGCCTGTGAGTTTGAACTTCCAAAATGCAGTTTAAATGCAGCTTCAAATGGCTCTAAACAAACCCAGCCAAGAAAGAAAGGTCTTATCTAGTGAAACAATCGGCTATTAATTTATTTTTTTTTAATTGACAATTTCTATACTTTTTAACCTCAAATGCTCATCTTGTGTAGCTCTGCGTGTCGAAAAATTTCCATCTCATTTTCTCCTCTAACTTCAAAATCATCCTACATTGCTGCAGATGTACCGATCCAGTGTTTACAAAGTGAATGTGCAAAGAAGATCAAACACCCTTTGCAGAAAAGTTATAACAGCGATGTAGGATGAGTTTTAAGTTGGAGAAGAAAATGAGATGGGAATTTTTCTAACTGTTTTTCTTGAACCAGAATACACAGAGTTCATGCAGAGCTAGATATGACAAGCATTTGAGGTTAAAAAGTATAAAAACTGTCCATTTTTTAATGAAAATAACCGATCGTTTTGCTAGATAAGACCCTTCTTCCTCGGCTGGGATCATTTAGAGCCGTTTGAAGCCGCATTTAAACCGCATTTTGGAAGTTTAAATTCGTGGGCACCATAGAAGTCCACTGTATGGAGAGAAATCCTAAAATGTTTTCCTCAAAAAACATAATTTCTTTATGACGGGAGAAAGAAAGACATAAACATCCTGGATGACAAGAGAGTGAGTAAATTATCTACAAATTTTTGTTCTGGAAGTGAACTTGTCCTTTAAACGGAAAGGACAAGTCCAAAAACGCTTATAAAAGCTGGATCTGGCAAGAAGGAGGCTGCGCCTGCGCCATCACTCACAACCCTCTCAAGACTCGTTCACTTCGCCAGCATCTCGCTGCGATCAACTATCTAAATTTAATTATACATGTCATGCAGACATTCATATGAGGAGTTTAACAGCAAATTAGTCATTCAGAGAACAAATTTTATTTTTGAACATGAAAAATTTACTGATGTCTGGACCTCGGTGACCTCATAGCTGGCTACAGGCCTGTTTATCAGGTAGGGTTAGGGTAGTAGGGAGGGTGGCATTTATTTCATAATTCTAATAAAAATTATAATTTACACTCAGTGCATTGTTGCATACTGTTTTATAATGTACTACAATACTGAGATAGCAAAAAATACTGCTAGTGTAAACAGAATCTATCCGCACTTAGTGTAACAGCTATCACTATTTGCACTAAGTGCAAATAGTCTGTGCCATAAATTGCTCGATTTGTCATCAACACGTCATCTCCTGCCTTGATAAACTTGAAGTGTTTGTTTGCCATTGAATCTCAGAGAAATCATGGTCCATATTCCTTATGTGATGCATAAAACTGTGGTACAGCTTAAAAACATAAATCACAGATGCTTTTCTATGTATCAGTATCCGGCCTTCTGTAAATTTGTATCTCTGTCTCTTTGAAATGTTTTGCAGTGTCCTCAATATGTCTCCCATGGTGTTCCTGAAAATCACAAACAGAAACAGAATAAACCTTTTTATATTAAGTTAATATATGTTGATCCTGTTTTCCACCTGATAGATTGTGGAGTAAACAGGGACGTACCTGCTTTATTATTTATCTTTATTTACCTTTTGCAGATGTATAACAACACAAAAACAATACTGCATCCTTAAAAAGCCTTTTGGGTTCAGAGGAGAAGAGTAAAGTTTCACTGCTCATTTAAATCACATTCTCAGGATCGCCTCAGAAAACTTGTGCTGGGCAGTCTGAGAATAAAAGTATAGATTTCAGTTTGCTTTATGGTCTCGTGGGTCTGTGTGCAATAATCCGTAACTACTTTATTGACTAATGAAATATTCATTGGCAGCAGGGTGGTTGGAAAATGCTGATGTTTAATATGTTTCTTTGTTTTAGTTTCAAAGGCATTACATTTTGGAACTGAACTTGTATTGAATATCATTCATCGAGCAAACCATGCCGTTTTAAACTACTTGATTCTCACTGTTTGACATTATCTTATATCAGCTCAATGCAGCAAAATGTGAAAGTAGTTTAAATTCTGATGGTGTATTGTGGTCCTGTATCTCTGTGTAACACCAGCACTGTTTCTGACACTGTTAGCTTCAATGTGTAGAGCCCCAGGAGAATAGAAATACACATCCTATACAGATGCTTAGAAAAAGCTATACAATTAATCTCTTCTGCTTCTTTGTCTTCTTTTTCTTCTTCTTCTTCTTCTTCTTAAAAATGACAGATATATTGAAGAACACATGCACACTTTTCTAGCACCATTTGTTACAGAATTATAAGTAGTACTTTAAGTAGAAACCTGCGGCCTCATATATCAACGCTGTGTACGCACAAAAACAATTAACGTGAGAATGTGCGTTCCTCCACGCCAACTTCTTGTCTGGCGTACATACATTTCTCATGTTTATTGTCCGTTGGCGACTCTTAGAGGCAGGAAGTGAAGTTGTAAACATTAGACTACAAAGTATTATACAAGTCTATCGCAACACCACCTGAGAGAAACATTGCTATTAATTTGTAATTGATATAATAGGCTAATTGACTTACTATTGTCACACGAGCCTTATGGAAATGTTCTCAATTATGCAATTAAGTTAGAACATATAAAAGCATGTGCAAATATATACAACCCTTCATCTATGGCAATGACAGCGTTGGCCTTAGAATCCGAAGAGAACGAGTTTTTAGGGACCAAAGTGATTTTCTGGACCACGATGATGACACGATACAGTTTACCAGCCAAACATTAAAGCGCAATTTGCTGCGATAGCCGGTTATCCTAATGTAATTTGAGCGATCGACTACACACACATTGCTATAAAGGCACCATCTGAAGAAGAATTTGCATATGTGGATCGGAAACATTTCCATTCAATAAATGTGCAAATAATATGTGATGCACAAATGCACCTAACAAATATTGTGGCAAGGTGGCCTGGCTGAAAAACATGATTCATACATCCTTACAAACAGCATGGTTGGGATGATCTCCAAGTTGGCAGGGTGCGCGATGGGTGGCTTTTTGGTGAGTGAATGTTACATACAATGATGCCTATTCTCGCACTCGGTCAGTTGTAGAGCGGGCGATTGGGCAGCTGAAATGTCGGTGGCGCTGCCTTTATAGGACTGGGGGGATGCTGCTATACCGCCCTAACGAGGTGTGTCGCATCGTGCTAGCCTGTGGTGTGCTGCACAATGTCATGCACAGGCACGGCATACCACTCGGTGAAGGTGGTGGCACCGGCGCCAGATGACCCCGACCCAGAACTAGTGTATGTGCAGCCCAACCAACAAGCCATTCAGACCCGTCAACATGTGATTGCGGCAATATAAATAAAACATAAATGGTAATCAGAGACGAAGTTCCTTTTTTGACCAATTCCTTTAAGGAGTGGCTAATGTCTCTGAGTGACACTTTGTCGGTGTGCAGCTGTTCTCCGCTTAACTTCCACCTTTATATCTATATATCTATGTATCTAAATCTATATATTTTTTATGTTCATTTTCAGTGCGAGTTTCAGATCCCACCGCGTTGATGGCGTCCACCAAACTCTCCCACTCATTTCTTTTTCTTTTGTTATTAATTTCCAGAGGACAAAGTTCCAAATAAAATATTCTTTCTAGTTTCTACCTCGGATAGTAGCAACTAATTCAATTCACTTTCGGTAAAGTTTCGCTTCTTGCTTTTGGCAAAGTGGACTCATTACCATATTAAAATTGATTGATTTGGGGGAGGAGACCGGTTGGGGTTTTGTGCTTATGCATGTGCGCTCAATTTCACGTTAATTGGGATGTACAAAGACAATATGTGTGGGATCCTGCGCAGAGTTTCATACATCTGATTTTTTTTGTGCGTATGCAGAATTACAGCTTTGTCCGTACGCTATGTTTTAGTATGAATTCAACGCAAGTCTTTGTACATGAGGCCCCTGGTCTTATGACGAAAACGTACCTGTGGGACGAGGCGTGAAATAAGTACTAATAGGTATGTAACACTGAGTGGCACTAAAAGACTGCTTTTTCTGTTTGTTTTGGTTTTTTTTTTTCCTCAGAACAGATGTAACCTACCCGATAGTATAAACAAAAGCAAATGTGACGTAAAAAATGCAATCGCAAACATGCCATTTTAGCTTGTTTTTCGATCTCTCATCTTTCAGCTCTTTCATCGCGAGTCATGTTTTCCACAAGATTTGTACCCAAGGATTCCACATCCTGAATCCAATTCTGTGCTACAAAGCAAGTTTGTTACATGTTACATTTGTTACATTGTTTTTTTTTTACTGCCTGTAGTGGACATTTCTGTTGGAAACTGCAGTGGTATGTACCTATTGGTACGTATTTGTGTCTCGCGAGAAACATTCCCTCAGGAACGTTTTCGTCATGAGATGTAGTTAAGTAAATAGTTAAGTAAATGATTCAATGACTCACATAACTTGCTTTGTTCCCGAATGAACTGTTGACAGTCATTTTTCACTCCTACAGGCATAACAGTGTAATATGCTGAATAAGTTACAGTACAGTCTGTCTGTACAGTAAAGTTTGCACTTTAATCTGACCCTTTTGTAACAAAATTTGTTGTAAAAAATGGTAACACTTTACAATAAGGTGTCATTTGTTAACATTAGTTAATGTACAGTATTAACTAACGTGAACAATACGTTTATTATACTATTTACTAATCTTTGTTAATGTTAGTTAATAAAAATACAGTCGTTCATTGTTTATGTTTATTCAGTGCATTAACTATGTTAACAACTACAACATGATTTTAATAATGCATTCGTAAATGCTGAAATTAACATTAACTAAGCTTAATAAATGCTGTAGAAGTTTTGTTCATTCTTAGTCCATGTTAACTAATGTAGCTAACTCATGTTACCTTATTGTAAAGTGTTATGATATAATTATTGGATGTATTTACTGGCTTGCTTTAACAGCTAAATTATTACAGATGTAACCAGTGGAACCACACAGAAATTGCACATTGATGCACTGAACTGGAACGTGTATCTGCATCTGAGGTATGAGGTACATGAATTCAAAATATAAAAAACACCTGGTTATGTGTGGGAGCATATCTGTGGAGTTCAAAGGAAACATTACGTCACTAGGGCAAAGGCACTTTCAAAGCCCAACTGCGTCAAGGTACATATAACATTGCACTCAGGGCAAATACGTAGGAAATTTCCAAAGCATTGGAAATACCTTAAAGAAAAGTAAACTATGTGGGAAAAATGTGAAACAACTGTGAATCTGCTCAGAACATTTTTCAGCAAACTGTCAGGTGGTGGTGGACAGAGCCTTGGTAAATAAGATCACGAAAATGCTCACAGGAACTGTAGAAGTTACAGCCCTCCATGAAAGATTGAAGAACATATGCTTAAGACAACAACAACATGAACAATTCATAACTCTGTAGTCTTGCAGGTCTTGTATGGACAAGAACTCAAATCACATCTCAGGTGGACTTTTCCCATAGGAATGAGAGTGACTCAACAATTTCCATGGTCTAATTAGGGTAAATGTGGATCCTTAAACGAATAGTGCACCCAAAAATGAAAAATGCTGAGAATTTAGGCCAACTTCATTGGAACCGATTTTGAGGAATTTACCATTCCATCACTTGTTCAGCAATAGCTCATCTGCAGTGAATGGGTGCCGTTAGAATGAGAGTCCAAACAGCTGATGAATGTGTGTTAGTAATAAATGAATCATTAAGACGTTTTTAAAGGAAAAATCCACTTCCAAAACAAAGATTCACATATAATGTACTCACCCCTTGTCATCCAAGATGTTCATGTCTTTCTTTCTTCAGTCGTAAAAAAAATGATGTTTTTTGAGGAAAACATTTCAGCATTTTTCTCCATATAATGGACTGATATGGTGCCCCGATTTTGAGTACATTATATGTGAATCTTTGTTTTGGAAGTAGACTTCTTTAACTTTAAAAGTCCTCTATCTATAATATTGCTTTCTCCAGTGAAAAAAGTTATCTTGTCTGAATCAGGAGAGAAATATGTGCAAATAAAGCACAGTTTACAAGCAATAACAGTCCAAAACAGACGATTTTTAGAAAGTATTAATGACTTAATGAAGGATTAATGAAGAATTCGCTGCAAACATGCAGCTTTTCACTTCACATGATGTTTCTTAATGGACTGGAGTCATGCAGATTACTTGTAGATTATTGTGATGTTTTTATCAGCTGTTTGGACTTTCTGACGGCACCCATTCACAGCACACATTGGTGAGCAAGTGATCTAATGCTAAATTTCTCCAAATCTATTTTGATGAAGAAACAAACTCTTCTACATCTTTGATAGCCTGAGCATGAGTACATTTTCAGTAAATTTTCATTTTTCAGTGAACTAAGTGTAAATCTCGCAAATAGCGCCATTGCAGTGAAGCATGGTAGCTTAATGTTTCAGGAATTGTACTCGGGGAACAAAAACTCTGACAGACGGCCTACCTTCATTTATTTGATGGGTTTTTGAACAGCCTGTTAAGTTGCACATTATTTCAGAGAAGCACTTCTCAGCTTGGTTTCCCTTCATTTCCTTCCCAAGTAAAATTTTCATTCACTCCTATCTCACTTTCAGATGTATGGACGCTATACACAGGAGTTGGGGGCCTATGCCAAAGAAGAGGCAGCTCGTCTGCGTGAGGATGGAGCGCTGCGGAGGACCACCAGTGTGCGCGGTCAGGCTCCAGAACTGCTGGAGTATGAGAAGGACCCGTGTGCCAAGTGTCAAGGTGGGTGTGTTGTATGCATACGTGTGCGCCAACTGTTTGCTGGCTGGCCTGCTAGCGTCATAGCTTGCTATTTCCAGCAGTGGCTACAGAGCGAAGCTAGGAAAGCAGAGCAAATCCACAAGGATGAAGGGCAGCAGGGATCGAAAGAGGAAAAGGGTCACAAAGGGCAGGAGGCGAAAGAGTTAGTGAGAACATTCTGGAATAGGGGATTAGGTGAGACCGATGCCGGAGATAAGTGGGAGGGATTTCACTCAAGATCTGAGCTTTACTCAGGCTGAGCAAGGCTGATGCATCTACACTCTTGTTCAGGCCCACATGGAATCAGTGGCAGTAGAACTTCACATAAAGATTCATGCTTTTCCTGCAGGATTAGAACAGTTGTACTTTTATCTAACGCAGTGGTTCTCAAACTTTTGGTTTCAAAGCCCCCCTTTGTCCAAGACAATATTCAGAAGCCCTTCAATGTAAGTTGATGTACCTCTAGTACTTCTGTAATCCAAAAAATGTCTGGAAGTTTGAAAAAGCCCCACAGTGGGCCCCGGTCCCTGGTTGAGAACCACTGATGTAGCACATCCCAGCATCATTTTGTGTTTTGGATCCTGGTGTTAGTACTATTAGTACTGTACTGCTGGTAGTACTGGTGTTATTGATATTCTGATATTCATTTTTAACTCCTTCCCCTCCAGCATTTTGGGAAAATGTTTTTTTTTTTATCATTTTTACTGAAATTTCATGATCCATACAATATTTTGTTGTATAAATATCTGAGCATGCAATGCATCAAAATAAAGAACAGAGCTTCTACTTTTAAAGAAATGTAATTCTTTTTTTTATTCTTATTCTTTATTCAGCTTTATTATAGCTTCAAGCATTATTTTTATTAATCAACGTTTGAATGTAGGTACGTAAGTGCCCCTATTATGGATTATGAAAGGTTCATATTTTGGTTTTGGGAGTCCCCAACAACAGGCTGACATGGATGCAAGGTCAAAAAGGTATATGCCATGGTATATGGTATTTGCTGAAATCAAAACAGGGACGATAGATAGATGAGCGCCAGCCAATGAGTTTGCCGTTTGCCGTTTGCCGTTTACGCATTATTTTGAAATAACGTACCATCTGCAGTACACCTAAACCTACCTGATAGTACAGTATGAACAAAAGCAAATGTGACGTAAAAATGCAATCGCAAGCATGCTGTTTTAGCTTGTTTTTCAATGTCTCATCTTTCATCGTGAGTCATGTTTTTCAAGAGATTTGTCCCAAGTACTCTGCATCCTAAGTCCAACTCCATGCCAGCTGAGCTACCGAGCAAGCTTGTTACATTCAGTGTTCTGACAATTTGTGCT
This sequence comes from Cirrhinus mrigala, assembly GCA_036247105.1. Taxonomy (NCBI): domain Eukaryota; kingdom Metazoa; phylum Chordata; class Actinopteri; order Cypriniformes; family Cyprinidae; genus Cirrhinus; species Cirrhinus mrigala. The sequence continues at coordinate 13,295,121 of CM070008.1, forward strand.
ACCCTGTCGTGTACACCGACCCCAACCCTAAGCCTCCTGTGCTCGCTGTTTTACCGCCTCTAGTGTTCATTTCTATTGGAAACTGTGATAAGTGATATGCACTTGTTGGTACCTTTTTTGGGTAGTTCCCACAGCTACCTTTTCGTCATGAGACCAGGTTGATCTGACAAATGAGTTTGTTAATTTCTGCATCTTCCTCGCTTGTGTTTTTGATCGGAAGATTCTGGACTCATTCAGGAGATGTGTAATAGTGCCCCCTAGCGTTAAACGATGAAAATGTGAAAACCCAAAAAATTCCATGTCTGGTGGGGAAAGACTTAATGAATTTCTGATAATCATTTTCAGGATTTCAAGCTTTGTTGAAGCTCATTATGTAAAACCAAATTTTGGCTAAATGTTAACTAAAACACTTTTTAGAATCAGCTTGAAACGGAAGTTGAGATTTGGCTTTTTCCCTATTGTGACATATTTCTGAGTGATACAGCTTCTTAACTGAGAAAGAACTGGGAATTGATTGGATCGTTACTAATTGCTACATTCTCATGTGAGTCACAGGGAAAGGAAGGATTATTGTCTCGCCTTGCACGCGTCCTCAGAGAAGAGATGTCATTGTGAGGAGGCGGGGAAGTTATTTTGATTAAAAATCATGAGGATACATGAGTTAAATAATGTTTAAATTGTCCATGTTTTTTTCTTGTTACTTTAAAAGATTAGTTCACTTCCAGAACAAAAATTTCCTGATAATTTACTCACCCTCATGTCATCCAGGATGGTCATTCTTTCTTCAGTCGAAAAGAAAGCTTTAAAAGAGTTAAACATTCCTAAATTCCCAATGGTTTGAAGGTCCAAACTGCAGTTTTATTGGGCTCTACACGCTCGCAGCAGAGAAATAAGGGTCTTATATAGTGAAATGATCTGTCTTTATTTTTTTTTTTTATAGAAATGTATATACTTTTTATCTACAAATGCTTGTCCTGCACTAGCTCATCCTCACACATTATGTAATCACATTGGAAAGTTACGCACGACGTAGGTGAAAGTCCCGAACTAGTGTTTACAAAGCGAACATGCAATCAAACGCCCTTTATGAAAGAAAAGGTAAAACAATGATAATGGGTGATTTTGAAGTTGGAGATGGAGTTTTTCACCCTACCCTAAATTTTTGAACCAAAGTACAAAGACGAAGAACTAACCATGCGTGACTTTTCCAGCTTGATTACACACAGTGTTGGGGAGTTACTAGTTACATGTAACGGAATTACGTAATTTAATTACAAAATAAATTGTAGTTAATTGTAATTAACTACAGTTACTAAGAAAAAAAGTGCATTTAAATTAGAGTTACTTTTGAAAAATGTTAATGATTACAAGCTGCTGCCGTTTAGTTTTGTACGTTGTAATGGATTATAAGATAACTAACAAACCAGTACTGTAACTACTAGTACTTAATTATTTATGTGGTGAAATGTTGTGTAATAAAAGTGGTTTTGACTGCACTGTTTCCCTTAAATGTCTGTCTAGTTTGAACTTGCTAGCAACTGATTTCTTCATGGAAGATTTGCGTTAAAATATTTCAAATCAGAGCAGTGTTTTTTGTGTCTAATTATTTACTTTTGCGGCAAGCAGCATAGTGATAAGTGGGATAATGTATATCCAGCCAGTTGTTATTGCAAAATAAAGATGTATATTATCCCTTACTTATTATAATCTTAATTCACGTGATAAAGGAAAGTCTGACAATAATCAGTGTTGAGTGCTACTCTAAAGTTAACTCTGCCTGGTTTAAATGTTTCAAAATGATTAACAGTTGAAAATATTAGAAATTTAGAAAAGTAATCAAAAGTAATACGTTACATTACTTTAATAAAGTAATTGAAAAGTTACACTACTAATTACATTTTAAACAGAGTAACCTGTAATCTTTAACATATTGCATTTTCAAAGTAACCTTCCCAACACGGATTACACAATACATGAAGACGCGCATGTGCATCACAGAGCTAGTGCAAGATGAGCATTTGTGGTTAAAAAGTATATACATTTAAAATTTTTTAGAAAGTGACTGATCATTTCACTAGATAAGACCCTTACTCCTTTGCTGGGATCGTGTAGAGCCCTTTCAAGCTGCACTGAAACTGCAATTTGGACCTTCAACCTGTTGTCTGCTATTGAAGTCCACTATATGGAGAAAAATCCTGGAGTGTTTTTTTTTTCAAAAACCTAATTTCTTTTCGACTGAAGAAAGAAAGACATGAACATCTGGATGATGTGGATGAGTAAATTATCAGAAAATTTTTAATCCTTTTAAACAAACATAAATGACAAAAATGATGACAGAACTTATGTTTTGTCAATGTACCTAGACAGCGATCTAGCAGCTGTTGCTATGGTTACTCCCCTCAGATGACACGACTTCTGTTTGTGCTCTAATTAATTCTAACTTTTGTGGTTAATGAAACCCTTTCTGAAAACAAAGTTTTCCTCTATGTAAAAGTTATACATACTTTTGAGACCCTGCCCGCCTTCTTCAGGGGAATTTGGGGGTTGAATTAGGGGAGGCAGACCATGATGGGTGCCATAATTCAAACACTGACTGCTGTTTTGTCTATTTGACTTAATCAGCAAGACTTTCTTGGTCATCCAGCAAAACAACATGCTGGCCAACCAGCATCGTCAGCTTGGTTAGCATAGCTAAACTAGCACCAAACCAGCACTAGACTGCATAAAGCATAGCTTTTTATTTGAGGCAGTTCAGTGAGACAGGATATGGACGTGTCTGAGGCTTGCAGATGTGGTTTTTTACCTCCTGTTTTCTAGATTGCCCTCTACTGGTGATTAATTGTCACTGGTTTGTGTAGCTGCCGTTGTTTATCAATCTGTCACACACATTCCACAGGTGTGTCATCACCAGAATCTTAAAGGCATCTTCATGGTCTTCACATTTATGGTGGAGAGATTTTCCTCCCAGTAATTTTTCAAGGATTGACACTGAACATTTGCTGTTGTCTAGCTTGTAAACAACAACTTGCAACATTTATCAGCCTGTTCATTTCCCTCTGCACCTCAGTGCAGTGCTCGCCATTCACCAGCAGGGAGCATAATCAGTCTGCGCTGTTTAGGGGTGATAGATGAGACACATAGACGTGCAGTGTATCCGTAATGAGCCACTGTGTCTTTGTATGTGCCTGTGTGTCTGTGTCTAGAAATACGCCACTGTTCACCAAAGGATGCATTATATGGAACGGTACATTTGAGTTTAGAGATAAAAACTATTCGCCCAGCAATGATTTATTTTTCCATTTAATGGTACGTTAAGACGATTGGCTGAAAAAAGAGTGCTTTGAACAAAAGCAGTAGCCATTCATATTGGAAGTCTGTGATAAATTCCCTGAACTATTATAAAAAAAAAGTTGAGTTCTCATTAAATAGGCAACAGTGTCTCACAGTCCAATGTTTTTAGTGCTAATGAGGTATCTCATTGGTTTCTTGTAATATAAATAGACTGCTCTTTTGGCCTTGTGTAATCTCCAAAGACGCACAGCATCTGTCTCTATATCATCCTTCCCGCCTCCCTGTTGAGTGTGAAAAGCATGAGAAATCTATCAGCACAGCGTGCAGCGCAGGTCTTCTGATCCTCCTTGACTGAGTTTGAGAGGTTTGGAGGCTTGTCAGCTCACTACCTACACACCGGTCTACAGAGCTGGCATCATATGTCTGTTTCTTTCTCTCTGTCTCTGTCTCATTTCTATTTTATTCCTTCATCCAACTGTAATTTTGTTCCAAAACCAAGCAAGCTACCATGCTGCATATTGCCTACATAGGTGGCTGTCTACTAAGGCAGCATCGTAACCATCATTAAACCTCATAAGTGACTAATTTGGAGCATTTTGCATATGCAGCAACACATAGGATGGTGCTCTGCACTTTACTCGACTCCCGGCTCCAAAAGGGTTTGCTGATAGTTTGTTGCTAAGCTAACTTAATGACACTCTAATAAGCATTAAAACAAATAGCACACTGAAATAATGGGTAAAATAATACATTTTTATTCTCACTAACTATTTTAACAAAACTTTTAAGTATTGAGAAAAGTAAATTTATTTCTAACCAACATTTGTCAGCCTGATCATGAGGAAAACATACCTGTCCGAACAATAGCACAACTCAAAATACACTGACCAAAATTATAAACGCAACACTTTTGTTTTTACCCCCATTTTACATGAGCTGGTGTGACCACCATTTGCCTCAGTGGGTGACATGTCCGGTGAGTATGCTGGCCATGCAAGAACTGGGATGTTTTCAGCTTCCAGGAATTGTGTACAGGTCCTTGCAACATGGGGCTGTGCATTATCATGCTGCATCATGAGGTGCTGGTCGTGGATGAATGGTACAACAATGGGCCTCAGGATCTCGTCACGGTATCTCTGTGCATTCAAAATGCCATCATTAAAATGCACCTGTGTTCATTTTCCATAACATATGCCTGCCCATATCATAACCCCACCGCCACCATGGGCCACTCGATCCACAACGTTGACATCAGCAAACCGCTCACCCACACGACGCCATACACGCTGTCTGCCATCTGCCCTGTACAGTGAAAACCGGGATTCATCCGCTCACCTCTCCAAAGTACCAGACGCCATCGAATGTGAGCATTTGCCCACTCGGTTACGATGTCTAATGTCTAATCAGCATCTTGATATGCCACGCCTGTGAGGTGGATGGATTATCTTGCCAAAGGAGAAGTGCTCACTAACACAGATTTAGACAGATTTGTGAACAAAATTTGAGAAAATAGGCCTTTTGTGTACATAGAAAAAGTCTTAGATCTTTGAGTTCAGCTCATGAAAAATGGGGGCAAAAACAAAAGTGTTGTGTTTATAATTTTGGTCAGTGTATGTACGTTTCGTGACATATTCGATGTGAAATGTCCACAGAGTGTTGGTTTTTTTCCATGGAGCAGATGAGCTACATATGGTACGTCTTATGTGACATTGGTTTTGAACATGTCACTGCAGTTCTGACTTGAAATGTCTGTTAAGTGGCGCTATAACTAGGGCCCTAGGATTTCCGCGATGTGGAAAACACGGACGGAATCCAGTCATAAAAACGAAATGTACTGTATAACGCAGAATGTCACAAAATTTGTCAAAGTTTGGATGAATTAATCAAAAGTAGGTCAGTACACTTAAATCAAATCATGATATGGACTAATATCTCTAAATATTAAGCAAAAAGACTATTTAAATATGAATCCCGCATGTTCTGCGTGTCTCCGCGTGTGTGAATGGCGTAGATGTGCAGTTTAGTTTACTACACACATACTGAAGCGCGCGTGACGCTCGCGGTGATTTTAGTGTCTGCCGTCTCACCAGATGAGGACATAAATACATGAACAACATTTCCAGAACTGCTCTGAAGTTTCTTCGTGAGCTTTTAACCGCTTCTTTTGAGAGAAACTATCGCCATATATTCACACAGAAATGTAAAGGTATTCACAGCAACCCGTCAAAATAAAAGTTCGGTTTAACTTGACGGTAATAAGACATTTATTATTATTGTTTAGTAGAATGTGTAATACTACTATTACTATTATTACTAAAATTGTTAAAACTTTATTTACATCATCAGCACCACACACTTGTGTCGTGGTACTCTTGTGAACACGCACTGAAGACTGACAGGGAAATTGTTTGTTCAAGAAATTGTTGGAAAAATTAGTTATGTTGTTTTCTTTGTGCACAAAAAGTATTCTAGTAGCTTCATAAAATTACAGTTGAACCACTGATGTTCCATTGCTGTCTAGGTCTAGGCTGTCATTTAAACTATCTTAATTTGTGTTCCAAAGATGAACGAAGGTCTTATGGATTTGGAACAACATGAGGGTGAGTAATTAATGACAGAATGTTTATTTTTGGGTGAACTATCCCTTTAACATTCATAGCACACTGAAATGTTGGATAAGATAATTCATTTTTATTCACAATGGACTATTTAAGTATTGGGCAACTTTTAAGTATTGGGCAAAGTTTTTTTTTTTTTTTTTCACTGATCTTGTTACAGTGCCTTCACTGTGAAGGATACATGTGATGTGAGTATCTTGGCAGGCAGCATAAATAAGTTGTCTACCTTTTGGTCAGGAGCATGCTTATGATGTTTTTAAAATGCTGCGTTTGTAGGCAGCTCATTAGCTTTTGAGATGAACTCAGTGTTGTCATGCCAGCTTATTATAAAAAAAAATATTTTAATAAATTCACTTATAAATATAGGAGGTCGTGGTTTGTGCTTTCTGGGCTTGTTTCCAGAATACAACAACATATTTGAGTTTGCTAGCGCTTGACCTACACAGCACAATAGAGTATGACCGACCGCTAATAGCAGTTGTCAAATTTTCCCACCTAAAGTCTGAGCTGCACTATACAAATTTCCATTCTGCTCCAGTGTTTCTGCCTGTCCCAGCTCCTTCTGTACCTCAATGATGTTTAATTTAAGAAATTTATTGACTGATTTAGATGGTCGGTTTTTTAATAAAAAGCAGGGCTTGGCGCAGGTAGGATTTTTTTTATCAGATGGCCCGGTTAGATTTTTAATTACCCTGACAAAATGTTCACGGGTGTCAGCACAGGTACAAAAAATTTATTTAATGACACATTTTTATATGTTCCAGAAATAGTATAGATAGTTTTTATTGAATGCACTGCATAAAAAAATAATCTAAGTTTTATGATAACAAAGTGACACAATTATAAACACGCTTTTGCTTAACAATAATGGCATGCAGTACAAAACATGGTTACATTTTATTTCGATTTTAGACTTTAGACTTTGTACAAGTAACAATCAGACTAAATCAGACTAAAATAAAGTGTTACCCGAAACATCAGTGATTTGTAGATTTTTTTGCTGCAATAAACCACATTAATGAAATAAAACAGTTCGCCTTTATAAACTAGTACCACTAATATTGGCATTCTTGGTAAATATGAATAAAGGCAGCTGTGAAAATAAATCTGCATCATTTATCTTTTTGATTCATATTTACATTTTTTTAGCACACCAGGTTGACTAGGAGCATGAAATTGTCCAGCCATGACTTCCTGTTCCACAGGATTATAAATATGAGGAACACAAAGGCCAAATTCCCTTAATCATCCATCAAAAGGAGTAAAACCAAAGAATATAGTTCTGATGTGCAGAACAAGATTATTGAGTTTCACAAAATAGAAAGTGGCTGCAAGAAAAGAGCTAAAGCATTGAAAATTCCCATTTCCACCATCAGGGCAATAATTAAGAAGTTCCAATCAACTAAAGATGTTACAAATCTACCTGGAAGAGGATGTGTGTCTGCATCGTCCTAATGCACGCTGAGAAGAGCTTGAGTGGCAAAGACTCTCCAAGGATCACAGCTGAAGAATTGCAGAGCTTAGTTGAGTCTTGGGGTCAGAAAGCCTAAAAAAATATCAAACCGCCCCTACATCAACACATGTTGTTCGGGAGGATTTCAAGAAAAATCCTCCTTGCTCATCCAAAAACAAACTCCAGCAGATTTAGTTGCCAGACACAACTGAAACTTCAAACAGGACTGGCTTCTATGGTCAGATGAAAGTAAAAAAATAGCTTTTTGTCAGCAAACCCACCAGATAGGTTTGGTGCAAACAGGGATAAAAAGCATCCCATGTCCATGGTTAAATATACCACTGGATCTTTAATGTTGTGGGCTTATTTTTCTGCCAGAGGTCCAGGACATCTTGTTCAGATGCATGGCATCATGGATTCTAGCAAATACCAACAGATACAGTTTTTTAACTTGACTGTCTCTGTTAGAAATCTTATAATGGGCAGTGGTTGAATCTTCAGGAAAATGATCCAATGATATCTGATTTCTTGTCAGGTGTTCTCCAAAACTAATCAGGCGTTATAGGATAAAACTGAGAGCTGTTATTTTGGGAAAAGGATGTTGCAATAATTGGGTACCAATAATTGTAGCCAACGTGAACTGGAGGAAAACATTTATTTCATAATTACAGTTGTCCCCACTTTCCATTGTTTTAGTGCAAAGTTAGAATTTTGTGAATTTTATGAATGAAAGATCAAAAGGACAAACGATGCAGATTAATTTTCACTGCTACCTTTGCTCATATTTACCAAGGGTGCTGATATTAGTGTATTTTGATTAAAGGGGTCATTGGATGCTAAGTTCACTTTTACATGTTGTTTGAACATTAATGTGTGTTGGCAGTGTATGTACAAATCTACCCTATAATAATAAAATCCATGCCGTGGTTTTTAATTAATCTGTAAAAATAATATCCCCTTTTTCAAATCGAGCCGTTCTCAGATGCCTGTCGTTGTGGCGTCACACCGACAGAGGAGCTCCCACGATAGTTGATTGACATGAGCATCTTACCTTAGATTAGTTGTAACAGTCCGCCCTCTTTGTTTCGATGCCGGAGCAGGGATGTAAGTCAGACAAGAATATCTCAGATTGAGCGATTGAGGTGTTGTGTTGCTGGATGTAATAATAAACATAGTGGTCGTCATTCACTCCGACATCTGAGCCGCTGAAGATGCAGTAGATTACGTTTGTTTGTGAAGGGAATGCAGCTCCCGATCTACATATATCCGTCTATGTTCGCGCGAATCATTCATGATCCAGCTTCACTTACAGCAGAAGTGAGTATAAGGGTTTTTTTATAAATCTTTGCGATCGCCTTTCCTAATAATGTGCGAGTTAGCAAGTTTAGCGGCTAAATGCGCTAAATGTGGCTAAAGTAAACAATCTCTCAGAGTAGCAAAGATAAGAGGGGGCGGGGTGGGCAGAGCTCATTTGCATTTAAAGCAGCCTTGACCAGAATTAAGACCCTAAAGAATCATATCAACTTGTGGAAAATGGGCATCCGATGACCCCTTTAAGAATATTCTGTGCTTCTATCAAAACAGGTTGTGTGTTTTTTCATATATGTCCTGGCATCAGAACATATATGCCCATAACCAGAGCATATAAGCACATATCTCTCTCTTCCTTGTATAATTAGACTTTATTTGTGAATTTTAAGATGACAAAGGGGGGTAGATTTGCGACAAGCTGTCAGCATCCTGCTGTTTGTTCTCTAAGCATTTTTAGAGTGAAGTCCTGCCACCATAGCTGACTTAATCTGTCTATTTCAGTACTAATTGTTTTAGATCTGTGGATGAAAACAGAGAACTGGCAGCAGTCCACCAGCTCGCCCTCATGGGAAACTGTGAGCTCAATGCAGAAAATGCCGCATAAGTTGTCATATCAGGCAGAAAGAGGGCAGATACTATTGCCTCTCACCAAACCTCCTACACCTTTCTACTCGCTCTGGGGATATAAATAGATCTCGGATATATAATACATTGTTATATTATGCATGCATGCCACATAAGGATGTCACTTCCAGTGCTGGCCTGTGACTCACTTGTCAAAGACACTAAAATCTGTGTGGGGAAGCATGGGCTCTGCATATTTATACGGTTATTCCTCAAACTCCAATTAAGTGTCAAAATATGCCGCATCTCAGCACTTCTGTCTGGCGCGGTTTGGAGATAAGCACCGCAGGTTTGTGCGTCCAAAATGCGTCCTGAGTTGCGGTAAATTTGGTTCGGCTTATTGCTTTCTCGGTTGTGGATTGTTACAAGGTTTATTTTGAGCGCAAAGACATCTGTTGTGCCACTTCAGTGGGCAAATCTGCCCATGTGCCAACTCCCGCACAGAGGATCCAGGCAATGGGCCGCTGAGCGGGTGCTGAAGCTGGCGGGGCAGCGTCTCTGTCACGTACACAGAGGTGTCCCTTCACCTGCCGTGACCCTACCCTTTCTGCTGTCTTTCAGATGCGTCTTATCTTCAAACACACAAGCCATTTCCTGTCTGGGTCTCCGCAATGCTGTCCACCTATGCAACAGCGCAATTGTTCACACTCTTGGTTTTCTCATGTGTCTGGAAACATGGGATTCCAGGGGAAAATGAGCTCTTTTATGACCAATTGTTCACTTCATTAAAGCATACTGTGCACCTACTGCTGGGTTCGGGTAATTGCTCTTGGGTTGTTCATTTCCTATTCATACAGTCTATCTCTATGTTGTGGACACAGACTGACCTAAAAAGTAGAGAAAAACGGTGGATATTTTAGGGTGCTTAATGGATTAGATCACTCAAAAATGAAAATTATGACTACATTTACTCATCCCTAGGTCATTAAAAACCAATGAAACCAAAGAAATGAAACATGAATGTAGAAATTTGAAGATGTTTGCTGGTTGCTTTTGCCATGCAGTTACTATAAATGCATCATGAAAGTAGCCCACATGACTCATAATGTGCTATATATGTGAATATAATAAGCACACAACTGTTTTCAACATTGATAATAATAAGAAATGTTATCAATGAAGAAGATCATGTGGCACTGAAAACTGGAGCAATGGCTCCAGTCTTCAGCAATAATTACAGGAATAAATTACATTTTAAAATAAAAAAATTGAAACTGTAAAAGTATTCACAATATTAAATTTTTTACTGTATTTTTGTTTAAATTAATGCAGTGACTATAAATTATGCAGTTTTACTCTACCATCTAGTGTAGGAATTTTAGAGTTAAATACACATTGAGCACATTAAGTGTCCAACTTATTTTGGTCCATTAAGTGCATTAAGTGCAAGTCTACTTTTTAGGGGTTCAACATATAGTGCTGAAACTATTGTAATTGCTAGAATGGTCACAGATCAGCAATCTCCACATTAAACTGATTGCGCAGACCAAAATGTAAGTCGTAGAAACTTGAAGGGGTAGTAGGAGGAATTGGCCTGACTGGGGCACTACAGCAATCAAAAGTATGCTCATACCACCTAAACCAGTTGTTTTCAAACCTGTCCTGTGAGCACCTCCAACTCTACACATTTTCTGTCTCTCCCTCATCTATCACACCTGATTCAACTTATCAGCTCATTAGTAGACAACAAGACCTGAAATGGGTGTGTCAGATAAGAGAAACCTACAAAATATGCAGTGGGGACTGGTTTGAAAACCACTGTCCTAAACCGTCAGTCACAGGCTCAAGTGTCTTATGTTGTTGAAATCCTTGGCTCACGCCAGACAAAAGACACCTCAAATTGGATCGTATCATAATGTTTGGGTATTTCGCATTTTTTGAAAACATACTTTTGCAAAGTAGTCCTAGGTTTTTTACCCGGTTGGAACCAAACCAGTGCAGAAATGTTCTCTGGAAAGTGAATATCAATAATTATCAAGAAAAAGTGTGAAACTTTCGGCTCACCGTCGCAAAGGGGCAGGGCCACTTTTAGTAAAATACCTATAACTCCAGAACGGAATAATATATCTCCGCCAAACACTTACGTAAGAGCTCTTATCTGACACTTATCTGAGGTCACAAGAAAAAAAAACACAGAGCTTGGCCAAAGTTTGAGCACCTGTTAGACAAGGTTAACGGAGGCTGATCGGAATGAAACTTAGTGGACTTGTTCAACTCATGCTCCCAAAGGTCTGAGAGAAATTTGAAAGAAATTGGCCATTGGGGGGTGTGATATCACATTGTACATCAAGAACGATTGTACATTGCACAGTTTTTCACACATATGCACAATATCCATATCATACGATAGAACTCCTCATTCTGGACAACTTTGCCACTAGAACCACTGTTGTCAATCAAATCGTTTTGTAAAAAATGTAAAAAAACTACTTTTGTGAACTACTCCTAGGCTTTTCGCTCAATCTGGAAAAAAAAAAACACTGCAGTACAATTCTCTGGACTCTCTAGGCCAATAATTTTTAAAAAATGTTGAAATGTACCCTTTGGGAAGCTATAATGTGGTCATTTAGAAAAGGGGCTTTTCCAAATTCACCCCAAATCCTATAAAACCTAAAGGAAAACTCAAAACTTCACAAAACCTGCTGAGCACATATGCCACAGGTGCTTCTAAACAAGCATGCAAAGTTTTAAGGGAATCGGACCACAGCTGGCACTATAACAGTCATAAACGTTAAAAAACTTCATATTTCTATGGTAGGGTGACCAGACGTCACTTCCAAGGGACACATTCAGCACAGGATTTCTAAATTGCCTAAAATAACCAGGTGTTGGCTGTTTGTGCTGCACCGAACGATCATTGTATGACATAAAAGTACCACGAGAGCGATTCGAAAGCATGGACCCGTGTGCTCTGCTCTCTGTGGCTTTCGTAGTACTTTGAAGTCGTACAACGTACAACACCTGGTTATTTTAGGCAATTTATAAATTCTTTACTGAACGTGTCCCCGGGAAGTGGCACACCTGGTCACCCTATTCTATGGTAAATTACCTGGATTTAATAAAAATGCTTTTTTAATCATTGATTTAGATGTGTACAGCCTTGATAAATAATATGTAATGTCTTTTTCCATATATGCTTAAGTGCCTTAAGCGCTTGAACCCCAGTAATCGCTGCTTGCAGCTGTATTTATTTTTTAAATGTTCAATATGAACACACAACTCACACTATTTATACTACAAATGGCATAGAATAGTGCATAAGTATACAAACTGAGTCGCCTTGGCCTGCAGATGAGACTTCTTTTTAATAAAAAAATAAAAAATAAAAATGTTACAATTTTACAGACCCCAATCTTTTGAATGGTAGTATATATAAATTGGTTTTCATGTTGCGCTTGCATATTTTTAATATGCTCATTCCTTTGAACTGCTTGGACAGGAGCAAACAGCATATTATTGTAATTCACCATTTACATTCAGCAAAAAAAGAAAGTCACATAGGTTTGTAAATGATAAGTGATTTTTTTTAGCTAAATATTTCTATAATGTCTGTTTGCAGTGTGTACATCACGGTGTCAAAAGTTCCTGATTTCCCGTGTGGGTGAAGACTGGATCTTTCTCATTCTCCTGGGGCTTCTCATGGCATTGGTCAGCTGGGCCATGGACTACACTATTGCCTTCTGCCAGCAAGGTGAGAGAGAGAAAAGAATGAAAAGAAAGAAAAGGACAATTTTCTGCTTGACAGGGTTCCATGAAAGTACAGATGGTGTCATTTAATCAGTCAAGTATTGTTTTTTTTCAGTGGGATATCGTCATCATGTGTATTCTGGGATGGAAGGTGCATTAATGCCTGAACGAATTGGTGCCAACTCACTGACCTCTTTTTACAAAAGAATGAGTTTATTTACAAAGACTGGGGGTGTGGCAGTTCAGTCAATTAATAAAAAGGCACAGGACTATCTTAGCACATATCAAGGGCAGTTTTTTTTAACGTTACATCATTAGCGACCTCAAGTGCTTTCCACATATAAAAACACCTCAGAAATTGACAAAAATGACAAATAGTATTTTTAAATATGTATATGACAGATATATTAAAATGATGTACAAAAAGGCTATTTTATTTTACACAGGGCCTGTTTCTCCTCTAAGTCCACACCTTGGTCATGCAATGTCGCATGGACTGTCGGTGGTAGTCTGCCCTGGAGTACACATTAGGAAGGGAAGATTTAGGGTGCGCGGCGAGCACCCTTCAGACTCATAAACTGACAAATGGCAAACGACTGCCATTGCAAATGTGCAAGAGTGCAAAAGTGTTCCATACTGATTCAGTTATGGGCATTTCTTCAATTAAAATAAAATAACCCTCTCTTTTCATCCACGCCAGTAGGTGTCAGTATAAATTCTAGGACAGTTGTCAGATCAGACAGGAAAACTAAACTAAATAACAGTGCATACGTAAATGTAGCTGTGTAGTCTACAGTTTGAAAATGTTAATGGGCATTTCTTCAATCAAAACACCTTTGCTTTATCATCCACACCAATAATTGTCAGAATAACTTCCAAGACAACTGTCGAATTGAGTAGGAAAATGATTTAAAAAATTAACGATTAAATAACAGAGGACAAGTTTGATTCAGGCAATTTCTTCATTTAAAATAAAAAAATATATATCTTTTGCACCTATGCCAATAGATGTCAGTACAAATTCTAAGAAAACTGTCAAATGGGGCAGAAAAATGATTTGAAAAAATTAACGACTAAATGACAAATAAATATAATAGTCTGTAGTTTTGAATGGACATTTCTTCAAATAAAACACCTTCATTTTTTTATCCATGCCAATAATTTTCAGTATAACGTCCAAGACAGCTGTCAAATTGGGTAGGAAAATTAATTAAAAAATTAACAACTAAATAACAGAGCGCACGTTTGATTAAGTTATGGGTAATTCTATAGTTAAAATTTTGCTTTTGTATCCATGCCAATAGGTGCAAGTATAAATTCTAAGACAGCTGTCAAATTGAGTGGAAAAATACATTGAAAAAGTAACAACTAAATAACAAATAACAAGTAAATGTAGATGTACACTCTATAGTTTGATTCTGTTATGGGCATTTCTTTAATTTAAAAAATCTTCTCTTTTCATCCACACCAGTAGGTGTCAGTATAAATTCTAAGGCAACTGTCAAATCAGTCAGGAAAATTAAGTGTAACAATTACCAACTAAATAACAGTGCACAAGTAAATGTATATACACATATAGTCTATAGTTTGAATTAGTTAATTTCTTCAATTAAAACACCTTTTTCATCCACACCAATAGGTGTCAGTATAACGTCCAAGAAAACTTTCAATTTGTGTAGGAAAATGAATCAAAGGGCTGGTTTGTTTCATGTATGGGCATTTTTTCATTAAAAAAAAAAAAAAAACACACCAGTAGGTGCCAGTATAAATTGTAATGCAACTCTGTTAAAGGAACACTCCACTTTTTTTTGAAATAGGCTCATTTTCCAACGATGCAATGATATTACGCAGCCGTCAACTCTGCCAGCTGCAACTCTGCATCTACACAAACTTAGTGCCGGTCACTTTCAGGCGCTGCGTAATATCATTGCGCCTGCTGCACCCATGGTACGGCAGCAAAATTCCTTGATTATTACGCCGGAATGAGAGTTCCCAGCCATATCGACCTATAAAAACTTTTCATTTTCCGCCAGTCTTAGTACATGATGCAACTACAGAAGAGTCAAGTTTTAAATTGGAAAAATATCGAAACTCTTTAGTCATTTTATAGTGAGATACTAATGGTCTAATCGGATTCAATGATTTATGCTAAGCTATGCTAAAAGTGCTACCGCCAGACCCGGCGATCGGCTGAATGGATTCAAAAACGGTAAAACACATCTGTATAACTCTAGGGGAGTTCGAAAATGAACCTATTTTCAAAAAAAGTGGAGTGTTCCTTTAAATTTGGAAGAAAATGAATTGAAAAAAATTAACAACTAAATAATAAATAACAAGTAAATTTAGGTGTATTGTCTATAGTTTGGTTTGGTTATGGGCATTTCTTCTTCTTCTTCTTCTTCTTCTTCTTAAAAAAAAAAAAATGAAAATCACTTTCATCCACACCAGTAGGTATCAGTATGAATACAATTTAAATACAATTTAATAACAGAGCACAAGTAAATGTACCTTTAAAATCTGTAGTTGTGCACCAAATGACTATACATTATGCAATTTTACTATGTACCCTTCCATCTAGCGTATGAATTTCAGACAGTTGAGTGCATGTTGAGTACATTAAGTGTTCAGCATTTTTTTGGTTCATTTATTGCACCATCTGGGTATATGAGCTATACTTTCATCTTTTTGCAATTTTAAATATGAACACACTACTCACACTATTTAAACTACAAATGGCATAGAATAGAGCATAAGCACATAAAAATTGGGATGGATGATATTCCTCTGCAGAGATGTAATTATATGGTGTGTGTCGGTGTCTGCAGCACAGAAGTGGATGTATGGTGGTCTGCACAGTAACATGTTGCTGCAGTATCTGGCCTGGGTCACTTACCCAGTGGTTCTCATCACCTTCTCCGCCGGCTTCACACAGATACTGGCGCCACAGGCAGTGGGTGAGATACGCACACACTCACCCATGCTCACGTAATCAATTTAAGCCAAATGGCCTTTACGTCTTCTCAGATCTCTTTGTAACCCCCTACGTCTTTTCTTCCTCCAGGCTCTGGGATCCCAGAGATGAAGACCATTCTCCGAGGTGTGGTGCTGAAAGAGTACCTCACTTTCAAAACCTTCGTCGCCAAAGTGATTGGCTTAACTTGTGCCCTTGGAAGTGGCATGCCTCTGGGCAAAGAGGTGCATGAGAGGGGATATCTGATCCTAGATAAGCGTTCTAATGCTAAAATACTTTAAGCTTTTGCCCTGTGATCACATCTGTTATTTCTATCTCCTCTCACGTCCTCTAGGGACCATTTGTTCATGTTGCCAGTCTGTGTGCTGCTCTGTTGAGCAAATTCATGGCCTTGTTTGGAGGAATCTACATGGTGAGAGGCTTTCTATTAATGCTGTCTTTTGTCAATAACTTTCTGACATTTCATACTTTGGTAACGTTTTATAATACCCTCGACTAACAAACATTAATATAACATAGTATGCTTTACAGGACATCGTTTACAATCAAATAATCAGACATGTAATATATAGTGGCCCCATTATGCACCTATTTGGGCACTGATGTCACTTAAAAATGCAATCTGATATTTTCAGACTCCTCTTAAAAACGAAAGAATTAGAACAACAATAGTTGTGTTGCCAATTCCATCTGCTTATAATATTTGACTGTACTTTAACTATTGATCTATTAAACATCATATAACATCTGTGGTTCCACTTGGCCTTAACCACTATGTACTTACATTTAAATGAATAGTTTGATACAATGCATTTTTGTGTACATACATGTTTTTACATTGTACTTATATTTTAATAAATACTTGCATTTAATTACATCTGTAATTAATTTCTGCAGTTACATTTACAGTTGTGCTTTTGACCCATACCTTAAACCTACACATACCACTAAACCCATATCCCACCTCCATAGCATCATAAGTGTTTTGCAATATAGTATGAACGCAATAAGTATATTGTACTTATTTTATGATGTAAGTACATAGCAGTTAAGGCCACCTAACATAAAGTGGGAGCACATTTGTGAAATGAAATGGCCGATTAATAATGACCTATTAATGAGAGATATTATAAAGCGTTACCAATGACTTGTGTTTGTATCATCACTTTACATGTCACTGCACTTTGAACGTCATGGCCTTGTTCTTCCAGTCTCATCTGCGTGTATCATACAAACAAGCAGCTGAGGGTTCTCTAGGGTTTTTCGTTAGTCTGTGATTAGTCAGAGTGCATAAGGTATCAGTTCTTGAGGGAATTGCAAGCACAGTGAATGGAGCCGTTTGTAAATCATGCTAAAATGAGTCAAACGGCCTTCGTGTTATACCGTATCAACCCTCTGGACTTTGCCCACAAAGTAACCTAAGAAATCACAGCACGCTGGGGAATGGATCAATAACATGTTGTTAGAACAGAGTGAATCTGACAGAAAATCGGAGATCATAAACATTCCGGCACATTTTAACTGTTCCACTGTAATTGAATGCACTTTAATTAGGTAAATGTCAATGGCATGTTTACACAGTCAATCAGGCAGTGGGGTTCGGGGTAACGGGCCGTGCTGATAATTATTTGTCTGACACCTCATACCTGTGGGTGTTACTTTGATAGCGGGATATGAAGGAGCTACAATTAGGGCCAGGCTAAAAGAAAAACACTCTAGTAGCAAAATGAAAGGGATAATGTTGCCACATTGAGGGAAAATTCCTACCTGATCTCATGATGAAAACATACCTTTGTTAACTCTTTCGCAAGACAAGTATAAGTACTTATCACTGCAGTTTCCAATAGAAAAGGTTTAGGAT
The DNA here is from genome assembly GCA_036247105.1 of Cirrhinus mrigala. Lineage (NCBI taxonomy): Eukaryota > Metazoa > Chordata > Actinopteri > Cypriniformes > Cyprinidae > Cirrhinus > Cirrhinus mrigala. Next base: position 13,312,937 of record CM070008.1, read on the forward strand.
TAGGCAATCATATAGCAATTTCAACAAGAGGGGGTAATAATTCCGCAGGGGGTCAAAAATGCACACAACACCAGCCAGCACTGAATTGGATTTAGGATGCGGAATCCTTGAGTACGAGAAATCCTGTGAAAAACATGACTCATGATGAAAGAACTGAGAGATCGAAAATAAGCTAAAACGGCATGCTTGCAATTGCATTTTTACGTCACATTCGCTTTTGTTTATACTGTCGGGTAGGTTTAGGTGTACTGCAGATGCTATGTTATTTTAAAATGTCACAGAGCATCAGAGTTATACTGTAGTGCCACTCAACAGACACTTCAAGTCAGAACTGCGGTGACACATACAAAACCAACGTCACATAACGTCTGTTCCGGGAAAAAAAATGAACACTTATTATTACACGTATTTCGCGTCTCGTGGAAAAAGTTCCCACAGGTACGTTTTCCTTATGAGATCAGGTTAGAAAATTCACAGATTATATGAGAATAATTTATAGGGGTGATTACAATTTCTCAATAAGATTTCAGACATGATTGAACAATTATAGATAGATAGATAGATAGACAGACAGAGTTGAGTTTACATACACATTGCAGAATCTGCAAAATGTTAATTATTTTACTAAAATAAGAGGGATCATACAAAATGCATGATATTTTTTATTTAGTACTGACCTGAAGATATTTCACATAAAAAATGTTTACATATAGGCCACAAAAGAAAATAATAGTTGAATTTATAAAAATGACCCAGTTCAAAAGTTTACATACACTTAATTCTTAATACTGTGTTGTTACCTGTTGTTACCTGTGTTGTTATCAAGAATCCACAACTGTGTTTTTTTATTGTTGTTTTTTGTTGTTGTTGTTTAGTGCCTGCCGTTCTTCAGAAAAATTCCTTCAGGTCCCACAAATTCTTTGGTTTTTCAGCATTTTTGTGTATTTGAACCCTTTCCAACAATGACTGTATGATTTTGAGATCCATCTTTTAACACTGAGGACAACTGAGGGGCTCGTATGCAACTATTGCAGAAGGTTTAAACGCTCACTGATGCTTCAGAAGGAAACACAATGCATTAAGAGTCGGGGGTGAAAACTTTTTGTATTTGAAGATCAGGGTAAATGTAACTTATTTTGTCTTCTGGAAAACATGTAAGTATCTTCTGAAAGTCAGTACTAAATGAAAAAATATAATATTTAGGAAAGTTTACACCCCTGGCTCTTAATGCATTGTCTTTTTTCCTTCTGGAGCATCAGTGAGCGTTTGAACCTTCTGTAGTAGTTGCATATGAGTCCTTCAGTTGTCCTCAGTGTTAAAAGATGGATCTCAAAATCATACAGTCGTTGTTGAAAAGGGTTTAAATACACAAAAATGCTGAAAAACCAAAGAATTTATGGGACCTGAAGAATTTTTCTAAAGAACAGCAGGCAGTTTAACTGTTCAAACAAGGGACTCATGAACAACTTTTATAAAAAAAAATAAATAAATAAATAAAAAAAACACAGCTGTGGATCATTCAGGTAACAACACAGTGTTAAGAATCAAGGGGATGTAAACTTTTGATCGCCGTCATTTTTATAAAGTCAGCTATTATTTTCTCTTGTGGACCTCTAAACTTATTTTATGTGAAATATCTTATTTAGGTCAGTACTAAATAAAAAATAACATGGTTTTTTTAAGATCCCTCTTACTTTGGTAAAATCATTTTGTAGATAGATCTTACCGACCTCAAACTTCTTTTTGAACGTTAGTTCAAAAAAGCTAGACAGACAGATCACACAAAGTGAAAGCTGTACAGTTCAATACATTGAATAGACCCATTACAATAAATACACAAATATAAGGTTTATTTTTAATTAAATTATTTATTTTTTGTAGAGACAGACTTGAAACAAGTAAACAACAGTGTAAGTACTTAAAGTATTAAGCAGTTTTGTAACAGAGTTCAGATACTCACTTGTATGTGTGTTATTTTGATTTACTGCTGAAGGAAGAGCCCTTTGAGGGAAACAAGGTAAGATGCAGGTATTATTATGTTTGGGTGTGTCCATGTGATCAGATTGACTGAAAGTGTTATAATGAAAGAAAAACGCGAATTTTAATTTGTTTAAATCTCCATTTGTGATTCTTTTTTTCTCAAGTTTGCCATTTTTCCATTTTAATTTAGAGCCTTACTGGACTTCATCCTCCCTGGCCGTAGCAAACCGTTCACAAAGTTAGCACATAGTGAATGAAAGAGCAGTGTTTGTCCATTTTTTTAATTGTGTTCATAGCAATACCTTGTTCCGCATGTCGTTGCCATGTATCCGTCAGTGTAATTACCCTGTTCCACTCTTGGCCGCCTGTAAAATGCCACGGCGACATTCGTTTGAAACAGGATTTGCATGTATTGGGTTTTCTTGTTAATCTGACAGAATGAGCTGAGGAACACAGAGATGCTGTCAGCCGCGTGTGCAGTGGGGGTGGGCTGTTGCTTCGCAGCCCCTATTGGAGGTAAGTCCAGACATTGTGATCATAGCTGGCCACCGGAGATAACGCCATATCACATTTACGACAGTAACGTTCCCATGAATACTTCCAGCTTTGAGCAGAGTTGTTTGTCGTATGATCTGCTGTGTTGTGGCAGGAGTGCTGTTTAGTATTGAGGTCACATCTACGTTCTTTGCCGTGAGGAACTACTGGAGAGGATTCTTCGCTGCAACCTTCAGTGCCTTTATCTTCAGGGTGCTGGCGGTGTGGAATAAGGATGAGGGTGAGGGAGAAATCCGTTCTGATAGCCAACACAGTCAGATGATTCATTCGTCATAAATTTCTGACTGTCATTCTCTCTTCGCCATATTGCAGAGACAATCACGGCGCTCTTTAAAACGCGCTTTCGTCTCGACTTTCCCTTCGACCTACAAGAGCTTCCAGCTTTTGCTGTCCTCGGGTTTGTGCCTCACCTTTGCCATCTTTCTCCCAAACACAAATTTGATTTACATAATTAAAATTATGGCAGTCAAAGCACAGATTTCAAGCAAACTAATATCTTTGTCTAAGAACATTTGTGTTAAGAATGACTAAGCTCATTAGAACTGTTTATTTGCAAAATCTTATACTTCTGCTTTCAAACATTAAGACTTGTGTTTTGGTTGACAGGCCAGGTTCACACGTCTAGCCTGTAAATTCAACTAGTTAGTTATTCTTAGTTCCTAATTCTTAGTTCTTAGCTGTAAAATAGAAATGTGCAGTGGTCATAGTTATGCCTCTTGTCATGTTTTATGAAATTAATGTTTCAGTTGTTCTGTTGTTAATGTTTTTTCTCAGGATTGCCAGTGGTTTTGGAGGGGCGTTGTATGTATACCTGAACAGGATCATAGTGGAGTCTATGAGAAAACAGAAAACCATCAACAAATTTTTACTAAAAAAGTGAGTTAAAAATTTAAAAAAATCTGAAATTATGAGATTAAAGTCGTGATATTTTGAGAATAAAGTCTAAATGTTTTGAGAATAAAGTCGAAATTACAAGAATTAAATCGTAGCAATTAAAGTTATAATATTTTGAGAGTATAGCCTGTGCATGCAAATGGCCCGGATTGGGAGCACCAGGAGAAATTGTCAGGTCACCGGAATTTATTTGAATATATGTGCAATTATTAGCAGAAATCATACCATGTGTTATACTCCCAGGGACAGTATGTTTGGAAATAATATTTCACGTCTTCGATTGCATTCATTAGGCTTATTTGTAGTCTGCCAGCCACCCAATAATAGCAATAAGCTTTGTGCTTTGTTGCTTTTAATAGGCTACAACACAGCTCAGGTCACAAATTCTGTCAGTTTTATCACGAAATACAAATTATAAGTGTGCTTTTCCGCTTTATTTCAAGCTTATATCACAATATAAACATGAAGGGATATCAGAAGGATTGAAAGAAAACATTATCACCTAATTTAATGAAATGAATGTCTCATTGTAAACGGAAAGATGACAGATTTACCCTGCTTAAACTGAGGCCAATACAGCGATCTGTCACGTCACATTATAGAGCTCGAAAAACACATTATTGTTATAAACATATTGTTTGTATTTTACAATGAAACTGACAGATTTTGAAAGCTGAGACTTTGGAATTTCTCCCGGTGCTCCCAATCCAGGCCATTCACATGCGCAATAGGCTAGAATATAATCTCAAAATATTATAACTTTAATCTCGGAATTTCTATGAATTAATTCTCATAATTTTGACTATTCTAAAAATATTTTGACCGTATTCTCTAAACACTTCAACTTTATTCTCGAAACATTTTGACTTTATTCTCATAATTTTGACTTTATTCTTTTAATATTTTAACTTTATTCTTGTAATTTCGACTATATTCTTGAAATATGATGACTTTAATCTCGTAATCTTCGATTTTTTTTAACATGGCACCAAAACGCTGTCATAGTATTTTGCATAAATTTTCATTTCATTGTTAAGAATGTTACTTAATAATCACTTATTAATAGTTCAACTTTCATTTGTATTTTTAAATAAATACAATTATATTATATTATATTGTATTATATTTAAAAAGTAATATTTCTTTCTCATATTTGGCTTCCCATAGAAGACTAGTGTATCCGGCGGTGGTCACTCTTCTTGTCTCTACACTCACCTTTCCTCCAGGGTTTGGACAGTTCATGGCAGGCCAGGTCTGATGTTTCAGATTTATTGTGTGGCTCATCAAATTTTCTTTGGATTTCCTTCTCTATATTTTTCTTATTTCTACACAATCAGACTTTTTCAGTCTTTCAAGTGTGCTTCATGCTGATAGATTTAGTTGTTCCAGATCAGTAATTATGCATTAAATAACAAACTGCGCTGCCTCCTCATTTAGCTGACTCAACATGAGTCACTAGTGGCACTGTTTGACAACCAGACCTGGTACAAGCAAGGTGTTGCTGAGGAGTTTGAGTATGCAAGTCATGTACCTCAGGCCTGGAAGCACCCACAAGTCAGTGTGTTCATCACACTCCTCCTCTTCATTGTCATGAAGGTGCGTCTCACCATATTAAGTAAAATATGAAGGAAAATGTAGAGAAATAGTTCACTCAGAAATTTTAATTTGCTGAAAATATACTCACCCTCAGGCCATCCAAGATGTAGATGAGTTTGTTTCTTCGTCAGAACGGATTTGGAGAAATTTAGCATTACAGCACTTGCTCACCAATGGATCAGTGAATGGGTGCCATCAGAATGAGAGTCATGAACAGCTAAACAGCTGATAAAAACATCACAATAATCCATAAGTAGTCCACACAACTCCAGTTCATTAATTAACATCTTGTAGAGCGAAAAGCTGCTTGTTCGTAATAAATAAATCAATCATTATGATGTTTTCAAAATAAATAAAGGCCAAAATAAAGGTCCATAATGCATTATATTGCTTCCTCCACTGAAAAAGTCAATCCACTGTTGTCCGTTCAAATCAAAATCCACCAACATATTTCTTTAGAGCTGTTTTTGCTTACAAACAGTGCTTGATCTGTGCATATTCATCTCTTGATTCAGATGAGACAAACTTTTTGCTGGAGAAATATTGTGAATTAGCAAGTTAAAAATGTGTTAATGATGAATTTGTTTATTAAAAATATAGGTTTTAACTTCACAATTGATGGACTGGAGTGGTATGGATTACTTGTAGATTATTGTGATGTTTTTATCAGCTGTTTGAAGTCTCATTCTGACGGCACCCATTGAATGCGGAGGATCCACTGATAAGCAAGCAATGTAGTGCTCAGTTTCTCCAAATCTACAAACCCTACATCTCGGATGGCCTCAGGGTAAGCACATTTTAAGCAATTTTTCATTTCTGGGTGAACTAGTATTTTAACAGCAATGTTAAAGGAGAAGTTTAATTCCAGAACAAAACTTTACAGGTAATTTATTCACCCCCTTGTCATTCAAGATGTTTGTGTCTTTTATTCTTCAGTCATAAAGAAATTATGTTTCTTGGGGAAAACATTCCAGAATTTTTCTTCATATAGTGGACTTCTATGGTGCCCGTGAGTTTGAACTTCCAAAATACAGTTTCAGTGCAATTTCAAAGGGCTCTAAACGATCCCAGTAGAGGAAGAAGGGTGTTATCTAGCAAAACTATCAGTTATTTTCCCAAAAAATTTACAATTTATATACTTTTTAACCTCTATTCTCTGCGACGCGCATGCAAACTCTGTGTAATCTGGGTCAGTACAGTTAGGGTAGGTCAAAAAAGTCTCATTTTCTCCTCCAACTTCAAAATCCTCCTACATCAGTTTTACCTTTTTTTGTAAAGGGCATTTGATCTTCTTTGCACATTCACTTTGTAAACACTGGGTTGGTTCTTCTGCAGCGATATAGGACAATTTGGAAGTTGGAGGAGTTTTTCAACATACAACATGTTGACCCGGATTACACAGAGTTTGCATGCGCATTGCAGAGAATAGACAAGCATCTAAGGTTAAAAAGTATTTTATATAAATATATTATATATTAAATTAATATATATATAAATTATATAAATTGTAGAGTTTTTTTTTTAGAAAATAACCAATCATTTCGCTAGATAATCTTCCTTGCTGGGATCATTTAGAGCCCTTTGAAGCTGCATTTAAACTGCATTTTGGAAGTTCAAACTCGCATACACCATAGAAGTGCACTATACGGAGATAAATTCTGAAATGTTTCCCTCAAGAGACATAATTTCTTTACGACTGAAGAAAGAAAGACACAAACATCTTAGATGACAAGGGGGTGTGTAAATTATCTGTACATTTTTGTTCTGGAAGTGAACTTCTCCTTTAATGTGAATGTAACCTATTGTATTATACAGCTGGTGTAGTTGCAAAACTAAATAAAATATCTGGCCATATTGTCTCTGAAATGTCAGGTACTCAATATTAACTTCTTGTTTACTGAACTGTTGTATATGTTGAAGTGTGCTGATATATTAAAAACCAGCACAGTTTTGATTCGGCTGCAGGTAAATCACAGCCGTGTACAGCATCGCGTTTGCGAGTGTGATATTGCTTAATTATTAAACAGCGTCTTTTGTTCAAATGTGTGACCTTGTGGCTTCAAAATGTTTTTCCTCAGTTCTGGATGTCAGCTGTGGCCACAACAATGCCTGTGCCTTGCGGGGCCTTCATGCCGGTTTTCCTCATTGGTATGTGATTATAGTGTGCGTGTGGTGTTTTTGAAAGTCAGCACTGTGGGATATGCTTTTTTGGTTTCCATTTCAATTCACTATTGTATGAGCGAGCACTTTTGCACATTATTTTGCTCTTGTGTTCATACCAGCCATCATACTTTAGTTTGTTCTTAATGGTTGTTTTCCTTTTCCCGCAATCATGTTCTCCATTTCCATCCCTCATCAATGTCTGAGTCACTAAAGCCTGTGTGTAAACGCGTCAAAATCACTGCAGCTTTATTCTGGAGTCAGTGTTTGTGACCGCATGTAAGTATACGTCCAGGATGTGTTACAAATTTGGAGTTTTTGCCACCTACAAAATGTCATCGATTCTACGTTGTGAATTGTGTGTGTCGTACAGGGGCTGCGTTCGGTCGGCTGGTCGGCGAGAGCATGGCCGCCGTTTTCCCCGACGGGATACACACCGACAGCACTGTATATCCCATAGTTCCCGGGGGATACGCAGTTGTAGGTGAGAGCGTCGACTGTGCATGCCTTCTCGCGGATGTCCATTTGTTTTCTTTCAAAAGCCATCAGTTTCAGCCCGTCGTGGCTATATCTTATTCACACACGTAATTGAACCTGCAGGGTGTTGTATGCAAGAGTCATACATTTTTCATTAACCCACACAGACCAACAGCCAAATTAGATCTTGCCTGTGGAAATGGCTTCAGCGGTAGCGCTGCATTGTGCAGCGGAGCAGAAAGCTTGTCAGGAGCACAATAGGAAATCAGATGGCTTGTGGCGGGTGACTGCTACTGTAATTTGATGCGGGACGAAATGGTGATTCCCACAGGGGCGGCGGCTCTCTCTGGCGCAGTCACTCACACCGTGTCCACCGCCGTCATTGTGTTCGAGCTGACGGGTCAAATCTCGCACATCCTGCCGGTGATGATCGCTGTGATATTGGCCAATGCCGTGGCTCAGAGTCTACAGCCTTCCCTCTATGATTCCATCATCCGGATCCAGAAACTTCCTTACCTGCCAGAGCTGGGCTGGGGACAGGAGTGAGGGCTGTTACGTAACTTCCCCAAATTATCACTCTCATATCATTCCCCTGGCTTTTTGAATGCTCACTCCCATCTCTCTCTCTCTTTTTTTACCTGTAGGAAATATAATATCCGTGTGGAGGACATAATGGTGAGAGACGTGCGGTTTATCACTCTCTCCTCCTCTTACCGGGACCTGCAGGAAGCTCTCATAACAGGCCAGCTTAAAACCCTGGCCCTGGTGGAGTCTAAAGGTGAGACATATATAAAATATCTGTTTAGAGGTATATTTTGCACACACAAAAAATCAGTTGCTGTCCAGTTAGACAGTTCTTCATACCAATATCTTAGGAATTTTAAGACAAATTTTAAACAGTCTTCTTCTCAAAGTGGCTTTTTTTCCCCCATTTTGCTCAATATAGAAGAGTGATTCGGCTGAAATAACTCTGCGATATCAGCTTTTGATTGCTGAACCATTTTCAGCAAGAAATGAGCAGTGCTCAAAATGGGTTTTCAGTGACTGATGACAATATCTAGAGAGCAAAGGAGCAAAGTAGTGTGTGTATAGATGTATGTTTTGTGTAATGTAACCTTCTGTAAATACTTTGGTCAGTTCAAGAATAATTTATACAGTTTTATATTGTTATTTGAAATAAATAAATAAGCAGTTTCATGTCTGTCCTAGTATTCATTTCTTTAGAAAAAACAAACATACTGACCCCAAACTATATGTGACCCTGGACCACAAAACCAGTCTTAAGTAGCACAGGTATACTAGGGGGGATTTGTAGCAATAGACAACAATACATTGTAAGGGTCAAAATTATTGATTTTTAAAGATTATGTTCCATGAGATATTTTGTGAGTGTCCTACCATAAATATATCAAATCTTAACTTTTGATTAGGAATATGCATTACTAAGATCTTCATTTGGACAACTTTAAAGACGATTTTCTCAATATTTCAATTTTTTTGCGCCCTCAGATTCCAGATTTTCAAATAGTTGTATCTTGGCCAAATATTGTCCTATCCTAACAAACCATACATCAGTGGAAAGCTTATTTATTTCAGTTGACGTATTATGACCCTTATGACTGGTTTTGTGGTCCATGGTCACTTATATATTATTTTTGAAAGAAATGAATACAATTCATGTTTAGTCTTTTCAGAAAGGCTAACAAATGTGACAGTAAAGACATTTATAATGTAACAAAATATTTCTATTTCAAATAAATGTTGTTGTTTTGAACATTCTATTCATAAAAAGAAAAGTATCCACAAAAATATTAAGCAGCACAACTGTTTTCAACATTGGTAATACTATGAAATGTTTCTTGAGCACCAAATCAGAATATTGGACTTATTTCATGTGACACTGAAGGTTTTGAAATGATCCAAAGAGCACCTGACCTACAGTAGAACATCTGACACTTTGTACAAAGAGTCACATCATTTTAATTGTTTGATTAAAACATTTAATATTTTAATATTTCTCATATAAAAGATATTTACATACAGTCCACAAGAGAAAATAATAGTTGAATTTATAAAAATGACCCAGTTGAAAAGTTTACATACACTTGATTCTTAATACAGTGCTGTTACCGGAATGATCCACAGCTGTTTTTGTTTTCTTTGTTTTTTTTTATTGATAGTTGTTCATGAATCCCTTGTCTGTCCTGAACAGCTCCAGAAGGAAAAATTATCCATTAAGAGTCAGGGGTGTAAACTACTGAACAGAATGAAGATGTGTATTTTTCTTATTTTGCCTGAATATCATATTTTTTCATTTAGTACTGCCCTTCAGAAGCTATAGAAGATATTTACATGTTTCTCAGAAGGCAAAATAAGTTAAATTTACCCTGATCTTCAAATTCTTTTAATGCATCGTGTTTCCTTCTGAAGCATCAGTGAGCGTAATAGTTGCACCTTCTGTAATAGTTGCACGAGTCTCTCAGTTGTTCTCAGTGTGAAAAGATGCATCTCAAAATCATACAGTCATTGTTGGAAAGGGTTCAAATACACAAAAATGCTGAACAGCCAAAGAATCTGTGGGATCTGAAGGATTTTTCTGAAGAACAGCAGGCAGTTTAACTGTTCAGGGCAAACAAGAGACTCATGAACAACTATCACTAAACAATGGCAAAAAAACACAGCTGTGGATCATTCAGGTAACAACACAGTATTAAGAATCAAGTGTATGTAAACTTTTGAACAGGGTCATTTTTATGAATTCAATTATTATTTTCTCTTGTAGACTATATTTGAACATCTTTTAGGTGAAATATCTGGTCACACTTTATTTTATGGTCTAGTTCTTGCTATTAACAAACCAATAACTAAGGCTTTGCCTCAATAAACTCCTAATTTGCTGCTTTTTAATAGTTAGTAAGCTAGTTTTTAAGTTCAGACATTGCGTAAGATTAGGGATGTAGAATATGGTCATGCAGAATATGTGCTTTATAAGTACTAATAAACATAAAACAATGTTAATAAAAGGCATGCTTTTTTTTTTTTTAGGTCAGTACTAATTAAAGATAACACACATTTTGTATGATCTAACTTATTTTGGTAAAATAATTAACATTTTGCAGATTCTGCAAGGTCTAAACTTTTGACCACAACTGTAAGTGTGTAACAATGAGGCTGTAAATAATAATTGATGTTTTACTGATTTTAGTACAGTTTATTTTCCAGACGTTTTCTTGATGTTCCTAAATGAAAGCTCACAGTTGGAAATGTATTCCCACAATTCCACCTCATACCCTGTGACAGACACATTCTTTACCTTCTCCATCTCCTTTCCTGCCCTCCCACCATTTCCCTTTGCTATCCCCCATTCCTCCAGCTATCCTGCTGTGTTTCTCTCACTTCTCTCTTTCTCTCTCTTTCCCTCTCTTTCTGGTCTCTCTGCTGTCTCCCTTGCCTGTGTCCCCACCTGGCTCCAGAGTCCATGATCCTGCTGGGCTCTATCGAGCGCTCCCAGCTGCAGTCCCTGCTCTCGCAGCAGCTCGGCCGAGCTCGCAGGCTGGAGTATTTGAGAGAACGTGCTCAGGACAATGGCACCCATGTGCCCACCTTCCCCCAAGACTCTCCACCCAGGACTGGCCGTGGTGTACGTTTCCTGGTATGAACCTCAGAGAGAAGACGCTAGTGTTAATTACAATACAAGAATGAATAGCATTTCTTTCCCCATATAATTTTATGTGATCATTCTAGAGATGAATCAGGTATAAACTACCATTCCAAAGTTTGGGGTCAATACTTTTTTTGGTCACACTTTATCTTAAAGGGGACATTGGATGCAAAATTCACTTTTATATGTTGTTTGAACTTAAACATGTGTTGGCAGTGTGTGTACACAACCACCCTATAATGATAAAAATCCACGCAAATCATAAGCACTTCCTCAGAGCAATCCGTTCACAGACTGACGTTACTTTGCACAAGCCCCTTCCACGACTGTTGATGGACACTGTTGTTTCACCATTGACCCACCCTGAGTGAGCTGTAAACAGCCCACCATTGTTTAGATGCCAGAGCAGGCCTTCTGAGCGATTGAGGTGTTTTGTTGTTGGATGTAATAATGAACATAACAGTAATCATTTGCTCCCAACATCTGAGCCGCTGAAGATGCAGTGGATTACTTTTGTTTTTGAAGGGAATGCACCCCCTGATCAACCTAAATGCGTTTTGTTTGCACAATTTATTTTACACCAGACTGCTTTGTAAGTGAGGGTCAGTACAAAGCAGGTTTTGCTAAAAAGTTGTTCCTGAAGGATGAATCGGTACCAACTGTTCGTGATCCAGCTTCACCTCCTAAAGAAGTGTAAAAGTTTTTTTATGAATCTTTGCAAATGGCCTTTCCTAATAATGTGCTAGTTAGCAAGTTCCACGACGAATGCGGCTAAATTGAACACCGTTTCTACACCGTATGTAAGCGGCACAGCAGACAAAATAGAGTAGAAATCATTTTAATCAGTGATGCTGTCTACCCTGGATGCGGCGCAGCATGACAAATGCCCGACAGTAAACTGCTGCCTCGTTCTATTTATGACGTACTGACACAAAGTTAAATAATTTGCAGCGGTTGCTTTGTCACATTCACTACATTAAGGCAGCCATTGTAGAGAGTTTATAAAAATGTTTGTTAATGACTAATAAGTCATTTACAAATGTATTTTAAATTGTTTTTGAGCAGTTATAACTGCATGAATAAGAATGGTGACTTTAACGCAAGGAAGGGGTGGGGTAAGCAGTAGAACATTATCATTTAAAGAGACATGCACTGAATCGAGTCGCTGTTACAGAGCTGTTTTTGACAAGATAAAAAGGGTGTTGTTTTACACAACCATTGAGAAATTTTAACCAAAGTATGTTATAGACTTTTCATGAAGACCCTAAAGAATCATACCAACTTGTGGAAAATGGGCATCCGATGTCCCCTATAAGGTCCAATTTTCACTATTAAGTAACTATTACCTATGACTTCTGCCTTAATAAATTCCTAATTACTGCTTATTAATAGTTAGTAAGGCAGTTGTTAAGATATTAGTTGTTTAGGTATTAGAGTAGGATTAAAGGATGTAGAATATGGTCGTGCAGAATATGTGCTTTATAAGTGCTAAAAAACAGCCAATATGCTAGTAAGATGCATGTTAATAAGCAACTAGTTAGTAGTGAGAATTGGTCCCTAAACTGAAGTGTTGCCCTTTCTTTTTCTTTCTCTTTCTTTCTTTCTTTCTTTCTTTCTTTCTTTCTTTCTTTTTTAAGAAATTAATGGTTTAATTTAGCAAGGACGCACTGACCACAGACTTTTGCTTGGTAGTGTAGACTTGTGAAAAAAAAAATGTTCTCACATGTTGTTCTAAGCCTAAATGCTATTTTGTTCTGTGAAATTGAAAACTCGTATCACTTCCAGATTGCACCAGGTTTTCAATTTCAAAAAGGCATTAGGGATGCATTGGCATTAACATTATGGCAACTAATGATAAGACAATAATTACTTTATAATTAATAATTACTTATTCTGTAGTTTCTACATCATACCGTATTTGTCTAAATCAAGACAAATTATAATGAAACACTAAAAAACTAAATTCAGTCATTTTGATAGTGAATTTAGGCATCACAGCATTATAAAAATAGTAGCCTACACTATAACAGCAATAATAGTACAGTATGAAAAACGGATATTCATTTAGATATTTGCTAAAGATTACACGAAACAGTGTCAATAAATTATTAGTGTTTCTAAAGATTTATTTTAAGTGAGTGTTAATTTATGACATGATAAATGTTAAAATATGGGTATGAACAATTAAAAAAGTATTCTCTTAGCTTTATAACATTACGGTTGAACCACTGATGTCACATGGACTATTTTAACGATTTCCTTACTGCCTTTCTGGACCTTTAATGTGTCAAAAAGATCTTTGAAAATATCTTCATTTGTGTTCCAAAGATGAACGAAGGTCTTACAGGTTTGAAACGACATGAGGGTGAGTAATTAACGACAAAATTTTGGGGTCAACTGTCCCTTTAAGGACCTAAATTTCAGTCTGTGTAGTACAGCTTCAAAGTTTTGAAATATAACAAATGAGGCACATGGACTTCTTTTATGGTTCCCTTACAGTTTTATTAGGTATTATGAGTTTTCGTAGTACAAGATGAACTCCATAAACATTTCTCCTTCTGTGTTCGACTAAAAAACGCACATGGGCTTAGAACAACAAGAACAATAATTTGGTGAAATATTTCTTTAATTATGTCCAGTGTTCGTCTAACATTGTTTTTGGAGTCTGTGTTTCCCAGTTGTCTGTATTCCTCAAGAAGAATAAAGGATTGTCAGATCGCCGTCAGGTGTTTTTTCATGCTTTCTGTTTCATCCCAAAGAATTCCTTCCAGGCAGGCTGTCATCTCTGAGTTCAGTTATACAGCTGGGAGTATGTGAAGCCTATGTTAGTAATCAAACTTACTTATAAGTGGATCTAACAGACTGTTTTTCTCCAGATCTCCACTGAAGAGTCCTCCTACAGCCCCACACTGACTAACTCCCAGATCCCCCTCAAGTCTGCTCTGAAGACGGTGTCTGCAATCAGCAACACAGAGTCACTGAACAGTGTGTATATAACACTTACTCACACATTTCAACTCCTACTCATGTATGTCGTGTTGCGAACTGTCTGCGACCCCCTGGTACGCACCCATCTTGTGCTAATCTAATCACTCCTCTTCTGCAGGCTCTCCAAACCTCTCCTCTGGGGAACCTGTGAAGGAGCTAGTAGAGGTACGATGGCTCTCTAGGGATCGTAGATGATACGTGGCACTTATGTTGCTGTAGATTTTACAGGTGCACAGAGACTGAATATGGGACGAGAGACACAAGAGGAACCATCTGTCTAACAATTACCCTAAACATCTTGTTTGTTACTCTTTTAACGTTTCAGTGCTTGACTCAGGCTTTGTTCAGACAGGCAGTATTCGACTATTTTAAACAATTTTGACAAATGTGATTCAAAGTATGTAAATATGTGGATAAAAAATCAGATAATTGATTTCAGCCTGATCAATTAAATCAAATTTCATGTACAATTCCCCCCACTAATATTGGCACCCTTAGTAAATATAAGCAAAGACGGCTGTGAAAATAAATCTGCGTCGTTAATCTTTTTGAGTATTCATTCAAAAAGTGCACAAAATTCTAACGTATCATTGACGTAAACAAATGAAAGTGGGGGAAACTTACATTGTGAAATAAATATTTTTCTCCAATGCATGTTGGCCATAATTATTGGCACCCCTAGAAATTCTTGTGAGTAAATTATCTCTGAAGTATATTCCCACTCATATCTACATTTTTTAGCACACCAGGTTGACTAGGAACATGAAATTGTCCAGCCATGACTTCCTGTTCCAGAGGGTTATAAATATGAGGAACACAAAGGCCAAATTCCCTTAATCATCCATCACAAGAAGTAAAACCAAAGAATATAGTTCTGATGTGCAGAACAAGATTGTTGGGCTTCACAAAATAGAAAGTGGCTGTAAGAAAAGAGCTCAAGCATTGGAAGTCCTCATCAGGACAGTAATTAAGAATATTGTCCTAATGCACGATGAGGAGGAGAGTTTGAGTGGGCAAAGACTCTCCAAGGATCACAGCTGGAGAGTTGCAGAGATTAATTGAGTCTTGGAGTCAGAAAGCTCAGGGTTTTAAGAAAAATCCTCCTTGCTCATCCAAAAACAAACTTCAGCATATTCAGTTGTTAGACACAACTTGAACTTAAAAGAGGACTGGCTTCTATGTTCAGATGAAACTAAAAAAAGAGCTTTTTGGCACCAATCCCACTAGATGGGTTTGGTGCAGACAGGGATAAAAAAGTACTCCATGTCCATGGTTAAATATACTGCTGGATCTTTAATGTTGTGGGCTTATTTTTCTGCCAGAGGTCCTGGACATCTTGTTCAGATACATGGCATCATGGATTCTAGCAAATACCAACAGATAAAAATCTAAATCTGACTGCATCTGTTAGAAATTCTATAATGGGCCATGGTTGGATCTTCCATCAGGACAATGATTCAAAACAAACATCAAAATCAACACAAAAATGTGCCACTAAGTACAAAATAAAGCTTCTGCCATGGCAGTCCCAGTTCCCTGACCTGAACCATATTGAAAATGAGTGGGGTGAACTGAAGAGAAGAAGCACCAGCATAAAGCTGGGAATATAGTTGTGGCTAGTGTGAACTAGAGAAAAACATATATTTAGGGCCCGAGCACCAGTGGTGCGAGGACCCTATTGGAATTGCTTCCAATTAGATTATTCTTCTTCTCCAAAATGAATCGCATTTTTGAGGGCCTAAACGTGCTCGAAAACTCATGAAACTTTGCGCACGTTCCAGAAGTGGTGAAAATTTACATTTTAAATGGGTTTCAGAAGACGGTGTGGCAAAATGGCTCGATAATGCCACCTATAAAATTTTAACAAAGTGCCCCTTGAGCTATGTTTCACATACATGTATGAAATTCAGTAGACACATGCAACACACCATTACCTACAAAAAAGACCCCCGGTATAAAGTTTGAAACCCAACAGGAAGTCTGTTATTTAAAATTTTCTCAGCAAGTTTTGCGCCATTTTTGCCATTTTCAGGCATTGTATTTAAACAAACTCCTCATAGAGATTTAAACAGATCAACACCAAATTTGGTCAGTGTAATCTAAATCTTTTTGTGACATTAAATTGCGAAGATCTTGAGTTTTCATTGAAGGGCATGTCCATGGCAGCATGACAAACTTCGATGTTTCGCCCATGAAAAAGGAAGTTGTTATAATTCAGGCATACAATGTCCAATGTCCAACAAAGAGTCCTGTCCTGAAGAGATCTGCATGCCCATATTCAGTTATTGTCATAGCGCCAGCTGCATAAAATGTCTGATTTGCCCTAAACTTCACATGTTTGGTAAGAGTCCTGACCTGAACACATCTGAAGGCCAATATTCCGTTATAATCATAGCACCACCTGTTGGCAACATGATACGTCATGCTTTGCACTAACTCAAACATACCATATTCAATCTGCATAAAGACTTCATATGTTTGATAAAAGTGCTGGCCTGAAGACATCTACATGCCAATATTCAGTTCTAGTCATAGCTCCACCAGCTGGCAGCAGGAAGTTTGGCACATATAAATGACTGACATTTTCCTTCTTTATTTACCACTTTAAATGCATATTGCTCACCGTTCGCTGTTTTCCTAAAGCCACCGGGTGGCAGTGAGCCCGGGTGCGAGGGACCTTTCAATGCTGCTTGCAGCTTTAATTCATAATGTGATTTTCCCCCACTTACCAATGTTTTACGTCAATGAAAGGTTAGAATTTTGTGAATTTTTTGAATGAAAGATCAAAGAGATAAACAGTGCATTTTAATTTTCACAGCCACCTTAGCTCATATTTACCAAGGGTGCCAATAGTAGTGAAGGGCACTGTATCTTTATTTAACATTTATGTTGCAGAAAATCTGAATTCAGTCATTGCACTCGCATGTGGAGTTTACTACTGAATGCTGAACAGATCTGATTTTTTGGAATTGGACTTAAATACAGATCTTCAGGGGCCGGATTCACAAAAATCATTTTAAGAAAGAAGGTTAAAAATGTCCTAAGATTAATTCTGAGAACTTTGTAAGAATCTTCCTAAATGCAAGTTCTCAAATATCTTCTTAAGTGCGTCATATTTTTTTCATAAAAAGATTTGGGAAAAAAAGTGAATAGGATTCAAGTCCAGTGTGAACAAAGCCTTAGTCTGTGTTTCTGGAGTTTCACCTCATGTTCAAGTAGCCTCCCACAGGACTTCTCTTATCAAGCGACATCTGTTGAACAGCGCAAAGCGAGCGTTCTGTCAGCCTGGCATTAACGTGGGATTTCGGCTGCTGTATTTATTTGTTCCACACCCCTTTCTGCCTTTCTTTTTGGAGGAACGATGGCTCTAACAGTGTCCCTTGATAATAGTCAATGTTGAAGGTGCAGCTGTTGAGGAAGCGTTGCGTTAGAGTTACATTAACGCTTTATGCTCCTCCCTTTTCTATCTGTTCTGTCTGGAAGAGCAATGCTGGCCCCATGGCTCCTAAGAGGAGCAGGAGGCCCAAGCGTGTGAAGATACCCATGGCGGTAAGAACGCAGCCGCAGGGACTCGTTCCGCACGCCCACAAACACGCATCATCGGGGGTGGCAGTGGCACAGCCAATAGGGCCTTTACTCAGAGGCCTTATTGCGTTCTGCCTCTGCGCTGTATTGATACTCTCCTCCAGCTTAGTACTTCCCCTCTAGGGAACAGGGAACAAGCTGACTCATGAGATGATTCATGCCATGTTATGAAGTGTATATTTATCTCTCATGGGATGAGTGCGTTTGCGTGACGCATGGTTTGGTTTTTGCGGTTGTCAAGATTCAGAACAGGCCCCAAATGTTTGTAAACCTACAGGCGAACGTCAGGGGATCTTGCAGTTAGACCCGTTTTCTTTTGAACACAGATTTCCAAAGTTGATTCAAGTCCAATTTCGAACTGAGCCTTAAACTCTCCAATCAAATTAAAAACCTTTTGAAAAGCTATTCCCTGTCTTAGTTCTTTATTGCCTTGGTAATGGCATCCAATCTACCTCACCCTCCCCTGGGCTGCGTTTAATGTATTGCTTAAGCTTGCTAATGTTTAGTAAAGCTTGAGCCGCTTCGGTAGATTACATTAGTATGTGTAGCTTGTCTTGTGAACTGAGTGAATTGCATGACTGTTTGTGAGGACAAGGATGTATGAAAGAGACATTTGTGGATTTCTGTGTCTAATTCTTGACTTAATATTTTCAGGATACACCTGATGTAGAAGATGACATGTCAACAGCAGAGGTATATAATTTAAATACTATCTTACCCCTTAAATATGTTGTAATTGTATCATGATTCTTATAGTGAGTCACATATTCTGCGTTTTTTTATTATAATTTCATTAGAACCTAAGGGTGTTCTAGAATAGAAGGTTTTGAAAGTCTGATTCTGGGATTCAAAATCTTATTTAAACTTGGAAAGTAACAATTTCAGAATTCTGAAGTCTTCACAAGATTCTGCTCCTTTTCTAGCTCTCTAATCAAATTAGCAAATTTGTGACATTGATCATGACTCTTGGTACAGAAGGTCAGATGTTCTTGCTTCCATTGAAGTTCATGTTCTTTGCTAAATGCCAAGTGATCACCAAAATGTCTTGTTGCTTATGCTTTATCACTTGTCACTTGGTCCTGCTGCACCTGTTTAGGACACTGTGTAACAAAGCTAATTCTGTAGCTTCTTAGTTCATTAAAAAATCATAATGCTGTCATCATTTTCTCAGCCGTAAGTTGTTCAAAAACCTTACTTTCTTTCTTCTAAAGAATGCTCACAGTCTCACACTGTTATCTTCCATATAAATGATAGCTTTTATGAGGACAGACTGAAATTTAAGACATTAATCACTAAAACTTTGACCTTGAAAATCACACTTGACAGGCATAGTCACTACTTACTGTTATTCAGTGAAAAAGATCATACTTTTCTCCTTTAAATATCTTCTTTTGTGTTTCACTAAAGAAAGAAAGTCATAAAGGTTTGAAATGACGTTAGCGTGAGCAAATGATGACTTTGCTCTTTAATTGCTCTTTAATATTAATTGGACTGCTTATGGACAGGATTATCGTATAATCTTGCATAAATAGTATAAAACGTAAGATAATTGCTCCTTCAGTTTACATAGTATTTGTTATTTGAACTTTTTTCAGATAGCTGAGTGGGAGGAGCAACAGTTGGATGAGGCTGTTAATTTCAACAACTGTAAAATAGACCCCGCCCCCTTTCAGTTGGTGGAACGGACATCTTTGCATAAGGTAAAAGACCTGCTGTATCTGCCACGCATAGAGCGCTCCAGTGATGGCATTTTTGTAGGCCAGCTTTGTTCTTTACATCACCATAGTTCCCTTGACAGTTTATTATTGCTGAAAATAAGCTCTGTGACCAACAAACCTTTCATTCGTTTTAAGTTAATCTTCACAAATTAACAGACGTTTTATGAATTTTGAAGCCTAAATACACTCCCTAGAAGTGAAAAGATAAATGTAGGCTATAAACAAACTGCGCCACGGTCACATGACTTTAATATCCTCACACCATTAAGCTTCTGATAACTGTTTGCGTCTTTATTTTAAAAAACATTTTCCCTGAAAGTTTGGGTTGGAATGGGTTGCAAAGTTTACTCACCCCCTTGTCATCCAAGATGTTCATGTCTTTCTTTCTTCAGTCGATAAGAAATTGTTTCTTGAGGAAAACATTCCCGATTTTTCTCCATATAGTGGACCTCAATGGTGCCCCCAAGTTTGAACTTCCAAAATGCAGTTTAAATGCAGCTTCAAAGGGCTATAAACGATCCCAGCCGAGGAAGAAGGGTCTAGCGAAACGATTGGTCATTTTCAAAACAAATTGACAATTTATTTACTTTTTAACCTCAAACGCTCATCTTGTCTAAGTCTGCGTGAACTCTGTTTTTTCTGGTTCAGTAAGGTCAGTACAGTTAGGGTATGTCGAAAAACTCCCATCTCGTTTTCTTTCCCAACTTCAAAATCTCCTACATCGCTGCAGAAGTACCGACCCATTGTTTACAAAGTGAACATGCAAAGAAGATCAAATGCCCTTTACAAAAAAAAAAAGGTAAAACAGCGATGTAGGACGATTTGGACGTTGAAGAAGAAAACGAGCTAGGAGTTTTTCGACATACCCTAACTGTATTGACCCGGATTACAAAGACTACGCATGCGCATCACAGAGATGAGACAAGATGAGCGTTTGAGGTTAAAAAGTATATAAATTGTTAATTTGTTTAAAAAATGACAGATCGTTTCCCTAGATAAGACCCTTCTTCCTCAGCTGGGATCGTTTGGAGCCATTTGAAGCTGCATTTAAACTGCATTTTGGAAATTCAGTCCATTGAAGTCCACAATAGGGAGAAATATTTGGGAATGTTTTCCTCACGAAACATAATTGACTGAAGAAAGAAAGACATGAACATCATGACAAGGGGGTGAATTATCTGAGTAAATTATCTGTAAATTTTTGTTCTGGAAGTGGACTTCTCCTTTAACACAATGAGGCTGTAAAAGCTAACTAATGAAAAGATGGGTTTACCTGTTCGGCATGATGTCATTTAATGTCCGTGGCAACCTCTGTAGTCCCATTAGGCCACTTGTTAGCATCTGCCTTTTTCAAGACAAGTAGAAGCTTTAAAAATATCACAAGTATTACTGATGTATTTTATGTCATAGAATAACCAGACCTTTTTCAGGCATTTAACAAAAAACCCATTCCAAAAAAATAAAAAATTGACCTGGGGATGATGAAGTGAAAGAAACAGAAGCGTAAAAATGCTTGTTTTCTGGGTTTAGGCCTACAAAAATGTCATACCTACAGGACTCTATTATTCAGCCATAAAAAAATGACAAAAAATATCATAAAGGTAGAGCAAATCATTTGTATGATATATTCTGAAGCCACATAGCAGGCTTTTGTTAGGAACAGACTGTACTGTAAGCCATGTAAAGTCATATGGAAAAACAAAGGTGACACTTCAGTTAAGGGACCAGTTCTCATTATTAAGTAGTTTCTTATTAGTATGCATATTACTAGCACATTGGCTGTTTATTCTTACCTGTACTCTAAAAACAATACTGGGTTAAAAACAACCATTTCTGGGTTATTTCGCAACCCAGCGCTGGGTAAATGCCAATAGCATTCAGTAAACGTTTCAGGACGTGATGGGAGCAGCAAGAGCAGCCAATGAGAATATGTGGGCTGTTCCAGTTCATTACATGACTTATATTTATGATTTACATTCATGGATAAAAGATTACAAAAAGAGCTTTACCTCCTGCCATCTTGTCTGTCAACCCTTTCAAACCCTTTCAGTGCAAGATTTCACAGCAAAACGTGCATCCTCGACATGTGATTTGCCATAAAAAATACACATTCTTTACTACGCTTTGGGCTCACATCGAAAACGTGTGTTTGCCTCAAAATGCGCATCCTTAACGTGTAATATGTTATTAAAATGCGTGCTCTTGACGCATGCTTTGGAGTCACCGAAAACGTGTGTTTTTGATGTGCGTTTATCATAACAAAAATGGGCGGCGAATATGTGTGTTTTGAGTCAGACAAAATGCACGTGATGAATTGGTAAACAGGTAAACCAAACAGTTAGTGTAAACATCTGTCTGAAGTATCCAAACATGCAAAAAGACTGTGCTCTCTCCTTAGTGTTCTCAAAATTGCATGTTGACAAATAAAAACAAAACAAAAATCAAATATTCAAATAAAACCATAATAAATGACCATAAATAAATAAAACTATAACCAGTACACTGTCACGGAAAATTAAACAATAATGTTTGTATTGCTTTCATAAAGTTACTTTACTTTCCAATATAGCAATCAAGTGTTAAATCAAAGTTAAGTCATCAAAAAAAGAGAAATATTCCCAGGTCAGAGTCGATTATTCATAGCGAGTCATATCCTCTGGGCCTAAGTGCATTTATTGGATAGCATAATATTGTAGACTGATTGGACATTAATAATATAAATATAATATATTAATAACATAAACATGCTGCTACAATAAAAACATTAAAACTATATTCCTATTATCCCTCCTGCAGTAACTTCAGCAGCGTGCAGATCCTCCTTTATTTCAGGACTGTGGCGACACCAGTAGCGCATAATGTAATGATATAATATCTTCTAATGGTAAAAACTTATATTTATGACATATTTCATTATTACGAAGAAAAAAATGGAATAACATCTCCTCATTAAGGCATAATTCAGTAGAAAAATAATATGTATGTGACAGCAATGCATCACCATTATAGCCCATATAGTGGAAAAAACATGACAGACCCAAGCCCTTAAAAGCGAGCACACGATTTTAATGCGCAATTTTGAGAACACTGAGGAGAGAGCACATTCTTTTCGCCAGTTTGGATGCTTCAGACAGGCCTTTACACTGCCGGTTTGGTTTACCTGTTTACACATTGATAAAGTGTGTTTTGTCTGACTTAAAAAACACATATCCAACGCTCGTTTTTGTTATGATAAATGCACGTTTTCGGCGACTCCAAAGCACGCGTCAAGAACACGCGTTTTAAAGGGTTAGTTCACCCAAAAATGCAAATTAGCCCATTATTTGCTCACCCTCCAGGCATCCTAGGTGTATACGACTTCCTTCTTTCAGACTAACCCAGTTGGAGTTATATTAAAATTATTCTGACACTTCCAAGCTTTAGAATGGCATAGATGGATGTTTCTCTTCATCAGTCCAAAACAAGTCCAATAAAGTGCATCCATCCATTATAAAAAGTGCCTCACACAATTCCAGAGGGGTGAAGAAAGGCCTTCTGTAGTAAGAAAAATATCCATATTTATAATGTAAGAGTCACTTTAATCTAGTTTACGCTTAATCTAGTGTTGCACTTGTGCCACTCAGTAGTGATGCGCAAGGAGAGACCAAAACAAAACAAAACAATGGTCGCGAATTAGAACCACAAAACGAAGATTTGTAAAGAAGAATGTCATAGGATTAGGATATAAACCAAGAGGAAACTGGTTTTCCCTTGCTAAAGTTATGAAACTATGCTTCCTTTGCTCTTGTAAACAAACGTTGGTTTGTGCGAGACTCACTGACGCATCCGCAACGCCAGCATCCTATGTCATCTGCCCAGAGCTGCTTCCGTGTACAACAGTGAGTGCAAGCTAGATTACAGTGATTCTTACGTTTTAAATATGGATATTTTTCTTACAAAAATGCATCAGTTCACTATAAGAGGCCTTTATTATATTTATTTATTCGTCCCCCGGAGTTGTGTGAGGCACTTTTTATTACTGATAGATGTACTTTATTTGACTTGTTTTGGACTGATGAAGAGAAACACCTGTCGATGCTGTTCTAAAGCTTGGAAGTGCCAGGATAATTTGTAATATAACTCCGATTGGATTCATCTGAAAGAAGGAATTCATATACACCTAGGATGCCTGGAGGGTGAGTAAAAAATTGGCTATTTTTCATTTTTGGGTGAATTATCCCTTTAATAGCAAATCACACATCATGGACGCACATTTTTATACACAAAAAAACGTACGTTTCTAACCCATGTTTTTCATGATCCTAAAGCCCGTGTTAAAAACGTGCATTTTTATGGCAAATCACACATCAAGAATGCACGTTTGGCTGTGAAATTGCACGCTTTTGACGGGTCATTGTGTAATCAGACACCTGACCAGGCATATATGAATACTTTGGTTTGCCATAACAGACAGCAGTGTCGCGTCGGGTTTCAGCCCTGGTTGCGCATTCATTTGGTGGGAGTTGAAACTTCCACGGTGGCACATCATTTGCTTTGATTGTGGTCTGTTTCAATCTGTTACATTTAAACCAAAAAACATTTGAGATTACAGACATTTTCCTATTGATATAGTAAAAATTTGACAGGAATACAATGTAATACAAACCTTCATTTCATTCAGGAAGTTTCCCGTCAGTCAAGTTTTCTCTCAGGACAGAACAACAAATGACCGTTGAAAAACCGTTGAAAGAAGTTTTAACCGGTTAGGCACAGACCACTTAACCAGTTAGGCACAGACCACCCTGAACCCAGGCTGAACCCAGCATTTGTGTTAAAAGAATAACCAAGCATTTTTTAGAGTGCGTAAAGTTTATATTAATGCCTTATTCTGCATGACAATTAACAATTACCTTACTATTACTGGGCAGCTAATTAGGATTAAGGCAAAAGTTGCAGTTAATAGTTAACAGTGAAAATTGGTTGCCAAACTAAAGTGTGAACAAAACGAACAGGCCAGTTTTATTATTACAGTTGCCGTTTAATGAAACATGAATGTTAGTCCTTATCTTTGTCTCTTTCATTTAGACACACACTATTTTCTCACTACTTGGTCTGGATCATGCCTATGTCACCAGCACTGGACGTCTAGTAGGAGTGGTCTCGCTAAAAGAGGTGTGTGATTGTATTCTTTTACAAGCTTTTCTTTATAGCAGAAAATCACATTTCAAAAAATTGTCTGTTTACAGTTGCGTAAGGCCATCGAGGGCTCTGTAACCGTGACCGGAGTGAAAGTCCGTCCCCCGCTGGCCAGCTTCCGCGACAGCGGCAACAGCAGCAGCGTCTCAGAGGTCACCGAGCTCCACAAGCTCTGGAGTCGTCACAAGAGCCTGTCGTTGCCACGGGAACCTAACCTCCCCGACCTGGACGACCAAACGGAGCAGCCGTCCGAGGGCAGCCTGGTGAACGAGACCGAGTGCACAGAGCTGTCCAGTCAGAACAGCCCATTACACACAGATGACCAATCAGAGCTGCCCTACGCCGACGCCACGCCCGAAGAGGAGCTCATAACGCAGCTCCCCTGTGACTGTGCCCCCCCTCAGGAGGACGGAGGCTTGGAGGCCGCCAGCGAGCAGTGCCCAGCTCCAATTGAGGAAGCGGCGAGCGAGGGAAGCCCCTCGCCGTCAGAGGGTCAGCCCGAATGACAGCTGTTTGCGGTTGGTAACGCACACTCCATTTACACCATAAGCGGGATTGTGAAGTCAGGTTGAAGAGAACCTGGACGAAGTCTTTAAGTGGTGAAGCACACTCTCTGCTCCGTACTAATCAAACCAACCCTAATCGCTGGCCCTGCCTTCACACGAAACACGCCGTGTGTGTTTGTATGCGTGGGATGTCATAGATACGCGCTGCAGTGTGAGTGCCGTGTGGCTTCGGGTGTGTTTGACGATGGGCTCGTCTGTTTGTGCTTGTGTATTTGTCATAAATTTGGGTGTTTGTTGATTTGTGGCTTCATAGCGCATTTCTCTGTTGATTTATGTTGATGAGATTCATTCAAAGAAGTTTATGTTCGATGATGTCACGTTTGTTCGTTGATTTGTGGCTTCACGGCGCGTTTGTGTGTGTGTGTTTCTTGGTCTTTGCGCAAGCGACAGAGTGTGCGTAAGAAAAGCTGAGCGTGTGTGCGAGAGTGACTCAGCTGCACCTAGCCAACGCACCCATCTGGTGCCGACACTTTAAATCCAAATAAAATTGTCTCTGAGAGCCAAACTACAATTTTGCGCTAAATATAGCTCTTAATAACCCACACTGCAAGGAAACACGGAGGGAGAGAGCGGGGGAAAGAAAGGGAACGGGTGGGCAAAAGAGGACACAGAAGACACAGAGAGAACAAGAACATGATGCAAAATGAGCGAAAGACAGGAAGGACACAGGAACGAGAGTCGTGGAAAGGCAGGAGTACGAATGGGAGAGTGGGGTAAACTGTGCCGCGTTTTACTTCGCTTGGCAACTAAGTAATCATGGAAATGAATGTGCCCGATTATATTTCAGAATACATAGAGACACCGAAATATGGCATTTTAAGGAAAATGGTTGAGTGACACAACTTACCCCACATTGGGGGTAAGATGTGCCATGAACGTTGAGCCACTGGGGAATATTTAAACTATTTATTTCAGGTAAAATATGAACATTTAAAGAACATGAATCTCATTTCAAACTTATATTTTGCTGCACAATATTCACATTTTCATAAACCAGCTAGAAACATTCAGTGTATGACCCTAGAGCACCTGACACACTTCACCCAAAAGCGAAATTTTTAGGAAAACAAAATGCTCATTTCTAATTCATTGCTAAATTTCTTTACTTATTCATGATGTGATTTAATAATTCATATCATCTTTCGTTTTATAAACTGGCATTTCATCAAAATGTATGATAAATATTTTCAGCATGGATAAACTTGTTTTGACATCAGTGACATCCAATGTGAAAAATTTACTTTTGCTTATGTGAATCAGAGGCAGCTGAATACAATGGACCTATTTTTAAAACAACATCATGTGACAAAATCATCCATTTCGCTCGATTACAGGGGTGGCACATCTTACCCCACTCTCCCCTACAAAACCAACAGCGACTCACACAGAGGAGTTTCCAACCAGGGTAGTTTTAAAGCACATTGTAATTACCATTCAAACAAAACACAGCAATACACAGGCGTTTTCCATACTGACAGCATCGGGAAAAAAACTCCTTTAACAAAGCATCGTTGAGCACACGGTTTGGATGGTGTTGCCTGTAATTACGAATAATGATATCCCACATTATGTAGGCACGTTAAGCATGCGCAGATCTCTATCAGGACCAGTGTGTAGCATAGCTGCCTGGCCATTTAAAATGTATTAAAGCATCTTCCCTAGAAGCTCGAAATACCTAGAGACTCCAAGTGAAGAAACAGAGTCTCTTAAATTCTTAATTATATGCATGAACCCCGATGCAATCATTTGCATGCTCACACATGCGCATAAACAATACGCACCATATTGCTTTGCAGCCAGCTTATATAGGAAGACTGCATAGGCCTGTTACATCCTACTTCATCAGGTTTACTTACAAAGCCAGATTTTTTCAGAAATCCAGATCGCAATACTTTTCGTGCTCGTTCACAACACAGACTTCGACGGCAGTGTAGACTGAGTGAAGTTTTCGACTGCATTAGAGCCAGCCTTTGTATAAATACCATTGCAGGGAGTTTGTGGTCACTGTGCAGATCTCATCCAGCAATCATCAAAGTATTAAAATGTAACTCATTGCAATGATGGATATTCTGTGTACCTACAATCTGAATTGTTTTACATATGCGCAAAGCTTTTTACATTTGATTTTGAGCTGTCAACTGTGCAAGAATGTCGTATTAGAATTACTGCTTGCCAAATAGCTTTATTTTACTGAACACTGGCTCTATTTCTACAGTGCATATTACTTTGAAACTGTTTGCAATAATCATGAATAGGACGTACTGAAACAAACTATTTTTAAATGCCTTGAGATTTCATTTTCGAAGTGTTTACCGGACCTCGGCAGGTGGAGTTTTCACTAGTTTTCAGCCTGAGAATGATGTAGTGGTCTTTTAATGTTGTGTTCACATCAAAACTGTGGCTGAACGACGCTATGCAGTATGGTCAAGAACAGCACAACTACCCCAGACACAGCCTAAAGCAGAGCTAAGCGGAGAATGAGTAACGTTTCTTTTTCTTGTGCACTGCAGAAATGGTAGGCTACGGGTTTGATTTAAACGGATCAAGGCAAGTGGACCAAAACCATAACCATGACAATGACTTCCTGACACAGCCTATTCTCATTCGCTCAGAAATGCCTGCTATGGGTTCTGCCAGCCGCAAGAGCGAAACGTTTCCTCGCCATTCATCCGGCTGCACTAATCAGCTGTTTTATTAACGTTTGTTATGAAACCCAATCCTGACGTGGGACAGGAATAACTTAAGCTAATAATGATCTTTAGATATTTTGTGTCACGTTTTGTCTCTGTTTGCCGCTTGTGCAGTTTAAGTCAAGCCCACGGTGTGTAAAGTGTCTGCTAATATGCCGCACATTCAGTGTAGAGTTAAGCAATAAGTCTGCTCCCATTTCCGTAAATGGTTTTTATAAATCATTTGCTTGTACAGAATACAGGGTAACGCGGTATGTATATGAACTCTACTCACATACCCTGTACATATAGAGATAAGCATATTGAATCAGCTGTTACCATTATTTTTCAGAAAACATGAAATTGTTTTGTACATCAGTAAATATTAAATTTCAACTTTAAAGCTTTCTGTTTTATGCAACTCGTTTTTTGTGGGAAATACTGTGTTGTGAAGTATTTTTGTCTTTTTTTCTTGTAAAATATAGAAACACCCTCAGATCCCTGATAGCACACGTACATCTCGGAGACGTCTATTTGACGTCTGCATTTACATCTGCAAGATGTATTTTTTAGAGTGTTTGCTCATCTGCAATACGTCTATTAGACGTTTCCTATCAGATGTCAAGTAGACGTCTATTAGATGTCTTTAAGATGTTTATGATTTATAATATATGCAAAACTGACATCTTACAGACGTCTGTCAGATGTTTGTACACAGCAGATGCTTTCCAGATCAAGTTATCTTTAACAGGCATCTTACAGATGTACATGTGCTATCTGGGATAAAATTAGGGATGATATTTTTACTGAAAATACCTGACAAAAAACTCAAGACTCAAGAAAATGAGTTTTTGCTGTTTAAAGTTTGCAGATGACGCAGTGAAACGTATGAATATACACATAACTTTAATGCAATCATAATTCTCACATTTGACCTCGGACATTTTCTGTACAAACAATAAAAAAAACTTTTTTTGGTGGGGGATTCACACATTCACATCAATGAACATCATGACATTACCGGTCCATATTGAGAATAATGAGGATATGACGTGGTTGGTTATGAATTTACACTGCCCTTCCCCATGCTTCTGCAATGAATGAATGCAGTTTGGAAAGGCAACATATTCTTTCTGTCTACTGGTTTGCTGTAGCTGCATGTCAAGGTTGTATTAACTAGTAGCTTCAAAAAAACCTGTTCATTCAGCAGCCAATCACAAATCAAACATTACTGAAGTGCAGACAGGGAGGAAAAAGTCAGAACGGAGAGAAAGAAATATGATAAGAGGATTCTCATTAGTTTGGTATGGAAGTCCATTTATGCCACAAAAGAAAAAAATCATGCGGCAATCATGACATAAAATGTAATTATTATGGCGCAAGTCAAAATTATGACACAAAAAGTCAAAATTCCAACAGACATAATTATGACATAAAAAGCAGAAATGATGAGATAAAAACTCGGAATTATGAGATAAAAAGTCAAAATTCCGACAGACATATTTATGAAATAAAAAGTTGAAATGATGAGATAAAAAGTCAGAATTATGAGATAAAAAGTCAAAATTCCGACAGACATATTTATGAAATAAAAAGTTGAAATTGGGATAAAAAAAAATCTGAATTATGAGCCATGTCAAAATTTCGACAGACATAATTATAAAATAAAGTCAAAATTATGAGATAAAAAGTCAGAATTATGATAGAAAAAGTCGAAATTCCGGCAGACATAATTCTGAAATAAAAAGTCAAAATTCAGGCAGACATAATTATGAAATGAAAAGTCGAGATGATGAGATAAAAAGTCAGAATTATGATAGAAAAAGTCAAAATTCTGACAGACATATTTATGAAATAAAAAGTTGAAATTGGGCAAAAAAAATCTGAATTATGAGCCATGTCAAAATTTCGACAGACATAATTATAAAATAAAGTCAAAATTATGAGATAAAAAGTCAGAATTATGATAGAAAAAGTCGAAATTCCGGCAGACATAATTCTGAAATAAAAAGTCAAAATTCAGGCAGACATAATTATGAAATGAAAAGTCGAGATGATGAGATAAAAAGTCAGAATTATGATAGAAAAAGTCAAAATTCTGACAGACATA
The DNA here is from genome assembly GCA_036247105.1 of Cirrhinus mrigala. Taxonomy (NCBI): domain Eukaryota; kingdom Metazoa; phylum Chordata; class Actinopteri; order Cypriniformes; family Cyprinidae; genus Cirrhinus; species Cirrhinus mrigala. The sequence goes on from CM070008.1 coordinate 13,343,071, forward strand.
TTTATGAAATAAAAAGTTGAAATTGGGCTAAAAAAATCTGAATTATGAGCCATGTCAAAATTCCGACAGACATAATTATGAAATAAAAAGTCAAAATTATGAGATAAAAAGTCAGAATTATAATAGAAAAAGTCAAAATTCCGACAGACATAATTATGAAATAAAAAGTTGAAATGATGAGATAAAAAGTCAGAATATGAGATAAAAAGTCAAAATTCCAACAGACATATTTATGAAATAAAAAGTTGAAATTGGGATAAAAAAAATCTGAATTATGAGCCATGTCAAAATTTCGACAGACATAATTATAAAATAAAGTCAAAATTATGAGATAAAAAGTCAGAATTATGATAGAAAAAGTCAAAATTCCGACAGACATAATTATGAAATAAATTGAAATTATAGCATAAAAAGTCAGAATTATAAGGTAAGTCAAAATTCTGACAAACATAATTATGAAATAAGTCTAAATTATGTCATAAAAAGTCAATATTATGAGATGAGTCAAAATTCTGACCGACATAATTATGAAATAAGTCTAAATTATGGCATAGAAAGTCAGTATTATAAGATAAGTCAAAATTCCAACAGTAATGATTATAAAATAAATTGAAATTATGAGATAAAAAGTCAGAATTATAAGATAAGTCCAAATTCCAACAGACATAATTATGAAAAGTCTAAATTATGGCATAAAAAGTCAGAATAATATATGATGTCAAAATTCCAACAGACATAATTATGATGCAAAAACATTACTGTCTAATTTTGACTTTTTATCTCACAAATGATTATGACTTTATATTTTTATGTCAATTTTGACAACCAAATCAAATCTCATAATTATGACTTGTTATAATATCATCTCATAAAGGATGTCATAATTATGATTTTCTACCTAATAATGAAAAAAGTTGCTTCTATTTCAGTTTAGCAAATCATAATTTCAAGACCCTGTCATAATTTTGACTTTTTGTGTCATAAATACAACTTTTTATGTCATAGGCATGACTCATATGTGACTCATAATTTTGACTTGGTGCCATAATGAATTTATCTCATATACTGACTTTGTCTCAAACAATTTTTTTTTCATTTCATAGATATGACTGTCATAACTTAGACATTTCATTTTATAAATATGAGATTTTTATGAGATTTTATGTCATGATGATTTACCACAGCATGATCATCTTATGCGTCAAAAATGGGCTTCCATAGTTTGGTAATATACATCACACAGTGATCATAATAACAGGCACATTCTATTCATAGTTACAACGCTCCATCAAAGCAGAAACCTCCTGCACCTCAACCCTTCTGGAGCAAGCCGAGACACACAAGCACTTGCAGCGTGACATCTAAACCCAAACGAAATGAACAACAGGGTTTTTCTGTCCCTCAGCAAACCCACCATCCTGAAGTATTAACAACATTTTACTATGAGCATTACGTCACTTTTGAACAGTCACAAAAGGAAAACATTGGAAACCATGTTCCTCACAGAGACATTCCAGTCTCTTGATGTGTCGTCACAGATACGCCACAAACGGTGAGGCTGCTGAATACACCGAGAGCGCAGGTAATGAACATCGCGTTTCACTGGAAACTGCTGTCATAATGTCACTATCATCCTGCTCGCCGCTTGGATGAGGAAACAGTACTGTGGTTTCTTAAATGCTCATTTCAAATGAAGAACATGTAGATCAAGAGGAAGCAGGGACAGAGAGGAAGAGATTAGAGGAGTAGTTCTCTCAGAAATGGAAATCCTGTCTTCAGTTGCTCCATCTTTTTGATGAATGTTCATGCTGCTCTTTTCTATACAGTGAAAGTTTACACGTGAAATGAAAATGAATGAATGAAAGTGAAAATTTAAATAAGCACCATTAAAGTATCATAAGTGGTCCACATGACTTATACACTATTTTTTTAGTGTTCTGAAGCCATACTATCAGTTTGTGTGGCTAAAATTTCTGGCTTGATAGCCATTCACTTTCACAGTTAGGAAAAGAGCAGCTTGCATCAGTGTTATTGTCATTAAGTAAAACCAAAACCATATAATAATAATAATAATAATAATAATAATAATAATCATCATTATTGAAAAAATCAAGTCTAAAAAAAAATGCTAATTTTATTTCTTCTTTTATTTCAAAGATCTCATTTTCATTAAGTTTAGTCAAAACTTGGTCAAAACTAATTGATTAATTAATTAGCTAGCTAATTAGCTAAATTAATTTAACTAAAATAAAATAAAATAACATATGTACATATAAAAACACTTGTAAAAATGACAAAGGCAACAAACTTAATAAAATGTAAAAATCAAAACATTTTTAAAAAAAAAATCTAAAATATTATTATTATTGCTAGTACACTGTAGTTTAATTCATTTTTTAGCCAGTTTTTATTTAATATTTTCTGTTTTTATTGATCAATTTTAGCTAAATTTGTAATATTTCTGTTGTATTTTTGCCATTTTTAGCAGTTTTTCATTTTTATTATGTCTATATATTTTTAATTCTTTTTTATTTAATTATATACATATATATATATACTGTGCAAAAGTCTTAGGCCACTAGTATTTTCACCAGCTAAAAAATGGTTTAAAGTAAGTTATTTCTATCCTTTGCTGTAGTGTGTCAGTAAAAAATATCGGTTAACATTTCCAAACATTCTGTTTGCCATTAATTGTAATAATCTAGTGAGATTTTTGTTTGCACAAGGAGTCTGACAACAGCCAGTGCTCCACACAGAGATCTGATCTCACCATCATCCAGTCTGTCTGGAATGACATGAAGAAACAGAACAAACTGAGACAGACTAAATCCAGAAGAACTGTGGTAACATCTCCAAGATGTTTCAAGTAACCTACCTGCAAAGCTACCTGAAAAACTATGCACAAGTGCACATAGGGGAAAAGCTACTTTAAACGCAAAGGATGGTCACATCAAATGCTTATTTATTTTAGTTAATAGAAGTTCATTGATAAAGAAAATCTGTTTATGACATTGTTTTTGACATCATCCTCATTTTATGTGCCTAACTGCCTAAAAATTTTAACAGTACTGTGGCTTTGTAGGTATAGGACTCTTAAAGCATCTTGGAGATGTTGCCACAGTTCTTCTGGATTTAGTCTGTCTCGCACAGTACTGTACATATATAGTTTACTATGGTAAACTAAATAAAAAAAGAGAAATTAGCATTTCAGTTAACGTTATATTTTATTTCGAGTTAAAAATGGTTTTAACTTTAGCTTCAGCTTTAGTTTACTAGGTAACACTTACAATAAGGGGTCATTTGTTAACATTAGATAATGTATTAACTAAAATGAGCAAACAATGTACAATGCATTTATTACACTATTTATTAATCTTTGTTAATGTTAGTTAATAAAAATACAGTTGTTCATTGTTTGTTCATGTTAGTTCAGGATGCATTAAGAAACACAACTTGTGATTTTAATAATGCATTACTAAATGTATGTATTGTTCATTCTTAGTTAATGTTAACTAATGTAGTTAACTAATGTTAACTAATAAAGCGTTACCGTTAACTATAATAATCCTGATTCTGCCTCACATCATTTGTGTTCCACAGATAAAAAAAGAACATCAAACAGTTTTCGATAGACGAGAGAGCGAAAACGAAGACAGAATTTTCATTTCTAGATGAACTATCTCTTTAAAAGTATAGAAAGAAAAACAAGTCATTGTCTCTGAATGCATAACAGACTGGACAAACACTTCACAGAAGGGTTACTACAAAGGGACCGAGACAAAAGGGGCGAGCGAGAGCACAGCGTCACTGCTTGGAACCTTCTTCCTGTTCTTCCTCCTCTTCCTCCCCTTCCTCATCAAAAGACACAGCTCCAGAGGTATCGGAGATGCTTCGGCAGTGTCTGTACCAGCGGATGACTTCCTGAAAGACGTTGTCCTCCCCTTCCTCCACCTCTCTTCCATCCTCCTCCTCTTCGTCCTCAGGTGAAAGGCCAGACTCGGAGTAGGAGGTGGAGTAGTAGCAGGAGTCTCCCTTGCTCCACAAAGGCCTGCGGTCTGCTTTGTGAATCCCACATGTGGCCCTGTCACCCTCGCTTTCTGAAAGCTGGAGTTCTTGGCCATGTGGTGGCACTTCGTCTGAGATGAGCGGGATGTCGGCGTCCGATTGACTGAGCGTGCCGTCAGAGCATGGGATCTCGGCGGTGTCTGTCTCAGTCTGACTTGGCACTGGGCAGCTTTGATTGGATAATACAGCGTCTGAGGGAGGAGCAAAGTGTAAGAATACCTATGGATATAGGTCAGAGAGGGCAGAAGTGGAAAAGAAGATGGACACAGACAGAAAGACCGCATGAAGGACAAATGGTACCAGAAAGAATGAAGATAAGCAGAAAACACAACTGCCAAAATGCAGATGACAAAGAGCAGGAAGGATGAATGAGAAAACAAAATTGCTGATGTTCCACAAAAAAAAGACATGCACTGTGACAAGGACAATGTAAATACACAGGTTCCACAAAATATATGTGAACACTTTTTGACAGTGCAGTCAAAATGTCTCAATGTCACTACTGCATACAAAATATCAAATCAAGTGGCACTTAAACACATAATACTTGAGGTTTTCACATAACTTATTCGACTTCCCCGAGCACAAATTCTGAGAGAAAAAAGTCAGAACGGCGAGATATAAAGTCGCAATTAGCTTTTTAATATACAGTATATATATACACAATATATACATTTGAGGTCAAAAGTTTACATACACCTTGCAGAATCTGCGAAATGTTAATTATTTTACCATAATAAGAGGGATCATACAAAATGCATGTTATTTTTTATTTAGTACTGACCTGGATAAGATATTTCACATAAAAGACGTTTACATATAGTCCACAAGAGAAAATAATTGCTGAATTTATAAAAATGTCCCTGTTCAAACGTTTACATACACTTGATTCTTAATACTGTGTTGTTACCTGAATGATCCACAACTGTGTTTTTTTTTTTTTAGTGATAGTTGTTCATGAGTCCCTTGTTTGTCCTGAACAGTTAAAGTGCCTGCTGTTCTTCAGAAAAATCCTTCAGGTCTCACAAATTCTTTAGTTTTTCAGCATTTTTGTGTATTTGAACTCTTTCCAACAATGACTGTATGATTTTGAGGTCCATCTTTTAACACTGAGGACAACTGAGGGACTCATATGCAACAATTACAGAAGGTTCAAATGCTCACTGATGCTCTAAAAGGAAACACTATACATTAAGAGCCAAGGGTGAAAACTTTTTTAATTTGAAGATCAGGGTAGATTTAACTTATTTTGTCTTCTGGGAAAAATGTACTGTAACTATCTTCTGTAGCTTTTGAAGGGCAGTAGCTTATTAAACTAAACAAATATGATATTATGGCAAAATAAGAAAAATCTACACATCTTCATTCTGTTCAAAAGTTTATACCCCTGGCTCTTAATGCATTGTTTTTACTTCTGAAGCATCAGTGAGTGTTTGAAACTTCTTTAATAATTGCATAGGAGTCCCTTTAATTGTCATCAGTGTGAAAAGATGAACCTCAAAATCATACAATCATTGTTGGAAAGGGTTCAAATAGACAAAAAAGCTGAAAACCCGAAGAATTTGTGGAACCTGAAGGATTTTTCTGAAGAACAGCGGGCAGTTTAACTGTTCATGACTAACAAGGGACTCATTAACAACTATCACTAAACAAAAAGAAAACACAGCTATGGATCATTCAGGTAACAACACAGTATTAAGAATCAAGTGTATGTAAACTTTTGAACAGGGTAATTTTTATAAATTGAACTATTATTTTCTCTTGTGGACTATATGGAAACATCTTTTAAGTGAAATATCTTATTTAATAACATGTATTTTGTATGACTCCAGTCTTCAGTGTCACATGATCCTTCTGTTATGCTGATTTGGTGCTCAAGAAATATTTCTTATTATTATAATATTATGCTTCTATTCTATTGTGCTGTTTAATATTTTTGTATAAACTGTGATACATTTTTTTTAGAATTATTATGAATAGAAAGTTCAAAAGAACAGCATTTAATTTCAAATGAAAATTTTTTGTAACATTGTACGTGTTTTACTGTCACTTTTGACCAATTTAATGCATCCATGCCGAATAAAAGTACTCATATCTTTCTTTAAAAAAAAAAAAAAAGGTTTTTGAACATTAATGTATGCTACTCGTCACTCAAATTTGTTCATATATTTTTATTCGTGGCTTAAAGGAGTAGTTCACTTCCAGAACAAAAATGTACAGATAATGTACTCACCCCGTTGTCATCCAAGATGTTCATGTCTTTCTTTCTTCAGTCGCAAAGAAATTATGTTTTTTGAGGAAAACAGTTCAGGAATTCTCTCCATATAGTGGACTTTCATGGTGCCTGCGAGTTTGAACTTCCAAAATGCAGTTTAAATGCAGCTTCAAAAGGCTCTAAACCAGGGGTGTCAAACTCAACTCATGGAGGGCCGCAGCCCTGCAGAGTTTTGTTCCAACCTTGCTCCAACACACATAATATGCAGTTTTCAATTAAGCCTGAAGGACTTGATTAGTTGGATCAGGTGTGTTTAATTAGGGTTGCATCTAAACTCTGCAGGGCTGCGGCCCTCCAGGACCAGAGTTTGACACCCCAAACGATCCCAGCTGAGGAATAAGAGTCTTATCTAGCGAAACAACTGGCCATTTTCAAAAAAAAAAAAAAAAAAAAAACAGAAATGTATATACTTTTAAACCTCAAATGTTCAATACGAGCATTTGAGATTAAAAATGATAAAAAAAATATTTTTTTTTAGAAAATGACCGATCATTTCGCTAGATAAGACCCTTATTCCTCGGCTGGGATTGGTTAGAGCCCTTTGAAGCTGCATTTAAACTGCATTTTGGAAGTTCAAACTCACGGGCACTATAGAAGTCCATTATATGGAGATAATTTCTGAAATGTTTTCCTCAAAAAACATCTTGGTGAGTACATTATTTGTAAATTTCTGTTCTAGAAGTGAACAACTCTTTTAAGTGTCTAAATACTTTCTAGGACAACTGTATATTGACGTGTGTGTACTCAGGCTCACCTGAGCTCAGAGTTGTGATTGGCTCGTCATTTAGAGGAGGATCCTCTTCGTAAGACTCTTCTTCCATCTCCTCCTCATCTACAGAGGTCCAGGCACGGAGCTTCGCCTCTGCAATGGCAAACTGCTCAGCCACTCCTAAAAAAAGAAGAATCGTATCGAATGACCCTGGACTTTACACAATGACGCTAATTAAACAGACGGCAGTGCAACAAAATCTCTTTTGACGCAGTGATGACGTAGAAGTTTACTCGTGATGCTTTTGTTCTGATTGAACAAGCTCTGCTGCGGAGAGACTCTGCTTTTGCTGTTAAATGCCAGCCTAACTCAGCAGCTGCATTTACTGCAGTCAGGAAACTGATGACAGCCAAACATGTGGCAGAGTATAAAAGCTGCCGGGAAAAGTAAAGTCAAAGGAGGAGAGCCAGAAGACAGGAATGAAGTAAACTGACATGCAGGATCAGCAGGTGTAGCTGTGTGACTGTGTAATCTTATTTAACACCATCTGCTGAGTCTAAAAGCTTTCAGCTGGCAGATCACGAATGGGCTAAAGTTGACTGACACTTGATAAAATTTCTTACTGCTGCATTATATGTAAATGTTAATTATATTCATTATAATACATTGTTATAATAATATTAATAATAAATGATACAATAAAAAAGCTCTTTTCAAATTTTTTATCCTTTTAAAATCTATATATATATATATATATATATGTATGTATGTATATATGTATATGTATGTATGTATATACACTACCAGTCAAAAGTTTTAGAACAGTAAGATTTTTTATGCTTTTTAAAGAGGTCACTTCTGCTCACCAAGCCTGCATTTATTTGATCCAAAACACAGCAAAAACAGTAATATTGTGAAATATTTTTTACTAAAATAACTAATTTAAAATAACTGCTTTCTATATGATTATATTTTAAGATGTAATTTATTCCTGTGATCAAAGCTAAATATTCTGCATCATTACTCCAGTCTTCAGTGTCACAAGAGCCTTCAGAAATCAATCTAATATGCTGATTTGCTGTTCAAGAAACATTTATTATTATTATTAATTGTTATTATTATTATCAGTATTTAAAACAGTTCAGTAAATTTTTTTTTCAGGATTCTTTGATGAAAAGATATACACTATACCATTCAAAAGCTTGGGGTCTGATTTTTTTAACATAATAATAAGATTATTATGTTTTCAATAAGAAGAAGAAGAGCAGCAAATCAGAATATTAAAATAATTTCTGAAGGATCATGTGACTGGAGTAATGATGCTAAAAAAATGAGCGTGGAAATCACAGGAATAAATAACATTTTAAAATATATTCAAATATAAAACAGTAATTTTAATACTAATAAATATATTTAATACTAATAAATTAACAAAATATTTCAAAATTTTACTGTTTTTGCTGTACTTCGGATGAAATAAATGCCGGCTTGGTGAGCAGAAGAGACCTCTTTAAAAAAAACATTAAAAATCTTACTGTTCAAATATTTTTGACTTTCATACGTGACCCAGGACCACAAAACCTCATAAGGGTCCATTTTTAGAAATTGAGATTTATACATCATCTGAACCCTGAATAAATAATCTTTCCATTGATGTATGGTTTATTAGGATAGGACAATATTTTTGAAAATCTGGAATCTGAGGGTGCAAAAAAAAAAATCGAAATATTGAGAAAATCACCTGTAAAGTTGTCCAAATGAAGTTCTTAGCAATGCATATTACTAATCAAAAATTACGTTTTGATATATTTACAGTAGGACATTTACAAAATATCTTCATGAAACATGATCTTTAATTAATATCCTAATGATTTTTGGCATAAAATAAAAATAATTTTGATCCATACAATGTATTGTTGGCTATTGCTACAAACATACCTGTGCCACTTATGACTGGTTTTGTGGTCCAGGATCTCATATTTTACTATATTATGGATTATATGGATAGATAAACAGAGATATATAATTACAGTGATTAATAACAATTCCATGACTAAATTATGCAAAATACTGCATGTATATAATTATTTTTATGTTTTTTGCATAATTTATAAATTGTTTGTAATTTATAACTTTAATAATAATAATAATAATAATAATAATAATATTTTCTAAATGTCTTAGAACTACAAAAGGCATGTATAATATTATTATATCTGTGTATGATTATTAGCATTACTGTGAATGCAGTTTTTGATCTCACATTAGCTGAAAAGTTAAAGACCAGCTGCAGCACCAAAAATATACAGATTAGCTTATACATTTCATGCAAAATTAAAAATCTTGATATTCAATAATAGAGTTCACATCCGCATTATTTGACAACAGCACGTCTAAACACTCAGGGATCAATATCTTCGGTTGTCTCCTGAACACTTCATCAGCAGTGAGAGATTTACAGCTGTACTAACAGGGTGGAATATGACACCCACCTGCTGCAAACCGGGCCTCCTGCTCACCCTCGCTGAGATGGGAGTAGGAGTTAAAGTGGGACTGCAGTGTAGCAGACGGAGGGTCTAAGGGCTTAGACCAGCCCTTCCACTCAATGAGATGAGCCACCCGACCCTGAGCCATGGCCGTGGGTTTGGTCACGTGATCCTTCACCACCTGTGAGATGCCTGGTAAGGAAAACACAGGGATTGTTAGACTAATTAACTCAGTGTCTTGCTAACATGCATAAATGCTTATGATGAAGCTATAGGTGTTTAAATCCTTACCATTAAATGATGATCTGGCCAGAGCTGCAATTTCCTGGATGCTAAGGGCTTTTCTTGACTTGGGGAGCATATCAATAGGGTCATCAACCTGAGGAAGCAAGTTCAAAGACAAAATGGTCTCCTTTTGCACTGTTGTAGTTATTATAATATACCTTTAAAAGAAGAAGCAGTTAAAAATTATTTAGTCATGTGATCAGACACTCAGTGTGGATGCATTAAATAATTTAAAAGTGACAGTAAAGACAATTACATTGTTACAAAAACATCGTATTTTAAATAAATGCTGCTCCTTTGAACTTTATGTTCAACCAAGAATCCTGAAAAAAAAAAAAAAAAAAACAGGGTTGCCATGAAAATATTAAACAGCAGAACTGTTTTTAACATTACAGGAATACATTTTAATATATTTTTAATAATAATAATAATAATAATAATAATAATAAAAATGTTTAAGTTATAATAATATTTCTAAATATTATTTTTGAACAAATAAATGCAGCCATGATGAGCGTAAGGGACTTTCAAAAACATTAAAAAAAAAAACACATTTATATGAAATTTTAATGAATAAATTATCAATTTATGTTCACTATTTACACAAAATATACTATATACACACACACATTGGGAATTTATTTGTAATTATGCAATATGTAATACACTACCAGTCAAAAGTTTTTGAACAGAAAGATTTTTTTAAATAAGCCTCTTCTGCTCACCAAGCCTGCATTAATTTGAAACAAAGTACAGCAAAAACAGTAATATTTGAAATATTTGTAATATTTAAATTAAAGTTTTTCTATTCGAAAATAATTTAAAATTTAATTTATTCCTGTGATTTCAAAGCTGAGTTTTAGCATCATTACTCCTGTCACATGATCCTTCGGAGATCAATTTAATATTCTAATATTATTTATTATTATTATTATGTTGAAAACAGATGAGTAGAATTTTTTCAGGTTTCTTTGATGAATAGAATGTTCAGAAGAATAGCATCTTTTGTAGCATCATAAAAGACTTTATTATCAATTTTGGTCAAGACTTTTGATCAATTTAAAGCACGCTTGCTAAATAAAAGTATTAATTTCTATAATTTATTTCCAAAAAAGATATTATTTTTTTCACATTATTAATCAAAGAATCCTGAAAAAATGTACTCAACAGTTTTAAATAATGATGATGATGATGATGATGATGATGATGATGATGATAATAATAATAATAATAATAATAATAATAATAATAATTGTTTCTTGAACTGCAAATCAGCATATTAGAATGATTTCTGAAAACTGGAGTAATGATGTTGAAAATTTAGCTTTGATCACAGGAATAAATTTTATTTTAAAATATATTAAACTAGAAAGCAGTTATTTTAAATAGCAAAAATATTTCACAATATTACCATTTTTGCTGTAAATGCAGGCTTGGTGAGCAGAAAAGAATTCTTTAAAAAACATAAAAAATCTTACTGTTCAAAAACTTTTGACTTCAAAAAAGAAAAAAAAAAAATCACTACATAACATATAGATCCTTCTATGAATGTCATCCATACATTTACTTTCCAAGTATCCCCTATCACTTGTTTAAATACCCACTGCGTTATGTGCGCCTCTCCTGACAAAGACACCTATCAAGGAATTAACAGCCAATCACCAATTAGCTTTCTTACCTTATAACATCCCCTGACATGCTTCTCTCGCTGTATGAACAGACGCCTCGCAAACATTGATTTTTCCAGTCAAGACACAAGTAACACACTACAAGATCTCCACATAAAAGTAAAGTCTCTAAAGCCAGCGCTGACTCAAGCACCACCTCAGAAACAGATGCCAAATCCACAATTAACCCTTTGACAATTCACTTGCTCTCGTCCAAGTTGAAGCATATGTCAGTTGCATGGGCTGCTTAAATGGATCTGTGAGAGATCAGCCACACTGTGGCATTAATAATCAAAGCAGCTTATGGCTCAGACATATTTGGCCAATCAAGCCTCTTCCTGTGGCTTGTTAATTTGCAAACAGCATTCGCTGCCATGTCAGATAATATTAGCCTGCAGCCCTCAAGATGATAATAAAAAGTCTGGCCACAGCTGGGGGCTAATGACCTCTGGCTTTTGACATTAATGGGTTACATGACAGAAATCTGAATTGACAAGTGACATCCATCAGTTTAAAAAGAGAACTGACACGTCCGATGAGTGACGACGTGACTATTTGTAGTCCTTTGTACTGCAAAGCTGTCAGAAACACAGATCCAGTTTCTATTTTCAAAAAATAAGGTGAGATGATGTATTCGTAAGTGGCCAAAACAAAACTAGGCCACTGTGTCATACATAACATGCAGCATTCAAGCTATATTCCTCCCAGAACCAAATCACACAGGTGGTTCAGACATACACGTGCCTGACGTTGAAGTCTAGGTAGATATGCTTAAATCAGATTGCCCTCTAAAGCCCATAAGAAAAAGCTGCTACTGAAGAAGATTGCAGAAGCACCAGCTGCCTGCCATGTTTCAGTGCCGTATGTGGGTCAAATATTTCTGCGTGATTTGGGGTTAGCCGTCACAGCAGAGAGAGACAGACATGGGCCACGGTGATCGTAATGAGGTCAATTAAGACTAAACCAGAAGATTCGGGCTTAATTTACTTCATTACCCTAGTATTATATGCTAATACCAAGGTACTTTGATATGGTAATGATTCAGTACCATGGTAGTGAATAACACACACCCTGCTCATCACACCAGCTGATGCTTTCCAAGAAGAGCTGCAGAACAGACATTGGTCTCAATATCTAAAACATAAAACGTCATTATTACGGTGCTATGTGCCCAAAAGCACAATATTACTACAGTACTATGTAAACCACATGTTGTTACCATGTTATGTCCCAAAAGAATGTGGTATTACCAAGGTACATGTCCAAACCAACCAACCAACAAACACGGTAATACCATGACACATGTCCAAAACAAAAACAAAACAAAACATGACATTACCACAGTACTTTCTCAAAAAAAATAAATAAATAAATAATTATTACCATGGCACTATGCCAACAACATAGCATTCACATGGTACACACACAAAAAAAAAACGTGGAGTTAAAATAGTACATGCCCTAAAAATAACATGGTATTACCATGGTACTATGTCCAGAAACATAGTATGTCCTAAAAAATAATGTATACGGTACTACTTTTAAAACTATATAGTATTACCATGGCACTATGCTCAGAAAACATGGTATTAGAATAGTATGCTCTACAAACTAACTTGGTAGTACATTAAAAAATTTCAATTAATTTTACTTTCAAAAAAGAAAGCAACATACCATGATATATGTCCAAAAACATGGCAGTAGATAGCATACACGTCCTAAAAAATAACATGGTAGTGGTACTTCAAAAAAGGAACAAAATGTCCCCAAAAAAACCCATGGTATTACCACGATGCTTTGTCCAGTACAAACAAACATGCATGCTATTATCATGGCACTATGCCTAGAAACATGTACATGTCCAAAAAATACGGTAATTTTTTATAATATATACATGTCCTAAACAATAACATGAGAGTAAATGATACTTGTTTCAAAAAAAAAAAAAAAAAGCAATTATACAACCAGTATGCACGGCCTATGGGACAAATAAAAGATTTCGCTATAAACAGGAAAAAGTAAATACACAGAAACTGTCACTGAGGGATAGAGGTCATGCATTGAGATTTGTTTCATCTCAGTGAAATGAGCTGCAGCGTGTCTGTGTGAAATAAATATATAAACACAATTAGCCGTGTAAGGTCAAATATATTACAGCAAATTGCGAGAGAAAATGTATTTGCAGTGAAGGAAAACGCATCTAAAATAGGCCACCTGAGCTCAATTCATGGAAAGCAACACAATGCAGTTAACGCAATATAAGGGCCGGTCGTTATAGCAACAGGTAACCCGTGAACCATCTGTCCCTGAGCATCATTAATTCCCATTGACCATGCACAACACGCAGGCACAGCTCTATGAAATGTACCGCTGTATCAGAGCTACTGGGGTTTATTGTGATTTGGTAGCTTCGATTAGGTTGTTTTTCCTCATTCTGTTTTTTCTACTAACTAGATTGAATAACTAGCGTCATTCCATACACAATCAGTGATCTGCCCGTCTGTTTCTACGCAGTCCGTGTACAACAGCAATGCCACAAACAACCGGTTAGTTACAGATGTATTTTGCTGATAATTGAGCGCTTTAGGTTATGAATCAGGCCCTGATAAATAAATCCCATCACAGAAGTGAGGGTGACACGACAGGACACAAGAAGTCCATCTGCTGCCCGAAACTGACTGATTGATTGACGAGCAGATCATTTTCATAAACAACAGTGTAACAGCAACAGCACTCAGCGCGTTTGTTTCCTGGCAACAGGCGAGCGCTGATATTATTCACGCATTGTACGTGACGGCCTATTGCGATCTCAACAATGCCAGCGCAATAACACATGCATTACAGTCCAAAAACATTGATGGTGCAAGCGAAAATCGATCAGTGACACTCAACACACACACGTACCTTTAGATTTAGTTGGGGTAAAGCTGTCAAAAGCATTGCACATGGATACAGCATTAGCGTTGGGTCTGGAGAGAAGAATCGCGGAGCCGTCTTCGGCAGTGAGTGAATAATAGACACCACCTTTTCTTGAGCATCAGAGACAGGGGCAGAAATGAGTGCTGTTAACCCACGAAACGCATCGTCCCCACCACACTGAGTCTCTCAGACAGCGTCATCCCACCTGTAATGCGGCTCTCTTAAAGACACACGAGTCTCTTTCACACGTACATTGCCTGAGCGATGAATGCAACTTGCTACGGCAAGCCGGTTTAACATTCACTTAAACTTACTTAACAGTGTTGCCAAATTGGAAATGTCCAAGTATCCTACCAGAAGCACAAAATTATCGTATTTGTAAGAAAATTATCATCAATTTATGTAGAACAACAACTTTTTGAGACGACCTGCAAATTATCACAACAGATAAATTAGTGGTGAATAACTACACTGTAAAGAATCATTAAAATAATTTTACTGTAAAAAAAGTTATGGTACTAACGTTTTAGGTTTTATGGTTTTAACTTAAATTTACATTTAAATGCCATAATTTCATGCTGCTGACATGGCAGTGCTCCAGAAGACAATCATGGACACCCTCCACAAAGAAGAAAAGTCATAAAAGGTCATTACTGAAAGGGGTGGCTGTATACAGAGTGCTGTATCAAAGCATATTAAATGCAAAGTTGACTGGAAGGAAGAAATTGGGTAGGAAAAGGTGCACAAGCAACAGGGATGACCGCAAGCTTGAGAAAACTGTCAAGCAAAGCCGATTCAAACACTTGGGAGAGCTTTACAAGGAGAGGAATGAAGCCGGAGTTAGCGCATCAAGAGTCACCACACTCAGCCGTCTTCAGGAAAACAGAAACAACATCAGAAGCATCTTACCTGGGCTAAGAAGAAAAAGACTGTTGCTCAGTGGTCCAAAGTCCTCTTTTCAGATAAAGGTAAATTTTGCAATCATGATCCCAGAGTCTGGAGGAAGAGTGGAGAGGCACAGAATCCAAGCTGCTTGAAGTCCAGTGTGAAGTTTCTGAAGTCAGTAATGATTTGGGGTGCCGTGACATCTGCTGATGTTGGTCCATTGTGTTTTATCAAGTCCAAGGTCAATGCAGCCGTCTACCGGGATATTTTGGAGCACTTTATGCTTCCATCTGCTGACAAGCTTTATGGAGATGCTGATTTCCTTTTCTAGCAGGACTTTAGCACCTGCCCACAGTGCAAAAACCACTTCCAAGTGGTTTGCTGACCATGATATTACTGTGCTTTATTGACCAGCCAACATGCCTGACCTGAACCCCACAGAGAATCTATGGGATATTTACGTCCAGTCAATCCAACAATATACAGACGATCTGAAGGCTCAATAGTGCCTCAGCAGTGCCACTGGCTGATCGCTTACATTTTACACTTTACTGATGCTGTAATTTGTGCTAGGAGCAAGGAATTTGCTGTAATATGTGCTGCCGAGTGCATAAATTGAGTGGATAAATGAACATACTTTAAAGAACTTGAACTTTTCTGTTTTGCAAATCCATTTTTTGATTAATCTTAGGAAATATTCTAATATTTTGAGATACTGGATTTTTGACCTTCATGAGCTGTAAGCTGTAATCATCAAAATTAAAATAAAAAAAAACTTTAGAAATGTTTTACTTTATGTGTATGTGTGTTACTTATGAATCTAGAATATATGAAAGTTTCAGTTTTTGAAATTAGTTACATACAAAAAATGAACTTTTTCATAATATTCAAATTTTTTGAGATACACCTGTATATATATATATATATATATATATATATATATATATATATATATATATATATATATATATATATATATATATATATATATATATAGAAGGTGCACAGTGTTATTTACACAAACACTAAACACCATCATGGTAACGCACATGAAACTGAAATAATGCAATAAATATTAATTTAACAACATTAGATGTAATATACAACTATAATGTACAAAACTGATATAAAAACAAATAAGAAACTTTATTATATAGTTATTTCAGCAAAAAAAAACATAAAATTTGAAATGTAACGCAGGGAATTCTGGGAATGTCAATTTACAGTTATTACGTTCTTTTTCACTTTGAAAAACTGTATAATACTATAAAATTACATCCAATGTCCAATACAGTTTTTCACTACAGTTTCGTACATGGGTCTAAATTATCGTACGTCTGGCAACACTGTTACTTAAACTTCAACTAGTAGACCAACTTGTAGTAAACATCAGTTACGTCACCGGCAGCTGCCTGCATTGTGTTGCTAGAAAAACACTGGTAAAGATTTCTACAATATCAGCAGGTTTTATTTATTTATTTTATTATTATTTATTTTAAGCAATAATAATTTTAATAATTAATTACAAAATATAATAATTCGTTCCACGATTTAGGCCTACTAATACTAGGGAATGAACGATTTAACAAAACGAATAAATGTGTGGCAGTTAAGCCTAAACAAGAGAACGAATACTGAATTCGTGGCCAAAATTTAGACTAAACGAGTCCAGTCAGTCCTGTGTAAACTACGGCATGCAACGTTTTTCTTGTTAATTAATTTATTTTTTAATAAGGTGAGAAGGCGGAGCGCAACAATGCAGTCTGAAGTACTGTAGCTGCTCACTTAAACAATCCTACTCCTCTCAATCTGCTCAGTCTTGGTGATGCCAGTGCACTAAACGATGTTATGATGGACTATTTCACATCCAGAGATGAAGGATCGGATTATTGAGTTACTAAAGAGGAGTCCGATGACAGTCTGTTTTATGTGCAGTGAGCGAACAGTTGCGCTTTGCTGGCTTTTCTAAATGTAAACTACAAGGTAGGCTGCATTATTCGTGCTATCGAAACATACAAGGGGAGAACAAAAGTTGAAAGACTATGTCCATGATAAGTCCAACTGTTTTTCTCAAAATTCTGTTCCTGAAAATCATAGCTATCAGCCAACTTAAGCCATAACTTTTGTTATGTTCCAAGGTAAAATTGGTTTTCCTAGATCGCATCACATTTACATATAAGGCTTGCAACTTCGTTGAAACAATATTTGAACTCCATAACTGCTCTTGCTGCCTATTTCACAGATTCACGATCTCAAACAAGCAAATAACCAAAGGGCATTCTGGGATGAGCGAGCAGAGCGGAATCTTCAGAAAGGCGCTCTGCGCTCTTAAGGAAATATTACCACTCTGCTCACATGCTCTGATATACACCTAGGATGGCTTGAGGGTGAGTAAATCATGGAGCAATTTTCATATGTGGGTGAACTATCCCATTAAGATTTGGAAAAAGTTCTAAATGATCATGGTTATTATACAAATTGGATGTTTAGGTTAAAATATTCTGGCAATAGAGTCTCTGGAAGACTAGCAATCAACAAACAAGCAACTTCATAGACACCACAATAGTTATTAGTTAAGCTTAAAACACTATTAGATTGGCAAGAATACCAAAAGTTTTTTTTTTTTTTTTTAAATAATAAATGTTTAACAGGCTTGCCATACTTTACAGCGTGCTGATGTTTCCATACATTTTCATTCCCTGGGTTAAGAACGTGTCATCTACTCGCTTATAATGCAGTCAGTAGCACCTGAGATAATATAATGGAAAACATGTCATTCATCCCATGGACACTGATGCTTCATAATAAGCTTATAAGTTTTCCTAAGCCTGTAAGCTTAGAAAAACAGTCCGAATAAATGGTTGCCTTTATAGCTAGCCTATTATTGTGCATGGATGGATCATAGGTTTTGTTGTTTCTGACAGCTAACGATGCATCAATTTATTCTGTGCTGTAAGAGCATTAAAAACTCAACATTTCAAGGTCGAGAAGCTACAACACTGTTGCTCTTTTATCCAGCACGTTCAGAAGAAAAGAAATAATCTTTAATTCAGCAGCAGTCAGAAGCCATAACTGCGGCTGTGCATGTGATAGATGGAAAAAGTGTAATAAGCTAGTCCTGTCTCAAGGGTGGGCTGTGGTTTAAAATAACTTGTTAGAGGATCTCTGACTACCTTCTGCGACTAGGTTGTCTCTACTGACAATTTGTCCTTAAGCACAGGTTGAAATATTGCTGGAAGATGAAGATGTATTCATATATAGCTTCTTATGTAAAAAATGACCAACAAAAACCCAATAACCTTTTATCATCATCTGCTGCTTACTCCATTAAAAAATAAGCACATTTTCATTGGGGAGAAAAAAAAAAAATAAAAATAAATCCACATCCTGCAATAACAGGAGTTCATACTTTGGCTCATTTGCTATATGCTATAAACAAGTAGTCAGTGGGGGACAATTCAGTCAACGTACTGTCATGATTTTTGTAGCGCATTTGAAATATCAATATTACATTCTCTTAGCGTTATGACCTTGAGCAAAAGGCTCATAATGAACCGTGAGCCCTGCCTTAAGCATATCCATCTCAAAATATTAAAATTCAGTATCAAGTTCCCAACACAATTAACACTTTCACTGTCTGACAGGAATCTTAAATTCTTATTTAATATACAAGCACCTTTTTAAAGGCACTAATTTCATGGAAAGACCCATAAATACTAGTAGCACACCCCTAGTGTATAAAACACTATTCAGGATAAGCATTTTTTAACAGACTACTTTTGGTTTTCAGTACACATGCTCATCTGAAACAACCCATCTTCTTCCCATTTTCCAGTCCATTTCAAAATCCCTCATCTTTACATTTTATACTATAACCTAACTTTGAAAACTGAAGCAAAACCCTGCCATCTTAACTTTTAAGTTGGGGGAAAAACAAAACAAAAAAAAAAGCTCAAATTAAGCATTTGAGCAAAGCTCTGTCACATCAATTTAAAGAATCTGTTCAGTAGGCCCTCTCCTGGCAGACAGATCCATTACAGCTTTAAAGCAACCAAGCTGAATTTCGCCCAAGGAGGGAAAAAAACAAAAAAACAAAAACAAAAAAAAAAACAAAAAAAAAAAACACACACACACACTACACCTTTTCCGTGATAAAAACACCACACACACCTAAAGAAAAAGAGAGAGAAAAAAAAAAACCCCAGACTACACATCCCTCAAACACACTCTACTTAGCAACTTGATAATCTTTTATTATTTGCAATGTTTTATCTCTCCAACGTTTTCCAGTTCGATGCGAAAGCATTTAATTCCTTAAATAATAAAGAGAGCAAAAAATATGTACACTTTTTTCAATAAAACTAATCAATGGATCACTGTAAGCACCTCTTACCATCTGGAAGAAAACAAATCTTAAATACAGGGAAACTGCCATTTCTGTTGGAAAAAAATAAATGGCATTACATCAGATTTTTAAACTTTTAATTTCTGAAAATAAAACAAAAAGAAAAGAAAAGAAAAAAAAAAAAAAAGAACAGAAAAAAAAAAAAAAAAAAAAAAAACATTTCCATATGTATGTACAGAACGCTCCTGAAATGTGTTTCCACTTTGCAAGTAGAAAAGGCTTTAGGATCATTACTGTCATTTCATCAAGTTGATTTTTCTATATGCTTCAAGTTTTAATGATTTCTCTTAAAATTCCACCGCAGGCTTGCTCAAGTGGGGCTTCCACAAACACGCCCCCATCAGTTCTTCAAGAGAGGTAAGACGCAAAAGTGTAGGGCAGGAAGCAGGACAAGGATGGCTTAGTAGGAAGCATGTTGGACCCCCTCCTCATCCAGCAGCACTAAGGTCAAAAAGGTCAAAGTCCATCCGAGACCATCATCCTGAAGTTCAACAGGTCCACCTCTTACTAAAGGATACAAGAAGCAAAAAAGGGCGAAATACAAACGCTACTCAAATTTCATTCGTCACTTTGAGAATTCACCAAATACTACTCATGTATCAGTTCTTGTGAAATTAAAAACATGACGACTCTCACACGGCAACGAAAGAAAACGTCTGTAAAACTCCGTGTTTGATCTGACATCACAACCCTAAAGGACATGATCGCCATCACGCCCTCTACACGATATATATATATATATATATATGACGCCGCGTCAGGTTCGTCATATACCACGTTGCATATAAATCTATATTAACATATAAGAGCAGCGTTGGTTTGTACTTTTTTCCCCCAAGAATTTCTCATTAAAAATAAATGACGATGAATTGTTAACACGTTTAAGCAGTCCTGCAAATTTCTTTTTTTTTTTTTTTTTATTATTTTATTGTTTTGGTGGACATAGCCACAATATATATATAGAGAGCAAAAGAAATGACTGAGAAATGATTGTAGTTTGTATCTGGTCAAGAGCCACCCTGAACAGATAAGATTGGCTTTTTGAGGATCAAGTTCAACTTGGTTGTAAGACATCCTCCTTTTATTAGTCCCTGGCAGCCGTTTTTCTCTCCAGTGCTACCTGGGCTAGCAAAGCTCAGGATTAGCTGTTGTCTGATTCGGACTCGGCCTCCCGTAACCAAGTGAAGAAGGCAGTGACGGACTTCAGGGCCACACCCTTCCCCAGCTGCTCCGCCGGGTCTTTGCTGGACTCCCATTTGTAGAAGGCATCCTCTTTGATCACATCCTCGTCGTACAGCGCGTCGAAAAACATGCGCAGTAAATCTGGGTAGAGACAATCAGAGACAACACCATTTAGCTACACTTCCATCAACGGTGTATTTTTGTTGAAAAACAGTATCATATTCAGCAATGAAGCATTAAATTGATCAAAAACGGCAGTAAAGACTATCACAAAATATTAGGCAGCACAACTATTTTCAACATTGATGATAATAAATGTCTCGAGCAGCAAATCAGCATATTAGAATGATTTCCGAAGGATCATGTGACACTGAAGACTGGAGTAATGGCTGCTGAAAACTCAGATGTGTCAAAAGAATCATTTAAATTCAAATGTTAATTTAAAAAGTTATTTTAAATTATATTTCACAGTAGGCACTTTCGCACTGCATAGTCCTAGGAACTCAGTTCTATGAACTCGCCAGCATGGTGGTTCCTAGAGAACCAATACTTGAACTCTGAAGCGGCCAATAGCAATGCCTTTATTCGCGGCATTTACAAATGTCAACAACCAGTGATCAGAGCAGTTTTTTTTGCGTCTTGGTTTCTTGATAACAGAAATGAAAGTCAAAAGCATAAATTTACACGATTTAAAAAAAAAAAAAAAAAAAAAAAAAAAAGCAGTGCTGCACATCACAGAGGCAAAGAAAAGACCACAACACTGCAGATAATAGGTAAATGTCATTATTATTGCCGTTTTCCATGTTCGTGGTGTAAATATACTGCCAGTCAAAATGTTTTTGAACAGTAAGATTTTTAAATCACCCTCTGCTCACCAAGCCTGAATTTATTTGATCCAAAGTACAGCAAAAAAAAAAAAAAAAAAAAAAAAAATCATTTTTAAAATGCAATTTATTCTTGTGATTTCAAACTAAATTTTTAGCATCATTACTCCAGTCACATGATCCTTCAGAAATCATGCTAATATTCTGTTTAGCTGCTCAAAAACAGGTTGAAAACAGCTGAGTGCAATTTTTTCCAGGTTTCTTTGATTAGAAAGTTCAGAAGAACAGCATTTATCTGAAATAGAAATCTTTTTTAACATTAATGTCTTTATCACTTATAAAACAAAAACTTTATTTCAGATAAATGCAGATCTTTGGATCATTCTATTCAAAGAATCCAGGAAAAAAAAAAACAACTGTTTTTATTATTATTATTCAATCATCATCATCATCATCATCATCATCAACAGTTTCTTGAACAGCAAATCAGCATATCAGATTAATTTTTAAAGGATCATGTGACACTGAAGACTGAAGTAATGATGCTGAAAATTTAGCTATGATCACAGGAATAAATTTAATTTTAAAATATATTAAGAAAGAAAACAGTTATTTTACATAGTGAAAATATTTCAATATTTTACTGTTTTTGCTGAACTTTGGATCAAACAAATGCAGGCTTGGTGAGCAGAAGAGACTTTAAAAAAAAAAAACAACAAAAAAAAAAAAAACTTTTCACTAGTAGTCTATTTTTACATGGCTATTTAAAATTGCTGGGTAGCCAGCATTTCGTATGCGTTTCGCCAATCAGTGTACACTCACGTCACTGGTAGTTCCTATAAAACTGTTTGATACCCTACTCTAAAGTAGAAGCTAATTTAGTTCTCCCAAACAGAGATCCTAGAGCAAAATACATTTCTACTACCTGCAGTGTGAACATGCCAAAAAGCAGGAACTTCCGGCAATAGTTCTAGGAACCATGAAAAGGGTTCTCCGGTGTGAAAGCCACTAGTATTATTGTTTTTACTGAACTTGATCAATGAAATGCAACTTTTGAAGGGCAGTATAAACCCCCCCAAAAAATAAAAATTGTGCATAAAGATTAAACTTTAAATACTTCAACACGGAGAAATTTTGGACATGAAGAACACACATGTAATTTATGCATGAGACAGTGAAAATGAGGAGGTGTTTATATTAAAAAAAACAAAACAAAAAAAAGAAAACTCACTGGCAGGCTGCTCCATCTGCACCATGAGAGCCTGGAGAGCATAGAGTGCCTGCAGCTCCTTCGTTTCATCAGAGAGGTACTTCTGCAGCAGCTTGGCCCTTTGGGTAATCTGCTCCACATCCACCTTGTAGGGGTTCTCACCTATACCAGTTCATTAATGTGCACAATTAACATCAAGTACAGGTCAGTGCAAGTTCAGGTCTGAAGTCAAACTAAAGTAAGGGAAGCGGATTGCATCTAATGAATTCACTCACATATAATGGCAGACTGACACACGGACATCATCAGCGCCCGCACAAACTGATTGGAGCTCATCTTCTGCTCATCTAGGTTGGCCTTTAAAGGAGAGAAATGCCAGTCAGCACACGTGCCGTGCGCATAATGTTTTACCCATAATGCAGATCGCTGCAATACCCTAATGTTTGATTGAAGAGCCTTGAACCGCAGCCAAAGCACACACGCTTACCTCTACCCAGTCATAGATCCTCTGGTTGTTGGCTTTTTCCTGTAACAACCTGTCCAAATGTTTACTCAGCTCCTCAGCAGTCAGTTCCTTCTTACTGGGCTTCTCAGACTCCTCACCCAAAGTGAACTCCATTTTCTGAAAATATAACATCTTATTGACCTTCACGCTCAAAGACGTATCCCCAGTATGTGTATATATGCACACAAAACGTACAAAAATACTATAGCAAAGAAATAAGACAACTTCACAAAAAATTATGAAGAACATTACAGGCAAAGGTGAAAAAAAATGGATGAAATGTTTACAGGCTAAGGATCATCATAAGAATAATCTAGCAAAAGGGAATGATGATGATTACTAAAAATAATTTATTCTTTTTATCTTGACCCGTTAATGCAAGTACCTGCTCTGTAACAAACTTATTGACATCCTCATCTTCAGGCAGAAAGTCTTTCCAGCTGAGTCCTGCCTCCAACCACATCACTCCAGCTTTTTTGTGGCTCTGAGAACATTACAGAGAAGTAAAATAAATAAATTATGAAACTGCAATGTATGTAAATAAGCATTTGCCACAGTGTGATACTCACCAGTCCTTTGCAAAGAAGGTTAAGTATTTCAACAAGCAAGATTGCTGCTTTGCCCATAGGGAGAAGAGGTTTGGACACTTCCCTGTGGATGATTTAAAAAGGTCAGATGGTGTGTACATCATTTTATTTGATGGTCTATAACAGGGATCCTCAAATCTGGCCCAAGAGATCAACTTTCCATTAGAGTTTAGCACCGAACTCCGTACTTTTAAGAGTACTGACCGAATTGCGTCTGTACTATTGAGTACTGATTCACATTAAATCAATCGGTGTCAAATTTCAGTACCTGAGAACATGTGCATGTACATTACAGAGAGAGAGAGACCCTGTGACATCGTCACCCATCACAACACAGGGCAAACCTAAAATGTTAAACCTAAAGTGTGGTTACATTTCTAGAGTCATATGGTTTCCCCGAAAATTTACTCTATAGCACAGAATGCCATAGAGTTCATGTATTAGTGAATATTCACAAATTTTTCTTCCATGTATTAATTAAGTAAGCCTCTGTTTGTTTACCAAAAAAAAAAAAAAAAATTAAAGGGTTTAATTTTCATGAGATTAAAAATAAATGTTTAATTTGCTTTTCAGAAAAATTAAAAATTTCTGGAGGAAAAAAAAAGGAAAGAAAAAAAATATGGTAGGGCCTTATTGTTTAAAATGTTGAAATTGAGTGTTTTGGACTTTTTCACTGAAATAAATGTTTTTGTTTTTACACAAAGTACCGAAAAAAGGTACCGTTGGGTACCCGCACAGAATTTCAGGCACAGATACCGGTTGAAATACGAACACTACCCAACCCTACTGAGCATGCTAATCAATGTCTTCAGGATCATTAGAAAACCACACGTAGGTGACTTCAGGGTTAGAGCTAAAATCTGCAGCCCGTTGCCCCTCCAGAGCAAGATTTGAGGATCACTGGTTTATAATCTTTGGATACAGGTATCTGAAACTCAAGGTTCAGTGCCTAACCTGAAGAGCTGGCCCATGGGAATGCCATCTTGTAACATGGGTGTGATGATCTCAGCCAAGTAGAGCCAAATATGAGGAATGTCAATGGCCATGTCATCTGCTATCTCCAAAATCTCCTGCAGTCTAGAGTGGGTGAAATCAAACAATAAAATAAGCGCACAGATACATAGAAGCCATTTATATTGTGTAAAAAACATGAAGCTTCAAACAAATTGGAATAAAATTTTAAGTACTAAAATTAGTAAAGAAAGACTTAAATATTAAAGGTGTCATATGATGCAATTTCATGTTTTCTTTTGTCTTAGGAATGTTACAAGCTGTTTATGCATATATATATATATATATATATAAGATCTATAAACTTTTGTGAAGATTAAAGTCTAAAACCTAGAGATATTCTTTTAAAAAAAAGTTAAGACTCAGCCACACCTTCCTGAAACTGCTCAAACACGCCCCCACAAATCTACGTCACTGTCTGGAAAGATTTGCATAACACCACCCAAATGTATACACAAAGAAAGGTGGTGTAACTTTTATTCTCGCTGTTGCATTGTTCCAGTCACCACCATGTTGTGGGGATGCTGTGCATTTCGTTTGCGAAAGTAAACTGCTTGGCCTTCCAAATGAGTACATAACTAGAAATCAGTGGTCAAGATATATGCACAACACTGTTCCAGGACAGTACAATGCAAATATTTGAGTGTGTGCAGTGCATTTTATGGAGGATTGTTTCCTGAACCTGAACCTATAGGACCAATCACAACACACTGGATAGTTGGCTAATCAGAGCACACCATGCTTTTCAGAACATGAGCTTTGTACAAATCAATGCGTTTCAGAAAGGCAGGGCAGAGACGAGCAATAACGTACTGTATGTAGAAAATGTGTTTTTTTTTAAACCTCAAACCACAAACATATTGCATTACACCAAATACACAAAATAAGGTTCTTTTTAGCAACATATAACCCCTTTAAAATAGACACTAGCACATAAAATTACTAAAACTTAAATTAAAATGAAAAAAAAAAAAAAAAAAAAAAAATGAAAAATACAAAAGTCAACTCAAAATATTAAAACATAATAGTATATATTAAAAAAATAGCCCTGGAATCATCACTTTTTATATCATATAGCTACTTATAATTTAAAACAAAAAAAAAAAAGAAAAAAGAAAAGGCCCTGATCTCAGGCCCAGACACATGGCACATAAGAGGTTGTGAGCGGAAAAAGTGGCTACAATGTTCAACATCATTACGTAATGTGTGAAGTTGCAGACATGCATTTCTGGAATGTTTTCCATCAAAAACAATTTCTTTTCGACTGAAGAAAGCAAGCTATAAACATCTTGGATGACATGGGGTTAATTAAATTATCAGGAAATTTTAATTCACAAGTGAACTAATCCTTTAAAGCATAAGGACGATTTAGATTTAAAATGTGCATCACTGCCATATTATTGTTCAGAATTATAAACTCTAGTGGTCGATGAACTTACCCCTTGTAGTACTGCTCAGGAGGTAATATTCTACCACTAACAAGCTTCTGAAACAGCAGGCCCACATGCTCTCTAGCGATGGTGCTACGCTCCAGTGTGGACTCCACACCGTTCCGTACAAACACGAAGAGCAGAGAGGCGCTGTTCAGCTCCTGCACACACTGCACTGCCTCCTACAAACAAGAATAATGTAGGTGGAAGATGTCAGGATGAATTTACAGGTTGTCATTTTCAAAATGTTTTCTGGGTCAATAACATGTATATGGATGTACATACCTTCATGTCATTGATGTGGAGATACTCTTCAATAATGGATTTGGATTTCTTGTCCAGCTCGTCCTCGCTCAGGGCGGGTTTGGCTTGAACAGGTGGAGGAGGAGCAGGAGCCGACATAGGCTTCACTGAGAAACACAAGCAGATAAAGAGTCAATCAATATATAAATCATCAACTCAAAGATCTGTACTGCTCGTGCAGCTCAAGACAGTTCTTTAAGTCTGTTGACTCTTACCTGTCTCCTTGCTTCTATCACGCTCACGACTACCTCTATCGCGGTTTTCGGTCATGCTGGACACGCGGCGTACGGAATCCGGTGGACCACGGCTGTCGCCGCCTCTGCGTTCTTCATTTTCACGGCTGAAGCTGCGTTTGGTGATGGCCTGACGGGGTCTGTCTAGGCCTCGGTCCCGGTCTTCCCGCCTATCAAAACGGTCAAAGCGATCCCTGTCTCGGTCACCGCGGTCTCTGTCACCGCGATCTCTATCGCTACGGTCCCTACTGGAGCTGTTCCTGCACAGCAGATGAGTGTTAAATAGCAAGTCAGTAACTTGTAATTAGATTACATTTGAATTACTACCATGCAGCATTGATGTTAGTACTCGTTTGACCTACAAAACAAAAATAGCACTACAAAATTACCTTTGAGGCACTCTACGATCAGAGTCAAGTGAGGAAGATGATGATGAAGGGGGTCCAGACTGCTGCAATGCAGAGAAGCGGTTGAGTGTGCTAGTGGCAGGTCTCCCTTGGTCTGCATCAGATAAAAGGACAGCATTAGTCTTGCATTTACTATTAAAAACACTGACAACCAGATCTTCACATCTTCAATGAAGAAAAAAAAAAAAAAAAAGTGACACTGGCAAAACGTGCTACAATGTTGAGGGTGGTTTCTAGACTGTTGTTGCTACAATGTTTTAACAACCAAGTCTCTAAAGCATTCAGGTTCCTAGATAAGACTCATGTACCTCTGTCATGTCTCCATCACCCTGTTTTTAAACACATTTTGAAGTACTGAATTAGAAAGTAATGGGAACACCAAATTTAGAGAAACTAAGTCATGTGACTGTGCTATGGGATGGCATAACCTAACTAACCAGCAGACTTTTCTTGTTGCACAGCATCCGAAATGTTGTTATTCTTAAATGCCCGAGCAAAGTCTGTTGTCAAAATATTTCTGTATAATTGCCTCCCAAAACGGTCTCCCACGACTGCACTCCCAAACAGCAGGCATCCACCTCCGAAAGCAATGACCGCATTTATTGTGTTTTGCCTGCTCGCTCTAAAGCGCAAGTAAATCATAATATATGAAAACTGTTATATTCAGTGGCTTCTCCTAATTTTCTTGGTGATATTCAGGGCCCTACGGGCCCTTTTTTCCCCCCAAAATGTAGTCTTATTTTTTTTTCCAAATTCCATTTTTTCCATTTTAATTTTCTAGACTGTTTTAATGGTTAAATGAAATTTTATTAAATCAAAAAGCATTAATTGAAATAATGACACTTACAATATTAAACTGCAATTACTAAAAGTATAACAAAAATTACATTAAGGCCCCATATTTCTAAGGCCCTAAAACACAAATTCAGTTTATTTTTTTATTTATTTATTTATATTATTATTATTTTTTTTTTTACAAAATTCTGTTTTTCATTAATTGGTCTGGAATACATTAAACAGATTCAATAAATATTAATAAAAGCATCTCTAATTAATTTTAAGATATTTTTTTCCCCCCCAAGAAATACTGTGTGTATTTACATTTTTCTGATAAATTCTGGTAAATATACACTTAAAGATAATGTTTTAATAATTTTATTAGTAGTACTACCATCATTACATTAAGTAATATTTCTATCACCGTATCTTTAAGTTAAACTGAACTTTTATTTTGACAGGTTGGAGTGAAGACCTAGGTTTCTGTTTGTATATGATACGATAGTTTTACTCAAACTGTAAAATGCTAATGTTGTGACAGACACACAGAATATATGAATCATATTTAAATGGTATTTTTGTGGCTTAACATTCACAGACACCAGTCCATATCCCATGTTGATTAAAGTGTACTGACCTACTTTTCACATAACCACCCAAAATATGCAAAATTCAGTGACATTCTGCGTTACACATTAAATTCCGTTTTTATGACTGAACTCTGCAAATCTATCTTCGGTTTCCACAGTAATCATACTGCCCTAGATATTTAGTGCTAGTTTTTAGTGACCGTTTTGTTCTGTTTAACTTGTTGGACTGAAACTGTGCTTATTCACAAATGTTTTATGCAATATTCCAATTTTGCACACAAGTTAAATTCACAGCTTTGGATGGAAACCCAGCTAACGTATAACAGAGCCTCTCAACCAGGGACCTGGTCTTGTGTCTTGTCAATTAATAAAAATCACAATTTCTGGTCTATATTTATTTTCTGCCTGTTTCATCATCTACCACACAAAATCATAAGCCTGCTTTCACTGAAAAAGCAATACCACCTTTCCTAAATTCCCATGATTTGAGGTATCACTCACGTCCACTGCCTTGGTAAAAAAGCACCAATTAAAACGAACAATCTGACACACTAATAAAGAGCTGGGTTTTCAATGTTGTGTGAGGCCCAAGGTAAATAAGACTGGGGGATTGCTCACCTTGATCTCCAGTGGACTTGGTTCCTGTGCCTCCACTGCTCCCTTTGCCCCAGCTACCCCATGAGCCCTTTCCTCCCGGGGCCAGCAGCTGGTTGTTGAAATCACCAGGCTGAAGAAAAACGACAGGAAAAATACAGCTAAGCACATTAAACAACTGAAATCATTATGCTCTGAAGAAAAAAAAAAAAAAAAAAAAAAAAAAAAAAGTAATTTTCAACAACTCTGTTATAAAAGTTAAACATTCTAAAATAGAAATGTCACAAAGCTTTACCTTAGTAATTTTACTGAGGCGGCTGGTGTCAATCGGTCTATTCTTTGTGGTAATAGGCACTATGTTCCAGCCCTCATCTTGGGTCTGGCTACCACGGCCCCCAGAAGAGTGCGGCCCACCACGGCCCCCTCGACCCTGACTGGAGTCTTTCTTAGACAGCAGTTGCTGCTGTACTTTGATTTGCTCTCTGTGTTCTTCCAGCTCTGCCTCTTTATGGATCTGATCAATGGTTTTGGGACCCTGATCTCCTCTTCTGGGCACCCAGTTGTTCTGTGACAGAGATCACATACACAGTTAAAAGAACAAAGATATAAATAGTGAAAAGAAATGAAAACATACCACATGTTTTTAAGTTTTAAGAAATGTAAGAAATGGGGTTCCTCCCAAATACTTGTACTAAGAAAATTTGCTAAACCAAGCATGTGGTTACCTTTCGGAGGTCTAAAACATCCTGAAGCATGAAGCGGATTCTAGAAGATGTTTTCCTCTCTTTAATGATCTTCTCCATCTGGTGGAAGTACTGATCCATACGAGGCTGTATACAATAGACCAACATTAAATCTGACTCTAACAAAGCAAACAACTGTCAAACATGCTAAAAAAATAGAAAAATATACTTCACACAAAACGAGTGTAGATCTACAGTAATCATAAAGCTCATAAACCATTATAAACCCACAACGCATCAAAGTTCTGATGGGTTAAATTGCAGCATCCTGCTTAAATACAAATAGTGATGTACCTTGGCCTTCTCAAAGTCTAGATCTTTTCCAATGGTGGACAGCAGCCGGCAGAGGCACTCTAAGCTCTCCTCATCATGGTTCTTCAAGAGCTTAACAATGCAGTCATGCATGATGGGTTCTGTCAACATTTTCAGCTTGAACAGCTCTCCGATGAATTTGATGTTTCCAAGTGACCGTCTACGTGCCTTGTCCTTGGCGTCCTCCAGCTCCTCCTTCAGGCGATGACGCTCCTCTTCCTGAGGTAAAAATAAAACATTGTTTTAGTTTTAATAGAACCATTTTAAACACCTTGTACAGAGTCAAGTTTACAAATGTGGCAAGACGTCACCTCAGTGGCAGCATCCAGCTCTTTCTGTTTCTGCTCAAAGATCTCGTCATCGTCCTTGTCCTTTTCAAACTCCTTTTGACAACGATTGAGCAGTAGTTTACGGAAATTCACAGTGACTCCCGGTTTGTCTGTAGTGGGGACTTTAAGCTGGAAAAGGAAATCAGTAATAACATTTCAATTATTTCCAATGTACAAAAAAAAAAAAAAAAATTGAATTACTTTGCTGTTTGCCTAAATTGCTGTCATCAATTACTTGTTAAAAAACAAAAAAAACAAAAAAAAACAAACGCTATTAAAGCTTCTTAGTTACTCAATCACATCACAGTACATCAGTGGCCCAGACACGCAGCACAAAATGGAGGTTATTATTAGAGCCTACACATATAAAACGAACATTACTCACCCCCATAAGGCAGCGGCACATGTTGGCATAAGCTACAGAGAAGTTGGGTTCGGAGATGGCTTTCTCGAAGATAAGGTCAATGACACCCTTGAGCCTCTCTTCTGTGTCTATGGTGAGCTCTGTCACCTGCTTCATCAGCTGCTGGAACATCTGTGGCGTCAGCTTGTTAAGGACGCTGCGTACACGGCGGAACAGCTCCTGCGTTTTTACAGCTTCTGTGTCGTCCTCATCCTCCTCTGCTCCACGGCCGCGGGTTTGCTTCTTCACTGAAGGCGTCCAAGCATTCTCAGCCTGGTTGAGTTCCACGTTGTCTTTAAGAGACAAGCTGGTGATGA
The DNA here is from genome assembly GCA_036247105.1 of Cirrhinus mrigala. NCBI lineage: Eukaryota > Metazoa > Chordata > Actinopteri > Cypriniformes > Cyprinidae > Cirrhinus > Cirrhinus mrigala. The sequence goes on from CM070008.1 coordinate 13,374,524, forward strand.
TCTTGGGGTTGCGATTCATTTGGTCCTTGCCTCGACCTGGCTGAGGGCGCCGTGCAGACTGAGAGGAGTGCAACTTTTAAAAATAAATGATCGATCTCAACATACAGCCACACTACTTTTAACTGAATTTTTGAATCGTACGAGTAAAGAAAGAGACAACTTACCGGTCCTCGCCCTCCTCCAGATGACTGTCTACCCAAGTTAGCATATGAAGGTGTGAAATCAGGTCCACAATTCATCAGACTCCTGGGATCCAAGGGCCGCAAAGGGGTTTTATTCGCCTGTTGTCCAAACAGCAAAGAGAAAGAGGGTGATTATAATTTCTAGCAAGACATAGTACAGGTTGAAGCTGTGGGGTCCAGATTGAAGTCTTACCTTATCCAAGACAACGTCACTGATGTGCGGCAAACCTTCTGGCTTGTGCATGCTCGCACCAATGAACTGGAAACCAAGCAGGAATTCTCGATCATATCGTTTCTTCTCCTCTGGGTTGATGGGCTTCCATTGCTCTGCAAGGGGTAGCGTTTAAAAAAAAAAAAAAAAAAAAAAAACTTTTAGAATAAGACATGATGAATTTGCCTTGCATGAAAACTAAAAATGTAAAAAAGCCTTGATACACGTAGTCTCTTTCCAAATTATGGATTACTAGGGTTGGGTATCGTTTGAATTTAATTGATTCTGCTCAGTTCCTAATTTCGATTCCAGAAAAAAAAAAAAAAAAAAAAAAAAAAAGGAAGTCATTTTTCTGTGGACCGTGGTTTCCTGTGCTTGTGCTTCAGTTGTGTGCAAGTTCTTTCCGTTTTTGCATTTGAACAAGTTAAAAAAAATAAATAAATAAAATTATATCACATTAAATGGACTCTAAGCAATCCCAGCCGAGGAATAAGGGTCTTATCTAGCAAAACGATTGGTCGTTTAAAAAATAAATATAAATAAATAAATAAATAAATAAATACAATAGTAATAAATAAATATCATAAATACAATTTTATATTATATATATATATATATATATATATATATATATATATATATATATATATATATATATATATATATATATATATATATATATGAGATCACACATATACACACTTCTTAACCACAAATGCTAGTCTTGTCTAGCTCTGCGATGCGTACTCTCTGTACTCCAGTTTAATACAGTTAGGGTAGGTTGAAAAATGTAATTTTTTCCTCCAACGTCAAAATAGTCTTATATATGTTTTACCTTTTCTGTAAAGGTCATTTTACCTTTGCATGTTATCTTTGTAACCACGGGGTCGGTGCTTCTGCAGCGATGTAGAGTGATTTTGAAGTTGGAGGAGAAAATGTTCTTGGAGTTTGAGACATACCCTAACTGCCTTGAATCCAAGTGCACAGAGTACACTGCGCATGTGTACTCTGCGCATTTGCAGAGCTAAACAAGACAAGCATTTGAAAAAAAAAGTATATAAATCAATTCGTTTTTAGAAAATAACTGATTGTTTCACTAGATAAGACCCTTATCCCTTGGCTGGGATTGTTTAGAGCCCTTTGATGCTGCAACCTTCAATCCGTTGAGCACCACTGAAAAACACCACAGAGAAAAATTAGTTTTCCTCAAACTAATTTTTTTGCGACTGAAGAAAGGAGGACATAAACATCTTGGATGACATGGGGGCGAGTAAATTATCAGGAAATTTTTATTTTGGAAATGGAGTAATCCTTTAAGTTTTGAAAGATCATGTGACACTGAAGAAAATGTAATGGCAGCTGAAAATTCTGCTTTGGTATCAGAAGTATAAATTACATTTATAATTCTTCTATTTTTATAGAAGTGTTTAAAAAAAGTTTTAAAAATGGTAATATTTCACATTATTATGAATTTACTGTTATATAATTTACTTTTTTTTTTTTTTTTAAACCAAATATAAGTGCTTGGTGAGAATAAGGCTACATTTACACTGGCACAAAAAAAAAAATCATCAGATTTTTTGGCCAGATTTTTTGATCTGACACAGATTGAAATTTGCTGCACATGTAAACAAATCCACACAAGTTTCAAATATTTCGCATTCAATCTGGGCCGATATCTGGACAGCCAACCTACGTCTTAACGCACATATCCAATTCTGCTCAGAACTCCGCGTTTGCCCATAGAGTGTTTTAAGGCCGGTGTGCTGTATGCGACGCATTTTATTGAGATGGGAACTTTATATAGGAAAGAAACTGCACATTCAGGAGTTGGTTTTCAACCCCAGCCCTGTGAATTTCATTAATATAATAAATCAGCTTCACTACTAAAATCTACATTATATTTCTCAGAAATGAGGTGATAACTTAGCAGTTTTTGTAATTAAACCAAGCAGCTTCACAAGCTGTAGATAAAGTAAAATAAAAATTACTGTTATTTTCCAGTCTTTATGCATTCATTCAGATTTTGATTTTGTAAAACATCCATGACAGCTATTGTCCATGCTGGGAAATAACAGCCTAATGGCTACTTGACATGAATTATATAAATAACTTTAATAGAACGGCCATTCAAAACCCCAGGGTCTACCATGTGCACAGTAAAGCGATCACTGACAATCATTTTGGGCAGGAAAAATTGTAAACATATCGGATACCAATCCGTGTCTAAAGTGAATGTAAACGGGTGGCCTAAAAAAAAAAAAAAAAAAAAAAAAAATATCTGATATGGTCAAAAGATCGGAGCATTAAGACTTGCAGAGTAAATGACTACTCAGAAAGTTTTAAGATATTAAATCTTACAGAAACTTCTGAACTAGTGTACTTTAAATAAATCCCCCTCCAAATAAAAGGACTCTCATATATTGCTATAATCTATACAACAGGGTGAACTTTCTTAAATGAGGCCCAATTAATCTGACTTCTAACCTTCTTTGTATTGATACTTCTGTTCCACAGGTTTAGATGCCTCAGGTTCAATATTTTCTGTATCAAGCTTGTCCTCTTTCTCCTCCCACGTTTCGTCTGACTCTTCAGCTGGTGGGGCAGGGGTTGGAGCAGGGGAGGGCTCTTTCTGAGCAACCTCTGGCTCAGGAGCAGGCTTTTCCTCCTCAGGCTGAAACGGATAGATTTATAAATGGATAACGGTACTCTTCATTAGTCACAGAAGTATTACTTTAAGAAAGCCTAAATGTGTCATTTTACTACAAACCTCTTTGAAGGCATCTAAGACATCTCCGACATCTTTCTTATTCAGATCCTTGATCTTCTTTTTCTTCTTTGGCACTGCTGTCACGGCAGCTAAGAAAAGAAAAACCAAAGTCAAACTTCATCTCGAAGGAGAGAAACCAACAAGTTTTTCTCAAGAACTTATTTCCCCACCTTGCATAGTCGTTTCCTCAACAGGGCAGACTGCTACAGGGGCAGGCGTCTCCTCTGCTTTCTCCTTCTCCGCTTCCTCTACAGGTGCTTTCACAGCTGTAAGGCAGCTCTGTTGGACCTGAGGAACTGCTTGTTCAGCAACTGGACTAGTGGAGCTCTCTGGCTGCACTACTGGAGCCTCTGCAGAGTCCTCAGGCAAACCGTTAAGCAAAGGCTGTTCCTCTGGCTCATCAACAACTGGTTCTGGAACTGGTGTCACTGTGGTTACAGGGGCGGCGTCCTTAGAAGCAATGTCTCCATCATTAGCTACAGCAAGAGGAGGTTCCACAGGGGTGGAGATGTCAGCAGCCGGGCTAGATGTGTCAGATGTGGCCTCTGTTTCGGCCACAGGTTCAGGTTCTCTCTCTTTGGCTACCTCTGGCTCCTCTTCCGCAATCTCAGTAGAAGTCGGCTCCACTGGAGGGGCATCCTCAGGCTCTTTCTTTTGAACTGGGGCATCAGGGAGTACTGGAGCATCCACACTGTCACCAGTTTGAGGCTTTGAAAGTTGGGGACTGTTTGTGGGAGGAGGAGAAGGTGGGAGAGCAGGGGATATCGCAGGCTCCTCTTCTGGAGCAATGGTAATCTTGCTCACAGGTGAAGCAGGTCTGAGCTCTGACACTGGTTTAGAGTCAGTGGCTGAAGGTGGAACAGGGGCTTGCTCTGGTGTTTTTGATGGAGGAGGGGTGGACACAGCTGCAGGAGGAGCCATGGACTTCACTTGATCATCTGAGGATCAAGGACAGGAAACAGCACAAACAATTAGTGCAAGAAGAAAGAAAGAAAAAGAAAAAGCCTGGAAAAAATTCCTAGGGCTGGATTCACAAAACATTCTTAAGAATTAAATTCTTAGCAATTTCCCTTCTCATCTTCTATCTTGAGAACTTTCTTGTTTTTGGGATTAAAAATAAATAAATAAATAAATAAATAAAAATTCTTAAAATATTTTTCCTCAAGTTTGTTCCGAAATCTGAATTCCTGATAAGAATATCCTTTAAAAAAAATAAAAATAAAATCACCTCTTAAAACATTATGATAACCTCCAACTTAAGATATCACATGAAATGGAGTGAGCTTTTTTTTAAACATTAAGCATCACAATATAACACTAGCTACTTGTACATATTTGGGGGCCTGTGAATTCCACGATGAATCCAATTTTGGACTTATAAATCAATAGTAGGTCTAGTACACTTAAATCAAAAAGTGATAGCTGACTAGTGTCTGTGAATATTAAGTGCATAAATACTATTTAAATACGAATCCTGCATGAACCATGCAATAAAATAAATATATATATTATATATAAAATTTGAAAACAAAAAAAATTAATGGAAAAAAGAATTCCAAAACTGCTGTTAAATTATGGAAGTTTCATGTTTAGGTATTTAGACAACCTTTTTGATTATTTTTTTAAATTTAACAACCAAAATGGCCTAGAAAAAAAAAAAAAAAAAAAAAAAAAAAAAAAAAATAAGTTGTCTGTATTCCATTTAAGCGGAAAAAACGGGATTTATTATTTTGGGAAAAAATTAAAACGATTTCATAGGGCCCTAATATTACTTGCAGGAATGTGAATGAGTACAATCAAGTTGCTTGAACTTAAACAATTGGTTATGTATGATGTGACTTTTCTCTGTATTTGCAGGATGGGGGGCAAATTAATTCAACAGAATGCTCCAACTTGAGACATGTGCTTTAAAAATGTTTAAAATGAAGGTACTGAAAGCTGTTTACAGCAAAGTTTACAGCAAAACATTGCTTCACATTGTTTGCGATTAGATTTTTTTAAAAACCTTTTGATGCCAAGAAAACTTTTCCCCATTGACATTTTGAGCCATGCAAATCACTTCTGAAACCCCCTCATTATTTCCACATTTTCCAGGATGGTGAGAACCCAGACTTTAACATCAAAAACCTGTTTGAGTATTTTCAAGAAAGCCCACTCACCAGCTCTAATCACGGTAGTAACAGGTGACGCACTTTCACCATTGGTCTGGACAGGACCACCCACCTCTGGACCAGCAGTCTGAGACAGAACAACAATCCGTTAAAAGCAGCACGCCCTTTTTGCCATGCACATGTCATAAGCACATGAGGCTATCAACAAACCTGTGGAGGAGTGGGTGTGGAGGTTGTCCTCCCACCAGACATGATCTCTTCTGTGATGTCACGTCCACCCTGGTTGGGGTCACGTATTCTGATCTATAAGGAAACAACTGGTAAGTCACAAAGAAATGGTTCAAAATGAAAACACCCCAAATGTTGTTCCCACCCACCTGTTTGCGCTCTCTCGGTTTGACTGGTCCTGACTGCTGAGGCGGAGCTTGCTGTGGAGGTGGAGCTGGTTGCTGCTGAGCGGGGTTCATCATGACAGTCGCAGCAGACACTGACGTTGGGTACTGCTGTGCAGGATAATAGGCAGCTGCTAGATAAGAAAAAAAAAAAAAAAAAAAAGACAAGATTAGACTTCAAAATAAGAGACAGTCACTGTAGTGGGAGGGGGGCACGCATGCAAAGTACTTCAAAATACTTCATACCATTCTTTTCATAAATCTCTTAACGATAATCACAAATCGATAACTCTTCTTTTAACATCCCAGAATCGTTTTTTTTTTTTTTTTTGACTAGGACACGGAACCAAAGGTTGAAGTAGCATTACATCACAGGGTTACATGCTACCTGCCTTGTTAAAACAACCAGCCAGGCTAAGACACAGACAAGAGGTGTAACAGAAACAGCCCTGCGCTTCAGACTCACCAGGATAGCGCTGGGAGGTGAGAGGAGCTCCGTGCAGCGAGAGACGTCCGTTCTCTCTACCCACACCTCTCCCCCCACCCCCCTGCCTCTCCCTCCCTGCCAGAGAGGGATCTGAACTCAGCCAAAGGAGAAGGGAAGAGATGAAAGCAAGAAGAGACAGAGAGAAAGAGACAAAGGTTGAGAGTGAGTAAGAAGAAACAACAAGCAGCAGATATAAGTGCTGAACACTGTTAGTGAGCCAATAATCCAAGCAGACGTGAAGGGCAGAACTAGGCGTTTAGTGGTTAGTTATGACAGGGATATTATCTAATGGATATGACTGATCTAACAGTCATCAAGGGTGAAATTACAACATCACTCCAAAACATACACGGGTCAATTTTACATTCCAAAAGGGGGAAAAAGAATGGAATAAAACTCTACAGCCAATAAGTGCTTTCTACCTATTGTTAAAGTGCAGTCACACAAGTTACTGTTATTCAGCAAATTTTTGTGGGTGTAATCCAGTCATTTTAGTACTAATTAATGTGATCTGGAATTTGAGGGCAATAGATTTCACAATATGTTCAAGTTCAAACCTGAAAGCTGCTATGTTTGATAGTGACTTCTATGTAATGAGTGCCACACTACTGACAAAGAACCAAATTTTTGCTAATGTAACTGCACATTAAAAAAAATAAATAAATAAATAAAAAAAAAAAACACTGGTATATTATGAAAAATGCACTTAAGAGACTGATTCATGTAATTTGTATCAAGTGTAATTTTGGCACCACTAAGAAATGTTTACAAGTATACTGTATGCATTTATTATAATTTTATAACATTTCTCTTAAATGTATACATTAAAAGTAAAAAGTTATCCTGACTTTAGAAGTTATTTACAATGATTTTTTATTAGACTCTTTTGAGGAAATTAATTCTTAACTTATGAAAAAAGAACAATCTTAAGAAAAAGATAAAAACATTCTTAAGACTTTAAGAATACAACAACTTTTTTCTTAAGTTTCTGCAGTTGAGACTGTTAATTTTGACAGCAAATTTTGATTTAGTCTTAGTGTTTTGACTAAAATGCCACTTAGTTTTAGCCATATTTTAGTCATCTGAATCGTTTCTCTGTTTTAGTAGACTAAAGCCTGGTTTCACAGACAGGAGTCAGCTCACAATCACCTGAACGAGTCGTCAGGAACTCGAATCTTATTCTGTTACAGCTATATGTCACAAAGTAACATTTGCATAAACAACTTGCCCGCCCACAAACACAGTAAAATTTCCATGTGGTTTACGTCATATCGAGAAGACGCTGTATCCTACGCTGTGAGAGTAAATTTGTTTTATATTCACTTCCAAAAGATGAACCTACAAAGATTTTATTTTCTAGTGATCATTCAAAATACATAGTTGCGTATGTTATGTTGTGTAACAAACCTGCACATGTCTTGCTAACCGGCTAACTCACACTTCTGTAGTTCAGCTGTGGGCCACTATAGTCTAAAAATTTGTGATTGATGCAGCTTGACTGTCTCATTAGTTGGAGTAATGATAAAGGATGGCACATGAAGCAGCTTTCACACCGAGTGTGGAAAGCGCTGCGCTATGAAACCAATTTCAACTGCTTGCCCTGACGCAACACTGATGCGCTCAAAGTTAAAATGAGTTGAACCTTTGCCGCTGCGCTCTGAAGGGCTACACTGAACCCAGCGTCCAGCGCAGCACTTTCCGCGTTCGGTGTGAAAACTGCTTAATGCATTATACAATGTTGAAGTTTACAACAGAGGTGTGCCCGTTTCGCTTACAAAGCAAATTACGAGCACTTTCCACGGTAGTCTGTGCTAACTTGTCGATCAGCCACTTCAACCGCTTCATTGTCAAACTCCGGCTCAAATTGGTAAGGTAAAAATCGATGCCATCTTTTCTATGTATTGACAAGTCTCCAGGGCTGTCATTCAGTTATGGCAGTGGGCGTGTCATTTTCCAACACACGCTGTACACGGTAGACCAATCATAAAGGACTGCACCATCTGACCAATCACAGCAGTGAGGGCTCACGGAAAGGAGGGGTTTAGAGAGACCGATTCTTCAGACTGCTTTGCACGAGTTGTCTACCAATCATTTAGAAATGAGGTAAAAAAATTTTTTTTTTTTTTGGAGAAAACTAAAGCATTTTTTGACCTTGCATACATGTAAACCTATTTTAGGAGATAAAACAATATCAGCACCCTTTAAAATGGCATAACAGGAGCACTTTAAGGTTTTATCATGATAGACAGATTTAACTGCTGTGACACACAACATGCCTTTATATTAAAATAAACGAAACTACTTCTCAAAGAAACAAGAACATGGCCTTTTAAAGGAAATGCCAATGGTTATATAGGCTAATTATGCATTCTTTATAACAGCTTGCTCAACACATTCTTAATTTTTTTCAAGCAGACAGATTTATATAAATTTAGATTCATCTTTTTTAGGGCTTCTGAAGTGATGCAGCCAAGAGCAGTGAGTGATTTTGGGTCTTTATTTTGTTGCTTGATTAACATCAATGCCACAGACAGTAGCAACTATATTAAGCTGCTGTCATGTCATGACAGATATTCTCCCAACTGTTTACATTCACCTAGGACGTAACCGAGTGTTAACGCGAATACTCGTCAAAACGGACAACATTCTGTGTGTATTTCTGTGTTCATGCAACACGAAAGGGTAATCATGTGCCGTGTGATTGGCGCTGCATTGGCGTCTGTGCTCAGAAAATCCGGCCCAAATTAAGTTCTCTTTTGCGTTGTCAAATTTATCAGTCAAAATTAACTACATTAACACTGGACTTTTTCAGAATGTTTTGTGAATCCGGCCCCTGATCTGCAAAAAGGTTTCCTGCACGTTTGAAGATTCATTCAAAAACCCAATGTTTTTCGCAGGCTGGTGTAAGACCACTTGAGTGAAAAGACCAAAATATATAAGAAAGAAAAATGAGTTGGGTGATTCAAACAAGCAGGGGAGGCCCAGAGCAGAGCCTCTTACCATATGTACCGTATTCAGCTGGACTGCTTCCAGGGTAAAAGCCTGCAGAGTACTGCTGCGTTGGGGGCATGTAGGGGGTGCGGTACTACAACAGAAAATAAAAAGGTTGTTAGATACACGAACAGCCTCACAAAAAGTGCACAAACTGATAAAAGTGCAATATGCGTTACCTGTCCGGGTAAGAAAATATGGCCCTGAGTGTTGGCGAATGGCAACTGTTGCTGGGGAATCATCATAACCTGTGAGGTAGGTTGGTAGACATGAGTGGGTGCAACAGACCGGGGGGTGCTGCTGGGTGTGACCCGAGGCCCACTGCCTTGCATGTTGGGCCGGTTAGGGTAGTACGGCTGTTGAAGAAATAAGAGAGATTAAGAAAATAATCTTCACATTTTCTGTTACTTCTGTACTACATCCGCATTCATTCATATGCATGCAAACACAGGAACTATTTTTCAGCAGTCATTACTCCAGTCCTGAATGTCACGTGATTTCTGAAAAGTAGTTTCAAACAGAAGAGCTGAACTGCGACATATCCTGTTACCCACATTCATTCTTGAATGCCTTAAGCCTAAAGGGACTGCACTTTTTTTTTTTTTTTTTTTCATAACATGCTAGCGGTTCACACCAAGAATTAAACAATTTTCCTTTGCGGTCCTTCTCAACATGAAATTAAAAATTACCCCATTTTCTTAAAGATTTCTAGACTTACTGTACACAATTCAGTTTTTAAAATGTTTAGGTACACTTTGGCATGCATATATGACAAGAACTCTGAACTGTCTGATTACATTGGCTGTGGACAGAGGGAGATGAGAGGCCAGTTACCTGCAGTGACCTGAATCCACCCTTCAGCCACACAAAATAGCAGAAGAAATAGAGTGGAGAGAAGGCATGAGAGAGAAACAGACAACAAGAAGCAGCAGTAAACGTTAGCCATCAGCAGTGAAAGCTAGCATGCACAGTTAAGAACAGCCTGAGAAATACAGTGCAAGTACAACACAGGTCAGTGGCAAGAAGAGACCAAGCTGGCAATGGTGAAAGGACAACACTCAAAATGGCTCTTTTAAAACGCATGCAGTCTTTGACAATGGGGGTTGGGAACTGGGGGGAAAAAAAAAAAAAAAAAAAAAAAAAAAAAAAAAAAAAACCTCATAGGGCCCCATGACATTTTCCTTTTAAATTCTTCTTTTTTTAAACTTTTTCAGTTTTTTTTCTGGTTAAATTTATCTAGCCTCTGTTTTTATTTTATATATATATATAAAATTTTAATTAGGCATGCTTTATGTCTAATTAATTAAAATCATGAACTGTACAATTTATTACAGGTTTAACAAAAAAAAAACAAAATGTATGAATAAGTTTATTTCTCTCTCAAATTCAGTTTTATTTTTACCAAATTCGCATCACACATAACCAGATTTGAATGGTTTCATTACATTACAATAATCAAAGGCATGTCTAATTTATTGACTTTATAAAAAACTAATTTATTGTAATTTTATTTTTATTTTTTTATTTTTTTCCAGAAATACTGTTTTTGCATTTTCTGTAAATAAATTCTGGCAAATATTTTCTTCTGGTAAATACTCCTCAAAAAGAAAAAAAATGTTAAAAATAAGGTCCCTTTAAGGCAAGCCATTTCCCTCGGCAGCCATCTTTGAAACGCCTCTCGGCATGCAAGTGCAGCTCCTATATCTTTGAATGGGGAAACATCAAATTATCCAAAACTGTTCACCAAGCTTACGATAAAATTTCAAATGTGAAAGTCACAAATAAAATCTGACAAGAACTGCCTCATAATTACTGCTCCTTATGCTCCAGTACTGTTTAAAAATAAATAAATAATTAAATAAATAAAAAAGCTTATTTTACAGGCGAGATCAGGCAGTGCGCATGCACAGTACTGAGTGCACGTCTCAGAACGCTGACAGTTTCTATAGCAACCGGAACTTCTACCGGCAGCAGCAGTAACACGCTGACTTTACCGATTGGTTTATTTATTCCGAAGGTGGGGCTTCACGGCCATAATGAGCGTTGCATTTTTCCCCATTCAAAACTACACAAGTGACAGGTCTTGGGTATTCTATAGTCTTTGTTATTAGTAGTACTATCATAACATTAAGTAATGTTTTTTCTGTCACAGTTTCTTCAAGTTAAACCAAACTTGCTGTGCAGACATTTAAGTTTCTGTTTGCATACATGACGATGGTTTTTCAGCAAAAGAATTTATTATATTACAAAAGATTTTTATATGAACCCTAAACACGGCAATCCAATTTTCATATTCGTTTACATGCATTGCCCAGTCACCAAGTTATAAACTGAAGAAAGCATCGCAAAATAACATCACCGGAGCTACAGCAAGTGTAATTGTTTTTGCCTTGATGACATCTAAAAAAAAAAAGAAAGCTTAGGAAAAGTCAGAATATCAGAAGTAAATATTGAGTCTCATCTATTAAGTCTGACCAGTTTGTAAGACGTAAATAAATACGCGCATAAGAAAACGGTGTTTACATTATTCTTGTTTTTTTTCCACATTGCTCAGATTTTTTTTTCCAAGTCTACACTACCCCTTTTAATTCAACCGAAATTTCTGCTTGAGGTTATTTATAACAAGGCTTTTCGGCCCGATTCACCCATTATTCCAATTACTAAGGGATTATTTGGTTGAAATAATGTACATTTAAAAAAATAAAAAAAACAATCATTGTAAAATGATTCGTTGAACATAAGGATTCCCAACCCCACTAACAACGGTAATGAATACACAGAAAGGCCAGCAAGAGCAGCACCTAAATGCAAAAAACCTGCAAGTCATTACAGACTAGTTTTGTGAGGGGAGGGGGGTGCAGACAAAAGACTTCAGAAATCAAGCAGGCTCCAGTTTATGAAAATTGGTAGTACCTGTTGGTGTAAAGCACGAGGCCCTGGCGCAAACTGGGAGGAAAGTAAAGAGTAAAAGGTCAAAGTTGAGATGCAAAAAGGAGACGGACTCTGCCACACGTGCAGTTTTTCCTCAAACACAAGCAGGAATTAGGACTAGCTGAGCTACAATAGACACTGAACGCTTTGTCGGTCATGGACAGTTTCAATGTTTGAAGGTGATGTACCTGTCTGGGTTGCGGTGCACTGTTCATTTGTGGAGCTGGCCCGGGAAACACAACCGAGGGAGGCTGACCTGGGGGATAGGCAGCCTGTAGAACAAAAGGAAACACTAAACATGTTAAAGGAGACTCATTTAATCCTGATCACAACTGCAAACTTCTCAGATTCCGCTTTCACCTGTGTCAGTCCTGGCGATTGGGCGGGGTGGGGAACGGCAGGGGGTCCTGTTATAGGCTGAGGTGGTTTATTCATTTCCTGTGGTTCTGCATGAGGGGGCCTCACACTTGCCTGCCAAACTAGTGAATTAGCAAAAAATTATTTTATAAATATTAATGTCATTAAGCCATGTAAGTGAAACATACAATAATGTGTTTTTAATTAAGGCTGGGCAATAAGTTGATAAAGATAATTAACCCACAATATAAATTTCCTCGATAAACGATAAGAATTCAATAAATGTTCGATATAATGTTTATGTTGCAAAGGTGGAACGAAAGAGCGCGCCACTCGAAACGTTTATCCGTTTGCCGCAAAGTTTAAAAAGGGTGGCGAGAACTTACTAGGGCAGATGCGTTCACTTGCTGATGAGTGTCGGTCACACAACCACTAAACAGCGCTGAGAGATCCAGTGTGAATAACTGTTTATAGCCAGATGATACAGTGCTGACAAACAATGAGAAACTGTGCGCAACGAGACAGAAGGCTTTTAATCCACAAATCGCCATCATTTACCATAGATTTACTGTAGCAACACTAACTGCACCATGGTATTGTGTCAGAAATGTGGGTATTCGTGTCGAATTTTATTATATTACTAATGTATTAAATGTATTGGAGAAGTAATAAAATAAAATGAGTTTTTTTGTGATTAAGCTATAGCGTTTATGCATTTATACTAAACGTATTTAGACTACCCTTTTTCGAACAAATACCTAGAAACCATATTTTTACCATGGTATTGAGGTGCTATATTTATGGTTTTAACAGTGGTTATGACAAATGTATGCTACTACGGAAAATCAAAAAAAAAAAAAAAAAAAAAAAAAAAAAAAACGTGTCAGAATACTTACATTTAAAAATATAAAAATGAGGTTGCTACAATTTTTACAGATATTACTGATTTTGATAATGAAATCTACATACGCATCCCGACTCAAGCTACTATCAAAGGTGTATTTCTACGAGACAAAAAAAAATTATTTATATTATTAGTAGTAGTAGTAGTAATATTATCAGGCAACACAAACATGTTTCTTGAACATCTAAAACAATACTTCTCATTAGAACATACAGATACTGAAATTATATTTTTCCATTGAGATGTTTATTTTGTTAAGGAAAAAGGACCAGAAAAGTGTAAAGAATTCAAAAAAGCGTTTGTCAAGTTCTGACCATACTGAATAGTTTAAAACCGCCTGGTTTTTACTACTTTCACATTGGAGCAAAAACCTGCCTTTAAACTTGAGAGAAAAATTTATCGCGATAATTATCGATATCACGAAAATTTTTGTTGGCCATATCGCCCAGCCCTATTTTTTATAATAATTCGGGAAAATCATACCTCTAAATTAGTATTATGAATCTCAGGGATATCAACAAGCCCTCAGGAAGAGTCCTTGTGTAGTGTGTTAGCAATTCACCCTGGAGAGAAATAAGAGGCAATTAGTATGCTATTTCATTAAAAAAAAATAAATAAAAATAATCATCAGTCAACATGGTAGGAATGCTCTTGTCACAACCAAATTCAGATCTCTTAGTCAAGTCAAGTTTTGTATTGTAATGTAGTTACAAGACTATGACCCATCCTTTGAATAAGAACACTATGCAAACGCAATTCAAAAACTTGATTGCGAGACTAAAATAATTCATTCTTTTAAAATGTCAGGTAAACACTACAGTCACACTGAAACTACACTGGTCTGGTTTTCGTAAAGTGGGACTAACAAACCAAGACAACGTAATCATAGTTTAGTTTCGACAGACACAAACGAAAATCAAGCTACAAACGGCCTCACTGTGATGTACAATGTGTAATCCTTCAAATATTACTGTATAACATTACGTCACAAACTATCATTTAAATGTTTAGGGTTAGTAAGATTTTTTTTTTTTTTTTTTCTGTGAGGGCAAAGCTGAATCACAAAATCTTCAGTGTCACATGAACCTTCAGAAATCATTCCAACATTCTAACATCTGATTTGGTGCTGAAGAAACACCTTATCTTTCTCATAAATCCTAAATCCACCTTTCTTATAAATACTAAAAACAGTTGCATAATATTTTTTGTGGAAACCATGACATTTTTTCCAGGATTAACAGATGAAATATTCTAAAAAAAAAAATAAAACAGCGTTTATTTAGAATAGAAATCTTTCGTAACATTTAATACATCCGTGCTGAAGCATTAATTACTAAAAACAAAAAAAAAAATAATAATCCAAGCCTAAACAGTAGTGAAGTAACAGTAGTTACCGACTACGCAAAAAACATTCCACAACTAGCATTATTAATCTTAAAACACTTCAAAAAACAAGAGTTAAAGTTTCAGCTGCGTCAACAACAAGGGACCAAGTTCAATCAGTGACAAACAACTGAATGTCAAACATGGCCGCAGCAGAGACGGAAACTACAGTAGAGGAACTACAAGACGCATCAATTACACTGCAGCAACGTACACTGTGTACCTGATTACAATCCTAGAAAGGCCTGAATGAACACACTGTGTGGGCAAGTAAAGAACGGGTGGGGGTCTACTAGTGTCAATTGAGATAAGACCACACCCTTAAGATCTCAAACACACAGAGCCAGACTCGGCATTTAACACAATCTCTCAGCTCAGCTGAGAAAGGATGGGGAACCCACAGGAGAGCAGCTGGAGAGCTCAGACCAGGGGTTATAGAGATGTAGGCTCTTCATTCTGGGAGTGTCTGTCTGCCCCCCCGTGACCCTCACACAATAGGGCAGGACTTACCATCCAGCTCTGTGTTTCTGATCCCGACAGATGGCAACCAATAAACACCCTCAGACCCTCTCAAAAAGATCTGACTTTCTGGGAGAGGGCAGACGGGGGAGGATGAGCGAAGCTGGGAAATTGAAGCACGTGGGGAATGTGCTTCCTTCAGAGGGAACACAAGAGCCTCTAACAGACCACCAAAGCAAAACTGCATTTATTAATTTCTTACTCAAAAAGAAAAAAGCAGGACAACAGGTCAGAAAAGCAATGGCGTCATGGGTGTAACCAAAGTAGGACGGAGACAACCTAGAGATGAACGAGCTAAACATGGGATGTTTATGGCACGAGGGGGAGGGTAGGCCACGCGTGTGTTCAATATAGCCCGATGCCCAGCCATCCGTGACATCCAGATGAAGTGTTTGTAGGGTGGTGGGGGGGAGGGAACACCAGGCTCGAGTTGTAGAGTTATGATCAATGCATTTCGGAGAACTGGCTTGTAAAGTCAGTCCCTAACATTGAGGGCACTTAGCGCCAAAGTATACTTTTTGTACAGGTACGCACACAGTTGAATGAACAGCTTTTTAAAGTGTACACCACTTGATGGTGTGCTTGAACACAGGTGGTCAACATATGCATGAACATTTCATTCTTGTCCAGTGTCTGCGCTATTTCTCTCCAAAAGTTATGTGCACTAAAAATATCTTTGTAATTATTTAAACTAAATGTGCAGGAATCTCTCAACCCCTCACACACATGCTCATCAACATGAGTGCCTATAGCTGTTACCAGTAGTTTGTCACTGCCCTGCCTCCTCTATTTCTTTTTCAGACTGTGACCAAAAAAATAAAATTCAATGCATATGTGTGAACTGCACAAACAGAGTATGCATTGTTAAAAAAAAAATATTTATAAATAAATTAAAAATAATAATAATAAAAAAAAACATAGAGCTGCGAGTGTTAAGTATGAATGTGCTTGTGCTGGTGATAAAGTGTAAATGATACGCACTGTAAAACAAACAACAGTAATTAGTTACAAAACCAGTTATATTTACAGCTACAAAACGATTAGTTGTGATTAATCGATTCAAAATAAGTTTGTTTACATACTATGAGTGTGTAGTGTAAATTTATATAAATACACGCATATATAACACGTAAGGAAAATGTGTTAGATTTATATGTGAAATTAAATATTTATAAATATAAATTATATACAAGCGTTTACATACAAATTTTTAAAAATATGTATGTGCGTGCATTTATATATTCACAATAAATACAGTACACATAGCATGTAAAACAAACTTATTCTGAATCGATTAATCGCGACTAAACGTTTTGCAGCTTTAGTTATATTACTTTTTCCTTCACACCCCAGTTGTAATTGTATCATGCCCATAAAATTCTTCTAAAATGTTACAAACTATATATTTCTGCTTCATCATTTGACCAAAATCCCCATTAGATTGCAGTTAGAAGTTATTACAAACACTCAATAGTGACTTGATTATGATTTTTAAGCAAAAGTATAATTTTAATCTCATTAAATGTCATGTGTAGCTTGAAGCTAATTGTAGCTATACCTGTTACCTATATACGATTATATATATATCATTAAGTATTTTATCAAAAATCATGCACGTTCGTAGGGAAATGTTTCGTTTTCTAAAAAGATTTTTTAAGTATAGTAATAAAATTTATATCAGGATTAGACGGATGCGGGTGGTCATGCCATGTAATGCCAGAGTAAAGTAATGCCACAACTTACACATCAGTGTTCAGATCATCTTTTCTCCTGACAAATCAATGTAATGGCAATATTTTTCAACCACTCAATGTAAGATTTTCCATATTCCAAGCTTGCTCTGGTGACTTCATATGCCTGTCCGAGTTGTAAAAATATAAAAATAAATCTAGAAATTATTAGATTGTTAGATTTCAAATCAGTAGGAGTTGAGGCATCAAACGTAACCAAGCAAGCTATTTTAAGGATAGTAACTTTAACAAGTGAATGGTAACTGAAACTGTCCATTTGCATTACATTCCGCAGAATGTTTTCACAGAAGAAAGTGGGGAAATACACAATGAAAAAGTTCATTTTGGGTTTAACGACACCTTTAAGTAACTAAATCCACTATGGTGGTTCATATGACAGAGCCACGAGGAAATAAATTAACCAAACAGGCTGACTGAATTATGAAATCCTCAACATACTGAAACTCCAACAACCAAATAAGTGTAAACTCTTTTTAAATAAAAAGTTCACATACTCATTGCAGAACAGACAGGTAGAGCTGAAAAAAGAAACCACTAGGGTAACATTTTCCAAATGTTGAGTTTTCTGCACGCAGGGCTCCCAGAAGTGTGAGGAAAGCAGCGAGCTGCTCCTACAGACGTGTCACACCGCAGCCATGATGCACTGCCGGTGTGGCTAACAGAGCTAGCCTCCATATGGCACTGACACGTTCTCATCCACTCCACTTTCTATACCATAACAACATCGTTTTATTCCCAAACCACGATTTAACGACCTTAACACGCCATCTCACGAAATCCCAGCTCGACAACCATCTGAGAAAACTATAAAATGAAGCCGGGCCCTCAGTAAATGTGAAGGGAAGTGTCGATTTCACCGCACTAGCTTATTAGCTACCCCCTCTAAATCAATGACATGGTGAAAGCCGACGGTCAGTGAGATCGACGCTCCGGTTCGTTTACAGTATCATATGTAACACATAGGTAAAGTTGAGTTTGTTGAGGGAAAAACTCAGTCAAACTTATTCTAACCGCGTCCGCGTGCCGACATTCCTTCTATACGTCACATGAGACATTTAACGGTCACAAATGCTCCTAAAACCCTAGAGAACAAGCCATCCACAGTCGATAGGCCATGTAAACCTCAAAGGGACAAAACTGTGCCGAGTTTGTATGTTCCCCAAATTTCAGAGGACTGACTCCTAGAAATATAAGCAATATGAATGTGTGAACCTGAAAAAAGCGAAGTGCTGGGAAATAAAGCCTCAGAAACATATAACCGGGTTATCAGGGAGGGAAATTGGGAAAATAATCAGTGACAAGTTAAAAGAAAAGCGTTTCACGAAAAAAAATGTTTGATACGTGACCACACATCAACATTAAACCCGTCGTGAGAATCAATCTAGGCCCGCTTGGCCCCTACGATTATCGGTTTAAACGCGGCTATCGAAGTTAGCATAGGCAGTAGGATTACTCACCCGGCACCGCGGACAAATGGGAAAACTTGAGGGCAAGACTTCGTCAACGTGTTTCTTGAAAGTTTGTTTTTTGTTATTTTTCGTTACTATCAGAGGGCGTCTTGGTTTCCACGGGGATATTTGGGTTAATCAAGTGAGAAGTGTTGGCTAGCTGCTGACACTTTAGGTTTAAATCCCATGTAGCGTGCAAAGGCAAGAAAAAGTGACAGTATGGGGAAAAAAATTATAAATACAGTTTTCAGATGTTACTGCTGACAAAGTTGATGCCCCCAGGACAAGCCTCTTGACTGGAGGTCCATGCTTAAGGCGCGGATGGTGACGGATTGCCGGTAAGTTGATCACACTTCTCTTAATAAACGCGATTAGAACAGAGCCATGGTGCTTCAGCGTTTCTCCCCTTGAGCCCGCAGAACCGGACGGAGTGTTCAGTGAGCCGCGTGGGTACTTCCGGGTTAATCAACCTGCGCGCTACGGGGTCATTTGCCAAGGGTAGAAATAAGGAGCAATAATAAAAGTCTCCTCCACTTATACAGACTTCAGATTATGAACGTTAATTTACAAATTTCGCATACAAATAAAATTTCGCAGAAAAATAAATTGAGTACTTTTCAGTATTTTTTACAGTCTATGTTCAGTACACAGGTATTTATAAAATTAAATCACGGAATGTTGTAGGAAATAATAAATAGATATAAAACGAACTGTGAGCATAAATATGGCACAGAATTTTATGTATCTATCTATCTATCTATCTATTAATTTATTTATTCATTCGAGGAAATACTACATAATTTATAATTAAGATTAATTAATATTATTAATTTAAGTAAAATATAAAAAGTGACATGAAATACAGCATAAAATGTATTATAGGCCATATAGAGAGAGAGACAGTGTAATGCCTTTATCATCACTTTTGATCAATTTAAAGCATCCTTGCTAAATAAAAATATTATTTCTATACAATTAGAACAATGTAGTCTGAAGTAGCTGCTCACTTAACGATCACTAAACGATCTTACGTGTCTCAGTCTGCTCAATCTTGGTGATGTCAGTGCCCTAAACGATGTTATAATGGACTATTTCACTTCCAGAGATGAAGGCTCGGATGATGAAGTTACTAAAGAGGAGGAGTCCAATGGCAGTCTGTTATATGCACAGTGCGTGAACAGTTGTGCTGCGCTCGCTTTTCTAAACTACAAGGTACACTATTCATGCTATCTAAACATACAAGGGGTGATCAAAAACTCAGAGATCATGCCTATGATAAACAATGGAAAACTGTCCTCTTCAGGTTAATGTTAGTCTGTTTGTGTAATGATATATATGTGTGTGTGTGTGTGTATATATATATATATATATATATATATATATATATATATATATATATGACGCTCTGGAGTAAAAGGCATCTTTGATAAAAAAAAGTGGCATAGAACTTTCCAAAACATCAGCTTTTCAAGATACACATGCAAATTTGTCTGCTCCTTGACTCGAACACGGGCAGCAGCGCGATTCTGTGCTTACTTGATGTAATATTTTGTTTTTAAAAATATTGTAGATTCAAAGTCCTCTGTAATCAAAAAAGTTATCCCTTAAAACTGATCTTTGATCATCCAAATGACATATTTAAATGTTTTTTCTTGTAAAAATAAATATTCTCATGCCTTAAAACAGCTTAAATCTAACTCTACACCCTTGCCTTATTTACTATACACAGATCTATAAATATGCAAATTAGCCCCTCCTTCACCCAATCACGCTCAATGGCAATTCGTACATATTTTATGAGGTGACTCATTCGTACGAATTTGTACGACCTCACTTGCTATTTCATGCACATTCATGCTATTTTAGTGAAAACGTACGTATTTTACGAGCGCCAAAGTCTATAGAATACCTAAGACGTGTCACTTGTATAGTTTTGAATGGGAGAAAAATGAAATGTTCATTATGGCCGCAAAGCCCCACCTTTGGAATAAATGAGCCAATTATTAATTGGTAAAGTCAGCATATCACTGCAGCTGCCGTTAGAAGTCCCAGTTGCCATAGAAACTGCATCCCCGAAAGGCATTTCAAAGATGGCCGCCGAGTGAAATGACTTGTCTTAAAGGGACTTTAAGTTTGTGATTCCAATTCACACCCGCGAGCAAATGTGGGTTAAGTGTGGACGCCAGTGCGGGAGAGGTGGGTCTGACTCCGGGCAATTTTTTACACTGTTGCCGCAGATAATTATTGAAGTTAGTGGTTAGCGGCTAGCGGTTTTGCTCTATTTTTTTTTTTTTTTTTTTTACACATTTATTTTAGTGTTTAGCTTTTTCACAGAACAAACAAGACAACGATAGCAAAAAAAAAAAAATTACAATAATAAAATATAAATTAAAATGTAATAACCTATGACAGAACAACAGAACACAGAGGGACAAATGCATATAAAGGCTAATTAACTGGTCAGGTAATGCATAAGCAGGATACAAATTCGTAAATGTTATAGAGTCACTTAGTCCTGTGCATGTACATTGAAATAAAATGATAACAATTATACACAATACAAAAATAGAAAATAAAATAAAAATAATAAGAATTATCCTGCATTATCCTGACTTATTGGCTGTCAAATAATACTTTAGGCACCATCTTAAATACATTAACAATGAGTTCTGTTCACACTCCATTATTAATAACTCGTCATCAACAAGGGTCATTGGCTATACCTGCATTACATCAATTACATTCAGATATTCTAAAATCTGGCCCCATGTTTTGTCAAATACCTCGGATTTGTCATTATTGATGTACCTCAACCTCTCCAATACAAGCATATTTACAAGATCTCTACCCCACATTTCGAACTTGGGTGCAAATTCAATTTTCCACATTCTTAAAATCACCCTCTTGGCAATTGTCATACCAAATAATATAGCTTGTCTTTCATGTTTATTAAATATGTCTAAATTACTAAATATCCCTATTATAGCTAAAAGTGGGCATGGTTTAATATTCTTTTTGAATGCTTTAGAAAAACAATCAAATATGTTTTCCCAATATTCCTGTAGTTTAGGGCACAACCATATTATGTGAGTTAATGGTCCCTCTGCTACTTTACACCTGTTACAAAATGGAGACACCTCTGGAAAAATGCTGTGCAATTTTACCTTAGATAAGTATAATCTATGCAAGGTTTTAAACTGAATTAAATTATGCCTAACATTAATTGAACAAGTATGTATGTTCTCAAGGCCTTCTTCCCAGCTGTCTGAATCAATCTCTAAACCTAATTCTATCTCCCAGGCCTGCTTGATTTTGGCTTCATCTACTACTTCATGTTTTAACAGAATACTATAGAAATATGTCACAGCTCCCCGATTTAAAGGATTAAACATATTAATTTGTTCAAGCACATTGTGTTCTATCATCACATTAAAATTTGACATCTGTTTTTTTACACGGTTTTGCTCTATTTAATGATAGATAGATAGATAGATAGACAGATAGATTTATTTATTTTTTTTACTTTTTTGTATTTTTGTACTTTTTTATACTTTTCTTAACTTTTATAATTTTCAAAATAACTATTATGAGTTTTATAAACTATATAGATAGATAGACAGACAGATAGATAGATAGATAGATAGATAGATAGATAGATTTTTTTACTTTTTTGTATTTTTGTACTTTTTATACTTTTCATAACTTAAATGATTAACTTATGATTTTTTAAATAAATATTATGAGTTTTATAAAACTATATAAAAAGATAGACAGACAGACAGACAGACAGATAGATAGATAGATAGATAGATAGATAGATAGATAGATAGATAGACAGATAGATAGATAGATTTTTTTTTACTTTTTTGTATTTTTGTACTTTTTATACTTTTCATAACTTACATGATTAACTTATGATTTTTAAAATAACTTTTATGAGTTTTATAAAACTATATAAAATGACGGATGGATAGATAGTTATGGAACATGGCCAAAAGTTATCAGGAATGTTACCTGTTATCAAAATTGTGACTATTTTGAACGAGAACTTAAAGTAGCCTAAAAGTTGTAATGTGTAAACGCTAAATAATGTGTAAGTATTATTTTACGTGTAAAGCATGTTGCATTTCATTCATTCGTTGCATTTTACAAGCATTCGCATACTATCCGCCCTAAATAATATTCAGTACTGTGACACCGTTAAATCAATCAGTGGGACACCTGCGCTTGCTTCTTTTTACAAAGAAGCACAATTCGTGGTTCAATGTTGGACAGCGCAAGGCTCAGGTCATCTTCCACCTGGAGCCGATTTCGGTACTTGTTTTCAAAGCCGTCAATTTTGAAAACCCGGCCTTGCACAGATAAGTTGAGGCGAATGGAAGAAGTAATTTTACGGCGCCGTCAGATAACTGAGGATATTCAGGCCTCACGCTCAACCAAAATGATGGCAGAGAGGAAGAGCTGTATAAGTCTCGCAGTCTCGTGTCGCACTTTAATTCGACTAACTGCTCCCCCATGTCAACTGGAAGGTCTTTTCCTGGGCAGATAAAGGGATCTCTGACCCAAGCAAATGAACTGAAATCCTCAGTGAAATAACGGCCGAATTGTTGTTTTAGTCCCTCAACATGCTGAGTGACTGTATTAATCAAAGGACAGATATTTATCCCTGTCTCCTGCACACAGTCAGCGAAGCTGGGAAACATGTCAACATTTTTATTAATCAGCCAATCACGCCTAAGATCCAGTTTGCCAATGAATGCACTGACTTTTTCTGAAAGAAGCAAGATGTTGGCATCTCTCCCTTGCATCGATGTGTTCAGCGAATTCAGCCTGTCGAAAATGTCTACAAGGTATGACAACTGCGCTAACCACAGGGGGTCATCCAGGTACCGCGCAAGGTCGGACTTAACATTAACAAGAAATGTCTTCACCTCTGAACTAAATTCGTAGGGGCAATGTAAAACCCGACCTCTGGAGAGCCAGCGAACCTCAGTGTGAAAAAGGAGCTGCTCATGTTCGGCTCCCAATTCCTGACAAAGCAAGGAAAACAAGCGTGTGTTTAATGGGTGTGTTTTAATGAAATTGACAATTTGCACTGCCTGCTTTAAAACTGTCTCAAGACACTCAGGCATTTCTTTGATACGAGAGATTCGCAATGAATCATACAGTGGGTCCACTTGGCTAAAGGAGCTAAATTCTGGACACGAGTGACAAGACCGCTAACCCTCCCAGTCATTGAACGGGCCCCGTCCGTGCAAATCCCAACACATTTATGCCATGACATGCCTGCATCCCGTAAATATCCATCCAGAACTTCAAACAATGCCTCGCCGGTTGTGTGCCCTGGAAGAGACCGACAGAAAAGAATGTCCTCCTCAATATTATCATTTTTTACATATCTGACATAGGTAAGCAACTGTGCTACCCCTGCAACATCAGTTGTCTCATCAAGCTGTAGGGCATAGTGCTGGCTTTGCATGATGTTAGCTAGCAATTGCTCTTTAACGTCGCTTGCCATGTCAGATATGCGGCGGCTAACTGCTGAGCGAAATTATCTCTAAACATAACCTGACAGATATCTTTGGCAGCAGGTAAGATTAGCGCCTCGGCGATTGTGTGAGGTTTTCCTAATTTAGCAACACGTTTGGAGACGTAGTAGGACGCTTCTAGACACCTGTTGGACACTGATGTGTGTTTGCTGAGGTTGCGTTTCTGCTGTTCAAGGCCAGATAACTTTAATTTGAAAAAAAATCTAAGGGTTTGTCTTTGAAATGTCGGATGTTTTGTACGTGTAATGAACTTATCCATAAACTTCACAAAATCCGTTCCGCCGCTACTGACGTTCTGAACGTGTCTGCACTGACAGCTGGATAAAAGGCGGGCTAATAAGCTCCGCCTCTCCAGACCGACAGAAAAATGCAGAGGAAGAGGAATGCGTTTTTTTTTTCCCTGTTTCAAACTGCATTTCTGGGACAGCCTTTGGGAAACTACAGTTTTAAGGAGAAAATACTTAGCAATGGTGTTGATTAATGGACTGGGACATGGTTTGCCTAAAAGCATATTAAAAACACCACATAAACAACATAAAAATCTTTAAGTAGCAAACGAGAATCGCTAAAATTCTTAAATATGTATTGAGACAACGGTCTTCTTAATGATTTGAAGTTTTGTTTAATATAATTAAAACAACAGTTTTTAAATAATGAAAGAATTTGTAAAAGTATGGTGTTTGGGGTAAAATGTGCCCCTGCTGTTGGGGCTAAAAGGCACAATAATTAAAATGATAATTAATAGAAGGCTGACTTTTCCATTTGTTGACATGACATTGTTAGATTTAGATTGTAAACATCATATATTATGTTGGTTGTCCATCTTAGAGATAATCACCATGTTTAGAGTGAAACCATCATATTTAAAAACATGCTACTAATCATATCATATAATAAAATATCATTTGTTGTTACTACTGTAAATCTATATTAAATTACTATGGGATCTCCTTCAATGCTTTCAGAATCTTAACATTTAACATCTTAACATTTTAAAAAGATTTTATATTTAAGTTTTATATTAACATATTTTAATGACAGTATTTTTTTTGAACAAAAATGAATTCTTTTATATAGCAAAATAAGTGTACAAACTTTGCTAAAGTGATTGTTTTGAACAGCTTAGACATTATTTAAAAAAACTCCAAGCTTTTGAATGGTATAGTGTATAATGTTACGAAAGCTTTTTATTTCAGATAAATGCTAATAATTGAATCTTTATTAATCAAAGAATCCAGAAAAAATGTACTCAACTGTTTTAAATATTGATAATAATAATAATAATAAATGTTTCTTGAACAGCAAATTAGCATATTATACTGATTTCTGAAGGATCATGTGACAGTATATTCAAATAGAAAGCAGTTATTTTAAATAGTAAAAATATTTCACAACATTATGGCTTTTGCTGTATTTTGGATCAAATAAATGCTGCAGGCTTGGTGAGCAGAAGAGAATTCTATATATATGGGGGAAGTCAACTGTTTTTAGATCTTTAATTTGTGTAATATAGGGTAGAGTCGGGGGAAACACCCCCCCCCCCAAGGACTGTGCAATTTTTTTTCTCTGAAACAAAAATTATCATAGTTTTAGTGACAATGACATAAATTATAAACAAAGTATGAAAAATGTCTAGAGTTTTCATGTTATTAGATTTTTAACAAAAATTTAATTTCTACCAAGGGGGCGTTTTACCCCACTTATGGGACTTATGCCCCCCAGTCTGACAAAGCTATTTGCTTTAAACTTTTACAGCAAAATCAGAGTACAGGCAGTTTTAGCTTAAAATTAAAAAAGAATATAATCAATAATTATGAATTACAAAATTATAATAGCCTATCTGAAACATTTTGTTAGCTGATTCTAATTGGCTAGCTAACTAGCTACCTGATGCTAACTTGAGGTAATTTTTAAATATAAAATCCAAATATTTTTATTCAGCCAAGTAGTTACAATTCATTTGATGGACATCTCTGCCGACATCTCAGATTTACATTAATCTGATTTTGGGTTCTTGATATATATCAAATAAACACAACTATTACTCAGTTAACACACTTTATTACCTCCATTGCCTCATCCCTCACCTCAGCAACACAGTTCAACACAGTTCCTCTACAACTCTGCCCCTTTTCCCCACGCACTCACCTATGATCCAGCGCATATGCTAATATCATTTTTAACCCAGTAAAACCTTCCTCCAAGTGAACAGAGTAGGGAGGAAATAACATGTTAACAATCTCCCTATACTTTAAACAAAAAAACAAAGAAAATATAAATACAAAAAAACATACAAAACAAAGATTACAGTTACCACAAAAAAGTTGTATATCCGATTGAAATTATGGAGCCTTTTCAAATGGACTTCTTTCCTTCTTTCTTTTTTTGTGCCCCCAGTCCTTAACTAAGTGCTTTCAATAGCACCATAGTCCTTCACTGAATAATTTCAATAACATCAAGGACAACGCTCCTTTTTTTGTAAGACTTTTTTTTTGTAAGAGTTTTTGTGTCCGACCAGAGTACCTTTTTGATTCTTTTACTCTGTATGAGCTCCCTTAAGCTGCGTTCACATTAGCAGCGACCTCTGTCGCTGCATGTCACCAGAGGCTGGCGACGAGGTTGCTAGTGGCCGTTCTCACTACTGGTTGCCTTGACAGCGAATCTGGTTTCTTGCCGCTCAATACAAACATTTTGGAGGGAAAAGACTAAATATAATATAAATATAAATTAAATCTGTACATGCAAACAAAAACGAATGAGAAGCAGAGCCTACTTTTTGTCCATTGTGCATGTTTATCTACAACTGAGAGGAGAACGATCACATGAGCTCTACCGTCTTCTTTCCTATTGGCTGTCGCTCCCGAAAGTCACTCTTAATTTGCGTAAAGTTGAGGGATTCTGAACTTTGTTGCGTCGCTTGACACGCCCCATCCGGTCGTCAACGGTCGCTGTCGCTCGTCACCAGAAATCGCCAGCTCTCCATTAAAGGGAATGGGATCGTGTCGCTTTGTCACTGCCTGTTGCTTGTAGTGTGAACGGGGCTTTATGCTGCTTATTTCCAGTCGAAGATGTTTCTCAGAGACCTGTTTTGTTGAATTAAGGCCATCAAACAGAGAGTGGTTGTCTGTCACACAGATCAACAGAGGTGCATTCAGCTCAGTATTTCCAGTAGTAAGTTCAGAATAGAGAGTAGTCAGAAAAATGTCATTATCTATTCCATCTGACAGGGCCAGTTTCCCCTGCTCTAGTACTCCTCACCACACATCTAATTTTCCTCTGTGTGCCCCCATCAGGGAGGTTTTCAAGGGAAACGTCACTGAAAACAACAAAGTTTAGAGCATCACTGTTTCCCAAATGTTGAAACCTGAGAATCACCTTTTCAGATTTAAGCTTTCTAATGACCTTATTTGTCTCGTGAATAGACTGGACTCTAGCATACTTTACATTTGATGCTAAACTGCATACATCAAACATAATGTCTGGTCTGGTTTGTTTTGCAACCCACAGTATTTGAATATTTTTGACATAAGCTGCTCTTTTTCATCCCTCAGCACTGCACGTGCTGCTTGCAGCCTAATAGGCTGGACACAAGAGTATTCGGCGGTGAATGTAATCCAGGGGGTGTGGCAATCAGGTACTCCAAATAAACAATAGTTTGTAACCAATAATGGTGACAGCCTTGTATTTATACTGTGTGTGATTGGCCATGTGGAGATGGAGGACCTTGGGACTGAGGCAGGACCGGCAGAGCAGGGAGCTGGGATGGAGCCGGCAGAACAGAGAGCCAGGGCGGAGCCAGCAGGACAGGGAGCCAGGGCAGAGCCGGCAGGACAGGCAAAACTGAGGGCCACCAGAGCAGGACTGAAGACCTTCACGGTGGAGCAGATGGAGTAGGAGACCACCACAGTGGAGCAGATGGAGCAGGAGACCACCAGGCTGGAGCAGACGGAGCAGAAGACCACCAGGGCAGGAGCACGGGAATATAGTTCATCATTTCTCTGCTGTCTGGAAAGGCTTGTAAATGGGGCGAATCTCTGTGGAACTCTAAAAGTCTGGTAAATACGACAGCAGATGGCTATTTACGATGGCTCTGTTTGACTTGAAAGTTTCATGCAAAAAGCACAATACATCGCATAAAACCTTTTTGTGGTCCCCCTTAAGGAAAAAGCATCTTCTGACATCTCACCCTCGAGTGGCTCCAGTCTTTCTCAGTGAAAATCCTCTTTGTTTCTGGAAATTTCATCTCTTCACACCTACTACTCACCTGCAATATTCCACACCAAAGAAGTCCCACATGCTACTGGGCAATAGACTGGTGCAGTGGAGTACTCCTGAATTAACCCTTCGTATTGGCTGCCTTCATGAGGAGACTATCTCTTTGCTGGTGCTGGAGGAATCCGCCATTGATGTCATCCTGGGACTGCCTACTACCACTTCCAGGAGCTCACATTTTCTCTAAGCCAGACCTTCGCAGTGCATATAATCTTATCCGCATCTGCCAGGGAGATGAGTGGAAAACTGCATTCATTACTCCATCTGGGCACTGCAAATATCAGGTCATGCCGTATGGGCTTTCCAACTCACCTATCATGAATGATATCTTACGGGACATGCTACACAAATTTGTTATTATCTACATAGATGACATCCTCATTTACTCCTCCAACCTCTCCGACCACATCAACCATGTACAACAGGTACTTAACCGGGCTAAATCAATATATTCTGTATCTAAAGCTAGAGAAATGTGAGTTCCACAACCACCAGAACAGCTGGAGCCAATACCTTCCTTGGGCCGAGTATGCACAAAACTCTCTGCGTCAGAATTCTGACTCACCCCCTCCCAGTGCATACTCTGCTACCAATCACCACTATTCCCATTGACAGGAGAGCCCTCCGAAGTACCATCCGTGGATCATTGGTTCCGAGAGAGTGAGAGGGTATGGGACTCAGCTCATGTCCATCTACAGCGGGCAGTCTGACATTAGAAGATCCAGACAGATGTCCATCGCAGAGATACCCCTCTTTACCATATGGGCGATCAAGTTTGGCTCTCCACTCAAGATATCCGCTTGTGACTACCCTGCAAAAAAACGGAGCCTCCGCTATGTAGGTCCTTTTACCATCTTAAGGCAGATTACTGAAGTGACCCTTTGTTACTCGATGAATATCACTAGCTCCACCTGGACTGTCCTGCTCCCAGAGGTCACGGCCTCCCTCGTCGTCGTTCCTGGATGTCTGGAGAGGACCATGGGGGAGGGGGTACTGTCACGGACGTTACCAGCCACAGCACCAACCACTCGACCACACCCCCAATCACCGGAGTACTGAGCACCTGCACCCAATCACCAAAGCACTATAAAAGCACACTCGTCAGCCCCAATAGCCTCGTGGTTAGTGCGCCGACATACAGCGCATCTGCGCTCGCGGCGACCTGAGTTCGATTCCTGTCTCGAGGTTCTTTGCCGGTCCTGCTCCCCTCTCTTCACCCAATGCTTTCCTGTCTGCTCTCAAACTGTCCTGTCTAATAAAGCTTAAAAAAGATCCAAAAAATATATATATATTTAAAAAAAGCACACTCACACCACTGGCTCATTGGCTGGTCTCGAGGTGAGTCTCTGTGTCTCCTTCATCGGCCCTATGGATTATTGTGGACACTTACATGTACTATTCCTTCCACTGTCATCCTCCTTGGAATATTGGACTGTTTACTAGCTACCTGGAGTTTCAGATAAGAGTTTATGATCTCAAGTGTTGTTCAGAGACTTTATCGTTTCACTGAAGCTTGTGCTAACACTAATAAAGAGAAGTTAATCTTCCTGCATCTTCCCGGTCTTCATCTTTGGCGAACCGTGACAATGACACAACAGTAAAACAAAATAGACTACCACAATTAATAATGATGAAACATTTTATTATGAAGGGCCAAATTACTCAAAAATAAACTTAAACAAACAAACAAACAAAAAAGATCACCAACTTTGCATTATTTTTTAATCACTTTTTTTCAGTTCAGTTAAGATGAGATCTATCTATCTATAATCCACTCAGAAATCCATATGCATAATTTTTGGATTGTTGCTGTTATACTGTTTTCCACAATCCTTTGTTTAAACTGTCAAGTACTGAATTATACATAAATGCCCAGCGTTACTGTTACGTGTGTGTGCCATTTACAATGTTGTTATGTGCTATATTATGCAATGCAGTCTTTTATCTGTAATGTGTCAAAGAGACTTCATTAAAAGATTTTTATTGGTGGTGGTGTTGTAGGGCATGGTTCTGGGCCAGGGCAGCCTACATAAGTGCATGCCTTCACCAGATCTGTGAAGAAAAACAGAATAAATCGCTACATTGTAAGTGGACACCATTTTGTAAGTCAAAAGCAGTAAGGCATGGCTATTAAACTTCACATTTATAACAAAATCTATTTTACCAGGCATTGTAGGAAATCATAGACACACTATACCTGGTACACTCTGGCCAGTCTTGTAGGTCTTTTCAATCATTTTAATGTACATTTTAGTCAGGAAATCTGTATCTGTATTCTCTTGAAGGCATTTAGTGGAATCAGTGAAAAGGAGGTTTCTTTCACCCACTGACTTGAACAGCTTGTCTGAATGGTTCTGAAACATAGGGAAGAGGATTCAAAACAAAGACAAATTACTTTTGCAGACAAAATGTAGAAACATATTGATGTTACAAATCTAGTCTGGTTAGTAATGAAAGGTTGAACTAGACCAGAGAGTTACTGAGAAGTTACCAACCTGTGCAAATGCAGAATGTTGAAAAGAAAAAAAAAAACTGAAAATCACAGGAAAATTTACACAGAACTGCAATGAACTCACTTGAGCCTGCTTCAGAATGTTCACCACATCGGCTCGTAAATCTTCCCGGGTGATCACAGTATGAGCTGGCACTATGGCAAGGTTACATTTAACAAAATCAGCAAGTTTTACTGTTATGTGCGGAAATTCTGGACAGATAAGTTCAAAATCGTCTGAGTTCAGATCCTTAGCCCAGTCTGGTCCATTACCTAAAAAATATAGATATAGAGAAGGAGCCATATCAGAAAAATCTAATATTTAAAGATCTGACACTATGAAAGTGTGAAGCTTCATTAATTAATGCAAACCACACTAACCATCTGTGTAATCCCAAACAATAGTGTGTCTGATAAAAGCAACTTCACCAGTTTTTTCTGCAAGACACCTACAAGAGAAATGAGATCCCTGTAAAAAAAAAAAAAAACAGCATATGCTGGTTAGGTATGTTTTGAAGCATGGCTGCTGGATTAAGCTGGTTTAAACTGGTCCTGAGCAGAAGCTAGTTGCTTAGGACCAGCACATGACCAGATAAGAACCAGCTTAAACCAACTCAAACCAGCAGCCATGCTTTAAAACATACCTAACCAGCATATGCTGTTTTTTCTTTTTTTCAACAGGGATCATATTTTGCTTTTGATTATGCAGTGGAGACTGCATGTTACAAATCTAAAAAACACATTTCACTTTCAGTTCTTGGGATACGGTCCAGTACCTGAAAGCCCCATCATAGCCATAATACATTTCCTCAGAAGAGGCTTTGCACTTTCTCTCATCTCCTATGGCCTTCCCACTGCCTTTACACAGTTCACACATGTTGGATTGAGGATCGGCACCAGGAGCACAGCCTTTACTGAAGAAATTGTCTGAGAAATGAAGAGAAAATGTGCTATTTTACGTAGTTACAACAACTTTGTGTGATCGTCCATAGAAAAAATTAATTAGCCAACAGTGAGTGCATATTTAGTAATACTCACATAGGGTACAGCCAGGAGTTTTGCCACATATGACTGAATTTGGGACATTCCAGCCAGCATCGCTGTTCAGGCCAGTGTGGCAGGACTTCCTGCCTCGCAGGGAGTCCCAGGTTACACCCGAGCCCTTATTCACCACAGCAACAACATAGTAACTTGAGACCTCTGTGCACAGAAATTTACTTTAAAGGTACATTTACACAAAGAACGATAACTATAAAAATAACTATTAACAATAACGATATTGGCGCCAACATG
Organism: Cirrhinus mrigala; assembly: GCA_036247105.1. Taxonomy (NCBI): domain Eukaryota; kingdom Metazoa; phylum Chordata; class Actinopteri; order Cypriniformes; family Cyprinidae; genus Cirrhinus; species Cirrhinus mrigala. The sequence goes on from CM070008.1 coordinate 13,406,566, forward strand.
AACGATAATGTTCTGTTTGTTATAAGCGTACTCTGCAGTTTTGTTGTCTACCACTTTAAATGCTTAAGCTCTTTAAAGCAGGGTGTATTCTGATTGGCTGTCAATGTATAGTTTATAGTTTATCAGCTGGAAAAAAAAAATCTTTAAAGTGATTCCAGTCTTTCCTCTGTGCTGTAATTGTTATGGTTGTGGTGCATATCGACACAACTATTTATATTTAGAACAAATTTTTTAAATAATATCATTATTATCCTTGGTGTGAACAGTAGTTCACCCAAAAATGAAAATTTTGTCATTTACTTACTGCAGCTTTCTTTCTTTCTGGTAGCCAAACAGTTGCTAGTCCCTACTGACTTCTATAGTATGGAAAAAAAAAATACAATAGAACTCAATGTCTAGAATCCACTATCTGGTTACCAGCATTTTTCAGTATATCTTTTGTGTTCAGCAGAGAAAGAAACTTGGGAAAATTTTGTCATCACTTTTTTGTACTCACCCTCATGTCGTTCCATGTCCTGTATGAGTTTCTTTCTTATGTTGAACGTGAAAGATGATATTTTGAAGAACGCTAGTAATCAAACCCAACAGGGTCTGGCTGCAGACATGCAGTTGCATTATCAGACGTGCACTCTCAGACACCTGGGGCCTCATGTACAAAGACTTGCGTTGAATTCATACTAAAACATAGCGTACGGACAAAGCTGTAATTCTGCATACGCACAAAAAAAATCAGATATATGAAACTCTGCGTACGCAGGATCCCACGTATATTGTCTTTGTACATCCCAGTTAACGTGAAATTCAGCGCACATGCATGAGCACAAAACCCCAACCGGTCTCCTCCCCCAAATCAATAAAATTTAATATGGTAATGAGTCCACTTTGCCAAAAGCAAGCAGCAAGAAGCGAAACTTTACCGAAAGTGAATTGGAGGTGCTACTATCTGAGGTAAAAACTAGAAAGAATATTTTATTTGGAACTTTGTCCTCCGGAATTAATAACAAAAGAAAAAGAAATGAGTGGGAGAGTTTGCCGGACGCCATCAACACGGTGGGATCTGAAACTCGCCCTGTAAATGAACTTAAAAAATATATAGATACAGATACATAGATATATAGATATATAGATATAGAGGTGGAAGTTAAGCGGAGAACAGCTGCACATACACTAATTCTGGGTCGGGGTCATCTGGCGCCGGTGCCACCACCTTCACCGAGTGGTATGCCGTGCCTGTGCGTGACATTGTGCAGCACACCACAGGCCAGCATGATGCGACACACCTCGTTAGGGCAGTATAGCAGCATCCCCCCGGTCCTATCAAGGCAGGGCCACCGACATTTCAGCTGCCCAATCGCCCGCTCTACAACTGACCGAGTGCGAGAATGGGCATCATTGTATCTGCGCTCTCGGTCAGTTTGTGGGTTGGTGAAGGAAGTTAACAGCTACGTCTTCAGTGCATAACCTCAATCTCCTGATGTGAAGTTCAATAATTACATGCACAAACAAATAAATAAATAAATACATACATACAAATTTTTTAGACAGAACCATAACTTTAAATGTGTCACTCACCAAGAAGCCACCCATCGCACACCCTGCCAACTTGGAGCCTCATCCCAACCATGCTGTTTGTAAGGATGTATGAATCATGTTTTTCAGCCAGGCCACCTTGTCACAATATTTGTTAGGTGCATTTGTGCATCACATATTATTTGCACATCTATTGAATGGAAATGTTTCTGATTCACATATGCAAATTCTTCTTCAGATGGTGCCTTTATAGCAATGTGTGTGTAGTCGATCGCTCCGATTACATTAGGAAAACCGACTATCGCTGCAAATTGCGCTTTAATGTTTGGCTGGTCAGTTGTATCGTATCATCATCATGGTCTAGAAAATCACTGTGGTCCCTAAAAACTCGTTCTCTTCGGATTCTGCCATTGGCAATGTCCTCTAATAAGGCCAACGCTGTCATTACCGTAGACGAAGGGTTGTATAAATTTGCACAGGCTTTTATATGTTCTAACTTAATTGCATAATTGAGAACATTCCCATAAGGCTCGTGTGACAATAGTAAGTCAATTAGCCTATTTTATCACACTTTATAACACTTCATTGCCTCTAAGAGTCGCCAACGGACAAAAAACATGTGAAATGTACGTATGCCAGACATAAAGTTGGCGTGGAGGAACGCACATTCTCACGTTAACTTCACTGTTAGTAAATCCGACCGTGAGCATGAAAACTGGCGTAAGCAAAGTTTTTGTGCGTACGCAACGTTGATACATGAGGCCCCTGAACTCCCGGAAGTGATGTCACTTGCAGCCTATTTTATTTTTTCATTTTATTCTATTTATTTATAATTTTTTTTTTATAAAATCTCTCAACATTTTACAACAGTAGCCAGGTGGTGAAGACAAGAAAAAAGAAACTAAATTACAATGTCAATTGCACTCTCTGCTACATGCGACATCACTTGCAATTCACACAGATCGTGCGCGTTGCAAATGGAGACAAGACGCTGTGCTGGTTAAACGATTAAAATGAATTTAATAGCATAACATACAGGGATAAAGATAAAGACCCGCAAATCCATGGCCACAGAACAGCACAATATGAAAGCAATGCGCAAAGTCTCTCGTTAAGCGTTTTCCTCCCGTAGAAAACCATTAACACTTAATATGGCTTAATGTACTAAGTGCTATTAAAAGATCAAATTCAATATAACTTTTATTAATATACTGTATATGTGTATAGTGTTTTCTTCCGCACAACGTGGCATAATGTGGCATAATGGACTCAGATGATTAAGACAAAACTCAATATGCTCCTCTTCATTATTAAAACAACTACAGACAAGCAGGTGAGCCCAGAATAAACGCATAAACGCATTATTATTATTCGCATTTTCCCATATAGAATAATCTCTACAGCCCTTTTATATCATTGTCTTTGTCCGTTATGCTACATTATGTGTTTTATTTATGTTGATTTTCTACGGGAGGGGAAGGCGTAATTTAACACATTGTGTTCTGGGCACGTCTGCTTGCCTTTTAATATCACTTAAAGGGGTCAACGGATGCCCATTTTCCACAAGTTGATATGATTCTTTATGGTCTTAATGAAAAGTCTCTAATATACTTTGATTAAAAATTCTCAATGGTTTTGTAAAACAACACCCTTTTTACCTTGTCAAAATGAGCTCTGCAAAAATCATCTCATTCTAAGGGGTTGTTCCTTTAAATGCAAATGAGCTCTGCTCGCCCCGCCCCTCCCTTCTCTCTGTGGAATGACGAGTCTGTTAACTTTAGCTGCATTTAGCCACGTTTAGCCGCTAAACTTCTTAACTACCACGTTATAAGGAAAGGCGATCGCAAAGATTGATAAAAAAAAAACCCTTATACTCACTTCTGCTGTAAGTGAAGCTGGATTACGAATGATTCGCGCAAACATAGACAGATATATGTAGATCGGGAGGCGCATTCCATTCACAAACAAACGTAATCCACTGCATCTTCAGTGGCTCAGATGTGGGGAGTAAATGACGACCACTATGTTCATTATTACATCCAGCAACACAACACCTCAATCGCTCAATCCAACTTACATCCCTGCTTCGGCATCGAAACAAGGAAAGTTACTGGACTGTGACAGCTGGTCTGAGGTAAGAGCTCATGTCAATCAACTATCGTGGGAGCGGCCGCTGTCGGTGTGACAGATTTGTACATACACTGCAAACACACATTAATGTTCAAACAACATGAAAAAGTGAACTTAGCATCCAATGACCCCTTTAATGCATTTCTTATTGCGTGTTCATATCTGCTGGTATATAGTTTGTCAACAATAAGGTTTATACTGAATTTGGTCTTTACCATCTTAGTCCGTTTTGCCACATAAGCATTTGTTGGGCAAGTAGGTATAAGTGAAAGTTTGCGCATTGTGTTCATGGCCATATGCTTGCCTTGAAGTACATTAAATTAATGAACTATATAACAAATTTGATTTTTTTAATGCCACTTAATGTATCTTAATACATTAAGCCATATTAAGCGTTCATGGTTTTCTACCGGGAGGAAAATGCTTAATGGGAGACTTTGCGCATTGTGTTCGCACTGTTCTATGTCCACGGATTTGCGGGTCTTTGTTGTTATCTCCTATAGATGACTTGCAGAACCCTGTGCATTATGCTATTTAATTCGCTTTAACCTTTTAACCAGCACAGCGTCTTGTCTCCATTGGCAACACGCACGATTTGTGTGGATTGCAAGTGACGTCGCAGGTAGCAGAGAGTGCAAGTGACGATTGCAAGTGACACTGTAAATTAGTCTCTTTTTTCTTGTCTTCACCACCTGGCTACCGTTGTAAAATGTTGAGAGATTTTTATTAAAAAAATAAATTAATAAATATAATAAAATAAAAAATAAAATAGACTGCAAGTGATGTCATTTCCGGAAGTGCAGTTGTCTGAGAGCGCATGTCTAAGAGTGCATGTCTGCAGCCAGACCCTTCTCAATCAAACAGTTGGTCCCCATTGACTTCTATAGTATTTCTTTCCATACTATGGAAGTCAGTGGGGACCAACAACAGTTTGGTTTTTCAAAAATGTTCAAAATATTTTCTTTTGTGTTAAACAGCATAAAGAAACTTATACATGTTCTGAACAATATAAGGGTAAGTAAATGATTACAAAATTGTCATTTTTGGGTGAACGATTCCTTTAAGACAGGATTAGCAGACAAGTTTTCATAGAAAACTGTGACAGGCCAGTACAGACCCGACCAGTGCTTCACAAAAGTGGAAGTATGTCATACTTACCTACACCATCATCACACCTTTCTGCAAGGAAAGAGTAGGATATTAGGTTTCATCAAATATGTTAATACTGACAAGCAGGTGGCTTATGAACTGGTTTGATTGAATGAAATAAAAGAGTGTTCATTCTTAAGTTCATCATACTGCTCGACCATAACTGGAACTAGGCCGCACTTTCCAGCAATATATACATGACCAGCATCAACTGCAATGGCATCTGCTTCTCTGCGCTTTTAAAGTCAAGGTGAAAATCAAACAGAATATTAATATACAGGTGGACAGCACATACAGATGACTGACATCACCCTTAGCACTCATCCATGTGACCCACAATACCTTGATTTTCTTGATGCACTCTTGCACAGATGATGCTCTCTTGCACGCCATACGAGGAATCTGTGAGTTTAATATGTCACACTTCTCTAGCTCTGCATGGCTAATGGTACACCATTCAATTGTACGATCTTGAGATAGGAATGGCATGTTCCCAGCTGATAAGAAATTATAGATACAATATACAATCATGCTTTCAATCAAGTAAATATCAAGAACTATACTCAAGGTCCCAAATGTCTTTCAACTCACTTAAAATGGACTTAAAATGTGGCATCTGCAAACACATGATGCTAAAGCATTTATCAGAACTCACTGACTGGATGCAGTCAGTACCCATAAATTTCTCATACAAAGAGAGAGAGCAAATGCTAAAATAATTCAAATAAATATTGTTTAATGCATGATTATTTGTGGTTTATTTGTCTTAATACTTTTCAGGGACCCTGTACATTCAAATGCATTCTTAGAACAAAAGTGTGTTGCCTCTAAGGGCACGCATGGTCTCATAATAATCTTCTCTCAGGTAGATGAAGGAGTCTGTGTTCTCAGCGAGCTCCACCAGTTCACATGCAGTGTCTGAGAACATCAGGTCTTTACCCCCAAAAGTATCAGAAGAGAAAAGTTCTGAATTCTGTTAAGCACAACAGTTGAATATTCAAAGCTGGCTTTCAATGTATTGTATTACAGTACACGGTTAAACATCTAGATTTAGATTAATATTACTCCCTTTCTTCAAACAATGTAAGGGTCTTTCTTCAGTATGGTGATAATGTAGTCAAGTGAAATTAATTGGGGAAATTGGGGTTACTCCACCCCAAAATGAAAATTTTGTCATTAATCGCTTACCCCCATGTCGTTCCAAACCCGTAAAAGCTTAGTTTGTCTTCAGAACACAAATTAAGATATTTTTGATGCATTCTGAGAGCTGACTCTCCCATTGACTGCGATATAATTAACATGATCAATGTCCAGAAATGTAGCAAGGAGATCGGTAAAATAATCCATGTGACATCAGGGGTTCAACTGTAATTTTACGAAGCTACAAGAATACTTTTTGTATGCAAAGAAGAGAAAAATAACAACTTTATTCAACAATTCGTCTCCTCCGCATCACCCCAGCACCATTTTGGAGAGTATCCACTGAACGCAAACAGTGTATGCTGTTCTGTGTCAGCTGCACCATGCGGATACGCAGTTTACGCCGTTTATGCTTTGATTTCAATGAAAATAGCGTATCCGCATGGAGCAGCTGACAGCTCTCAGAATGCATCAGAAATATCTTAATTTGTGTTCCAAAGACTGTTACAAAGGCTTTTACGGGTTTGGAACTACATGAGGATAATTGATTAATGACAAAATTTTCATTTTGTGATGGAGTAACACTTAAAAGTTACTGATGCAATATTCTTTAAATTGGCATACCGGAATCTGTTTAAGGACTTTATAAATGTGCTGTGAATCTGCATCCTTGTGGCTGATGACAGCATGGAGAGGCTCTTTGGCGAGGTAGCAGTGCATGAAATCCTCAACGCTTTTCCTGCTGCCATCCATGCACAACAGCTGGTAGTTCTGACTCTCACTCTCTTAAGAATTCAGATTGGACAAGAAGCTTGTAAATCAGCAGCCATGGAATTATAACCTACAGCCACAACTCTAATATCTTTAAAAGTTTTATGACAGTCCAGAATATTGTAGGTTTTCACAAAAGAGATTACTCACGTGGGATTGAATCCTGACAAACAAATGCAACTTGTCCATGACCATTTTTCAAGCACCTGGCGAGAATGCATGAGTTGATATAGAGAAGACAATAGAATATGAGAGTGTGTTAGTGTGAATCGTACTGTAAGGCTCCTTCATCACTGTAGTATTTTTCATTTAGTGAGCAGCTGCAGTCACCCTGGCAAGCTTGGCACAGGTTTGGGTAATGGGCTTTGGATATTCCAGGAACGCAACTGCTTGAAAAGAACTGTGACACAGCTGGAAAACACAAAAGAGCACAGCTAAAAAACAGATATTGTGTTTGGAAAGCTACTATTGTATAGTTTATCACACAGCTACTCAACAAAAATAATCCTTATTCTAACTTGGTATTACTGTATTGCTACCTCTTTGAGAATCACTTCTTGTATTTTGGCTATTTTTACTGTAAAAGTGCGAGTCTTCTGATTTATTAACTGAATAATAACTAGAAGATTAAAAAAGTGCAGTAAAAAAAGGTCCTCATGATTTTAATAATAAATAATAAGACAAATACCTGTTTGCAACATCAAGCAGCATTTCAGACTGAGATAAAATTGGAAGTCTTGCACATTCAAGTTAAAAATGGTTGTGTCTACTCTTATATAAAAAATAAGGTGGATGCAAAGTTGCATCCAAATATGAGACCACTGAATATCAGTATTTCAGAGAGCTTGTAATAATAATGTACACAATAATAATCTAGCCACACTAACCCTTTTTCAAGAGGCATGTCATCAGGACCATCCCAATGAATCTTATTTTGTGCAACCAATCTTCCGATTGGTATATTCCAGCCACCAGGCCTTAGATAACAACTGTGGCATGAAGTCTTTCCTTTGAGATCATTGATGGTAAAGTCAGTGTCCTTCTTGACCACAGCAACAGCATAACAGCATCCTTGAGAATAAGTGGAGAAGAAGGTGAAGAGAATCAAAAACACATCTGTCAAAAACCACTGACTGATAAATTAAAAGATATTTAGATACAATTTAATAATGTCCCAAGAGATTCATTTTCCAATATATTATTAAGAGAAAAAATAAAGAAACTTTTGCTAATTTAGTTGTTATAGCACAAAATATAAAAATGTGAAATAATTTATTTTTATATTAAAAAGTGTCATTAATCTGAGTACTAAACCTGAATAATAAATTAAGAAATCAAATAATATATTCACAAATAAAGGGATTTATCTGAAATACACTACATATTATATGCAATAATTTAAATGTAATTGTAATATTAGCAATAAAATATCTATTTACATTGAACAACACCAGTCATTTGGTCCACTGGTTATCATGGATAATGAAGATGTTTGAAGTGTGCATCTAAAATAAAATATTTACTTTTTTTAGATTTCTCTGTGATGGCAGGACGGAGGTCATATGGAAATAGTCCAGCTTGGTAAATAAGTTCTCCATCTACAGTTATAGCATCTGTATCACCAGTCTGTGAATCATAGACAATTTAATAAAAATGTTAAACAAGACACTTAAGTATATGTGAAGTAAAATAATAAGCCTATTTTATTACCTTGATGCTTGTCATGCATTCAGTTAGAGAAGTCTTGAGATGACACTCAAGGTCTGGTGCTTTGGTGGCAAGGTACTGGCATTTAATCAGCTCAATCGGTGACTTTACACACCATTTGACTTTTTGAGCACTGGCTGAGGGCAGTGCCACGACTGCAAAGACACAGTAATAGTTAATAGCCCACTTGAGCACAATGATTAAACAAGACCTGAAAAAGAAAATGTCAAAAATATCAAACGCGACAATTACCAAGGCACCCCAGCAACGGGATGAGCAGGATGTTCATACTAGGCCTTCACCTGGGATTTTTGGCAGGTGGAGACAGGAGAGACGAGGGTCTTTATAGGAGCTCTGGAAGCACTAGTGGGCTGGGTCAGACAAACACAAGACTACATCATCATCATCATCATCATCATCGATTGCTCGTGATTTCTCAATATCTGCTTGTGCAGGCTTTGTGCCAGTTCACATTTTGCACAAGGAGCCATTTTCTATCATGGAAATTCCCTGGAGAAGTCAATTTAAAATTCAAACATTTATTAAGGATAAACATTACCTATTTTTTATATAAATTATTAACAGAACAGTACAATTATACTGAACATGCCCCAAGAAATTTATGTAACACATTAGATTAGGGAACACCATTCACTATGTACTAGTTGCTTATTAGCGTGCATATTACTAGCATATTGGCTGTTTACTAGTATGTATTAAGCACATATAAATGCCTTGTTCTGCACAACCATATTCTAGATCTTAACACAGCCCTAAACATACCTAAACATAGCTACATACCTTAAACATCCCCAAACATAACTACTACAACAACGTCCTTCAAATTTCCTGCAAATTAGGAATTAATAGCGAATGTGTTTGCTCGTCTAAGTGTTACCAAAAATTAAATTTAAAACAAGTGACAGCTTGTCCTTAACATGACATTTATGGAAAATACTCTTCAACCACAGTTTTATCCTTTAGTTAAACTCTAAATTTATTATACAGTAGGCACTGAATTTTAGTGTAATTTTATTGTGTCTGTGTGTTTTTAAAATGATGATATTGAAATTGTAGCGCAACTGGAATTTTACCTCAAAAATTTTAACTCAAAAACTAGTTACAGAAAAGTCCCTGTGGCAATTAAATTACTTGCTCCTTAACATGATTGACTCATTTTGTGGTTGATGGCTGCATTCATAAAGACATTGGCTCAGAGTGAACAGTGTTGTCTCTGTCCGGAGACTGTTGTGTTTTTGCGCTTGGCAATCAGCGACTGGTCCATATTTGATTTGAGTACATTGTATTACTCAATGCGTGAGTGTAAAGTACAAACTCATGCAGGTTGAAGCAAAGTATCCAAAAACAGGTAATCAGTAAAAGCATTTTTGACTGATTACATGCATTGTTTTGCATGCCATTTGCACTGTTCACATCAACGCCTTTGAATGTCAGTCTTCCATCTAGAAAAACATTTGATAAAATATTGGGGAAACTTTTTTTTTTTAGATATAGACCCATAACTGAACCCTGATTGTAATTTGTAGTGATTGTTCACCTGAAGGTTTTTAACAGCTAGTGTCAATAAACCTAGATTTTAATTTAAAGAGACACGAGTCTGTGCATGACCTGACTGTCACAATCTCCAGCTGAAGTGCCCATGAACTCCTCTAGAGGGCACTCCATCCCTGACCTTTCCCACTGTAGCCTGGACTCCATTTCCCATAACACCCTCTGCCCTGGAACTCATGCACACCTTGTTTCCTGTCAGGAGGACTATTTAAGCTGCACTCTAACACACACATTGCAAAGTCTTGTTTAGCAGTTTGCAGACATTACTGAGTGTTTTCCCATGTTTACCTTGCCTTGTTTTTGCCTTGTCTGTGTTTTGAACCCTGGACTGTTTTCTTGTTTTATGATTGTTTGCGGCCTGCCAAACTGTAAATCTAAGTATTTTAATTCTGAAAAACAGCTGGTAAACATAGCAAACATCTGAAAAATAAACAGTAGCCCCATACATCTAATAATCTGATGATTTGCAGATACTGTGGTGGTTCTGCTTATTTCTGATATCTTAATAAATAATTGTTTAACTGTTGAAAGTTTAATAAACAATAGTTGTTTAAGATGTGCACGCACAGTCTTTCAATATGTAATGTGCTATTCATTTGAACGTGACACAAAGGTAAAAAAAAAAATGGACTACTACAATTGATAAAGATGACCTATGTCACACTTTGCGAGGATTGTTGCTGTTTTCCACAATGCTCTGTTTATACTGTCAAGTGCTTAATTATTCATAAATGTCCAGCATTAATGTTATGTGTGTGCCATTTATGTTAATATGTGACATTATATGTAATGCAGTCTTCTGTGTGTAATGTGTGTGCGCGGTTGTTGTCTGAAAGGTCACACTAGTTTTATGTTGCAGCCAGACCTGTAAGAGAAATGCAGTTTCATTCCTTTATGAATGACAATAATGCTTGCACAGCTCCACCAGAAGAGGGTGCAGACATTCAACCAAGTTGCCGCTCAATGCAGGCTACAATTATGAAACACTCACAGACATGGTTTGGAGAAGAAAAATAAAACATTTTATTTCAACCCCTGTTGTAATAAAACAGAAACCTGATCACATCCATCACTGTTCCTGAGGACAGTTTGATTATCATAGCATATGAATTTGTACTGATGCTGCTATATAACATGAACATCATGTTTCTCTCATGCTGATAATGTATCAGGAGAAAAAGAGTGATTCAGAAATGTAGATTCTTAGTTGGGGAAACATGTTAAGACTGTATATCAAATGGCCTGAATTTGGTGTGTATTTATGTTAGGAACTTGATTTTATTCCCAGATTTTCAAATCGCATGCTTTTACCAGATCTGTGAAGAAAAACATTAGAATAAATCACTACATTATAAGTGGACACAATTTTGTAAGTTGAAAGCAACAACACATGGCTATAAAAAATGTATAACAAAATCAGTTTGTTTTGACCTAGAATTTACCAGATAGTGTAGGAAATCATATAATCACTGTTTACCTGGTTTACTCTGGCCAGTCTCGTAGGTCCTTTCAATCATGTCAATGTATCCTTGAGTCATGAAATCCACCAGAGGTTTAGTATTTTCTTGAAGGCATTTAGTGGAATCAGTGAAAAGGAGGTTTCTTTCACCCTCTGACTTGAACAGCTGAACTTCTGAATTGGCCTAAAACATAGGGAAGAGGATTCAAAACAAAGACAAATTACTTTTGCAGACAAAATGTAGAAATATATTGAGGTTAAAAATCTGGTCTGGTAACACAAAGTAATGAAAGAGTGAACTGAACCAGAGAGTAACAGCTGAGATATTACCAACCTGCACTATCAACATTGCAATAGATCAAATGCAGAATGTGTGACAGACAAAAATTGAAAATTACAGGAAAATCTCCACAGAACTGCAATAAACTCACTTGAGCCTGCTTCAGAACGTTCACCACATCAGCGCGTGCATCTTCCCGGGTGATCACAGCGTGAGCTGGCACCCTGGCAAGGTTACATGTACCAAATTCAGTGTGTTTTACTGTTTTGTCTGCTAATTGTGGACAGATCAGTTCAAAATCGTCTGACTTCAGATCCTTAGCCCAGTCTGGTCCTTTACCTAAGCAGATACAGATATAGAGAAGGAACCATATCAGAAAAATGTGACACTACGAAAAAATGTGAAGCTTTAACTATCAACACAAACCACACTAACCATCTGTGTAATCCCCAACAATAGTGTGCTTGATAAAAGCAACTTCACCAGTTTTTTCTGCAAGACACCTACAAGAGGAGTGAGATCATATTCTGTTTTACATTATGGGATGGAGTCAGCATACAAATCTAAAAAGCAGATTTCCCTTTCTGTTACACTGTGTGGGATACGGTCCAGTACCTGAAAGCCCCATCATAGCCATAATAAATTTCCCCAGAAGAGGCTTTGCACTTGTTCTCATCTCCCACCGCCTTCCCACCTCCTTTACACAGTTCACACATATTTGACTGAGGATCAGCACCAGGAGCGCAGCCTTTGCTGAAGAAATTGTCTGAGAAATGAAGAGAAAATGTGCAATTTTATTTGATTACAACAACTCTGTGTTATTGTCCATGGAAAAAATGTATGAACTAACTGTGAGTGCATACATAGTAATACTCACATAAAGTACAGCCAGGTGTTTTGCCGCATATGACTGAATCTGGGACTTTCCAGCCGGCATTGCGGTTCAGGCCAGTGTGGCAGGACTTCTTCCCTCGCAGACTATTCCAGGTTACACCTGATCCCTTGCGCACCACAGCCACAACAAAGTAACTTGAGGCCTCTGTGCACATCACAGAAAGTTTAAAGGTTCGTTTCCACAAAGAACAATTACTATAAAGATAATGGTATTAGTGTCCACACCAATGAACAATGTTCTGTTTATTATAAGCGTGTGCTGCAGTTTTGTTGTCTACCACTTTATATGGACAAGCTCTTTAAAGAAGGGTGGATTCTGATTGGCTGTCATTGTTTTTATGATTCATCAGCTGGAAAATATAATTTTGAAGTACTTAATACTTACCTCCTTTTCTTTCATCACAGTTTTCTGCAAGGAAAGAGTGAGTAGAACATTAGGTTCTGTCAACCATGTAAATTCTGAGAAGCAGGTGGCTTATGAACTGATTTATTAAATATGACATTGTGTTCATTCTTACGTTGATTATACTGCTCGGCCATAACTGGAACTAGGCCGCACTTTCCAGCAATATATACCTGGCCACCATCGACTGCAATGGCATCTGCTTCTCTGCGCTTTTAAAGTCAAGGAGAAAATCAAAACAGAATATTAATATACAGGTGGACAGTCCATAAAGATGATTGAAATCAACCTCAGAACTCATCCATGTGACCCACAATACCTTGATTTTTTTGAAGCAATCTTCCACAGATGATCCCCTCTTGCACGCCATACGAGGAATCTTACTGTTTATTTCGTCACACTTCTGTTGCTCTAGGTGGCTAATGGTACACCATTCAATTGGGCGGTCTTGAGGTGGGGCTGATGGGTTCCCAGCTGATAAGAAGTTATACATACAATCAAGTTAATGTCAAGAACAGTACATAATACATTCTGGAATCTGCAAACACATAATGCTAGAGTATTTCTCAGTTTTAGTGGATGTACAGTATGTAGTCAGTACCATAAAGTAATGTAAAGCAATGGATGAATGCTAAATAATTAAAATAAATGTTGTTTAATGCATGATTATTTGTGGCTCAATTGTTCAAAACTTTTCAGCATTCTTTTTAAGCATTCTTAACATAATTGTGTGTCACCTTTAAGGGCACGCATGGCCTCATAATAATTTTCTCCCAGGTAGAGGAAGGAGTCCATGCTCTTAGGGAGCTCCACCAGTTCAGATGCGTCTGAGGACACGTCTTTACCCCCAGGAATAGCAGGAGATAAAATATATGAATCCTGTTGAGCACAACAGTTGAATATTCAAAGCTGGCTTTCAATGTCTGCTGAATCTACTGTATTATATGGTTAAATATCTAGATTTAGATCAGTATTACTCCCTTTCTGAAAACAATGACAGGGTCTTTTTTTGGTAATAATGTAGTCAGGAGAGATTAAAGTTTCTGAATATTACAACATCACTGCATACCGGAATCTGTTTAAGGACTTTATAAATGTGCTGTGAATCTGCATCCTTGTGGGCGATAACAGCACGGGGAGGCTCTTTGGCGAGGTAGCAGTCCTTGTAATGCTCAACACTTTTCCTGGTGCCATCCATGCACAACAGCTGGTAGTTCTGACTCTCACTCGCTTAAGAATTCAGATTGGACAAGAAGCTTGTAAATCAACAGCCATAGAATCACAACCTACAGTCACAACTCTAATATCTTTGACAGTTTTAAGTTTTAAGTTAATAATACTTTACATTTTGGCAAAAAATATTACTCACATGGGATTGCATCCTGACAAACAAAGGCAACTTGTCCATAACCATCTTTCAAGCACCTGGTGAAAATGCATGAGTTATATTGTTGTTCATTTTTAGGGAACACAATGGAATATGAGTGTGTTAGTGTGAATCGTACTGTAAGGCTCCTTCATCACCGTGGTGTTTTTCTTTTTGTGAGCAGCTGCAGTCACCCTGACAAGCTTGGCACAGGTTTGGGTACAGGGTTTTGGATATTCCAGGAACGCAACTGCTTGAAAAGAACTGTGACACAGCTGGAAAACACAAAAGAGCACAGCTAAAAAACTGATATTGTATTGTGAAACCTGTTATTGTATCAAGCTTATCACAGCTACTTATCAAAAAAATAATCCTTATCTTATCTTTGTATAACTAGCCCTTCTAATGTTTGTTGCCTCTTTATGATGAATCGCTTGTATTTTAAATGAAAGTGTCTGCTAAATCAATAAATGTAAATGTAAAAGTTTGTGTACAAAACAATCAAAAGTAGTGCCATATCCACCAGATTTTTCAGTGCAGATGTAAGCTATTTTTACTGTAAATGTGCAAGTCACCTGATTAATTGCTATAGATGCACAATAATAATCTAACCCTTCTCAAGAGGCATGTCATCAGGACCATCCCAGGCAATCTTATTTTGTGCAACCAATCTTCCCATGGGTATATTCCAGCCTTCAGGGCTTTGATAACAACTGTGGCATGAAGTCTTTCCTTTGAGATCATTGATGGTAAAGTCAACGCCTTTCTTGACCACAGCAACAGCATAACAGCTTTCTTGTAAAGAAGTGGAGAAGAAAGAAGGTGAAGAGAAAAAGATATTTAGATACAATTTAATAATGTGCCAAATGATTATGCATCTTCCAGTATATTACTAAGAGAAAAAATATAATGATATCACTTGTTATAGCACAAAATTGAAAATCATAAAAGGGGCCATCTTGTTTCACTACTGGGCTAAGAAGCCACTTCTGTGTAAACTTACCCCATTTGGAGAATATGTCAAATATAAAGTGACATTATCATTTATTTATTTTTATATTTCATAAAAATCTGATATTATTCTGAAACACTAAATCAAATCTGGTCTATTTTGACAATTTAGTTGAATAACTGAATAATCAAATAGTAGAATCACAGTTCAAGAGATAATTTGGTCACACTTTATTTTAAGGTACAATTCTTGCAATTACCAACCATTAATTATGACTTTTGAGTCGAGTTCATTGCTCATTATTAATTAGTTAGGTAGTTGTTAGGTTTAGGTATTGGTTAAGATTATGGATGTAGAATATGGTCATGCAAAATATGTGCTTTTTAAGTACTAATAAACAACCAATATGTTAATAATAGGCATGCTAATGAGCAACTAGTTAATAGTGAGATTTGGTCCCTATACTAAAGTGATACCAATAATTTACATTTAATTGTCATATTAGCAGTAAAATATCTGTTTACATTGAATGATACCAGTCATTTGGTCTATAGCACTGGTTTTCAAACCAGTCCTGCGAACACCCCCAACGTTTTCTGTGTCTCCCTCATCTGTCACATCCCATTCAACTCATCAGCTCGTTAGTAGAGACAGCAAGACCTGAAATGGGTGTGTCAGATGTGAGAGACCTACAAAATGTGCAGTGTTGGGGGTGCTCTCAGGACCGGTTTGAAAACCACTGGTGTGTAAGTTATGATGAATAATGAAGATGTTTGACGCGTATATCTTATTAATTGAATTATTAAATATAATCTTGTCATCAACATCACAATAAAATAATACAGTATTTACTTGTTTTGGATTTCTCTGCGATAATAGGACGGAGGTCATATGGAAGTAGTCCAGCTTGGTAAATATGTTCTCCATCTACAGCCATACCATCTAGATCACCATCCTGTGAATCAATTTAATAAAAACATTATTTAGACTAAACAAAATAGTGTGTGTAAGATAAAATAATAAGCCTATTTTATTACCTTGATTCTTGTCAAGCATTCAGTTAGAGAAGATTTCTGATGACACTCAAGCTCTGGTGCTTTGGTGGCAAGGTGCTGACATTTAGCCAGACAGGGGGGAATCACACACGCTTTGATTTTTTTATCGCTGGCTGAGGGCAGTGCCACAACTGCAAAGAAAACGACACAGTAATAGTTAACAGTCTACTTTAGCACAGTGGTTAAATAAGAACTGAAGAAGAAAATGTCAGAAATATCAAACATGGCAATTACCAAGGCACCCCAGCAATGAGATGAGCAGGATGTTCATATTAGGCCTTCACCTGGGATTTCTGGCAGGTGGAGACAACAGAGACGAGGCTTTTTATAGGAGCTCTGGATGCACTAGTGGGCTGGGTCAGACAAACACAAGACTACATCATCATCATCATCATCGTTTGCTTAAGATTTCTCAATATCTGCTTGTGCAGGCTATGCGCCAGTTCACATTTTGCACAAGGAGCCATTTTCTATCATGGAAATTCCCTGGTGAAGTCAATGTTATATTCAAACATTAATTAATGATAAACTTTAGCTGTCTTTTTATATAAATTAATAGTAGAACAGTACAATTATACTGTACATGCACCTAGAAAATTAAGTAACACATTAGATTAGGGAACACCATTTACTATATTAACTAGTTACATATAAAGCACAAATTAATGCATTATTCTGCATGACCATTTCCTGGATGCCTTAACCCTACACCAATCCTAAACATAACTACTTACTTACTATCAATAAGCTGCAAATTAGTTTATTGAGGAAAATTACCTTAAAAACAAGTGACAGCTTTCCCCAACCTGACATTTATGAAAAATACCCTTTAACCACAGTTTAACATTTTAGTTAAAATCTACATTCATTACACATTAGACACTTGCCTAAATGTTAGTTTAATTTTATTGTTTTTGAATATGATGATATTAAAATGATATTTAAGTTAATGCAACTGGAATTTTCACTCCAAAAATGGAATTTTCACCCTGTGGCAATTAGTGCTGATCTCTGCTGCTGTGTGCATCAGAATTAAAGTGTATGTTGATTTATTGCAAGCCAAACACATTAAGCATTTAAATTCCTTACATGCTCCTTAACATGATTGACTCATTTTGTGGTAGATGGCTGCATTCGTAAAGACATTTGCTCAGAGTAAACAGTGTTGTCTCTGTTCAGAGACCACTGGCAATCAGTGGACTGGTCCATATTTGACTTGAGAACATTGTAAATATTACTCAATGGGAGAGTGTAAAGTACAAACTGATGGAGGTTCAGCAAAGTAACGAAAAAGCCTTTTTTGGACTATGTCAGAAGTGTGATGACGTCCAGATTAAACATTGCAGGTACCTGTATCTGCTACTGAATCACAAAAACCACACCAGTGTTTGACTGGCGTTGCAAAACTTTGGGATGTCCATGAGCAGGGATGTCCATTTTTGACTAATAAATTATTTTGCATGAAATTTGCACTATCCATATAAATTTTTAGTGTCAGTCTTCCATCTAGAAAAACATTTGAAAAACATTTTATAGATATAGACCCATAACTAAGCCCTGATACCAATTTGCATTGGGTTAATGACAAGTGAAATTGTCCATAATAAAGAAGATAATAAATAAAGATCTTTTAAAATCCAGTTTAAAACACATGTGCCAAGTTATTTCAAAATCACTCTTTAATGGTTTCATATAGTTTTTGTGTTTTAATACAACTTCAATTTAAATGTAATGGCTATGAACATGTCATGTGGAGAATTTTAAGTTTTTATATTGATGATTTTATATTGAACTAATTTCTAACAGATTTGTGAACAAATTAATTAAAAAAAATTAAATAATTACACAGCATAAGAATTCCTACCCTTTTACGAGATACTTGAAATGTAACTCAAAAGCATTCAAATGACTTGTAGCTGTTAATACACTTCGCATGGAGTTAATTTGTGACACATTCAATTGAATGTGTCTCTTTTGGAAAGGCTTTCTCAAAAAAAGGTCTAACGCCTGAAATGGATATTATAGCAAAAAAACAAGCCCTGCCATCAAAGGAACTGCCTGTAGAACTCAGAAACAGGATTGTGTCATGACACAGATCTGGGGAAGGGCTCCGAAAAAAAATCTGCTGCATTGAAGGTTCACAGAAGCATGTAGCCTTCATTATCTATAATGGAAGAGGTTTGGGACAACCAGGACATTTCCTAGAGTTGGCCTTGACGGATCATACAAATTGCATATTATTTTTATTTAGTACTGACCTGAATAAGATATTTCACATAAAAGATGTTTAGAATAGTTGAATTTATAAAAAAATGAATCTTTTTAAAAGATTATATATACTTGATTGATACTGTGTTGTTTCTTGAATGATCCATAGCTGTTTTTTTGGTTTGTTTGTTTGTTTGTTTGTTTGTTTTTTGATTTAGTGACAGTTGTTCATGAGTCCCTTGTTTGTCCCAAACAGTTAACTGTCTGCTGTTCTTCAGAAAACTCCTGGTTCCACAAATTCTTTGGTTTTCAGCATTCAGCATGACTGTATGATTTTGAGATCCATCATGTGCAACTATTACAGCAGGTTCAAACCCTCACTGATGCTTCAGAAGGAAAAACGATGCATTAAAGCCAGGGGTGTAAACTTTTGAACAGAATGAAGACATTTTTCTTATTTTGATTTAGTACTGCCCTTCAGAAGCCACAGAAGACACTTACATGTTTCCCAGAAGACAAAATAAGTTAAATTTACCCTGATCTTCAAATTAAAAAAGTTTTCACCCCCTTAATGCATCATTTTTCCTTCTGGAGCATCAGTGAGCGTCTGAACCTTCTGTAATAGTTGCATATGAATCCCTCAGTTGTCCTCAGTGTGAAAAGATGGAACTTAAAATCATATAGTCATTGTTTTAAAAGGTTCAAATACACAAAAATGCTGAAAAACCAAAGAATTTGTGGGACCTTAAGGATTTTTCTGAAGAACAGTGGGCAGTTTAACTGGGCAGTGTAACTTCAGGACAAACGAGGAACTCATGAACAACTATCACTAAAAAAAAAAAGAATAAAACAGCTCTGGATCGGTCACAGTATGTAGATGCAGGTTGCACGCAGGAGGCACAAGATAAGCGAAAACATTCTTTAATGACGAAAACTCAGGGGAATATCCAACATAGGAGCATAAGCAAACACACATACAAAGCAAGTAGACCCGACCAACACAGGAAAAACTACGGGGGCAAAACAGGTCCAAAACTCTGGCGAAGCGGGGAGTTCAAGGAGCCATGGTGAAGCAGACAGTTCAGGGAGCCATGGCAGATCAGGGAGCTCGGGGGACCATGTTGGGGCAGACAGTCCAGAGAGCCATGTTTCATTTGAAGGCGGCCAGTGGACTTGACTTTAATGCGGCTGACAGACTTGACTTTGAAGAACCCAGCAAGCTTGACTTGGAACCGGCAAGCAGGCTTGACTTTAAAGAGGTTGGCAAACTTTGCTTGGTAGCGGACGGCATTTCTGGGCTGAGGACGTGGGTGGAGCATTGGAGGCCTGGGGGGTATTTGGGGTTGGGTAGGTGGTCCGAGCCGTTGGTGTGGTTCCTGGCATAGGGTGAGCTGGCGAGATGTGGCGTGCCTCAGAGGGGACTAGACGACGAGACTGAGAATCTTTATTTCTTCTACTTCAAAATTGGAACCGTTTAAATAAAGGACGAGATTAATCAGCTAGATCAGGGGAAAAATCACACACGGGAAGATCACAGCAGATCGTCTCGTCGTCTAGCCCCAGCTGGAAGCACGCGCCAAGAGCGGCATCGTGCCAGCACAGTTGGTTGGTAAGCTCGAGGAAATCCTCTACATATGGCTCCAACCTCCGACCGGCTTGCCGCAAACCCCACAGCTTGTCTTCAGCCATCATCTGTTTTTGGTTGGGTCTTCTTTGTATGTGTGTTGCTTATGCTTTTATGAGCATAAGCAAACACACATACAAAGCAAGCAGACCCGACCAAGGAAGACGGAACAAACAGGAACATAAATACAAGGGATAATTAGATAAAACAGGTGCGAAGAATCATAATTAAACTAAACAAGGAAAGGAACATAACCAAATAAGGAAACACAGGAACAACTACAGGGACAAGACAGGTCCAAAACTCAGACATGATCATTCAGGTAACACAGTATTAAGAATCAAGTGTATGTACATTTTTGAACGGGGTCATTTTTATACATTCAACTATTATTTTCTCTTGCTGACTACTTTTATGTCAGTACTAAAATTTGTATGATCCCACTTATTTTGGTAAAATAATTAACATTTTGCACATTCTGCAAGGTGTATGAAATGCTTGAAATGCTTAAAATAGTATTATTAAGAACCTGACTCTTTTAATGGCTTTTTCTTTCATTACTATATTAGGACCATTGTATTCAAACTATAACTCACTTAAAGTGTCAATCCATTTTCAGCAATCTTTTGACTTTTACAAGCTCTCATGAACTCTGACCTCAGACACTCCACTATCTGGGTGAGATAACAGACAGGCTTCAAGCAGACGCTTCATGATACATTGTCCAGTGATACTGGACCACTGCGTGAAGATATCATTTGTCATATTCACAATAATATATTCTTAAATGGCAGATCATGAAAAATATGACAACATGTCCTTTGCTTCTCAAAACATGTAAAATTTTGAAAATTGGCGATGTAGAAATTAAACCTCTGACATTGATTTTGAACTTTGTGCAGAAAAACATGCTAATTCTTCAACAGCTAAAATAGTGGAGTACTAAATTATTGAAACATTTTTGTTCATGCAGGTCGCAGCTTGTTAACTGGTTTCTGAGAATAAACAGAGGTGACTGAAGTCCAGCTCCCTTACGTAACCACTTCAATACCTTACTGGAGCCCTTTCCAGGATCTGAGCATGGCATTATATTATAGTGCCACTACTTAGACATACAGAGCTGTGCTGTGCTGACCGATTAATAAGTGTGAGAATGTCAAATTTCCCTGTTTTGTTTATACATTCCTGAGTATGAGCACAGCTGACATGTGTCCTATGTCCAAATCCTGTGGTTGACTGACCTGATTATTTGATCAGCTGCGGCTTTAATCTTAGCCTTGGTTGCAAAAGTTTAAAGGTAAGCATTGAAGAGTACTGTGTTAAAGAGGAAAACAAACAATTCAAAGTTTTAGCAAAACTGTAGACAGACATTTTACAGGTTGTCCAATGCAGATAAATAAAAAAAAAAAAAAACATTTATAAATAGGTGGTTGGTTCATTTGAAATGTCATAGAGATTCTTGTTCACCTGCCAACTGAACATTAATCTGTGGGTTAGCACAAATCTGTTGCCTAATTTAGATCTTATTCATATTTTATTTGGCATTGGAACATTTTCTGTTTATTCAATGTAAGTAGTAAAGGTGAACTGGTTTGTTTGGTTATAGGGTTTGGTTGGGTCAGGGTTCATTTCCGGGTCATAACTCCACACCCATTATAAAGAAAATAAAAAGCCCAAAACCTGTCATAGTTTTTGATTTTGTAAATGTGTGTAGCGATTTAACTCAAAAGGGAAATGTATATAAATAATTACAATTAATTATGATTAATTACAATAATTTATATCAGCTGTCAGTAGTAACTGTAGCAGAATTCAATTTCCATCAACTAATCTGTTCGTCCAGCAAACATTCAGTATAATTTTTATATCAACTCTAAGAAATGATATTTTCCTGGCCACAGAAAATAACTTTCTTAAAGTACTATTGCATTAGAGCATGTAGCTCAAATCGGAATCGTAAAGGGACATTAATTTGCAAGGCAGAATCAGAATCAAAACTCATGTAATTTGCGCACAAGAGTTTATTAACGAAGGACTAACACATAACTAAACAAACAAACAAACATGAAATCATTCATACATGGGGGAAGGGTCAGTGAGAAGCAGTTAGAGAGACCAGAGAATGTAGTTATGAAAAGAGTCAGTTAACCACCTGAGTGTTGTCACATGGTTGATGTTAACAACCATCAGTGCTGTCTACAGCTTGTACTAAACCTCTGTTTTGTTTAGTTAAATGTACGATACTTGCATTGCCTTGGTCGATGAACAAGTGTCCGAAGGTCTCGGGTGAAAGTCTCGATGGTTTGGAGCACTGGTGGTTTTGGAATCGCGATCGCGTTCTTCCGGGTCCGAAGAGTGATGAACTCGAAAGATGTTCTGACTCGATGGTGACTGGGTGTTTCTTCCCATGTGAAAATTGAAGAAGAACCAAGAGCTGAGAGGGACCCAGCTGAAGTCCTGTGGTCTTCAGGGAATGGAAAGACAAGGCCGCAAGGCCTGGCGCAGCTTAGAGTCCTGACAAGTTCTAGCTCATCCTCCGCATCCTCTTAGGTTCTAAAAGAACTCATGTGAGACAAGTGAAGAAAGCTAAAAAAAAAAACACGGAAGAGAGAAATGTCTGTTCGAGGACATTTCATAAGGAGGAATTCCGGGGTTGAGCGAAAGCGTCTGGCTCTTTGTGGTCAAGAGCCACAGCTCTAGATGTTGGGACCTGTCGGGCCCGCTGGGCACGCCCTCTGCCGGCTCAGGCTCCCCGTGGGCTCCTCCACGCAGCAATCGGAAGAAGAGAGCGAAAAGAGCGAAGAGAGGGGGCGATCAATCGTTTGATGCCTTTAAGCTCTCTGGAGGCTGCGCCTCCAGGAGGTCCATGAACCAATAGTAACTTTCACCTTTGGAGGGAAAGTTTGCGACTCTTTGTCTGGGAGCATGGTATTTTGCATATGTAATTTGATTGGGTGTTGATGCAAAACTACTAAGGTTTCTTAAAGCACTAATATGTTACATAGGTATCAACATCTAGTTTACACCATCTTTTAGATCATCAAAATACGAATTCAAAGAGACCAAACATGGCATAGGTGGGTTATACGACTAGTCATCTATCATAACGCATGCATAAAACAATAGAAAGACAAATACAAATACAACAGACAAAATTAAAATACAATGCAGTAATACTGTACACAATGACCTGGGCTATGTGTGATAGGAAGGTCAAAGAAAGGTTTGTCTGTGAATGAATAGGAAAGAGTCTATTTCTATAGGCATTGTGTCTTTCCTATGGGCAAATGTGCATTCCTCTGGGCAATAAAACCTCTTATCAGATAGTCGTCCTGGCAACTGAGCCCTTTTGGGGTGTTAGTTGCTTTGGGGGTTGTCTCCAGAGCTCCAGTATATAGCTGGCTTGTTGGGTTTAAAGACTATTTGTAAATGTAACAAATAACTGTATGTCTGATTGGTCCAGATGCTACATGTGAAAACAAACAAACAACAAATAAATAAATAATCCTTCAGTTAAAATGTAAAAATAATAATAATAATAATAATAATAATAATAATAAAACTAATTTAGAGAAAGATTTTTTTATTTTATTTAATAAATTAATATATTTATATATTTTATTTCTTGATATTACATTTGGATTCTGGATTTAAGAAAAGAGTGTGAGTGGGGTTGGCTGGATCACTATACAAACTGTATAAAGATGGAAAAAATTGTTAATAAGAATAGCTATATATTAAGAGCACAAACAATCATAATTATAGTACTAAATTAACATTAATTACATAATCAGTCATGTTTGTCTGCTTAAAATATGTAATTTCCTATATATTCTCCCTGAAATGTTCTTATCTTGATTCCTCTAACACTAAACACATTCAGTAAACACATCTTTAGTCATTATATATAAATATGTGTGTGTGTGTTAATTTTTTTTATTAATAAAATCTAATAATGGCATAATAATATGCTAATAACATGATAATATTCAAAACTTTGAATTTCTTTCACATTCACTCACTAACGAGAAGTTGCTGATCAGATACAATCTGGTTTAGTTAAATTATTTAGTTATGACTGTTTTATAAAATAAAAATTCTGGTAACACTTTACAATAATGCATCATTAGTTATTAGTTAATGTACTAACTAACATGAACGAACAATGAACAATAGATTTATTGCATTGTTGTTCATCTTTGTTAATGTTAATTATGCTAATAAAAAATACAGTTGTTCATTGTTTGTTCATGTTAGTTCACAGTGCATTAAGTAACCTTAACAAAAACAACTTTTGATTTTGATAATGCATTAGTAAATGCTAAAAAATTAACATTAACTAAGATTAATAGATGCTGTAAAAATACTTTTCATTCTTAGTTCATGTTAACTAATGAATATACTAATGAATAATTTTGAATGCATTATGATGGTTAACATGGATTTTTTTTACCTAGTTGTTGGGTTATTATATTCAACAAAGTGAGTGTACCAATTAACCTTGCTCTAATCTTTTTCTCTATTCTCCATTTCTTCAGCCTCATGCGAAAATGACTCTTTCTGCGTGACTTTTTAAAATAAATTTGGTCAGATAATCTTTCAGCTTTCAAAAGTGAATAATGATATCTCGACTTTTTTTATTGGAATACTATTTTTGTAAGTTAATTCATCAGCCTTTGAACCTCATGTGACTCATAAGTTAAGTCACAAGTTCACATTGTCCCTTTTAACTCATTACCCTGACTCATAGTGAATATGACATTAAATAAAAAAAAGTTGCACAAGATCTTTTAACCACTAAAACTTTACTTAAAATGCCTTGATGATCTCTCATTCAACTGACCACCATCAAGATTTAGATAAAGAAATTTCACAATGTGTTCCATAAAATGTGTTTTAACCATCTAGGTTCGGTGTAGGAGAAATGCATAAATACGAAGAAGATAATGGTAAACAGTCTTTGAAACATCTACATAAGGGTAATCCACATCACATCAAGTAGGCAGGATACACACACAGGTAAGGTTGAAACTGCACTGAAACTGGAGTTTAAATAGTGGAGCAAATGAGACTGATTAAAAATACACACCTGAACAAACTGACACTATCAGACACAGGTGGAAAACTAGGTCAGGGAACAGGTGAGAGAAAAAAAAAACACAACTACTAGTCTATGACTGTGACATATTGCACGACTTCGTGCTGCAGGAAATAACAAAGGGTGGGACGGAGGGAGATTTAGGAGGAGGACAAAGGAGATGATGTGGGATGGTCACAGGAGATGGCAAAGGGCTGGTAGGAAGGCTCACAATAAAAGACTTTGAGCAAGAGGAGCCAGGCGGGACCCATGAAGGTGACCCACGGTGGAGCCGACGGAGGGAGGAGACCAAGGAGGCTCTGGCGACCAAGGGGAAAGTGCGCATTGGAGCCAAAGAGACAGAGGACCAAGGTGGAGCCAGAGGAAAGGAGGAGACTGACAGAGCCAGAGGGACGGAGGGACGAGGCGCAGCCGGAGGAGTGAAGTCCCGAAGTGACGGATGGTCGCCGACTGACCAGGGCAGAGCCAGAGGGATGAGGGTGCCCGGTAGAGTTGGTGAACTGATGGGCCACAGTGGAGATGAGGGAGCTAGTAGCCACGGTGGAGCCGCTGAGTCTGAGCCGAGTCCGGGACTCAGAGGCTGGAGGCGGAGACAAGGGATCCTCCTGCCACGATGCCAAAGGAGACTGGCAAACCCATGGCGATCCCAGCGCACAAATGGTGAGATGAGGGTGAGCAGAGGGGCTGTCAGTAAGCAGTGGCAGAGAGGCAGGAGATGGCAAGATTGAGGAAGCAGTGATGATAGGAGGAGGCAGGAGACCGAGGGTGGGTGGTATTTCAAAACCATACCCAAGTTCTAGGATGGTGTGTGCTACCCACACACCAAATAGCCCCTCCCATCCCCAGGAGTGCCAGTAAGAGGGAAATGACATCCATGGTCTTAGAAGTACAGGCAGACAGTTCTAGGCAGATAGACAGTTCACAAATGGCCTCCTTGGCTAAAACAGGACAGCCAGAGAATTCAGGGCAGACAGGCAGTTCAATACATGGAGTTCAGGGCTGACAAACAAAACATAACCGACCACCTTGGTCGTGATGAAACAAACAGACAGTTCATAAATGGCCTCCTTAGCCATAACAGGATGGGAAGAAAGTCCAGATGATGAAGGAAGACATATTATGTCAGTGTCAAAGTCAATTAAGCCCTCAGAGTCCTTGCTTAGCTCAACCTTTAGCGGTGGTGCAGTGGGCGGGGCTTTCCTCCACACCCTCGCACTCCACTGAAACATCCACCATCGCGTACGTTGTTGCCGGCCCTCCCACCTGGTCAGACGTTGTGAGAGGCTCTGGCTCCGAGGCGATCCTCAGCTCTGTCGCTCCTTCTGGCGATGGATTCTGGGAATCCATGAAACAGGAAGGAAAACCTGACAATACATAAAAAACATATCACTGGGGAACACGCAGCTACAATCTTTCATACATTAACATAAGGATAGTTCACATCAGGTAGGCAGGATACACACAGGTAACGTTAGGACCGGAACACATGCACTGAAACAGACTGGAGCTTAAATAGTGGAGCAAATAAGGTTGATTAACAAGACACACCTGAACCAAATGACACAAACAGACACAGACAGGAAACTAGGTCAGGGAACATGTGGGAACACAAACACAACTACAAGTCCATGACTGTGACAGATTACACCTTTCTATTACCTCTCTCACCTTTTCTTAAAGGGGTCATGAACTGATAAATCTAATTTCCCTTGATCTTTTGACATATAACAGGTCAATGTACTATAAAAACATCCTGCAAGTTACAAAACGTAAAACTTTCTTGTTAGTTTAAAAAAAAAAGCTTTTATTGAAACCAAGCTCAGAAAACGACTCATTTTAAAATGTGCCACTTTATGACGTAATAGTGCAGCAAAAGCCCGCTTTTGCAGGAAAAGATCACGTCATGCTTCTACATCACTGCCTCTTTAGTTGTGCCCACTGATACATGCTTGTACTAGGAGAGAGGAAATTCTAGAGAGACGCGAACACAGGGTTACTCCATTAATAGACCCATATAGGAGTCATTTACAAGATTACAAGACAGTATAATTTGTTAAAAATAGCCTTTAAATTGCCTTCCTTGTGATCCTAACCAGTGTTTGAATTGTGTCACAGTTCTTGGGGGGTCCCCCTAACCAGACCCCGAAAAAAAAAAAAAAAACCTTATACAAGTATGATTCATATTTTTGTCCTTGTTATCATTGAGAAACCCCAGTTCTAAGATAAAAGCTTACTTTACGATGATCAGTGAATTAGGTGTACCAAACAATCACTAAGCAAAGAAAAATTAAATTTCTAGCCGAGGAAATTAATATTTTCAAACAAGTTTAAAGTGATTCTTACCTTTTGGGGGCATTTTTTAACCTTCATCTTTTATTATCTTTTGTGTTAAATTCTTATATTTAATCAATAAAGTCACTTAGAATAATAAGACATTTTATCACACAAATAAAATCATTATCAACAAAATTCATCTTTTCAATATAGAGGAAACACAAACACTGCATCTGAAAAGGCATTTAGAAGTTAAATGCTGATATTTAAAATTATTTTAAAAAAAAAATGAAAAGGTAATTTAAATGTGGAATTACAACTGCCAGTAGATGGCAGTAAGTCACAGATACGGGAGTCATTGCGGTTGAACCGAATAATTTAAACGGTTGATTCATTCAGGAACGAAACAGTGTCATGTCGTTTAGAGATGCAAAACAGTGCAGTGGCTGTGTTTGGAATGATTTTTGTTGGCGAAATAGAGCAAAAAATAGGCAATATGGTGTCTAAAACATAAGTCTCTTTTAACTTCTAGTTTATTGAACTGTTGTATAAAATCAATATCACATTTGTGATTTTTGCAAAAAAGGCACTCTTTTTTGTGTGATATTGATTAACTGCATGAAATGATATAAATATACATTTTCTGCCCCCATTTTCTGCCCATTTAAGCACTCATAACTCCTCTTATAATCAATGAAGCTGTCCATACACTGTATGATAAATAAATCTCTTACTTACATTGTTCGTACATCTGCACTTTGTTGCTTATGATGAGGGAATTCATGAGTTCAATCTGAACAAAATTCCAGGTTTCAACAATGACTGCTCTGAACGCCTCTGATTGGCCACTGCATTCTAAACTCAACAGAGTCGTGCGTGATTGGTTATAATGCACAACGCTGTAAAACGCGTAAAAATAAAATATGATTTAAGGTGAGCAGGTCTAAATTTAATACTGCAATCGAATCTTTTCATTTCATTTTCATTTTCACTAGTTTTATGTTTGAAGTATTATATTTTTATTGAAAAACCAGGGGACGACCTAAGTATATTTTTTTGGGTGTTATGGGGGGTCCCTTAATGCTTATGGGAGGTCCGGGACACCCCCAGCCCCCCCTCAATTCGAACACTGATCCTAACACTGTATTGGTCGCGAGCATTGTTGCACCATGTCGCGTATCCATTTCTCTTTCAAGTAGGAAGCAGCATGAATGTTTGAGTTAGTATAGGCTTGTTTACTGTCAGGGATTTGTTTTTGATTTGTACAGATTCATTCGTAAGACATATACTGTCTTTTCAAAGAGACTTAAAGTAAAAGATGATGGCCCAAATGGCTCATGTTGTTTTCAGAGTACAACACAGCAGTGTCCATCTGTTATTTTAATAAGCAAAACTGTTAGCCAATCATGGCAGTGGACATGTACTTGCGAATCTTGAATGCGCCTTGACTATAAAAACAGGGCATTCTGCAGAGAGGCTCAAAAACAGGATAGAAAATAGCCTATTACTTCTAAATTATGATGGTTTTTAAAGGGGTCCTATTATGCTCTTTTACAAAGTCTTGATGTTGTTTTGGGGGTGTACTGGAACATGCTTTCATGCTCGGTGGTTCGAAAAACGCATTATTTTTAACATAATTTACATTATTACAATGCATTTCTCTCAGCCTGGCACATATGGCTTGATTAATTCTGGGTTTAATGAAGGCCCGCCTTCCGAAAAACAAAATGTGTTGTGATTGGTTAGCTGCCCCACTGCGTTGCGCTTGGTGAACAGCTTAGGCGGTATTTCTGTACTGCCACGCCCCTTGTCAAAGAAGCATGTTCCGTGTACATCTCTTAGCGCAAGCTAGATTAAAGTAATTCTTACGTTTTAAATATGGATATTTCTCTTACAAAAACGTATCGATTCACTACAGGAGGGCTTTATTAACCCCCCGGAGCTGTGTGAGGCACTTTTTATTAAGGACGGATGTATATTATTGGACTTGTTTTGGACTGATGAAGAGAAACACCCGTCTGTGCCATTCTAAAGCTTGGGAGTGCCAGGATAAATTTTAATATAACTCCAATTGCATTCGTCTGAAAGAAGGAAGTCATACACTCCTAGGATGCATGGAGGGTGAGTAAATTATACGCTACAGTAGTGTTGGATCCTATCCTTAGCCTGCGAAATCACCAATACATGATGTTATTGTGCTGATGTATTGAATTATTTACATACTTATTTTCATTGCCCGAAACCAGCTCCAGCAAAAGGGTAAAAGCAGCCTAACATTATCAAAGAACATCATCACTAATTAGCTTAGCCTATTCTAGAGCAATTTTATGCATTTTAAAAAACACTTGCGTTACAAGTGAGGCTATCTACACTGTATAACGAATAAATCTCTTACCACTCACTGCACACATGCACGCGGCAAGCGGAGTAGATCGGGGCTTCGGCATGTGTTTCGACCCCCTGTACTGCACACGTCTGCACGCTGCATCGCTAAAGTTAGGCTAATCCCCCACCTCTCCCCAAATGTACTATTAATAATGTGTAATAGTACATTATTGCCTCAGGTTTATCATTTATTATTTCATTTATTATATCATTTAGTGTTGGAGGCAGTAACAGTAAAGCATCTGGACCAACAATGCTAGATTGTAGATTCATGTCCAAGTAGACTATTGATTAGTAGGGAATGGTGTTCATTGCAGTTAGCAATTCTATAGATCAAAAAAAAAAAAAAAACGCAACTCACACAGTAGAAAACATCATAGTATACACATTTCTGTGATCTTTGCTTGAAAAACTGTGCTGTCAGCATGTGGGTGGTGGGAGTCCCAGTAGTGTTGGGGCCTCTGGAAAAAAAAACAGACGGACATCAACTGACTAGTCGACTCTTCATTTAATCTGACAAGATAAAACCCAATTTTCTCCTTTGCAGATGCAATACAGAGTGGGAAGAGAGCCATGAAAAAAACCAAACTAAACCAAACCAAAACATACAGTCATGTGAAAAAGTTAGGACACCCTATTGAATTCCATGGTTTTCCATATCAGGACATCATCCAAAAAAAAAAAAAAAAAGGTCCTTTGCTGGTCTTAAAATTTCAAAAATAAAACCTCAGATGAACAACACCACATGACAAATTGCACTGTGTCATTATTTACTGAACAAAAATAAAGCCAAAATGGAAAAGCCATGTGCGACAAAGGTAGGACACCCTTACTGTTTACATTGGAATTAAGAGGGTAAATAACAGTCAAGCACTGCTAATCAAATACCTTTGATTAACTGATCATCAGCAAGTCTGAGCACCTCTATAAAAGCATAAGCTTTGGCAGTTTGCTGGTCTGGAGACTTCAGGTGTGTGTTAACACAATGCCAAGGAGGTAAGACATCAGCAATCATCTTAGAGAAGCAACTCTTTCTGCCATTAATCTGAGAAGAGTAATACGGCCATTTCCAAACAATTTGAAGTTTATTCACAAGTGGAAGACATTTAAAACAGACACCTCTCCTTCCAGGAGTGGATGTCCCAGAAAATTCACCCCAAGATCAGACCATGTAAAGCTCAGAGAAATGGCAGACAACCCAAGAACTACACCTCAGACTCTACAGGCCTCAGTTAACATGTTAAATGATAAAGTTCATGACAATACCATTAGAAAAATATGGGACAAAAATAGCATGTTTGGAAGGCTTGGCAGAAGAAAGCCTCTTCTATCT
Source organism: Cirrhinus mrigala (assembly GCA_036247105.1). NCBI lineage: Eukaryota > Metazoa > Chordata > Actinopteri > Cypriniformes > Cyprinidae > Cirrhinus > Cirrhinus mrigala. The sequence continues at coordinate 13,437,896 of CM070008.1, forward strand.
ATTAAAAAAAAAAAAAAAAAAAAAACATTGCAGCACAGTTTAGGTCTGCAAAGTTGCATCTGAGCAAAACACAAGTCTTCTAGAATAATGTCCTTTGAACAGACAAGACCGAAGTGGAGATGTTTGGCCATAATGCAGAGCGCCAAGTTTGGTGAAAACCTAAAGAGCATATCAGCACAAACACCTCATACCAAAAGACAAGCATGCTGGAGGAGGGCTGATAATTTTGGGCTTGTTTTGTAGCCACAGGACCTGGCCACCTCACAGTCATTGAGTTGGCCATGAACTCCTCTGGATATCAAAGTATTTTAGAGTCAAATGTGAGGGCATCTGTCCGACATCTAAAGTTGGGCCACAGTTGGGTAATGCAACAGGACAATGATCCCAAGCACACCAGCAAATCTACAACAGAATGGCTGAAAAGAAAAAAAGAGAAAAAAAAAAAAAAAATCAAGGTGTTGCAATAGCCCAGTCAAAGTCCAGAGCTCAAATGCTGTGGTGAGAGCTGTGCATAAGCAAATGCCCACAAACCTCAATAAACTGGAGCAACGTTGAAAAGAAGAGTAGTCCAGATTCCTCCAGAATTATGTGAGAGACTGATAAAGTCTCAGAAAATGAATGCTTCAAGTTATTGCTGCTAAAAGTGGATCTACAGGCAGTTGAATTATAGGGTGTCGCAACTTGGTCAGACATGACTTTTCCATCTTGGCTTTATTTGTGTTAAATAAATAATGACACAGTGTGATATGTCATGTGATGATGTTTATCTGAGGATTTATTTTCCAAATTTTAAGACCTGCCAAGGACCAGATAATTTTTTATTATGTCCTGATACAGAAAACCATGTAATTCAATAGGGTGTCCTAACTTTTTCACATGACTGTACCTGACATGATAAAACATACTCTTACAACTCTATATATGAAACAAATATAATAATTTCCAAAGCTGGTACAAGAGCACAGTGGGTAAAAAGATCTGAGTTGGAGCAGGAAAAATTAATACATGGGCTGAAACATGAATTTTGTCACAGAACTCTACTGGCTCGAAATGAAAATTTTGTTTTTATATACTCACCCTTATGTGGTTAAAACTCCTTCCTAAAACTCTCTTTAAATTTAAAATAGACACATGAAAAAAGTTCACTCTGTTCGTTTTTTTAATCTCTACTTTCTGACAAAGGCTGAAACTGTAATAAGTGGTTGTGAACTGGCTGTAGGAACTAAAATCTAAAACATTTTGTTCGTATGACTCTGTGTTTTTGAATGAACGTTTGGTCAAATTTACAAACAATAACTGACTGAGTGAAAGAATCACAGCCCAGATAGCACACGTATGTCTGCAAGACGTCTGTTAAAAGAGCGCTTAATCTGGAAAGCATCTGTTGAGTACAAACATCTGAAAGACGTCTGTAAGATGTCAGTTTTATATGCATTCTAAGTCATAACTATCTTAAAGATATTTTCTAAACATCTATTTGACATCTGATAGGAAACGTCCTATGGACATATCGCAGATGAGCAAACACCAGATGTATATGCAGATGTCAAATAGTCGTCTCTTATGGTGTTCGAAAAGGGTCATAAAACAGCACTTTGCTCCATGCACTCGTTTCACCTTTTTGAACGCCATTGTCTCCATGTGTGCTGTCCAAGTGGGCCACACAAGGCTTGAAAAGTGAAGCCAAAACGTTTTGATTGCCCCTAGGTGGCTGGTCCCAGTATAGGTAATAAACCACACCCTCTCCATGTAATCTAATGGGAGGTGAGGCAAACTAAATAATTAAATTTCCCTTCAAATAATTGTTTTCCAAACATGGTTTTTGTCATTTTATGTAGTTTTTGTCACACTGAAGTAAGTTCAAGTGTGTTTTTTTTTTTTAAATAAGTTTGGTTTTAGTTAGTTATATGATGCTATAAAAATGGCAGTGTGACTTCTTGACAGCTGAGATTGACAGATTTTCTGAGTGAACTGAGGCGCCGACGAACTTTTTCGGGATCTTCAGGAGGAGATTGGGGTTTATTTACCTGATTTTAACACAAGCCTCTGGTATGGCAATAAGCAGACATTAGCATTGGCGCCACCTACTGATTCAATCATGGAACCACTAGAAAGTGTCACTAAAAGAATCAGTGAACGGGTTATTAGTAAATGGATTTTTAGTCACTGTGATAAATGAAAATATCATTACTACAGGTGAAATAAGATTAAGTCTGTTGTTCTGGCATGCACAAACAAAAACACAAACTAAAAACTATTACCCATTAAAATGATTAAAAATGGTTACCTGTAGAGTGTTTTGGAACATATTCTATTAGGATTTAGTGGTTTTAACAAGCCACCAATAGAAGGTGATTAACTGACCTATCGGTAAGCCCCTCCCCTCTAACACAGTTAAACCAGTGGCAGTTGATTATCAGTTGCAGGGGACCAGAACTTGGACATCTTTAGGTTTCAGCACCTAGAGAAACATTGGAAAGTCTGAAGCTTTTATCGATTTGATGGTGTTTATGCTACAAAAATGAAAAAATGATGTGCCTGGGGTATTTGTAACACTGATTCCTGGTATCCTGAGATGACGGGCAATGGAATTTTTTTAATTCAATTTCCTAAACCCAACCAAAACAGAGCAAAATGTCCCTAAGCATTCAACCTCAATCCCAATGAAGACAAAAATGTTCAGTTGGTTGTCATACTCTAAGTTACAATTTTCATCTGCGCAAGTGAAACATTAATGTCATCTTGTGCTTCAGTAAGGTATCTCTAAAACTAGCTAACATTAAAGTGACTCCATGTTAACATATAAACCTAAATAGCTAACTGTTCTCATGTACAGTGTAGGTCAAAAACACATAAACAAAAGTTTACATTTCAGTGCCTCTCCATATTAAACTAGTTAAAATGTAAATTAATTTAATCTTATCAGTATCGACCCAGGATGTTGTCACTGTGATCGTGACAACCATAACATGAGGCTTCTCCCGCTTGCATTGTGATCTCTACATTTTCATTATAAAATCTTTTATATATTCCTGATAGCACACATACTTCACAGAGACGTCTATTTGATGTCTGCATTTACATCTGGAAGACGTAGTTTTAGAGTGTTTGCTCATCTGCAATACGTATATTGGACGTTTCCTATCAGATGTCAAATAGATGTCTATTAGATGTCTTTAAGATGTTTATGATTTAGAATGTATGTGAAACTGACATCTTACAGACATCTGTCAGATGTTTGTACACAGCAGACGCTTTCCAGATCAAGTGACCTTTAACAGACATCTTGCAGACGTACGTGTCCCTGATAGCACACGTACATCACAGAGACGCCTATTTGATGTCTGCATTTACAACTGCAATACGTCTATAGGACATTTCCAATCAGATGTCAAATAGACATTTCTTAGATGTCTCTAAGATTTTTATGATTTAGAATGTATGTAAAACTGACATCTGAAAGACGTCTGTCAGTCATTTGTACACAGCAAATCCCTGATAGCACACATACCTCACCGAGATGTCTATTTGATGTTTACATCCGGAAGACAGTTTTTAGAGTATTTGCTCATCTGTCTATAGGTCATTTCCTATCAGATGTCAAATAGACATCTATTAGATGTCTTTAAGATGTTTATAATTTAGAATGTATGTAAAACGATGGTACCTAAGGGGGGTGGGGCTTACTGATAGGTCAATTACCAGCTGTCATGGAGTCTCCAGCCACACCAGATCCTTCATCCTCACCCACTTCACAGTCACCAGAGTTCTGATTCTCCATATCTCCTGTATATAACCACCTTCACGTCACCACACCAGTGTCTGGTCTTGCTGTTCCAATGTGCTTCAACTTACCTGACCTGAACTACTTACCTCCTGCATGATCCCCTCCTCTTCAGTCATCTGCTCAGCATTCCAGCTACTCCACAAACCTGCCAAAATCAAGGACAGTGTTACTGCTCAGCCAAGTCACAAGCTCAAGTTATTGAACTATTACCTCTTACCTGTGATCATTGCTTTCTCCTCTCAATCCTCTTAATAAAGCTCTGTTTTGTGGATATTTACCTGTGTTGTCTCCTTCTGTGTGCTGACACCAGTACAGACCCACAGGGACCATTAAAGGTTCCCTTAAAACCAATACAATTCCCATTATAACCACTAAAACCATTACACATTCGGTGATGTTTTCTATTGTTTTTTTTTAGCAGGGTAGTAGAAATGAAACTACAGCATTTTTTGGATCAGCATTTCATTGCAACACTATAGATAAGACATTCTAATTTGGTTGACCAACATCATTTGATCTATAATCTGAACCGTGATATCTGTTTTGTTGTTGTGTTTGAGAACTGCTTTACGTCAGACAGTGTATATAAAGAATTTTACAATAGCCTAATTTTATACTAATAAACGACAATCTCAAAGTTTCTGAATGCTGTGACGGGAGTCACAATATCATGCAATTATATATGTTCATTCACTGAGATCCGTAGCTGGAATAAATATGGTTATGACAGAATGCTACAACAGATTCACAAGAGACTGGATCTCAAAACCCAAGCGGTTTCTTTTGTTTCAGAAGCAAGTGTCTCATTGATCTACAGAGGGAACACATCTTGTCCTTGAAACATCCTGTCATCTGGCAGTGTTTGATGTTTCCCTTTTCCCCCTTTGTTTCATCTCAAGATATTTTGTAAAGTGTATTTAACATTTAGCAGCTTTCCTGCTCTAGGCGAAGTCTAACGTCTTGACCTTGTCAATCAAACTTCAATCATGAGAGCAACTTCGCGCTGACGAAATATATTACAACCAAACATAACTACATTGATATTCACTAGAGAAATTTCAAGAATTTTTAAATATCTAAATATTTTATGTTGTTTCCAGGCCCGAATGTCACAACTTTAAAATTCTAAAGTGCAATTTACCCTGTTGACTGTTATGATGGAAGAGCAGATATTAAGGCAAATAGCAAAACAGTAATATTGTGAAATAATACAATTTTAAATTACTTTTTTCTATTTAAATGTAATTTCACTAATGGCAAAGATGATTTTATAGCAGCCATTACTCCAGTCTTTAGTGTCACATGATCCTTCAGAAAGCATTCTAAAATGCTAATACTTGCTGCTCAAGAAACATTTCTTACTATGAATGTTATAAAATAAAGTTGTGCTGCTTTATATTTTTGTGGAAATGTGGATTTTTTTTTCCACAGTAGGGTTCTCTGATGATCAATAATATTCATAAACGCTTTAACAAATACAATTTTTATCATATGCAGCATTATTTAATATCTACATATAGATGTCTATGAGAAAAATGTTACAGTTATTGAGTGTTTGTCTGCCCCCCAGTGGCCACGTTTTTGTGCTCATACTGTTCATAATATCAGAGCACTACTAAGCTAAACTAAGAATCTGTGTCACTTTGAATCACTTAAGATTCTGTTTGCAAAAATAAAAAGTTGCCCTAAATGCATAAAAAGATAACCACATCCTTTCACTGTATCATATGAGATGTTCAAGCTCCCATCTGAAGGATTCTGCTCAAAACCACAAATTCTTGAAAAAAAAAAAAAAAAAAATCATGTCACCAAACAGGAGAAATCGAATAAGTTACTGAAGAAATACTCAAGTGGACGAGCTGTCCCTTTTGTTTCAATGATTATATTTGAGAATCAGTTTTTTGTGGAAATGATGCAGTATATAAAAAAGGAGATAGAAACTTACTATAGCTAAATGTCACTCTACTTCATCCGTCCCTGCACATTGCAGATGAGATATGTGAGGGTTTACCTCTAAATAATAAACATTCACCCCAATTCATCACCTGAGCCCGTGTTCGATAGGATCCCAATCTGCTCAGATGATTTTAACAGGACTGATGTTCAATCCTCAGAAACTTTGCATATACATGATACACAATTTTTCCCTATGAAGGCCATGTGTAAAACCCTTTGGGGATTTAATTTTCATATCAATATGAGGGTAACTCATGTACATGTACTGTCTTGAAGAATTAAGACCCAGACAGGATGGGACGTGCCGAGTTGTTTGTAAATAAATACGCTGATAAATGCAGCTCAGGGGACGGTCCCTATGACCTACCAAATGTTCTGAGTATCCTGGAATTATTATAAAAAAAGAAGACAAAAAAAAAAAAAAAAAAAAAAAAAGACGAGTGGTAACAGGGCACAGTCAATTCAGTCTTTCTAGGGCACGAATGACAGGAGGGGGTGTCATTTATCTACAAGGGGAGGGGCTAATTTCTCTCCTGCACAAACACAGTCTCCTGCGGACACAGTCCTGCTTCCTGCAGTGTGATGTCATAGTCCAAGTGAGCGAGTCTTCGGCGAGGGAAGTTGGTGACAAGTTCGAAGCGTTCATTGGGGAATCCCTTAGACTGAACGTGTCTCACCAGTGCCTACAAAAGAAGATCAAAAGGAAGAAAATGAAGGGTACATCTAGAGATCACTAACTTCAACGGAAAAACATTTAAAACATCAAAATACAGAACCTGCGTCGGAATTTAGACATTTAAAACTGTTTCTCTGTATTAGATGCCTCCTGCTGCAATCTTTTTTCCTTTTTTTCTTTTTTTAACAGAAATAAGGTTTTCATAAATTGGTAGGGGCTGGGCACATGTGACCCTGGACCACAAAACCAGTCTTAAGTAGCACAAGTATATTTGTAGCAATAGCCAACAATACATTGTATGGATCAAAATGATCGATTTTTCTTTTATGCCAAAAATCATTAGGATATTGAGTAAAGATCATGTTCCATGAAAATATTTCATAAATTTCCTACCGTAAATATATCAAAACGTAATTTTTTTTATCAGTAATATGCATTGCTAAGAACTTCATTTGGACAAATTTAAATGTGATTTCATCAATATTTTGGTTTTTTTTGCACCATCAGATTCCAGATTTTCAAATAGTTGGCTCTCAGCCAAACACTGTCCTATCCTATTTATTTATTCAGCTTTCAGATTATGTATAAATCTCAATTTCAAAAAAAAAAAAAAAAATTGACCCTTATTACTGGTTTTGTGGTCCAGGGTCACATATGTTGGTAATATGGTATAGGGCTGCATGACTGAATAAATGAAAATCATGATGTGGCCTAATTTGCTTGGGTTTGGGTCGCTTTAACGTGCATTTGGGAACACAAAATGCACCAACCATCTTCGCATACTTGTTATGCGAAGCGCTGATCAATGGCTTTAATGGCTCCCTGTGATTTTCCCAAATTAATAAATATTTTAATATTTAAAATAAATATTAGTATTGCAATTTTACAGCTGTAATCACAATTATTATATCATTTATTTTAAATACTTATTTTTAAAGTGTCAGTAAAATATAACAATTGTGATATTTCTTATTTTGTTATTTTTTTTAAGTGAATTTGTAAAATGAATTTTAAAAGCAAAATTGCAATTTTTTTGCAAAAAAACAATTACATTTTTCCTAAAATAATTTTTTTGACATCCAAAGTTGTGAACTTAACATATGTGCAAAAACTGGAATACTGCATAAAACATTTGCGAATAAGCGCCGTTTCCATCCAACAAGTCAAAGAGAAGAAAATTGTCGCTTCCTGATAAACTGACATTATATATTATTAAGAAAATAAATATGGAGGAATTCATCAGGCAAATGTGTTTCCATCTCCCATTATTTGCATGAACCCTTTTTCGCACAAGTCAAAAACCACCTCAAGCGAGCATTAAAACTTTTATTCAAAATGTGGCGTTTCCATCACTCGTTTAGTGCTCAATTTTTGTATAGCTGTTCACATTTTTGTTTTAAATGTGGCCAATATCAGATTTCCAGTGTGAACAGATCATGGTTCTGAACTGACCCGTATGCGCCAAGAACAATAAGAATTGACAGTAAGATTGCCATGTTTTCACAACAAAATACACCCAATTGCTTTTGGAAACTTTTCAGGGGTAAAAACAAATCGGAATTGAAAAGATCAGATTCCACGTGGTTTGTGCTGTTTACACTGTCATGACAAAAACAGATCTGAGTCATATGTGAGCAAAAAAAAAAAAAAACAACAACAACAAAAACAACAATTCGGATTTGGCCCACATTTGCCTGCAATGTAAACTTCATGGAAAAGGAAAAAGTATTGACAAACAGTATTTACTTGTTTTAAAATCAGATTTTTGTATTCACTTTTTGAATGGCTCTGCATTATTCTTGTGTGTTTGTTTTGTTACTTGAAAAAAAAGTTACTAAACTTGTTATTAAAAGGACAAACAGAAACTTGTTCATTATGTCAACCTGTTACCAACTTTCATCAGTTGTCATGATATGGATAATTCATACCGTCACGTTTAGCAGGGACAAAGCCAGCAATTGAAAAAAAAAAAAAATGTTTGACACCTATGAACTATACAATTCAGAGTTCACCAAACTTGATCCTGGCGGCCCGGTGTCCTGCAGACACACCTAGCTAAAGGTTTCAAATATACCTATAAAGACCTTGATTAGCTGGTTCAGGTGTGTTTGATTATGGTTGGAACCAAACTTTGTAGGACACCGGCCCTCTAGGACCGAGTGTGGTGACCCCTAATGCAAATCATGAAACACCATACCCACCATGAGTTTAGCTTTAGCAGACAGTGCTATCTGTTCTCTCTGGCCATCTGGGTATCGTAGCATTAAGCGGGCCTTTGGACCTGTGGACAGAGTCATTTTAGTACATTAATTCATTCTCACTGAATAATATTAGCATGTATAAATGTTCAAATCTCACATTTCAATCTAAACCAGTATATTGTTATCCACTGTGCAGAAAACAAAAGGTCAAAAAAAAAAAAAAGGTGTTTGAAGATCAGCTTGCTTCCAGATGGCAGTTCCAAAAATGGCAAAACAAAACAAACTGAATATGCAAGTGGTCTTAACCCATCCAATAGATTTCTATGAGAAACAGACTGAAATTAAAGTCATTATTAACTGATAATATACTGTTCCAGTGAGTTGTTAGCACACAAACCCCTTATGACTGCATGTGTTAAATGCAAAAATTATTTTCTGGCTCAAAAGAATAATTAATTCACAAATAGATTTGCTTTGATTCTGACTCCATCTGGTCAGAATGAATCTCAAATTAACAGCTATTTGAAGGGATAAATTAACAGAGAATACTTAAATTTCAGTCTGTTTCTCACACAAAGATGCTGTTTCACTTCAGTTGAGCTGTAATATAATCCACACGTCATTTGGATTGCCTTCTGTTTTTTTATATTGCTTTTTTGGAGTTTGACAGACAAGGTAACTACGAACTACAGTTGCAATTACTTAATCGAAATTATTCCACCCCCTTGACCTGCAAGACATTTTGCTGCAGAGAACAAAATTTTGTGAAAACAATTCAACAAAGGCATCAGGACACTATTGGAGAAAGTTTATTAATACACATTTGAATAATTTTGAGAACGTAAGTTGATGAATAATAAAAAAAAAAAAACATCTAATTGGCTCTAAACGTTCATGATCAAAATTATTCAACTCACAAAAGTAAATTTTGGTGCAGAATCTTTCATTCTTTGAAACCACCAATAAACGCTGCTCAGAAGTGCTTAGAAGCTTCTGTCACCTCTCTACTGCAATCTTGGCTCATTCTTTGCCTGAAAAAGTTTTCAGATCACTGATAATCTTTGGGTTTCCATTGATCAATTTTGGCAAGAATTGTGATGCCTTTAGTGCAAAGAATCCATGATATCCTTCATACGGTCATGTTTCCCACTTCCTACTACAGTAAAACAACCCCATAACAGGACTGATCCACCTCCATGTTTGACCATGGAGATGGTGTTCTTCTACTTATAAGCTTTGCCTTTTTTTGCACCAGACATACTGCTGATCCACAAGTCCAAAAATTTCCAGTTTAGTTACATCGCTCCATAAAACATTCTTTCAGAACTCCACAGGTCTATCCAAATGAATTTTAGCATGTTCAAATCAACCTTTTTGTTCTTCTTGAAGAGTGGCATTTGGCAAGATGCTTCAACATGAAAACCATACTTGTCTAGCGCACACTGCATTGAAATGTTTTTCCTTCTTTTGTCGGGTCATCTTGCACATCTTTGGCTGTACATTGCAGGTTTTTCTCAGTTTGCTCAGCTGTTCAACACTCTCAAAGGTTTTCTGGTACAACACACTTTATACTAAGGAATAAGGCTGCCAGCTGTGTCTATAGGAAATTTTAATGTCTTGGAAATCTTCATGTAGCCTTAGACTTTCTAATATAATAAAACTGTTTCTTCTCTATAGCTTTTGTGAGCTCTGTTGACTACAATATTTGCTACTCAACTTCAGCACATGCATGGGCTAAACGTATGTATGTGTAACACCCCAAGCTAATTCTGTTTTTTTAATAGAGTTTCTAAAGGCTTAATTGTGTTTGAAGGCAATTTTGTTCCCTACCATTAAAATAAGTGACTTAAAACAGCAATGTTGAATAATTATGACACAGCTGAGCTATTAAAAAATCCTATAACTCAGAAACATTACATTATATATTGATATTATCACTTTTAATATGCCAGTAAACTGCTGTAGATGCAATTTTTATAAAATCCTGGATCTTCAGAAAAGCTTGTATTTGTAAAGTAGTCTCTAGTTCAAACCCCCTGCAGTCTCTGGGGGTTTGAATAATTTTGAATGCAAATGTATTTGAAGATTTTGTAATAATTATAATGCCAATCACATTTGGAACATGAGGGTGACCAAATAATGAGCATAACTGAGGTGAACTATCCCTTTAGACAATTGACATGCATATGAAATGGCACATACCGTTGTCGTCTGGATCTGCTGTGCTGGTGCCGGCAGGTTCTGAGGGCTGGTGTGATCTGTGGTTTTCTCCCAGCCGCCGTTGGGACTCTGTTTGTCCTGTCTGACTGTGACTGAGCCCAACTGGCTCTAGGTGGTTCTTCTTACTCTCCTCTTTCCTGTGGCACAACTCTTTATGTGGGGACTTCCTGTGATGGGCAGGGCTGTCCGGCCTGGTAGGAGGAGCTACCTCTGCAGAGACGTGTCCATCTAAAGAATCCTCCCCTCCGCCGGCCTCGTTATCTGAGCCATCCACTGAGATCAGGCCTTCGCTGTCAGAGAAAGGTTCGGCTTCTGAATCATCATCCGAGCGTGACTCTGCCTTGTCCTGGGTGGACTCGTAGTGTGTTTCTTGAAGTGAGGCCCGGATAGCGGCTTCTAACTGACTGTCCTCACTGGCATCTATCAAACTCTCCTGTACAGACAGATAAAAGACTGTGATGTAAAGCAAAGATACATAAATGCTTTTTCAGGAACCTCCAGAATCTTAAAGGTGAAGACTTACAGAACGAGCCCGCTTGGCCGGAGGTTGACTGGACTGCCCATCTAGCTGCCCGTGTTCTGTTAAGAAGCCTGTGACCTGATCCAAGAATGAGGACACATCTAACTGGTTCCACTCAACCATCTTTTGTCCTGTATTTGTCAGAGAAAAAAAAACGCTCACATAACTTTAACCATTTCCTTTAACCCTGATAATGCATTAAAATATATATTCTTTCAAGCTTATGAAACAGTCATAACAATTTTGAATAAAACCATACTGTACCTGATGAATAGCTTCATTGAGTGAATGTACAAATATTTCAAAGTCTCATGTTATCTTATTACTATGTTTTTACTAGTCTTACTACATTATTAATTAAAAAAGAAATTCTATATTATATATGAATATACATGAACAATAGCAGTATAACCCATTAAATACCATTTACATCCAGATTTATGAGAAACTTTTATAACATAATTTTATAACATAAATGACAAGCACCAATATGAATTCCTTTGAAATCAATTAATTTCATTGAAATCAATTAATTTAATTAAAAACCTTGTTCAAAATAAGTGTGCTAGGTTTTTAGTAAAGTACTCTCTGAATTTACGTCGGTTTCATATATTTGAAATAATTTTTCTCACTTCCATTTTCAAGACGTTTAAAATTAATGACGTGAATGAATTTAAAGTAAATGCCAGGTTTTGATTTTGTTTATTGCCACATCAGCTTCATAGGCTATTTCATGGCAAACAAAGATTATACATTTAAAAAAAATACATGTAAATGCATTGTAAAAAAAAATAAAGATAAAAAAAAAAAAAAAAAAAAAAAAATCAAGAAAACATAACATTTTTTTTTTAATTATTAAAATCCTTTTCCAAGGTAAAAAAAAAAAAAAATCATTCATAAATATTGTTTTACAACCTCAACTTGCATTGACTAAAAATATGTAAAAAAAAAATTGTTATACATTTAGTCATTTTATGAGCCATTTTTTGCCATCAAAATATTTTTTACAGTTCCTTTTTCAAGATGTTTAAATTTAATGACATGAATTTTAAGGTAAATGCCACATAAAAAAAAGGGAAAAAAACAACAACAACAAAAAAACGTACGTAATAATGTAATAACATTTTTAAAAAAAGTATTAAAATATCTTTTTCCAAGGTTAAAAAAAATTCATTCATAAATATTGTTTTACAATCTCAACTTGCATTGACATAAAAATATATATCTTGTTATAAATGGATTCATTTTATGAGGCACTTTTGCCCCTGAAACATGAATTTTAGAAAAGGCACATTAATAATTGTATGTATGAATCGGCATGGGCATCTGAAATGAATTGATCTAAACTTATTTTTCAGAAAATGTAATAAATCACTTCAACACTGCTTTATGTCTCTCACCTGTACGAGGGTCCAAGATAGAAATATAGGGGAACTTGTTAAGCTTGTAAAACTGAATGTACCTCTGCCCTTCCTCACTGTCATGGTACACCTATAAGCAAAAACAGCTTACCTGAACAACTCAAAAGCTCACATTCACAATTCATGTAATGTCATGGAAAACAAAGAGACAGAAAACATTTATGTCTGTGTAAATGTACCTGCCAGAATATGAAGTGTTCTCTGATGATGTTTTTCACAGCATCATTGCTCCACACGTCTCGGTTTAGACACTGACAGGCAAAATCCTGGACATTCTGAATGTTGATCATCAGCCATTTGTTCTCAAGCTGACCGGAGTCTTTCGCCTAAAGTGACAAAATACACATTGTGGGAAAGTGTTAAATCACATAGTGGGAGATAACAGCTTGACTTATAGGACTATTCCAAATTTAATAATTTGAAAGCATTAAAAAAAGCTTGTATTTTGGTGAAGTGCTTAAATTGTTTTGTCTCTTACATAAACACAGTCCAGGATTCTATGAAACTCTATGAAATTTTCTATGACGCCGAAACCACATCCGTATTGCTCTGGAATATTACCTGGTATTTTCGGTAACACTATTAGAATAGGGAACACATATTCACTATTAACTAAGAGTTTTTCCTGAACACGCTCCTTATTTGCAGCTTATTAATAGTTAGTAAATTAGTTGTTAAGTTTAAGGGATCTAAAATACGATAATATAAGTAAAAATATGCTCTATAAGTACTAACAAACAGCTAATATGCTAGTAACAGGCATTCTAATAAGCAACTAATTAACAGTGAGAATTGGTCCTTAAAATAGTGTTATCGTATTTTCAAACTAAATTAATTAAATAAATTAATTAATTTTACTTGAAAAAAGTTTCACTTTCAGATCAAAAAGATATTTATCAATAGAAGTGCATATTCATGTCTAAAAACAAACTTCAGTCCCAAAGTGTGTATGAGATATGAGAAAGAGGATAAATATATTTTACAAAATATTTTTGAGACAAATGTAATTTATAGATGCAAAAAAGTTAATACTTATATACAGTACTGTGCAAAAGTCTTAGGCCACTAGTATTTTCACCAACAAAAAAATGGGTTTAAGTCCGTTATTTCTATCTTTTGCTGTAGTGTGTCAGTAGGAAATCTCAGTTTAAATTTCCAAACATTCATTTTGCCATTAATAAAGTTAAAAATTCTATATATATATATATATATATATATATATATATATATATATATATATATATATATATATATATATATAATAAATAAACAAACAAGCAACCCAATAAATAAAGTTAGTTTATGTTAATAGTCTTGTCTCCAGGGCTGGGTGATATGGCTAAAAAAAAAAATAAAAAATTAAAAAATTGAATCGCTATGAAATTTTTCTATAAAAGTCGATATCATAATTTCATTGTCCAGCATTTTTGTATATTTGAACCCTTTCCAACAATGACTGTATGATTACAAGATCCACGTTTTCACACTGAGGACAACCGAGGGACTCATATGCAACTATTACAGAAGGCTTAAATGCTCACTGATGCTTCAGAAGGAAAAACGATGCACTAAGAGCCGGGGGGTGAAAACTTTTGAACAGAATGGAGATGTGTGCATTTTTCTTACTTTGCTTAAATATCATACTTTTCCATTTAGTACTGCCCTTTGGGGGCTACAGAAGATACTTACATGTTTTCCAGAAGACAAAATAAGTTAAATTTACTTGATCTTCAAATTAAAAACGTTTTTACCCCCTGGCTCTTAATGCATGGTTTTTCCTTTTGGCACATCAGTGAGTGTTTGAACCTTCTGTGATAGTCCCTCAGTTGTCCTCAGTGTTAAAAAATGGATTTCAAAATCATACAGTCAATGTTGGAAGCGGTTCAAATACACAAAAATTCCAGAAAACCAAAGAATTTGTGGAATCTGAAGGATTTTTCTGAAGAACAGCAGGAAGTTTAAGTATTCAGGACAAACAAGGGACTCATGAACAACTATCACTAAACAAAAAAAATGAATCATTCAGATAACAACACAGTATTAATAATCAAGGGGACGTAAACCTTTGAACCGGGTCATTTTTATAAATTCAGCTATTACTTTCTCTTGAGGACTATATGTAAACATAATTTATGTGAAATATCTTATTCAGGTCAGTACTAAATAAACAATAAAATGCATTTTGTATAATCTTATTTTGGTAAAAATGAATATTTTGCAGATTCTGAAAGGGGGGTGTAAACTTTTGACCTCAACTGTAAATGATGGCGATTTGTAGATCCTTGTAAAGCCTTCTGACTGTATTGTTGTTCACAGTGTCTCTCCTGTTTTTCAGCACTGTCTCGTTGTTTTTAAATTTGTTTTTGCAGTAAGTAACAGCATATCAGTCACAGAAGCTGTCAAAAGGCTGCACAAGGAACATTGCTAGAGATGGCCAACACCATGTTTCTAGATGCCACCTGGCCTGATTTCCGTTGTTATGTAAGGCTCATCACAACCTGAACCTGTGTTTGGACACTCCCTGATTTGCAGGGCTTGACTTGTTCTTGGCCAGGAACAAAACACATTATTACGCTGACAATGTTTGTACTTAATGACACACAGGACTGAAGTGCATGAATTAGCCGATCACTGGATGCGTTACTGGTAATACTAATGGGTTTACTAAAGCAGTCATAGAGCTTACCGTCTCAAAGCTGCCTTTGTGCATGAGTTCAATGGGGGGACGGAACAGATCCGCTAGAGTGCTCAGCTTCTTGTCCATTGCACTTCCGTTTCTTAACTCCTGCTCTTGCCGCACTAAGGATTCACATCACAACAGCAGGGTTTCAGAGAAAGCTCTAGACCACGTGTGCCATCAGGATGCCTCACATGCACTTACTGGTTTCAGTCTGAAAATCCCGAAATCCATCAAAGATTGATCGTGCTGGTCTACGCCTCTTTGGTACTGTGACAGAGAGATATTATTAGTTTATGTAAACAGAACAGGTTAAACCAAGGTATCCCAAATGGGGCTTCATGAGTTGATGAAAACATGCAAATGTGTTGTAACAAAAAAACCCTGGGTTATACACATAAGATGTATGTGACCTGTAATACCTCCAAACAAGGGCTCTGGCTCCACCAGAATGTCTTGCTTCTGAGGAATGGGTGCTCGCACTTCATCTCTGCCAGAGCGGAGGACACAACATTCAATCTCAAAGCACAGAGCATGCAACGACTTAAAAAAAAACAAGATAGCTGCTAAGAGAGAGAATGGTGTGTCACATGAAGTCACTTACTCTACAGGGGGGTGTCTGCTGCTGGACGCCCCAGCTGAACTGGAGCTCGTGCTGGGTTCCTCTGCAATGCCCCCTCCATCTAGAAACATGGTGACGGCCATCTCTAGGTTATTGTTACATGCTTCCAACATATGCTTACCTACACTCTCTGTGGCTCCTGTAAACAAACATACACATGCAAAGCTATTAACAGCATATAGTTTTTGATGTGAAACAAACTGAAAAAAGACAGCAGATCCATTTCAAGAGGTGAGTTTGCAACAGGAAAAACGTAACTGGTACTACACTTGCAAATTTCTTCAAATAACAGTGTGAGACATTAAATGAGAAGGATTTCCTTTGATTATATGGTGACATGATGTGTTTTAAACACAGTGCTGTTTATTTTCTTTTCTGTTCAGTTTCAAAAACACCTTTGTGACCAATCTAGTGAAAAAGCTCAAGTCCAAAAAAATTGTATTTTTTTTCCTGCAGTGTACACTGCCAGTCAAAAGTTTTTGAACAGTAAGATTTTGAATGTTTTTAAAGAATTCTCCTCTGCTCACCAAGACTGCATTTATTTGATTCAAAATGCAGCATAAGCAGTAATATTGTCAAATGTTTTTACTATTTAAAATAACTGCTTTCTATTTGAATACATTTTAAAATGTAATTTATTCCTGTGATGAAACCTACATTTTCAGCATAGCACATGTACATCTGCAAGATGTTTGTTAAAGATCACTTGATCTGGAAAGCATTTGCTGTGTACAAACATCTGGCAGACGTCTGTAAGATGTCAGTTTTACATACATTCTAAATCATAAACATCTTAAAGACATCTAAGATACGTCTATTTGACATCTATAGACATATTGCAGATAAGCAAACAATCTAAAAAAATACGTCTTGCAGATGTACATGTACCTGTGCTATCAGGGTTTGGATAAAAGCGTCTGCTAAATGACTAAATGTAATGTACATGTAAATGTATACCATTCAAAAGCTTGGAGTTAGTATAATTTTAATTTGGAAATTTGAAAAATTAATACTTTTATTTAGCAAGGATGCTTTAAATTGATCAAAACTGATGATAAAGACATTTATAATGTCACAAAAGATTTCTATTTCAGATAAATGCTGTTATTCTAAACTTACTATTCATCAAAGATACCTGAAAATAAAAATCTACTCAGCTGTTGTCAACATAATAATAAAAATAAATGTTTTTGAGCAGCAAATCAACATATTAGAATGATTTCTGAAGGGTCATGTGACACTGAAGACTGGAATAATGATAATAAAAAAAATCAGCTTTGAAAACACAGGAATACATTATATTTTAAAATATATTCAAATAGAAAACAATTATTTTAAATAGTAAAAATATTTCAAAATTTAGCTGTTTTTCCTGTACTTCAGATCAAATAAATGTAGGCTTGGCGAGCAGAAGAGACTTCTTTAAAAAACATTAAAAATCTTTTGACTCTTAGTGAATTAAATCAAATATGATGTGTGCATGTATTTGGTAGTAGTTAGGGGTTTCTGGCCTGAGAAAGATCCATGTTGTAGTTTTCATGATGCTATGCCAAATAAAACTAAGAAATAACCAAAAATTTAATAATTAAGGTATTTTACAATAACTAGTGAAATCATGGAAAGTACTGGTAAGGCAGTCTGTATTAAGAAATAACACTGTCCAGTTCTTATACAAATACCTCGTTCAAACCATTATAGCTTTATAATTGTATAAGACTGCAGTTTTAAACAAAATGCGCTGGGAAAATCTGAAATATTACATTAAAGAAGCACAGAAGCGGCTGGACTGCGTCGTTCGTTTCAGTTTTTAACACCCGCCCCTTCAGAGCGCGCATGCGCACAAGCAGCGCATCTTTCACCTTTACGAAAAAGTAGCGAGCTGCGAAACATGGCTTGTATTTTCTGACCAACAGAAGCGAAACTATCAAATAATACACACCATCATACGATGCTCAAAATCATCCTTTGCATACACCTCCACTAACAGTTAAACTAAACAGTCTGAGTGCTTTGAGAACATCATGCTTGTGTGTGTATCTTTGACTTAGATGTGAGTTGTGAGAAGCATACAGAGAAACGGATAACTGATTTGAGAATCAGCCTACACAAACCGCCATGTTGTGGACTGTGGCTCACATCCACAGACACACTTGCCGAAGTTGTTAAACACACTCGCGGTGGCTGGAAACATTCAAACACACACAATCAACCTGTAGCGTTTAGATTTAGCGGTGGGAATAATAATCGCAGAGTGAAAATCCTCCTGCAGCACTGATCTGTTTTGAATTTAAAGGTGTTACACATGCAGCGATGGTGAAATAACTGAAGTAACGTTACAATCACATGCTCAAAGTTCAGTCTGGGAGTGTTTTACGCTCCCATCAGTACACTTTAGAAATGAGTCTACATTAGATCCCACCCTTTCTGTTCTGATTTCTTTTCTTTTGCATGTAGATCCATATTAAAGCAAGTGCAGATAGCAGCTAGCCGAAGCTTTCGTTAGTCTCTTTCCTTTGCATGACAGAGGGGGCAGTAATGATGATGCCCTCTTCCCTACATACAGCATTTCTAAACACCCTGTGTTTTACTCAAGCGAAATGACCCGTGCAAAAATTCCCGCTAATGCAAAATGTCAATATTTACCAGTTATGGCTGTGAACTGTTGTATTAACCCATTAACCCCCGGGGCTGATGCGTCTCCGAGAGTCGCCATCTTGCCGCCACTGACAACAACACGACTGCACGCATGCACGACAACGACCAATAGGATCTCTTTCTACGTCTGCCTCCGTGCGTCACCTCAATGGAACTCTGGGTAATGTAGTTCATTCGCAGTATCAGCTACTGTGCCCCAAATAAACGGCTTTTTTTTGTGGGAAAATGGACTGCCTGGGTGCTAATCGTCAACATGTCTCTCATTAAACATTAATTTTGTTAAAAAAAAAAACAAAAAACAAAATGAATATTTTTGCTATATTTAGTCGACTGTTTTTCTAAAGCATTTGGAATGACAAAGAGGCGTTGTCTCGTTTTTTTAATAGCAATATGTAATGCCAAGTATTTGGAGTATTTAGTAAGGACATTTTGATTTGTAATTAAATTTAGTCAAAATATGGGTGCCTATGATAATACTGTAACCACTGCTAATACCACCATTTCCATTAAGAGAGTCAGTAACACCACAACACAAATCCATCCAAAATCGAGGTCAGTTTCAAGACAACAGGGTATTTTGAAAATAATGAGACTACATTAAAATTTAGATTCTGTAAAACATCTAAGTTTTAAATAAAACACCTCTCTAAAAGAGTGTGACAAATGAAATTGTCAGACATTTTGCTAAATGTACAAAATGAATTAAATGAAAAGAATGAACTCACCTGCAATGCAAGTAGTCCAAACAAAATCCTTTTTCATCCATTGTTCTGACACCACAGATAGAAATCTGTTCTTGATGTAATCAAATTTGCATTGTTTTAAATAATTTCTATATTTACAAAATAACCACTTAAAAATGTGTTAAAAAATGTTTATTGTTAGATTGCAGGATACCTCTTTGATGCTTGGTAGGAACATGGAAGTTTTGTTACAGATGAAATCTCTTAAATTCAGTTAAATATGTATTTTTAACAGCTCACAATTGCTTTCATCCTAAAGAATGCAAATATGCAAATATTTTATGATTTCTTGATAAAGTAGTATATAATTTAAGTATATAAATAATATATATATATTAATGTGGGAAACAGTTGTGTTTTTTTTTTTTGGAACCTTTGATACTTTTTTCAGGGTTTTTTTATGAATAAAATGTTTAAAAGAATAGCATTTTTAAAAAAAATAGAAATCTTTCATAACAATATACACTACCATGCAAAGGTTGGGGTCAGTAAAATTTCTTTGAAAGAAATTAATACTTTCATTCAACAAGGATGTGTTAAATTGATAAAAAAGTGATAGTAAAGACTTATATTGTTAGAAAAGATGCTCTTCTTTTTAGCCTTTATTAATCAAACAATCCTGAAAAAAAAGTAAAAAAAAAAAAAAAAAAAAAAAACAAAAAAAAAAAAATATATATATATATATATATACATATATATATTAAACAACACAACTGTTGCGTTGACATACGACACTGAAGACTGGAGTAATGATGCTGAAAATTCAGCTTTGTATCACAGAAATAAATTATATTTTAAGGTATATTAAAGTACAAAACTGTTATTTTAAATTGCAATAATATTTCATTATATTACCTTTTTTGTATTTTTAATCAAATGAATGGAACTTTGATGAACTAAGAGACTTGCATCTTGCTGATCCCAAACTTTTGAACAGCAGTGTAGCCTCGAAGTAAAATGGTACAACAGATATACAAGTAAAACATGTTGTGCTGTAATCTTATTGCTATACTGAAAGAAATGATTATGCAAATGATTGCTGTTACACACCATGATTTAATGACAAGTATTTAACCCAAATATGACCTATTCCATTCAGTCCATTTGATAGTGCTGCAGTTTTTATTAGAAGCTTAGAGTTCTCTGTCGATCAATATCATTTACAAGGTTGCCTGATATTTATGAATATACTTTTTTTAATTAAAACATTTTCATTAGGATCTCAGCCTTTCCAACATTGCTGTATTCAGCTAATGTGGTATCTACACATTAATATTAAAGTCAATGAGTTGCATTGTGAAATCAGAGGTAACTTGCATGACTTAAACGCAAGACAAACATCAGAAGGGTGAGCATTGTTCAAATTCAGTTTATTTATAGTACATTCAATTCCGAAACAGTCAACCAAGCTTGTAAAACAAAGTGAAAATTCGAGCAAATTAAAAGCAATCTTATGCAGTTGTTCTTTAACCCTTTTAAAGGGACTGGTTTCATTACATACAGAATCAGCTGAGTGAAAACCCTCAGATCCCCCTCCCTCCTGTCAAATGGAAGTGGCCAAACAGTCACCACACTGTGGCCTCTTCCATTCACCGCCTATTGCGGGGGAAGCAAAACAACTCCTCAGATCATACATTAACATGAGGTGTCTCTGTGTGAATATTTTGAGTGCATGTGACAATTAAAATAGAAAAAAAAAATACTAATCACCTGATATCATCTTGCTCTCTTGAATGCCTAAAATGACATAAGATTGTGTGGCATAACCTTAGTTTTAAAATGGAATTAATCTCTTTTAATATTAATCAAGAGTGAACTATATGCGTCATTTCACATTTCAACAGGCCAACAGAACTGATATGCAAACTGAATCCATAAGAGTGTAACACTCACAGAAATAGTCCCTGATCACATCAAAGAATAAGAATTCCCTTAGAGCCATCTTTACTACCTGAACGCAATGTGAACTTTGACCTTTTTGATCTCAATGCCTGATGTAAATCATACAGGGTGGAAATGTCTGATTTTAAATCATCTACATGAATGGTGGAAGAGAGAAGGGATAACTACAATGCTATGATTTCTTAACCAAAATGCTAAGTAAGATTTAGCGCTGATATATTTTCCGAGCAACAGGCGTCAGCTCCTTTGAGTTCGGACTGATCAGGTCCTAAAGTGAAAATAAATTAACAAGCATTCACACTATAGCATAAGTATATAGGTATATAGTCTCTGTGTGAGTAAAAGGTGCCAGCACATGGAACGGTAACACTGGGAGTGTGAGATTTTTTTTTTTTTGTTGTTGTTAAAAAGTAAATAAAAGAGATAAATAGGGCAGACGGTGTCCATGAGGTGCATGAGGGGAATATGGTAGTGGTGCATTTATAATATGCTGTGGATGGCTGGGTGAGGGAGGGAACAATGAGGTGGATGATCAGAAACGGATGAAGGTGGCATCTATCTGCCTGACACTGGGAAGAGCCAACATGATCTTGCGTCTGTATTGAGGGTCCTTCTGCAGGGGGTTTCTCTCCAGATAGACAGTCTCTAGACCTTTGGCGTTCTTGAGTTCGTCCAAGTCTGCCCAGTTTTCAATTTGGTTGTCATTCATCTGTATAAGGATGAAAAATATCTTTATAACAATGCTTTATTATTTTCTTTAGAAGGTGTTAAAATTAAAAAAAAAAATATAAGCATTATAAATTGATACTCTGAAGTACAATTTTTTTTTTTTTTTTTACATACAGTGGTGGCCAAAATTATTAGAACACTGGTATTTTTACCAGTTAAAAATGGTTTTAAAGGAGAAGTCCACTTCCAGCACAAAAATGTACAGATACTCACCCCCTTGTCATCCAAGATGTTCATGTCTGTCTTTCTTCAGTCTTATAAAAAATTCTGTTTTTTGAGGAAAACATTTCAGGATTTTTCTCCATATAATGGACTGATATGGTGCCCCGAGTTTAAACTTGCAAAATGCAGTTTAAATGCAGCTTCAAACGATCCCAAATGCGGTTGTTAATCCCAGCCGAGGAAAAAGGGTCTTATCTAGCAAAGCAATCGGTTATTTTCATAAAAATAATACAATTTATATACTTTTTAATGTCAAACGCCGTCTTGTCTTGCTCTGCCTGAACTCTGTGTATTCTGGCTCAAGACAGTTAGGGTATGTTGAAAAACTCTGATCGTATTTTGTCCCTCAACTTCAAAAATGATGTCAAAATCATCCTACATCGCTGCAGAAGTACCGACCCAGTCTTTGCAAAGTGAACATGCAAAGATGATCAAACACCCTTAACAAAAAAAGTAAAACAGCGATGTAGGACGATTTTGAAGTTGACAGAGAACATGAGTCAGGAAGAGTAAGACAAGATGAGCGTTTGAGATTAAAAAGGATACCAATTGTATCATTTTTTTGAAAATAACCAATCGTTTCTCTAGATAAGACCCTTCTTCCCTGGGTGGGATCGTTTACTACCGCAATTGGGATTGTTTGAAGCCGCATTTAAACTGCATTTTGGAAGTTCAAACTCGGGGGCACCATAGCAGTCCATTATATGGAGAAAAATGCTGAAATATTTTCCCTCAAAAAACAATTTCTTCATGACTGAACAAAGAAAGAAAGGAACATCTGAACATCTTGGATGACAAGGGGGTGAGTACATTACCTGTAAATCTTTGTTCTGGAAGTGGACTTTTCCTTTAAGTCAGTTATTTCTATCTTTTGTTGTAGTGTGTCAGTAGGAAATATCAGTTTGCATTTCCAAACATTGATTTAGGCATTAATTGTAATAATCCAGTGAGATTTTTCTGACAACAGCCAGTGCTCCACACCGAGATCTGATCTCGACATCATCCAGTCTGTCTAGAATGACGTGAAGAAACAAAAACTGAGAGAGACTAAATCCAGAGGAACTGTGGCAACATCTCCAAGATGCTTGAAGAAACCTACCTGCAAAGCCACAGTACTGTTAAAAGTTTAGGCACTTGTGTAAAAATGCTGTAAAATGAGGATCCTGTCAAAAAGAGATTATCTTTATCAATTAACTTCTATTAACTAAATTGAATCAACATTTGGTGTGAGCATCCTTCACGTTTAAAGCAGCTTTTGCCCTAGGTGCACTTGCGCATAGTTTTTCACGTAGCTTTGCAGGTTTCTTGAAGCATCTTGGAGACATTGCCATGGTTCCTCTGGATTTAGTCAATCTTAGTTTGTTGTTTCTTCACGTCATTCCAGACAGACTAGATGTTAATGAGATCAGATCTCTGTGTGGATCCATTAAATAAAGGCATTTTTTAGTATTACAAAATATTTATTTGTAAGATTCTAATAAATGCTGTTTTTAACATTAATGTTTTTTTAATTAGCAAATCAGCATAGTTGAATTAGACTGGAGTAATGATGATGAAAATTCAGCTTTGCCATCACAGGAATAAATTACAGTTTAAAATATATTAAAGGGGTCATGAAATGCAGCTGGTAGATACTGGGGCATAAGAAACTTGCTCAGACATTATTAAAAAAAATAAACTTCAGCCATGCATTTTTAATGACCTTTAGAAAGGCTATGAAAGTTGCAGTTTATTTACATCCACTGACAGAACAACATCCAAATTTGATGTTCTTACTCAACATCTTATCCAACAGTAGTATCAATATTGTGATTATTCATATAATTAAATTAAATTATTCATATAATTTAAACTGTGGAGTTAGTTGAGTTCTCAATGTTGCAGTATGTTTTCATTACAGAGTAACCGCTTATGTGTGTAAATATCAAGAACATTTTGATTCTTCACTTCATGACAATAATTTAAAACAATAATATTTTACAATATTACTGTTTTTAACTGTAATAAATGCAGCCTTGGTGAGCAGTGTTGGGGAGTAACTAGTTACATGTAACAGAATTATGTAAAGTAATTTCAAGAAAATGTAACTGTAATCTGTCACTGAGAAAAATATGTAATTAAATTAGTTACTTATGAAAATGTTAACGATTGCAAATTTTCACACATTTACAGATTTGATTGATTTTTTTTTCCAAAATTGCAAAGAATGCTCTCAAATTAGGGTGACCACCTGACAAAAGATCTGTTGCAGAACAGCTGATGTGATTTTGTGGGACAACGCGAGACACGTGTGTTCATGTATATGCTATGTGTTTTTTGAAATTAACTGTTTGTTTTTTCCAAGGCACTGTTAATGCCAGTGTTTCTTGTCATAACTATGCAAAGATTTGATCTCAAAAACAGTATCATAGCTATTAAACTATTTCTTATGATTTTTAATCTGTATTTAACCTCAGAGCAATCTCAAAGTAAACAGGAGCTAAAGTCTGATTTTGTGGTGGCTGTGCTTTAAAATTACATTTTTATAATCTTAACTCAAGTGATGGAGGAGTTTGAAAGTCTGACAGCAATGAGTGTTTAGTACTACTGTAAGGTTAACCCTGCCTGCTTTAAATGTTTCAAAACGATTAACAGTTTAGAAAAAATGTTATCAAATGTAAAAAAGTAATCAAATGTAATCAGTTACATTACTTTAAAAAGGAATTTAAATCGTTACACTACTGATTACATTTTAAATAGGGTAACTTGTAATCTGTAACCTATTACATTTCCAAAGTAACCTTCCCAACACTGTGAGCACAGGAAGTCTTACTAACCCAAACTTTTGAATGGTCTTCAACATTTCATGTGGTGTGCTATGAAATACACAAATGGTAAACCTCTTCTTTGTTCCTTACCCAAAATTCTTTTAATTCAGTCAAATGGCTGATATTTTCAATCTTTTTTATCCTGTTTGCAGCGATATCCAAAGTTGTCAGCTTTTTCTAAAAAAAGAAAGGGAAGAAAGATGAAATATGTATATTCTAGCCCTAAAATACTCTTGGGCAGATAAAAATAAAACCACTGATGTGACGACAGATCAAAACACACAAAAATCCCCTGTGAAGTAAAGGTGCAGTGGAGAGGCACAGAACTTCACAACAGCTGGAGAAACAAGAACATTACACACAAAACTGCTAGATTTTAAATTGACAGCTAAAATGCATTTCATGATGGTTTCTTTATCTTGCATTTTGCTACACACTTGACAAGATTGTACACCAGTGCTAAGCCAAAAATGTTTTGTGCAAATTGCGAGTAGTAGTACTGCATTTGTGGGCGACCATGCCATGGTAGATCTTACATTGTTCTCCAGGCCCTCAATGACTTCAATGCCATTATGACTCAGGTAAAGCTCTCGCAGATTCACAAGATTCTGGAGCCCCTCCAACTTCGTGATGCGGTTACTCTGTCAGACAGGAACAGATGTTAACACCAGCAGAGAGGGTAAATTTGGCTTAACCCCCTAGCACAAACGCACCTGGATACTGAGAACTGTCAGATTGTGCAATCCATCAAGGTTCTGTAGCTGAGTGATTTTATTAGTGCCAAGGAACAAACTCTCCAAAGAACTAAGGGAATCCAGATTCTCGATAACCTAAAATGCACACAACATATAAGCATTCACATACATAAACCTTAAGCTAGATAACACATCCACAGTATGAACAGAAGAATATGTAACACATAAAGAGCAGATTTCATCTAGGATGTCTCACCCTGATGCGGTTAGAGCCCAGCTCAAGCATCTGGAGGCTCGTCATTTGATCAAGGTTGGCAATGCTTGTAATCTTGTTATGAAGCAAGAAGAGCTTCTTGATTTTTGTGAGACACTCCAATCCCTCAATCTTCCTCAATAAGTTGAACGATACATCTAGCTGCCTGCAAATCACAATCACATATGAGGAAACTGCATGTATTTGTACTTTTTCAATTCTTCAGGTACAAGATTTTCAGAATTCAGTTTATGAAATTTAACGTTTTCTTAGTTTTCATGTTGGTTTTGAAAAACCTTCATATTTTCTACTCTCTCTGATTTTTTTTTTAATGATATTTAGTTTTTTTTCCTTGCATGCCAGTGCACCACTTGATACATTTGTGGACACATTTTTTAAAATGTTAATTCAGCAGCTTTTTTTTTCTTCTTCTTCCAATCGATACGTGAATCAATCATGCTAAATTGCATTTTCCTTTCAAGTTTTTTTTAATTAAGAAAGCCTTTTCACTATGATATGTGACCCTGGACCATAAAACTATAAAACTAAGTCTTAAGTAGCACCAGTATATTTGTAGCAATAGCCAAAAATACATTGTATGGGTCAAAATGATCTTTTTTTTTTATGCCAAAAATCATTAGGATATTAAATAAAGATATAATATAACAATATAATGTTCCATGAAGATATTTTGTAAATTTCCTGCCACAAATATATTAAAACTTAATTTGTGATTAATAATATGCATTGCTAAAAACTTAATTTGAACAACTTTAAAGGCGATTTTCGCAGTATTTAGATTTTTTTGCACCCTCCCATTCCAGATTATCAAATAGTTGCATCTCGGCCAAATATTGTCCTATCCTAACAAACCATACATCAATGGAAAGCTTATTTATTCAGCATTATTCCCCAAAAATATCACAAAGAATTTGAATACAAAACATTTAGAACAATACATGATCAATAAAAGTGGTTAATTCGCTGTAAGTCACTGTATGTACACTACTGCTCATATATTTGGGGTCGGGAGTATTTTATGCTCACACAGTGAAACAGTAATACTGTAAAATATTATTACAATTAAAAATAACTCTTTACTATTTTAAAATGTCATTTACTGGTTTGTAGGAAAAGCAGAATTTTCAGCTCATTTTCAAGAGTTATTTTTGACTTAATCATTAGTATTAGATTGATTAAAAAAAATAAAAATAAAAATAAAAAAAAAATAAAAATAATAATAATAATAATAATAATAATAATCTTACTGACCCCAAACTTTGGATTAGCATTACATTTTTGAAGAGGGAAATTTAAAAAAAAAAAAAAAGGTCTGGACAAAATAAGCATCATGTCCAACTTACTCAAGCTCTGTCAGGGCCTGAAGATTCTCTAATTTGCGGATCTGGTTGTCATAAAGATCGAGTTCCCTCAGTGAGATGAGGCTGTCCAAGTTCTCAATGCGTTTGATGAGATTTTGTCTAAGAGAAATTGTCTGATGATAGAAACAAACAACATTACTCAATTTAAGATCTGTAACTGGGCATAATTAAAGAAGAATATAGATTCCAGAACATACATTTCCTGATAATTTACTCGCCCCTATGTCATTCAAGATGTTCATGTCTTTCAGTCTTCAGTTACAAAGAAATTAAGTTTTCTGAGAAAAACATTCCAGGGTTTGTGTCCATATAATGGACTTCAATGGTGGCCAACAGGTTAAAGGTCCAAACTGCAGTTTCAATGCAGCTTCAAGGGGCTCTACATGATCCCAGCCAAAGAATAAGGGTCTTATCTTTCAAAATGATCGGTCACTTTCTAAAAAAAAAAAGAAAGACAATTCTATACTTTTTAACCACAAATTTACATTATCATGTTGGAAAGGACAAGCGTGGTTAGTTCTTCGGTTCAAAAAGGTAGGGTGAAAAACTATATCTAATGGTTACCTCTAACTTCAGAATCATCCAACAGCATTATTTTACCTTTTTGCGTCCATAAAAAAACTTGTTTTTTTTGGTGTCGGTACTTTCGCCTACATCACACGTGACCTTTCTAACATGAGTATGTAATGCGTGAGATCGGGCTGGCACAAGACGAGCATTTGTGGTTAAAAAGTATCCACATTTTTATTGTTTTAAGAAAATTAAAAAAAAATTTCGCTAGATAAAACCCTTATTCCTTGGTTGGGATCATGTAGAGACCTTTCAAGCTGCACTGAAACTGCTGAAAATCCTAGAACATTTTCCTCAAAAAAAACTTCATTTCTTTGTGACTGAAGACAGAAAGACATGAACGCCTCGGATCACATGGGGGTGTGAAAAATATCAGGATTTTTTTATTCTGGAAGTGAACTTCATTAATTGATACTGCAAAGAGGCAAATCTATACAACCCTACCAAATTGATACTCTCACCTTTGCCTTCCGAAGAACCTCCAGACCCTCAATCTTCCCAATGCGACAGTGCACCAGATCCACATCCTAAATAAATAATAATGACAATGAATAAAATTGCTAATAACATCATCTGTCTAACCTCTCAAAAACTGAACGTCTTTCTCATCACCTCTTCATCTGGGTCTAAGGTTATGGTGTCCATGTCAACAGGTGACTCCTCAGGTACTAAAAAGGGAAGTGAGAGAAGCAGTAAGGAAACAGATCATGGTTTTAATCATTTCCCTCACACATCTTACAACACCAAGGTGGTCTCACCAGTCGAAGGGGCTTGCAAGGAGTCGACCTCTCCATTGAGACTCTTCCTCTTAGTCTCATCATCACCAGATTCCTCAGACTCACCCCTCCTGTCAACTTTAAATCACAGATTTATGAACAACAATGAATAATTAGGACACACCCAATGTACTAACCTGCTTACAAAACGCCACTGTTGTTATCTAGGTCAAATAATCGTGATAGCACTTACTTTAATATGAAAGCACAATTTCAAAGCCCCCATCTATTAAATGAACCTATCCCACACACACCCTCATCCCACAGCAGCAGCATGCTAGCAAACTGTGCTGATACAGCAGCTGAAAATAAATGGATGCGCCGAGAAAAGCTCGATTCGTCACGTCTGATAGCTCACATTCAGGTTCTCCTAGACTTTATGCATCCGAACAGGTGAGACTTTGACAGGTAATGCGAGCTGGTAGGGCTACGTTAGCTAACCAGCAAGGTGTGCTGGCATTGACGCCCTGTCCACTACTATACACACAGCTAAAGAGAGGTCTGGCATTTAAATACATTTAAAAGAGGTAGCAAGAAACAAAGCAGCTTTTATCGCCATTTCATGCATGCAGACTAAAAGAGTAGCTTTAGTTAGCTGTGTGATAAACGTAAACAATCACACATTACAGTCTGAATGAATGGTAAGAGCACGCTAATATATTAACTGATTAAAAACATAAACTCAGCTTGGTTATAAAGGGTGAGAGCAAAAAGAATAATCACTGGTTTAACAGAGACCCTGCTGGAAATAAATCATTTAAAATAAACAAGTCAGCTCACCTTCCATCTCTTGTGGCTCTCCGACAGATAAAGTCGCCATTTTCCTTTAAACCCGCCCACTTTGCTAGATGATTGACACCTGGATCGACCAATAGCAAACCCGAAATGCGTTTCCTACGCCCATGGACTATAAATAATTACGATTATATACATTTAATACACGACAAAACCAAACGCAGAAATGCTCCGAGATTATATATTTTTTGCTGTTATAAATAAACCTGCTATTATTTCTTTTTCATACGAATTTATCAACCTAGAATCTTTTAAACATATCATTAACGAATCCTTTTTCGGTTTAGTCTTTTATTGTGAGACTTTGCACTGTTATGTTCGACAGACCTAAGGAGCCCCAGCACTTAAGCCAACTATTTTCATTAAAACATTACTTTAACTATTTTTAGACTCGTGCGTTATGTAATGTTTATTAGGTCATAGTTCATATTTATTTTAGTAGTTAGAAATGTCATGTTTTAGGTCCATTGACCCTAGACTGAAAACCGTTGCTTTATTTGCAAGACAAAACACACAATTTGACACTGAATTGACATACTGACAATTTATTAAAAAAACTCATTTCATATACTGACAGGAAATATGGCACAATGTTAAGAGCTCTTTGACAGTCTGTTAATACATTTATCTTTACAAATATTCTGTCTATTCTTTCTTCGAGATCTTGATAAAAGTCTAGGATATTGTACAGTTTCACAGTTGCTCATTTTTACTACAGCTGAATGCGTGTTATCATTAACAACACTGCTACAGTTTTGTATACAAACAAATATAGCAGGTTGGACGCTTGAAGCAAAAGAAAAAACAACATTAGGAAATATAGTACTTCAGGTAACAAGTTTTCCATGTTTGCAGCATTCTCTTTGTATTACGAGGTACATTTAATTTAAAAAAATAACCTACATAATGCCAAGACTATATATATGCAATTAGAAAATATCAACTATAATTATATAAAAATCACAACAGCATTAATGAATGCTTGTATAAATACACTGCAATGAATGCACAATGTGTTAACTCAGTGTATGAATTAAAAACAAACAAAAAAAAAACAATAAGTCTGACTTATTCCCATCTATGTAAACAACATAAATTACATTTAATTACAATACTCCTTTAGGGTAAGGTGTTGTTCTTTGGGAGATGAGTAACCGAGGCACCTCATTGAGGATCTCTTGTACAACAGCACCTCATTAAGGCAGACAGCGAGTTAAATAAATTCATGTTAAATCAATTTTTGTTTTTACATATATATTAAAAAAAAACAGTAGTTGGATTGATTTTGAGTGCCTAATGACTAAGTTATTGATTGGCAAAATCATAATACTACATATGTCTTATTCTGAAGTAAGAATTGTGCTGCAGTCTGTCACCTTATCGTCATAATTCCACTGGTTTCACAACTGGGTGACTTGGATTTACACAAACAAGTTGTAAATGTGTAAAATCCCTTGTGATTTGGCAAAGCTGTAACTAACCGCTGATGTGTTTCCAAATCCAGATTGGAAATCATACTGTTTAAGTGTTTTTCTCAAGTGTGAAAGAGAGAATCACCCAACAACTGTTCACATGAACATGGAGTTTACAGAATAAACTTGTGTTTTGGTAAATCAGGGCTGGTTGTACCAGTGCATAGAGCGTTGAAGAGCCCTCTCCCAGCTCTGCAGTACACCTCTGCATGGGCCTCCCTTGTCCCAATCTGATTTACTCCTTCGGGGAAGGAAATGTTGGTCAGTGGTCAAAAGCTTCTTCAGCTCTTCTTGGCTCTTCCAGTAGCCTAAAGGACAGTTCAAAATGAAATGGGCAGATTAAAACTTTAAAGGGATAGTTCACCCAAAAATGAAGACATCATAGGTGTGTACGACTTTCTTCTTTCAGACAATTGCAATCAAAGTTATATTAAAAATGTCCTGGCTCTTTCAAGATTTATAACGACAGTGAATGGAGGTTGAGATTTTGAAGACCAAAAAAGTATGTTCATCCATAACGTAGGACGTTGGTGTAACATGAGCTTAAACAAGATTAACAAGATTAAATTCTGATTCTTGTCATTTAAATCAATCTTTATAACAGTATAGTAGACTACATACATAAAATACATATAAATAATTAAAGCTGCAAGCAGCGTTGAAAGGGCCCTCGCACTCGCACCCAGGCTCATCACCACTCGGTGGCTTTAGCATTTCACTTTTTTTGAAATGCCTCTCGGTCAGGCAAGAGCAGCTCCTATCTCTTTGAATGGGGAAACATCAAATTCTCCAAAACTGTTCACCAAGCTTACAATTAAATTTCATATTTGAAATCACCAATGAAATGTGACAACAAACTGCCTTATAAATATCGTTCATTATGCTCCAATAGCGTTAAAAATGTATAATATTTTTCAGGCTAGATCAGCCAGTGTGCATGCGCAGTACTGAGCGCACGTCTCAGAACGCTGACTGTTTCTATAGCAACCGGGACTTCTAACGGCAGTTGGAGTAATGCGCTGACTTTACTAATCAACGATTGGCTCTTTCGTTAAGAAGGCGGGGCTTCGTGGCCATAATGAGCGTTGCATCTTTCCCCATTCAAAACTATACGAGTGACAGGTCTTGGGTATTCTATAGTCTTTGATTTAAAGTGGTAAATATAGAAAGAATATGTTCAAGTCTTTTAAAGGTCCTGCTACCAGGTGGTGGCGTTATGACTATAACTGGATATTGGCATGTAGATGTCTTCAGGCCAGCACTTTTATAAAACATGAAGTTTGGTGCAGATTGAACATGGTATGTTTGAGTTAGTGCAAAGCATGACGTATCCTGTTGCCAACAGGTGGCGTTATGATTGTAACTGGATATTGTAACTGGCCAGGACTGTTACCAAACATGAAGTTTGGTGCAGATCGGACACTGCATGTTTAAGTTTGTGTAAAACAAGTAATTTCCTGTGGCCAGCAGGTGGCGCTATGATTATAACAGAATACTGGCACACATTTAGATTTAGATGTTTTCAGGCCAGGACTCTAATCGAACGTTTGAAGTTTGCGGCAGATCAGACATTTTATGGCTGAGTTACAACAACTTCTTTTTTCCATGCCGAAACATTAAACTCAGTCAGGCCACCACAGACACGCCCTTTAACGAAAACTCAAGATCTTCGCAATTTAACATTGCTAAAGCCTTTAGATTACACTGAACAAAATTTGGTGTTGATCTGTTTAAATCTCTAGTTGGAGTTTGTTTAAATACAATGCCTAAAATTGGAATTTTCTCTGCAAAACCTGCCGAGAAAATTCAAAATAACATACTTCCTGTTGAGTTTCGGACTTCGTACAGAGGGACTTTTTTGTAGGTATTGGTCTGTTACATGTGTCTACCGAATTTCATCCATGTATGTGAATCAAGCCATTTTGACACACTCACTTCTGAAACCCATTTCAGATGTACATTTTCACCCCTTTCGCCATGTGTGCAAAGTTTCATGAATTTTAGGCCCTGTTTAGGCCCTAAAAAATGCGATTAATTTTGGAGAGAAGAAGAATCCTTCCTCAAGTCTTAAGTATCATGTTTGTTACATTTAAGATTTTTTTTTTCTGAAAAATTATGTATGGAAAATCAAGTAAACCAGTAAGCTGTCTTGAAATATTACTAACAATATGAAAAACATTCTTACATTTACTTCATAAAAATCAGTAACGATTTTACAGCAAAAAGACGTGTACCATGCTTTTAAAATTATACCAAAAGGGCTTTTATACTTGCTAAACAAGTAAACAGTAGTCAACATTTGAAGAGGATCAAAAAAAGTTAATCAAAGTTGTTCTAAGACAAGAACAGGTATTCTTTTTGGTTTTAGGACAAATTTAATGAAAGGTTTTGATCCACTTCAAATGTTGACTACTATCATCATATATCAGATGACAGAAGGCATGTAGTAGTTTGTGTACAACAGGTTTTTCAGAAAGGTCCTGATCATGCTGATAATTTAAAGGCCTTAAAAGTTTGTGTGCCAACTATGACACAGTAGGCTGTATAGAGTTAAAATAGATTAAACCCAGATTAGGAATAATTTATTTTTTGCACTCTAAAGGCTGAAATGCACTACACGACTTTTAAAAACTGAGCAGATTTTAAAATACTGGCCATCATACACTACACCGCAAATACGTGTGCCAAATGAAAATGATGTGTGTTTTAAAATAAGCTCAAAACATTAAACATGATCTCCTCCAACTGGATAGAATCAGTCTGAAGCTAAAAAATTAGAGTCTGTGACCATCACACACTACGCAATTTCATATTAAATCTGTCAGCTCAAATCTGCAGACTGACTCTCACTTTCAGCAACTAGCATCAACTTCTCCAGACAGTAAATCAATGGAAAATCGGGGCAAAAATCGTGTAGCGTATTCCAACCTTAATGTCACTTGTTCCTTACCTGTTCCTAGACCTGCAACAAAAGCAGCTCCAAGGCAGGACATGTCAAAATGGCTTGGACGTTCTATCTTACGGCCCAACAGATCAGCTGTAAGTTGCATGATGAAATTATTGGTGCAAACACCTCCATCTGCCCTGTAAATGTGTATACATATACAAACGTTCAGACAGGCAGGACCAAGCAATGCAATACGACAAACAAACAGGGTGAGACCCTCACCTGATTTTAGTGATAGGAATATGAGTTTCTCTAAGCATTACATCAAAGAGCTGCTTGTTCCTGAAAGTTAGACAAATTTGAGTTGATGATGAACAATGTATCATGCATCCCTAGTTATGACATACATTTATAGTGCAAACATAAAGGAACAGAGACACAATTCTACAGTACGTATAAATATGTATATATTTTTTGGGTCCGATCTCAATTGAGTTATCTAAATTCTATGAACAGGATTGGATGCATTTCAAAACACATACAGTTGAGGACAAGGTCCATTTACATTGCTCAAATATTTTTATTTCCATCGGCGTTAATCATTTATTTAGGTTATCTTGCATTTTATCACAACAAGAACAATAATAGATGATTTGAAGCAATCCAGCACTATGTATATGAGGACTGACTGATTAATTTGGATTGCAGAGTGTTTCAGATGGTCACAAATACATTTTTTGTGGAGGCTGATATTTGCTCATTTTCCGCAAAGCCCTGGTTAATTTCTGACTCTGACACAATCAGTCCCTTCTGACTTTTTACATTCTCATCACATTCTTTGATTCATGAATGATCAAAGCTAATACAGTCAGATCCTGCAAGCTCACCTGAACGCTACAGACTCCAGAATGGCTCGGACAAGATGTCTTTTGGTTGTGGAAGGTTTTAAGCCCATGAAAGAGGCACAGGCTTTAGGATCATTCAGAGGAGCCTGTAGCACATAAAGAGAGAAAGTTTTAAAATGACATGACACTGTTTAAAAATCCTTGAGATGAACAGCGACTTATCACGGTTGCACACAAACACACCTGTAAGCCACTGAAAGAAGGCACAAAATACACGCCGTCTGAGTCTTCCACACTAGTGGCTATAGCCTCAGTCTCCTTCACATCAGAAAAGAGCTCTGGAAGACAGGCACTAAAGAAATTACACTACAATTTTTGATTATTTAATCCAAGCTAAATAAATTCTCATAATGGAGTTGAATGTGCATCTACTATCTGGAATGGTTTTTTGTTTCTGTGTAGTGAAAAATACATATTCAAGTTAAAAAAGTGTGTGGGCTTGCACATTAGTCCTCCTCCTCACCTAGATCCTGGGCCCATTTAATGGCAGCACCTGTTCCAGCGGCATTACCTTCAGCCAGATACACAACATCAGCACCGATCTTCCAGCCCACCAGCGGATAAAGGCCTATTCAGAAAACGGATCAAAAAGAGATATAAAGAGGAACCAACAAATGGATGCATCACTGTCTCTTTTATAACTCGCCACACTGATTCATGATGAGTAATGAATCGTGCCCTAACCTGCTGTTTCCAGTGATGTACACTACCATTCTGAAAGATTTTTAATGTTCATGAACTAAGTCTCTTTTGTTCACAGAGGCTCCATTTATTTGATCCAAAATACAGTAAAAACTGTAATATTGTGCAACATAGAACTGTTTTCTATTTTATGTATTTTAAGTAATTTATTTCTGTGATGTAAAACCTGAATTTTCAGCAGCCATTACTCAAGTCTTCAGTGTCACATGGCCATTCAGAAATCGTTCTAATATGCTGATTTGGTGCTAAAAAAAACATTTTGTATAATCATTACTGAAAACATTTGTGTTGCTTAATTTTTGTGGAAACTGTGATACTTTGTTTCAGGATTGTTTCCATTTATTTGAAAGAGAAATCTTTTGTAACAATATAAAAGTTTTCACTGTCACTTTTGATCAATTTAATGCATCGATGTTGAACGTATTTCTTATAAAAAAAAAAGGTCACTTTGAATGGTAGTGTATTATGAAAATCACAAAACTTTTGATTCCATGTGCTGTTTAGCTGTCTTACATTATTAGTTCAGTGATTTAGTAGTATTTCTTCTATTTCAATTGAATTCCATTTGAATACTGTGAAAAGCTTTAAGGGATAGTTCATCCAAAAACGAAAATTCTGTCATTAAGTACTCACCCGTTATGTTGTTCCAAACCCGTAAGACCTTCGTTCATCTTCGGAACACAAATTAAAAGATATTTACTAAGAAATCTGAGAGCTTTTGACCCTGCGTAGACAGCAATGCAACTACCACGCTGAAGCATGGCTGGCCGATTATATCGATTAATTCAAATTTAATGTTTTGCCACAATTTTATTTTTTTTTTAAATTGAGGAATTGCGATTTTGAAAAGAAATATTACCAAACATTAGAATTAGATACTTTGACAATATACCAGTGATAACAGTAAAGTAAAAAGAACGATCCAACCGCATGCCGGCGCACGTGATTGACCGCTCACGTGCAAAGCGCTCATATTGTTAGGCGCCATTCACACGGAATGCGCTTTTGTGTTGACAAAGATGCGACATGGGCAGTGGAATAAGGAAAACATGCAAGAAGATGGGAGAGAACTTCTTTTAAGAGATGTGAGTGCAACAGTCAAACGCATCCATGTTTACATAGAAAAAAGTCTATGGAAAAGCAGCGCAATCGAAAAAAACCTGTAAAGAACTACTATTGTATGTCTGATATTTCATGTTTGCATCATGGTGACAGGCTGAAAGCTGGTGTTCATTGTTTTCACACAACATTTATAGTTAATAATAGTCTACTGGGTATACCTTGTTATACCTTCAGTCATTTTGAAACTGAATTACCTTGACTTTTGAGATTTTTTAACACACATTTTCCTCATATTATTTCTTAACATATAATATGTATAAGACAAGTTTATACAAGCTGTAGTTGTAGTTCATGCATCTCTTCTGTGATTTAAGTGATTTAATATTTACATCTTTTTGACTTCATGTGTGGTGCACTTGGAATAGAATTTTCTTTAACTAGAGGGTTAATAAAGAAAAAGTTACTTGAATCATGTTGTAGTTACAATTTCAAGTTGACTAGTCACTGATGTCACATGGACTATTTTAACAATGTCCTTACTACCTTTCTGGGCCTTGAAAGTTGTAGTTGCGTTGCTGTCTATGCAGGGTCAGAAAGCTCTCGGATTTAATCAAAAATATCTTAATTTGTGTTCTGAAAATGAATGAAGGTCTAATGGGTTTGGAAAGACATGAGGGTGAGTAATTAATGACAGAATTTTCATTTTTGGTTTCATTATCCCTTTAACTGATAAGAAAAGATTAGCACTGGAATGTCATACCAGCTACAGATGTGTGTGGTTTGTTTCCTGTATTGATGTCCATGAAGGTGCCTGTGCCCATAGTAATTTTCACATCACCAATATCAAAACAGCATTCTCCAAACATGGCTGCTTGTTGGTCCGCCATCTGTGGAAAAAGATATGAAAGCTAGGGTTGTGGCACCAAAGACACAATCAAGCACAACACATTTTATTAAAACTAAATGACAACTTTTTATACTCACAAAAGACA
The DNA here is from genome assembly GCA_036247105.1 of Cirrhinus mrigala. Lineage (NCBI taxonomy): Eukaryota > Metazoa > Chordata > Actinopteri > Cypriniformes > Cyprinidae > Cirrhinus > Cirrhinus mrigala. Next base: position 13,475,525 of record CM070008.1, read on the forward strand.
TGATTGAGATGGGCACCCCAAAAATGGACGGATCACAGGTGCCAAATTTATGACTAAAATGAGAAAAGAGAGCATTAACTGTTTAGTCAAAAGTGGGGGAAAAAAAAAAGTATTCTGGAAATACCAGTGCAATTCAGGGTGCATGGGTACCTGGTGTTCTGCACACTGGGGAGGATGGAGAGAGGTATAGAGAGGAGTGAGCAAAGAAATCCACTCCAGCACATCTAATGATCACACAAACACACACAACACACACACTATGAGCAGGTTCTAAGACACTATGGTTGCGTTTACACTTGGTAAGCAGATCAGATCAGTCAATGAGGACATGGTGCGTTTACACTTGACAACGTCAACTGACTTGGATAACTGATTGGATCCGTCTTTCCCGTACAACATTTAAATAAGCCTGCAGAGGATGGCCCCGGTGAATAGTCGACCAGAAGTGGTGGGGAAAAATGTTTTTTTTTGTTTTTTTTTTTATACAGAGAATGAGTGGTTCTGCAACTTTCAGGTACTTTTCTCCATCTTTGTTCTTACAGTTAGGGAGAGATGGGGTGGAGTTTTGCGTGACGTTGACCTGGAATGCAAACGCAATGGCTGGATTGCGTTTACATTACACTGAGATCCGATCACAATGCGTCCTCGACTACCTCTGTACCAGGAGACGCTGAACAGATAACATCAGAAGCGTGTTAACACTTCACATACACATCTGGATACATGTCGCATGTTAACGCCAAATGTGTAAACGCAGCCTATATGGACAAAAGAACCAAAAGAATGCCAGAAAAACACCACCACACATTTACATGAGAGACCTTAAAAAGACGATTCACCTCAAAAAATAATACACCAATAAAAACTTTTTTTATTTATTCAATGTTGACCCCGCCTCATATGCTTAAACCTTTTTTTAAATGCTTTTTACACTTTTTTTTTGGATACACAAAAAAACTAAAATTTAGGGTTTATTAAAAACAATACAATTTTTTTTTTATGTTTCTGAAAGACGCATCTCTCATGTTCACCAAGGCTGTATTTATTTAAACAAAAATGCAGTAAAACAAGGTTCCTATACATTTTCCATTTTAAAATTCCATACTTTTCCAGTCAAAAAATTTCAAATAGATGCACATGAATTAACAGATCTACTTGCTCAAAATTTGGCTTTTCTTATGGTAGTACCTCTAATATCAAGGCCTAATATTCAATTTAATACATCCTTTGTGGTGGCAGAGAAACCATGACAGGAAATGAGCTGATGGCATAATTTGCTAAGTTCAAGGGTTTATAAAAAAAGTATTTAAAACTTGGCTTTCGTTAGGGCAGTATGCCATATTTCAAACCTGTGCAGTACAAATAACGAATGCAATCGAAGATGTAAAATATTTCCAAGCATACTGTCCCCGCGAGTAGGACACGTTATGATTTCTGCTAATAATCCCACATATATTTGTAGTATTAAAAAGGGTTAAATAAGAGAGCTACGGCACCCCCTTAAAGGAATGTCGATTGGGTGTGTGAGCTGATGTTAAGATAAAAAATTGTTCCTGTTCAGTCTGTTCATAAACATCATATTCTTGCTATTAAGTAGTTTCCACGATTCATTAAAATTTACTCTTGCTCATTCCAGTAACATGATGTGTCCGCTCGGACAACAATATTCAAATAAATAAATAATAATAAAATCCAGTGGCCTGGCAACTTCTCCCGGTGCTTTCAAATCTGGGCCATTTGCATACACAATACAGACTGTACTCTCAAAATATTCTAACTTTAATTTATACAATTTAAATTCTCGAAACATTTCGACTTTTTTCGACTTTATTCTCTAAGCATTTCCACTTTATTCTCCAAGCATTTCCACTTTATTCTCGATAGACAATTTTATTTAATCTAACTTTATTCTAATCTCATAATCTTAGATTTTCTTTTATTTTTTTAACGTGGCACTAAAAGGTAGATTTTGGTTTACTTTAATCATCATTCACTTGATCTTTTAACTTAAAAGAGGTCATTGTACTATAAAAACATTCTGTAAGTTTCAGAACTCAAAACTTTCTCGTTAGTCTAAAAACAGCTTATATTCAAGCCTGCGACAGTGAGAACTTGGTCCTTTGTTCACTTCATTTTACTGCAGATTTGTTTACAAAAAAGGCACAATTTGACGCAGGATTTTCAGAAAGACCGAAACTAAAAGACGATGCCGTGCCGACTATATTAATCCGACAGTAATGTCACAACACAACTTGGTCCTTTGTTCACTTGTTAAGTGCCGTAACAAAGGGGAACAATTTTAGCCCTGTTCCTCATACAAACCTATTGTATATTAAAGAACAGCACATTTTCTCCTTTTGTGTCCCATGCTAGAAAGAAAGTCATACAGGTTTGGAATAACATGAGGGTGAGTAAATGATAACTTCCATTTTTTGGGTGAACTATCTCTTTAACTGTCTGTTTTAAATGCCTGATCTCTCAATGTACATGTGTTTGTACTGAAGTCCACAATCCAAAGGTAACAATCAGATAACAGCAATTTCACAAATACAGTAATTAGACAGTTGCCACTGACCTGATAGGAATCGAATATTGCTGTTGCACTGGCATTTGAGTAATCAGTAGCATGAACCAGGCCTGCAAAAAACACAAACAAACAAAGCATAAATTTAAAAGGTATGTCAAGCCCAACAACATGGAATCTTTTCATTTATGTTCAGACCCTGATGATGTTTTTACTCACCTACTAAATCTATTTATAACCAGAGCTGATTTTAACCAAAATATTTTAAATCTTTATTACCATGTAAGCACAATTTGCATTAAACATCACAGAAAACCCACAAATGTGCATGTGTACATTCAAAAATTGGAACCATTGAAATGTTTGGGGATTCCTAAGAAATTTTATTCAGGAAGGATACAATAAAAGATTTGTGCTTCAAATAAATGTTGTTCTTCTGAACTTCCTATTAGAGGAGAAGTCCACTTCCAGAACAAAAATGTACAGATAATGTACTCACCCTCTTGTCATCCAAGATGTTCATGTCTTTCTTTCTTCAGTTGTAAAGAAATTATGTTTTTTAAAGGGGAAACATTTCAGGATTTTTCTCCATATAATGGACTGGTATGGTGCCCTGAGTTTGAACTTCCAAAATGCAGTTTAAATGCGGTTGTAAACGATCCTAGCTGAGGAAGAAGGGTCTTATCTAGTGAAACAATTGGTTATTTTAATTTAAAAAATACAATTTAAATACTTTTTAATCTCAAACACTCATCTTGTCTTGCTTTGCCTGAACTCTGTGTATTCTGGCTCAAGACAGTTAGGGTATGTCGAAAAACTCCAATCGTATTTTCTCCCTCAACCTCAAAAATAATTTCAAAATCATCCTACATCGCTGCAGAAGTACCGACCCAGTCTTTGCAAAGTGAACATGCAAACACCCTTAACAAAAAAGGTAAAACAGCGATATATGGCGATTTTGAAGTTGAAGGAGAACATGAGATGGGAGTTTTTCGACATACCCTAACTGTCATGAACCGGAAAAAAACAGAGTTCAGGCACAGTAAGAGACAAAAAAAAAAAAAAAAAAAAGACCCTTCTTCCTCAGCTGGGAACGTTTACAACCGCATTTGGGATCGTTTGAAGCCACATTTAAACTGCATTTTGGAAGTTCAACTCAGGGCACCAAAGAAAGTCCACTATATAAAGAAAAATGCTGAAATGTTCTCCTAAAAAAAAAAAAAACACAATTTCTTTATGACTGAAGAAAGAAAAACATGAACATCTTGGATGACAAGGGGGTGAGTACATTATCTATAAATTTTTGTTCTGGAAGTGGACTTCCAAACGTATCACAGTTTACACAAAAATATTAAGCAGCAACTGTTTTCAAAATGGATAATAAAAGGCATTATAATAATTAAGCACAAAACCATCATATTAGAATCATTTCCGAAGGATAATGTGACCCTGAAGACTTGAGTAATAGCTACTGAAAATTCAGGTTTGCCATCACAGGAATAAATTACATTTTAAAATATAATTTAAATAATAATAATTTATAATTTTAAACTGTAATAATATTTCACAATATTACTGTTTTTACTGTATTTACTGTAAGATCTTACCAACCCCAAACTTCTGAATGGCGAAATATCTGACTAATGAATGCAAAATACAATTAAATAGCTTGAAACATGGCTCCTGGCCATCCTTACCAATGATGTACCAAGTTGAAAATGTGACAATGATAATAGTACTGTAAAATCACCACTGTATATGTGACTGCTTATGATTATCCACTCATAACACTGGTGTGTGACATTTGTCCACCTTTGTCGAGGGTTGTGGGCGAATTGCTTTCTAAGAATAGTGTCAGTCAGTGACGTAAGATATCAGATCTGTGGCACGCTTTCATTGAGCAGATCACTCTGAAGAGTCTCTTACAGATCTAACTGGTTTTATTTCAGCAACCTCTCAAAGAAATCCAGCCAGAATAATATGCACACAGAAATCTGATTTTCCCTGTTCAAATGACTTCCTGAAACAGGACATTTCTATTTCATCATGAAATACCCACCTTTCGTCAGTTTGTACAGCAGCCAAGTGTCAATGGTCCCAAAATAACAGGAGCCGTCTTCGACCGCCTGCCGCAACTGAGAAGAGAGTGGGTTAGGTTAAATATACCAGACCTAGAGAAGACAAATGCTGAATGTCATATTTGAACTATTCCTGGTTTACCTGAGGGATATTGTTCAAGGCCCAGACGAGCCGCAGTGATACATGCTGGGTGGTAAAAACTACCAGGCTGGCTGCAAGGAACCGCTTCTGTCTGGTGAGGAAGTGCAGCATCTTCATCACTCCGTGTACCGTCTGCCATAAAACATACATGCAAACAAATATGTTTTTAAGCAATAATTTAACCAAAAGTGAAAACTTGCCCAAGAGTTTCTCTGAACAGATAGGAATAAATTTAGCATTAAATCACCTGCTCACCATATCTGTTTAGAAGTGTTTTGTTTTATTTGCTTGTAAATGGCGGTTAAACTGTGCATAATTCTCACCAGATTCAGACAAGACTAAAGCTAAATTATTGATAGAGGACTCTATTGGAAGCAACAGTTTTAAGTAGTGCTGTCAAATGATTAATCGCAATTAATCTCGATAAATCGCATCTAAAATAAAAGTTTATGTTTACATAAAAAATGTATGTGTGCTGTGTATATTTACAGCATTATGTACATGTAAATACACACACATACAATATATATTTTGAAATGTATTAAAATATTTTATTTATATTCATATTTTATATTGAATATATAAATATATCTAATATATAAACATTTTTCTTAAATACATACATGCATTTGTGTGTATTTATATATACATAATAAATATACACAGTACACATACATATATTATGTAAACAAAAACTTTTATTTTGGACGCGATTATTTGTGATTAATCGTCTGACAGTACTAGTTTTAAGTTAAACAGCTCTAAATGATGCATTTGTCTCTTACAAATATGCTGTTTGACCTCTCATTCTGATGGCACCCATTCACTGCAGAAGATTCTGGTGAGCAAATGATGTAATGCTAAATTTCTCCAATTCGGTTACGAACAAAAAAAAAAAAAAAAAAAAAAAAAAAAAAAAAAAAGAAAATCTACATCTCAGAGACCAGTGGGTGAATAAATTGAAACTATTCCTTTAACTGTTCACTCTTAATTCAAACAGCTTAAAGTATATATGAGAAGCTCTAAGAGGAACAGTAGATCACCACCTTCAAGCTTGACCTCTGCACTCAATTATGATAAGACACCGAAAACATTCTCCTCTGTTTAAAGTTGTTCACAAATAACCAGTTTAAAATACAACTGCACACACAGGGATGTTTGCTCTGTAATTACATAGGCTGTAATTTCCCACACATTCAAAAACATCTTGTACAAACTGACAAGCTTTGTCTCTACAAAGACAGGACAAAAACTAATTAATGTGAATGCTGCAAGCCATATGACCATTACATGACCACTCTGGGTTTCAAACATGAAACTCAAACTAGTTACTGAGGAGGGAATTCTGCTGACTCAAACATGATCACTTTTAGCATGTGTCACAAAGATACTCACAGGGCAAATACTCCCATCCACATTCACTGTCAGCACCTTACACAAATATATCGGCAATCCGTGCTCAGAGCAGTCAGAGGGGTTCTTGTTTCACTGCTGTATTGCTCATTTAGCTTACAGGACTTGGAATGAAACACTCATTCATTGACGTACACAATGAATGACAAACACTACGAACTGTCACTGTCCAAACAATACACACTTTGTTTGCATTAATAAACTGCTGTAAACCGGTATTTATTAACTGTTTTTAAATTATATAGCAATTGTGGTTGTAAATATTGTATTGGTTATTAGAGGAATTTTGTGGACAAATTTTATTTGCAGTAATAAAATTACACTACTGTTTAAAAGTTCAGTTAAGAGTTGTTATGTTTTTTTTTTCTTTTTTAACCCTTTAACTGTCACCATCCACTCTGTGGGACGCCAAAGTTTACTTTACCATATTACAAATAAATCCTAATCTAATCATGAAACTATACATTGTTGGAAAGGTCTAAGACTCCTAAATGGATATTTTACCATATTTTTGTGTTACAAATTATGTAGGAAAAGTAATAGATTAATATATGTCAAGAGTGCAACTTAAAAATTAACATCATAACATGAGTTCTGACCTTTGTCACAAAAGACTTTCTTCATTTCCTTTTTCCTTATCACACTTTAGAAATCATAAGAAATTATATATCAGTTCAAAACTTAAAATCTCAAAGTTCATCCTTTGAAAGGCACTTTAAAATTAGACATTGCATTACCACAGAAAATGTACATCAATATAATATTACAAAATATTTTCATTCATGAATTATAAAAATTTAAGTCTGGATAGTGCATTATTATGTCTGTGTTCAAAAATGGGAGTGACAGTTAAAGGGTTAAATACTCATGCTCATTAAGGCAGAATTTATTCAATCAAAATACAGTAAGAACACTCACTGTAAAAAAATAATTTTTCTATTGTAATATATTTTTCAACGATACTTCAGAAATCATTCTAATATGCTGATTTGGTGCTCAAGACATTTCACAATATTATCAATGCTCAAATCAGTTGTGATGCTCAATCCAGACATTTTTTCTGGATTTTTAATGAAAAGAAAGTTCAAAAGAACAACATTTATTTGTTAGGTCACAGTAACAGTAAGATTTGTAATGTTTTTTAAAGAAGTCTCTTCTGCTCACCAAGCCTGCATTGTTTTGATCCAAAAACAGTAAAATTTTAAAATATTTTTACTATTTAAGATAACTGTTTTCTATTTGAATATATTTTTATAATGTAATTTATTCCTGTGATTTCAAAGCTGAATTTTTCAGCATCATTACTCACATGATCCTTCAGAAATCATTCTAATATTCTGATTTGCTGCTAAAAAAATATTTATTATTATGTTGAAAACAGCTGAGTAGATTTTTTTTAGGTTTCTTAGACAAATAGGAAGTTCAGAAGAATAGAACAGCATTTATCTGAAATAGAAATCTTTTAAAGCATCCTTGCTAAATAAAAGTATTTTTTCCAAGCTTTTGAATGGCATAGTGCATAATGTTATAAAAGCTTTTTATTTTCAGATTCAAAATTTTACTGTTCTTGCTCTACTTTGCATCACATAAAGACAAACTTGGGGAGCAGAAGAGAAAACAATAAAAATCTTACTGTTCAAAAACTTTTAACTGCTAGTGTATAAACAGTAATAATAATGCAATAATGTATGAATTGTGACTGTCAACCCAAGATGTGGCCATTTGGATTATGTTGATTAATCTGTTCCTGTGATTATGCAATGAGATTCTGACATTCTCTAGTATTTCTATTCGGATCATGTCTAGACAAAATACGCTCCCTAATTCAACAGTGTTAATCACAAGGAGAGTCTGGAATGAACAAATATATTCCAAGATGACATCATCTACAGCAGCCTCACCTTCATAGTGCAGGACCTGTTCCATGATTTCACCAATTCGGCTGCCCTCAAGTCCTGCCAGGTGATGAAATTATGAAATGGTTCTCCCGTGTTTCTGGAGATAACAAAAAAAAAAAAAAAAAAAAAAAAAAAAAAAAATATATATATATATATATATATATATATATATATATATATATATATATATATATATATATATATACGCCACCTCAGTCAGTTTACTAAGTTTTCTGCAGAACAATCACAGGATTTAATGTATACAAACCTGTCCCACGTCATGAATGTTGCCCTCTGGGTTGAGATGCCAAGACTTTCCATTTGGCACATCTGTAAGCCTGAGTCTAAACCAACGAGAGAGAAGAGGACAAAAGTCTTGTTACTATTATAACCTTCATCAGACCGTAAACACATAGACCTACATTTATCAAAGATTCTCAACCTTTTTGACTCCAAGGCTTCCGAGACAATATTTAAACAATAGTTTAGTTTGTTTTAACATCTTTATTTGTGATGCTTTTTAGCATTTCAATTAAGATGTTCAAATAAATAATTTTAAGGATTATTAAGACCCTCTTGGATGTCTGCTAAGTGCCTCTTGGTTGAGAACCACTAATATATCAAATATGCACAGCAAAATGATTTACAGTAGACTTGAAAAGTACATTAACACCTTCTCATATCAAACATCTAATGTGCTGGATTCATGTTTTAGATTCTCTTTTTATACTGCCTTATTTATATGTTTGTTGCCTGGTAAACAAAATTAGTCATAAAAGGCAGCATGCGAAAGTAATGCTCAACACCCTACACTGAGTATTTAAAATGCTTTTATATTTTTATTTCAGAGTGAATTTTTAAGTCTGGTGTGCTGAAAGTTTGGACCGTACACAGTTACACATTAACATGTGCAATAACACTAACTTTTATAATGCGTAAGCTGCTGTTCATTAGTTTCACTCACTGTTTTCTCAAATTTATTAATGATATTTTATATTATAAACCTGTTGAAAATGCACATGCAGAAGACAGTAAATGTGTTGGGCCTGATTAATCTTACAGCACCAGTGAAAATACTGATTTAATACAGTTTATCCCACACAACACAGAAAGACTGATTCCAGTATATGTGCAGTATTTGTTTAACATGATTTGATTTTGCAAGCACGCCCCTGTGTTTGATGTATTGACGTCTGCTGCAATGACATTTATAATTTTTTAAAAGTGTCCAAAATCGTTTTGGGGGGCGCTGTATGCTTTATAGCCATAATAAAGATGTCTGACCTTGAACTGCCCCTTTGACCACAGTCACAAACCCTTTCCAAAGATCGTCAGGGTCAATCTCTACCCATCCAGGCTGAGGATACAGTAGGGACACCTGTAACAAGAAAGCTGCTATCAGATTTCACACACTTGTAAGACACTGGAACAATCCTGTCAAGTAAGTCTAACAATCAACCTGCTGTCATTTACCTTTGTGGAGCAGGAACCCCTGATACTAGCGCTCTTATCGTACACATGGCACCTGATGGAAGTTGTTCCCACGTCAACAGCGAGAATGAAAGTCTCTCGTTTGCTGAACCCGTTTCTCTGAGTCCCCATTGCACAATGAGTTCATTCAGAAAGCCGCAAAGATACTTTAGTCACCATGGCTGTGAGTGTGTCAGGGAGGATCCAAACTTCAGTCAAATGATCCCGTTTTCAACTTTGCTCCGTAGACCTTTGAGTTTCATTTCTCCGGACTTGAATGCCAGACCGCTGGCAGATTTTAATCCGTTAAGAAAGCCGATTTAGTATGTTCACATCATAGCTCTGAAAATGTGTTTTGAATGGACAAGTTATAAACGAAAGCGTAAGTACATGTGTCCCCAAACTTTCCCAAACTCAAGCATGTGATCTCGCGCCCTATTTTAAATCGGCAAACGAATATCTACGGTTGCGTTACATTGCGATTTAAGCCAAAAAACAGTCGCTTGTTTTCATCAGTGAGTGATAAAAGTTACCGAAAACTTGAGATGCACGGGTCAACCTCTGTAAAGACAACAAAATACAGCAGGCGGTCGATTAGTACAATAGTGCAAATCAGTACGTCACACATCAGTCGATAGGTGTGGAGAGTTCTTAAAGAGACAGAGCACCAATTTCACAAAGGTCTTTGACCTCGAGCACTCGCTGCTAAATAGGGAAATACGTTCATGGAGCTGTTCGGAAATCGACCCTTTTCACATTCCTTCTCATAAGAGGAAATCGTCATAGCTGGGTGAACTTCTATAATGGTGAAAGGAAACTGCAACAACCATTTTGACACCCATTTGTTCCAACAGCAAAACAAAACAAATAAGGAAAAAAAAATTGAGAGATTGATTATAGTGGTCAGAAATGGAAACTAGGTTTTTGTAATTTAATGCCAAGGTAATATTACACAAAATGTTGTAAGTATACAATAATTGTTTTAAAAATGAAAATATGAAAAACTTAATATTTATATATTTATGTTATAAATAATTGTGGGAACTGTCATCACAGTCAAGCAATTTTTTTTATTTTTTATTTTTTATTTATTTATTTATTTTTTTTTACGGCACCTGCTTGGAGAAAATTGTCATTCTATAGAATTGGTCCAAACTGCAAAAAAAAAAACACATTTAAAAAGCATTTAAGTATTCAAAACTTAGATGATAACAAAGATAATTTTATTATAGATTAAAACCCACAATAATATTTGAATATCAGTAAGCTTAATATATTTAGTGGGTATAAGGTGGCTGTCCTGAACCCTAACCCCTAAAATATTTGTAAAAAAAAATTGCATTTTATTCCATTGTTGTTTTAAAAATATCTTTGTGATTTTTTAAAAAAAGTCAAGTTCAAAAAAAAAAAAAATTCTTTGTAAATTTTGAAACTGTATGTAAAAAAAATGTGTTCCGCATTTTCATGTCACTACTGAAAGTGTATGTATTAGTCCATTGGCTGACACTGATTGCAACTACACCCCTACATTTATGATTTAAAATATTCCTGTCATACTCTCTCATAGCTACATGGTGAGCAGATAGGTCCCATCATTTTGAAGTAAATGTGTTCAAAAGTATGAAAAATCTGTGTAACTTTAAAGAATGTCACTACCGAACACCATTTTTCTTTAATTAAACATATATTTTTAGGAGTTATTCCATTACATTTAGTTTTTATGTTTACAACTGTTTAGAACTGTGCTAGCTAACCATGTACTGACTAGCATCTTTGAGCTAGGTTCAAAAGCATCAAAAATTGTCACTACAGAAACAATCACAACCAAAATATTTGGTGGCAATTTGGTAGTGAGATCTGTTTTTTTTTGTGTGTTATTCCATTAAATTTAGTTTTTATGTCTGTACAACTGTTCAGAATTGTGCTAGATAGCCATGCGCTGATTAGCATCTTTTAGCTAGGTTCAAAAGTATCGAAATTTGTCACTACCGTAACAGTCACAACCGAAACGTCATCATTGTTTCAGTAGTGACAGAAGGGAACACATAATCCTTTATTTGGGGGACATAAAATTTTAGTAGTTATGCAAATTTTTTGTATTTTAGTATGTTTTAGTAGTGTATTAGTATGTGGGTTAAAATTCTATAATCCATTGTGGTCGCTACCAAGACATTACTGTCACTACCGAAAATGTGCAGACACAACTGAAATATGGGATGTTTTGTCAAAAACAAAGTATAGTGAATTATCAGCTAAGATGCTAAAATAGTGTTTGGTTCAATGTATATTCAAACTAATGAGTCCTTAAGTTTGAAATCAGTATGATCAACTTTTTGCCTTTTACAAAGAAAATTTGGTTACAAAATACAACAGATCTTATAAATCACACTTGAAATATTGTTCAAATTGTAATTGTAAATTATTTACCTCTGAAAACTTTTTATTAAAATAGAAAAAAAATATATTTACAAGGATGATGTATGCAAAATCTTAATACGTCAATATAACCCTTCTTATTAAATTATGACAAATTGGGGGAGAGAACAAACATTCCAAAACTTTCTAAAAATACAATATGAGAATTACCTGCACAATTACTAGAAATGTGTACTGTGGATATAATACAATTTGCATACATACAAAATTTGTTGAAAGTCAAGACGTCCAAGACGTATCCAACTCTGACTTTGAACCAATTCTGTAAAATGGCCCATATAGTTAATGAATTGAATTTTTTGTGTGTGTTTTTGTGTATACATTTGTATATCAGTATTGGGGAAAGTTACTTTTAAAAGTAATGCATTACAATTTTGTGTTACTCCCTGAAAAAGTAACTAATTACGTTACTTAGTTACTTTTTATAGAAAGTAATCTGTTATGTTACTTATGTTACTTTACGGGGCAGCCGTGGCCTAATGGTTAGGGAGTCGGGTTTGTCCCAGGTCCGGCAGGGATTGAAGGTGGAGGGAGTGAATAACCAGCACTCTCTCCACCCTCAATACCACGACTGAGGTGAGTCCCTTGAGCAAGCTCAACTGAACTGCTCCCCGGGCGCCGCAGCGATAGCAATATGGCTGCCCACTGCTCTGGGTGTGTGTGTGTGTGTGTTTGATCACTTCTCACTACTGTGTGTGTGCACTTGGATGGGTAAAATGCAGAGCACAAATTACGAGTATGGGTCACCGTACTTGGCCACACGTCACGTCCTTTCCTTTCCTTTCCTTTTACTTTTGCGTTACTTTTTAAATCTGGGCAGGGCTTGCTTCTTTGTTTTTAATATAAAACAATTCTAATGTAAAAGCCCTTTTACACCAAAAGTGAAATGAATTCACCTCAGGCTGAAAGAAAAATACATTTATGCAGGAGATCACTCTTAAGCTATAAAAAAAAAACAAAAAAAAAAAAAACAAATGTTAGTTTATCGAAAGTCATTTTTGCTTAGTATGGTTGAATTGCATCAGCAAATGGGATCCAGTACATAAAGGATATTCGTTTTATTTAACACGTTTAATTATTGCAGGGTTGCGTCATATTCTGGGTTTGCATTTCACTGTTTTTATTCATTTTGAGAAATACTGAAACTGTTTTTTGTGAGTGAGATGAATTAATGCATGTTCACATTTAGTCTAGAATACAGTAACATCATGTTTACTCCTAATTTTCTTGATACGGAGACTTGTCAATCAATAAATGCGGAAAAAAGTAATTGCCGTTACGTATTTGAAAAAGTAACTCAGATATTTTCTTAGAAATTCAAAAGTAATGTGTTACTTTACTAGTTACTTGAAAAAAGTATTATTATTACGTAACTCGCGATACTTGTAATGCGTTACCCCAACACTGCTTAGCATTTATGACCCAAGTGCTCCCTCAGGAAATGTAGAATGTTTGTCTTTTGATTTATGAGCAAGATAAAGTCTATGATTAGCATTACTGGAATAGACTTTCATGTGTTGATACATCAGAAACAATCCGCACAGACAATCATTTTATTTGTTGTAGCAACTTGTTAGTAGATTTTCTGGATTCGCCTTGAAAGTGAGGTCATAACTGACCAGCTTTATAAGCCAGACCATTAGAGGTCAATTATTTTTGCTTGTGTTGGATTTTTAAGGAAACATTTCAAAAATGTAAGAGTGTTTCAAATTTAAAAAAAAAAAAAAAATCACATGAGCATCATAAGACCACTGAGAAACCATAATAATCACAAGATCTGAGACATAATGATAGCAAAATGTTTATTATGATAACAAAATGTCTATTTACAGCACACCATCCTGCTAGGAGGTGCACTAATTTTTTGTCATTCTGGTTTTAAGTCATTAAATAACTCAAATGTCATTAAAAATAAAAGGGTTTACTTGCGATCTTTTAAAACTTGGACAAAAGAGATCCGGCAGGATACAAATAACGCAGAGAAGATGAAAACGAAAAGGGTGCCAGCATAGAAATATTAACAATTGTTATTTATCCATTTGTAAAATGGTGCATATAAAATCCATAGATCTAAATACACAAAATTCATTTTAAAACCACAGAACTTAAACATCTCCCCTGGAAATAAAGGTAGGCTAATACAAAAATAAAACCAATTTGAAATGTTCACAATTCGAGCAACATCTTATTAGAAAGGCATCTTATTATCGTGTTTAAGTTTGCAAACCCCTGCCCAACCATGTTTAGTCTTATATACACACACATACAGACACACATACAATAATCCACAGAGATTACATTTGCTTAAATCAGTGTGCTTCCTGGCTGGGTGAATATAATGAGCTGGTTTTAACACCTGCTTTAGGTCTATGAAACATTCCATAGACTGCTTCCATCAAATCTTTGAGCATTTGAACCTCTGAAACTAGATCCAAAGGTTCAGTCTGTCAGCTTTACTGCTTTGAGTAACACCGTAAGATAACATTATCTCTATCCTTCCATGCTGGACTGCAAAAATGAAATGGGAGTACAGGATGTTGTATTGTAGCAGCTTGTGCCACATTGTATTACTTATCCTTGTGCATAACGTTCTGTCTACAAAACTAATTATTGCACTTTGAATATTAAAATCCAGCATCACAAAGTAACCAGTGAACATGATAAAAGCTTAAAGATCTGATATTGGGTCAAAAAGAAAAAGAAAGGAAAATGCTGAGGTAAATGTAAAACCCATTTCATGATTCTGTGATCATTTTGGTGCAGTAATCAATGCCAATAAAAATGTTCTCCACCACTACCTCCACTCAAAACATGCCAACTAAAACGAATACAAAACTAATTTCGTGCCAGTGACAAACACATTTGTCTCACCAAGCATGATCGAATCATGAAGACGGACAACTGCATCTTGTTTCTTGCTATGAAATTTCGCCATTTCCCGTTCGAGAGAGATGGACAGTGCAGGAAAGTGATTTCAGTCCGTCGCTTTAGCAGCTTCGAAGTTGACTGCCAGTTTTCGGTGTTTCCGCTTGGAGGATGAGCCGGGCGTGTGAGGATTGGCGTTCTGCCTGGGCGTCTTGGGTGTGGTGGGGGTGGGCTTATCTGCAGGCTCATGGGTGCTGATGGGTGGGGGGGTCTTGGGGGCTGATGCGGGCACTGGGGCAGAAGCAGCCAGTCCGCTGCCTGGAGTTTGACCAGCATAGGCAGAGCTGCCCGACACTTGCTTTGCCTCTTGGTTCTTGGTTCTGCCTGAAACTCGCTTCTTGGTCACCTAAAGACACAACAGCATGTTATAGCTGGATACATCAGGATAAAACAGTCAATAACAAACAAGTGTGTCTATGATACTCTTTAGGGATGTAACAATATTATCAATACTGTGGTATTGCGATAACAAAACTGTCTTGATATCATCGTGGACACATGGCGATATACAACAATAGGTCTTCCAGGCAAAAAGTGTAGTTTTCAAAATACATTTAAAAGTGCAATAGGTTGGTTGTAAGTCTTTTCACATCCCAATAGCAATCATTAAGTTAAGTGGTCTAAATGTATTTATATGTATTTATATATTCTGTGGAAGGCGTAGGACCAAGAAATGTTCGTCCAATCAAAATGCTCGGTTTGAGCGTTTTGATTGGCTTTCCAACTTGCCTGTCAAATATGTATTTGAATACCTCTGCACATCCTGTCCACGTAAACAGGATGCGTCATCAGCGCGTTCACGAACGCTTTGCAGACAGAGCGAATATAGCAGCCAAACATCAACAACCTGATCTTCTGTCCTGGTTACTTTTACTAACTGTATTATAAAAGTTTTCTCACGGTTAATGGCGTATGATGTTGTAACGGCCACTAGAGCATTTACAGTATTTTCTGGCGGACTGACAACTGCGTGTGTGCATAACGTGTGTCTGTACGTTCTGGAAAGGTGAAAAGATGACTCGCTCCACCGACATCTGGCTCTCTTTATGTTATTTCTTTCCTTTCTGTTTGTGACCTGAGTTGGATGCATCCTTGTTTACATTTTTCTTCGTTCGATCCCCATGTATGTCGATGTGTGTGACGACGCATGAGGTGTTTTATTAAACTCGGGGAAAATACGCCATCTTCTCGTCTCCCGTTCATTATTAGTACCACAGTTTCCCTATCTGTAGGGCTGGAAGTTGATTCCAAAAAGAATCAATTCCTCAATTCCGAAGCGTTGGGAATCGAGAGTCGATTCCAAATATTGGAATCGATTCCAACAAGGGGAATCGACTCTCCATTCATAGCCCTTTTCAGTTCAGCAAATCTATAGGCGCCTCTTAAACGAAAGGCTGCATCATATGAAGGCTGCACATCTCGGCTTTTGTCATCAAATGTCGCTGAACATTGATTCACGAAAATAAACTGAATAAAAGGAGTCGGTACTGAGCACGTCTGAGTTTGAGGATGCAGCCTTGCTCGCTGATAGTGATTAGAAGTCTGATTCGTTTCCACGAAAAGGTTCTTTCGGATAGATTGTTTTAATGAACCAGTTCAAAAACAATTCAAAAGTTATTTTACAGTAAAACGGCCTTAAAATTAAACAGAATAAGGTCTTGATTCTATTTCCATCTTAAATAAAATGCTACCTTTAACCTTTCTATAATAATTCTGAAAGAAAACGCAGAGAGCACATCTGATTTGACACATAACTTACTACTTTCTAAGTAGTAAGTTACTTTCTAAGACCTTTATATCCTACAGTAATGGCAAAATTAGGTTCCTCCACCCTATAAAAAACAAAAATCAAAAAGAATCGAAAACAACAGTAAGGAATCGATTCTTGGAATTGAATCTCATTGATTCCAGAACAAGGAATCGGAATCGGACTCGATTCCAAAATTTTCGGAATCGAACAGCCCTACCTACCTGGGCTGTTGAACATTTCAACTCGATGTTACAATCAAGCGCCAAACCCCCGGTCTCTCTATTAAAGCCAACACGGAAGTGACTAAAACTGCAATTCATCGACTGGCCGCTAGAGGCTGGCTCCAAAAGAGAGTCATTCCCATAGACTTCCCATGTTAAAATGCCCAACTTTACAGCAGAAAATACGTTTACAGCCTGATACAAAAAATTGTTTTGGTCTATATATAGGTAATTTTTCCTTTCATGACAACTGTGAGGGGGGTGAACTGTTCCATAACTCATCCGTTTAAATTATATTAAGCTTTAAAGTTCTGCATAATTAAGGGCATGGCCACTTGAGTGACAGGTGGATTACCGCTCTGCCCTACAAGGCTAAAGACCTTAACTCGTTGGAGTGTGAAATTGAGAAAAATGGCTTGAGGCTATAATGTGATTCGATTTTTTTTACGACCGTAACAACCAGACAAAGTTAAACGTGAGTGGATACCGTTTTGCAGCCAATTTAGTTGCAATGTTCACTTTAAAGGATTAAAGGATGCAAGACATACTTAACATATTATTTTACATCGAAGTGAATGAAAATAACCAAACCTATAAGAACGACTTGTGGATTGATGTGAACGCCAACAAGTACGAATTATGCTCAGAATGATTGTGAATTAAACATCTCCAATGACGTTCATTGCCATGGATTTTATTAAGTTACAAGAAAAGGTAGAAAAGGGATTTAATTGCTAACTCTTACTGATTTTGTGTGTAATACATGCTAGGCTGACACGGCATTCGAGTCCTCACATGTGCAGAAATGGGCAGCCCGACAGCTGGCACAGAGTGAATAATCTGCATTATAAAAAGGAAAAAAAAAAAAACTTCAAAGATGATGTTACTGATGTTATACTGTGTTCTACCTTGGTTTCTCCTTGGTTTTTCTCACGGCAGCACTGCTGTCACTACTGTCGAGTTAGGCGGGCATGGTTTTAACAACCAGGCACCTCAGCTTCACCCACGGCCCGCTTTTTTGCCCATTTTCAAATATCCGGAAGTGACACGCGATGACGCGCTGCCAAGATGGCAGCGGTCGGCTCCACCTACTTTAGGCTTCAAAAATGCTCTTCAGAAACCTACGAGTGACGTCACGGACACTACGTCCATGTTTTTTACAGTCTATGGTTACAATGTATTGTTGTAATGTTGTCTCTGGTCGACTGGTCTGTGTGCATTCATGCATTTAGGGGCGTGGCTTTGGATGGCGATTTGCAGGGAGGGTGGGATGTTCACTTTTAGTGCTATCAGGCTAAAGTTAGCATTTTCCAAGATCTCCTATTGCACCTTTAAACTTCTTATTCCAACATTAAAGGTCTTTAAAGTTGTGTTTTTGGGCCATTATGCTTTGGCACAGTATCTGTCAAACGAACTAAAACCCGAAAGCACAATATGGTTTAATCCCTTCAAGTCTGTTTTCGCAGCGCGTTTCAGCTCATGATCCTGTGTTTCCACGTCTCAGAATGACTCCGCTCACAGTGAATTAATGCATTGAACTCGTTTAGTGCATGTACTGTGAGTTTAGCGTGCATTTGGGAATGCAACGGCCACTAGTTATGCTTTATTTTCATGGCAGATGATTACAGCATGTCACTAGATTTGTAGTGAGACGTGTTTTTGTAAGGCTGAAGTCTTGTCCAAATGAAGCTGGAGTTTTCTTTCAGCATAAAAGCTCTACTGCAGTTTAATGCAAAAATAATATACTTGAAATATTCATTGTCATTTATTTTGCAGTGCAATTGTTTTACAGTATATGGCTATTACTGTCATTGTTGTTATTATAATATTCTAATTTGTTTGGGTTCCTAAATCACCAATGTGAATGTAATTTAGACTCAGACAGTATATCACAAATAATAAGAGGGTTGAGTCCCCTTTAAAGTTAAGGTACAAGTCAAATTTTTTTTTTCTATCGCTGAAATTTTCTTAGTTAAGAACATGGGTTGGAGCTCTTAATTGTGAAATTTAAAAGTGTATTAGATAGAATAATTTAACTTAATTTTCAAATTTTTCCAATTCTTCATTTATCTTTTTCTTAAATAATCACAATAAATATCATATTGTGGACTTCATATCGCAATATTATCGTATCGTGAGATTTTGAATACATCTGTGTACATATTTATTATTTTTTAAAAAGTTTTTATGTATAGTTTAAGGCAAAATGGAACTTTTTATTAATGCAATGAGTAGTTACACCACAAGACTTTTTACAACCCGAACTAATCATGACTGGTCATAAACAGATTAAACTATTTTTTAAAAGACATTTTGACCTTGACGCACAGGACCAGTCACAAGGGTCAATTTTTTAATTAATTATTTATTAATAAATATCGATTTTAAAGTTGTCCAAATTAAGTTCTTAGCAATGCATATTACTAATCAAAAATTAAGTTAAAGTTAAGTTTTGATACATTTATGGTAGGAAATTTACTAAATATCTTCATGGAACATGATCTTTACTTAATATCCTAATGATTTTTGACTTAAAAAAAAAAGATCATTTTGACCCATACAATGCATTTTTGCCTACTGCTACAGATATACCCACACTACTTATAACTGGTTTTGTGCTCCAGGGTCACATATAATAACCTGTTTTTTATGTTTTTATTTTCTTTGCATGTCAGTTGCACCACATGATTTTGCTGATTTTGTTTAATATCGTCTAATTTGTTTCACCTAACAATGACTATTCTGTCATTAGTTACTCGCCATGATGTTCTTCCAAACCTGCAAGATCTTAATTTTATCTTCAAAACACAAATTAAGATTTTTTTTGTATAAAATCCGAGAGCTTTCTGATCCTACATTTCTTTACACAAAAAAGTATTATTGTAGCTTCATAACATTACAGTTAAACCACTGATGTCACATGGACTATTTGAACAATGTCCTTACTACCTTTTTGGGCCTTGAACCTGTCAGTTGCATTGCTGTCCATGCAGGGTCAGAAAGCTCTCGGATTTAATCAAAAATATCTTTTTGTTCTTATGGGTTTGGAATGACATGAGGGTGAGTAACAAATGATAGAATTTTCAAATCTCTATCTGTGGCTATGTGGAAATATACTGAACCACTCGGAGATGCTAAAAACATTGGATCATGAGCTGCACGTATGGAAATGACCACAGTGTCATGCTTCATTCTGTAACACGTAGTGCAACGGACAATATTCTTATTTTATAAACACACACCAATGTGTATATCAACTTGGTGTCGGAAATGTGAAGCTACCATCAGTGCATTAATACAAAAAAATGAGTACTAAAACATTTGTATACTCGATATGTATTTTTAAAAAAAAAAAAAAAAAAATTGACAACATTTTTAAGAAGTTCGCACCTGGAGGGGAACAAACTGGTTGTGGGATCCGCTGGCTGCTGATGGCACAGGGGCCCGTGCTCCAGGGAAAGTTCCTCCATAGAACGGCTGGCCCTGGTGGGGAAACTGCATCCCCCAGTGAAGAGGTCCATATCCTTGTGGGGGCATCAGAAGACCACCTGTGTAAATAAAACATCAGATCAAGTGTAAATGTAAAGAACATCTGCATTAGAAGAACTGGATTTAACAGAGAATAGACAATATGACTCAGACCTGGTGGCTGACCGAACATGGAGGGATGAGGCGCAAGAGGCCTCATCTGCTGGACGCCGGGGAATATGGGAGGAGGCAGTGGGAACGAACCCAATGAGTTCTGTAGAAGACAAAATGATTTAACTCGGCAGTGAACAGGGACTTAACGTACTAAAATTAATTCAGACTCTACTATATTCTATTAAGGCACATATTTCATTTTAATCATTAGAAAAGTCATGTAGTACTACCATATTGAATTCATCATTGTTTTTTTTGTTTTTTTGAGTTAATGCAAATTGATCATTTCTGCAATGAGACTTACCAATCGTTGAAGGGCAAAGAGAGCAGCTTTCTCTTTAGCTTCAGTTTCAGACTGACACTGAGGACCGTGAACCAGAAGGCCATTAGACAACTTCACCTGACACACTGTCAGACTCTACAGAACAAGAAAAGTAGCAAATGTGAAAACATTAGGTCTCATTCATTAAACTACATACAAATTTTGTGATTGAGATCTTCGTATGAACTTTCAATATTCATTTATGAATAACTTACACCCAAAAATGTAGGAACTGACGCACTGGCAATATGCAAATGTTTTTCACACCAAATTTTCACACCAAACACTGTTCTTGTTATGAACAGGCTTTCAGACAGAAAATTTGTCAGATGTTTGCATATAAATACAAATAATTCTCACAATTATTAGTGAATCAGACTCATTGTTTTATGTCAATTATGACAGTATATGGCTTTGGTATTGAGCATTTTTTATTCCTCCTCCAACTTTCTGGTTAGAGTTATTATAAAGATCTAACCAGATTAAAAATGCTAATGAATTATGATAGGCTTTCTTTTTTGCATACTTATTTTTATATGTTCTTTTCTTTCTTAGACTACCTGTAGACAGCACGATTCATCAAATTATTTACACTGCATATTACTATAAATGTATATTTTGGTTTAACTTCATTTGTTAAAGTTCAGTTGTGGGCATTTCATAAGTCCCTGTGCATTTACTGTCTACTGAAAAGCACAGTACTCAGGTGCAGTTTAAGAGATGGACCAACCTGTCTGTTGCGGAGGAAGGCGAACTCCGGAGGTCCCATCCCAAGCCCCATGCATACCCGTCCGAGTTCAGTGGCCATGCTGGGCAGGAGGGGTGGCTGACCAGCCAGAGGAGGAGGAAGAGGAGCTGCTGCTGGCACATCAGTCTGAGGAGTATTTATCCGAGCAGCTGAGGGACAGAGAACACAGATAATTATTCACTGTGCACATCTAGCTAACAAAGTAAAGTTCCACAGCCTGAATTCTTACAAAACTGGTTCTTATTGGACACACTCCAGTACCTAGTTTTTTGCTGGAGCGTCTCTTGCTCTGGGCATTGGGGTTTGCTGAATCCTGGCCACCAGTACATTCAGGGGTAGAGGAACTTGGTCCAGAGCTGTCAATCTTCAGCATTTCTTTCAATACCAGAGTTCCCTTCTGCTCAAAGAAAGAAAAATTAAATAACCATATTTTTCACTCTTTTGTTCTGTGGATATGAGACACATTGGTTACACACCATGGCAAAGGACTGTGGGGAAAGAGGCTCTCCTGATTGGTTTTTGGGCTCTGTAGGTGGATGATTATGGGCAGGTTCAGGATCCTTTGAGATCTTCAGATTGGCTATAAGCTCCTCAAATTCTGTAGATGCCTGTGAATAAATAAATACTGAATGTAAAACAAATATTATACTAATTATAGACAAAAATCTAGCAGTTATTATTTGTGACCCTGGACCATATCTGAAAGCTGAATAAATGAGCTTTCCATTGATGTATGGTTTGTTAGGACAATATTTGGTCGAGATACAACTATTTGAAAATCCGGAATCTGAGGGTGCAAAAAAAAATCTAAATAATCGAGAAAAATTGCCTTTAAAGTTGTCCAAATGAAGTTTTTAGCAAAGCATACTACTAAGCAAAAATTACATTTCATATACTTACAGTAGGAAATTTACAAAAGATATTCATGGAACATGATCTTTACTTAATATCCTAATTATTTTTGGCATAAAAGACAAATCAATCATTTTGACCCATACAACGTAATTTATGGCTATTGCTACAAATATACCCATGCTACTTATGACTGGTTTTGTGATCCAGGGTCACAGTTTAGGTAACGATTTATACTCGTATAATAACTGCCATATGACTCATGAGCAATAGCTCACAGAAACATTGCCAAGC
The DNA here is from genome assembly GCA_036247105.1 of Cirrhinus mrigala. Classification (NCBI taxonomy): domain Eukaryota; kingdom Metazoa; phylum Chordata; class Actinopteri; order Cypriniformes; family Cyprinidae; genus Cirrhinus; species Cirrhinus mrigala. The sequence continues at coordinate 13,498,240 of CM070008.1, forward strand.
TACGAAACATGTTACCCGTTTCTGTTGCAGAAATGCTAGCTCACGCATTCATGACCTCTAGACTGGACTATTGTAATGCACTACTAGGTGGTTGTTCTGCATCTTCAATAAACAAGCTACAGATAGTCCAAAATGCAGCTGCTAGAGTCCTTACCAGATCAAGAAAATATGATCATATCACCCCAATTTACAGTCTCTGTACTGGCTACCTATTAGATTCCGCATCAGCTACAAAATATTACTTCTTACCTATAAGGCCCTTAACGGTTTAGCTCCTGCATACCCAACTAGTCTTCTACCACGCTACAATCCATCACGCTCCCTAAGGTCGCAAAACTCTTAACTTTTGGTAGTTCCTAGGATAGCAAAGTCCATTAAAGGAGGTAGAGCTTTTTCGCATTTGGCTCCCAAACTCTGGAATAACCTTCCTGATAACGTTCGGGGTTCAGACACACTCTCTCTGTTTAAATCTAGATTAAAGACACATCTGTTTAGCCAAGCATCCAAATAATGCATCTCATAAACATTTGCTGCAGTTATATCTGATCATATGCACATGATTTGAATTAAACTGAATAGTAAAAAATGGAATGTTTATTTTAGACGTTTATGTATTGTAGATTGGCACCTGCATATTAATCTACCCCTTGACTTGCAGTAATCCGCATAGTCACGTAGTCGGGTTTTATTTAGATACGAGTTGAATGGGAAGCCAAGAACGGATAATGGTTGTCCTGGCATTTATTCAGGTTTATTTGTAGCTTTTATCTTTCCAAAACACTGGTTGATATACAAGAGTGTACAACCAAGTATACAAGGTCCTTATCGTTCAGGCAAAAATGAAAAAACTGTCATTATTTACACACCCTCAAGTTGTTTCAAATATGTAGAAGTTTTTTTTTTTTCTGTTAAACAGAAAAGATTATTTTGAAGAAATGTGGGAAACCAAACAATTACCCACATTCTTTAAAAAACCTTCTTTTGTGTTTGGCAGAAGTAGTAAATCATACAGGTTTGGAACAACTTGAGAGTGAGAAGTGATGACAGAATTTTAAGAATTTCATTTATTCAGTTTCATGTCATTCCAAACCTATATGATTCAGTTCTGCAGACCACAAAAGTAGATATTTTGAAGAACATTGAAGTCCAAACAACATTGGACCCCAGTGACTCAAAAAAACCCCTCAGACATTTTTTCAAATTATCTAATTTTTTGTTTCACAGAAGAAAGAAAGTCACTCAGTTTTTAAACAACATGAGTGAGAGTAAATTAGGACAATTTTCATTTTTGGCTAAACCATCCCTTTAACATTCCACACACAAACCACAAACCTTATTTGAAGGCCCTTGTACGAGAGCCATATTCACATCCTCATTTCTCTTCAGAAGTCTAATGTTGCCACCTGAGGCCTGCGAAATCAATAAACAATCAATAATATTAAAGGGGTCATATGATGCGATTTCATGTTTTCTTTTGTCTTTGGAGTGTTACAAGCTGTTTGTGCAAAAATAAGATCTGTAAAGTATTAAACCCAAAGAGATATTCTTTATAAAAGTTAAGACTCAGCCATGCCTTCTTAAAGCGGCTCATTCAAACACACCCCTACAAATCTACTTCACAGTGTGGGAAGATTTGCATAACACCACTCAAATGTATACACAAAGAAAGAGGGCGTAACTTTTGTCCTCGCTGAAGTATTGTTGCAGCCGCCGCAATGTCGTGGAGGTGCTTTGTGTTTTGTTGCGAAAGCGAAACTACTTTGTTTGGCCTTCCAAATGAGTACACAACTAGAAATCAGTGGTTAAATTATATATACAAACGTTCCAGAACAGTACAGCGCAAATATTCCAGTACGTGCAGCGCATTTTTAAGGAGGACTGTTTCCTGAACCTGGGAGATTAGCCTACAATGCCAGCTGTGCACACTATAAAGTGGGGCAATTCCAACTTTGCAAGGACAGTCTGGCACTTCTGACTCACAGCCTGTAAGTACGTTTTCACACTTAAAGAATTTGCTACTGGCTATTCAAATGCGAGCTTGGAGCAGTGCAGAGTAGTGCTTGTTGTTCATCATTTATACGATCACAAATGCAGACATGGTGTTGTGTTTGCGTAGCGCAACGTGTAAAAAGACAGTATGAGACATTATAATCAGTGAATATGTCCTCACTGGAGGCAACTAATGCCTTATTTATAATGGGTTTCATTTTTTTTTTCTCGTCATGCTGGGACACGGCATCACAACATGATAAGGGGTGGAACATTTCCGTCACACGCCTGAGGTATTTGGCCAACCACAATGCACTGAATAGCTGGGTAATCAGAGCATACCATGCTTTTCAGAACGATGAGCTTTGTAAAAAAATCGTCGCGTTTCAGAAAGGCAGGGCAGAGAGGAGCAACAATAATGTATAGTATTGTGTAAAATCATGTGTTTTTTGAACCTCAAATAGCGTAAACACATTGCATTACACCAAATACACAAAAAAATTTTCTTTTAGCAACATCATATGACCCCTTTAAGCATTTAGTATAACATATAAAAGTGAAAGCTAATAAAAAAAAATTGACATCATAATATAAGCTACTGTATAAATGTGAAATGTAAAAGGTCATTATACTGTTAACTATTAACTATTACATAACCTATTGACTAGGGCTGCAAAATTAATCAATTAATCATTTCTAACCATGATTACAATTTCAGATGCCACAATTATGTAACTGTTCAAAGGCACAATTACAAAAAAAAAAAATTTTTTTTTTTTAAAATCCACTTACATTATTCTGCTTTCTTAAGATCGCAATTACAATTTCAAGGGAATAATTGACAGTTATGATTTTTGTCATAATCGTGCAGCCCTACTATTGACAGTGATCAGATGATGAGCTGAATTACACAGTGCGGTGGTGTATGAAATATGAAAACATACAAATTTGTTGGATGGGTCGTTGCCTTGGCTTGGTTTACTCTGTCCCTCCAGCTGGTGCTGATGTGGCATCGGTCCACTGCTTTTCCCAGCCTGTCAAAAATAACATCAGGCAAACGTCATATACTACATGTAACAAAAAGTGCTATTTTAGTACCATTATAATACTATCTTAGTATCTATTGATATTTTGAATTAGTTTTCATTTTAATTTGAAAGTGTTAGTAATTTCGTTTTTTTTTTTTTTAAATGTCTATTTAGTTTTTTAATATTTTTAAAAATATATATTTTTTACTTATTTTAGAATCATCTTTAAAATTTATATTTGGAACTAGTTTTTATCTTTATGTTTTCATTTTAATTTGAGAATGTTAGTAATTTTTTTTCTTTTTTAATGTCCATTGAGTTTTTTAATATTTTTTTTTAAATATATATTTTACTTATTTAAGTACATCATCTTTAAACAAAAATTCTAGATTTTTCCTTTTGAACCTAACTGAACTAAAATAAACTTTTCTTTTTATGTTCTATTTTATTTTGTTAAAAAAAAATTGTTATTCAGTATTTTTAGTTTTAGTTAACGACACTGATCGCAAGCACACAGAGTAAGAGAGGGTACTTACATTATTTTGCCAATGAGCTGGAGGTTTCTGGGGCATTCCTGAACTCTGAAGAGACTGCCATACATTACTGAACTCTTTCTCATTACTTGAGGCCTAGAGGAGCACAAAGAGAAGTGTTATAATGAATCACGGACAATCCCCAGAGCAGTAAAGACTATTAACCTCACACAATTCATACCTTGTGTTGGTTTTTCTGGTTGAGGGCTTTGTGAGGCGAGTTTCTGTTGCCCTGAGTGTCAGCCCTGAGATTAAAACTCTGTCGGCCATTCTGCTGCTGTCAATAGGAAATTCAACACCGTCAGTCTGACTTTGCATGGAACAACAAACTTCCCTTCTGCATTATTAAAAAGGAACCTGTTGGCACTTCACAGATTCCTACTTAATTACACTTCAATATAATTACACCTTAATATTAAGACCTAACAAAGTTGGCACATAAGTGGTAACTTTAAAATTGTGGTGCTCATGCAATTTTGGTTCATATCATTTCCTGAATCTCCTTATTTCCTGTTTCTATGAAAAAAACCCCAACAAAATCTAAAATAAATAAACAAAACAAAAAAAAGTAGCAGAAAAAGTAAAAGACATCAATCTGAAAGCAATTCTGGCCTTATATCATTACAAATCTATTCGTATGAATCAACTGAAAAGTACAGAGTCCTAAACGAGTTATATCATCACAGTCCTATGCTAAAGTCCAAATTCTCTGCTTCCGAGATATTGGACTCTAGCACAAGGAGCATAAAAGAGGATCTTTTATGACCCATATGCTAACGGGGTGTCAGTAGAGACATTGAGGGCCTGGTTATGAGGGATGAATGTGTGTCCATTACCTGTGTAGGTATAAATGGTGAGCGTGGTGAGTGGTTAAGGCCGCCCAGCTGGTTCTTATGTGTGACATGGGATGAGGACGAGGGCTGGGGTTTGACGATGGCAGTGAGTTTGTGAGAGCCCTGCTCCTTCCTGCTGCCGTGGCTCAGGTTGATTAAGGCACTGGGGGGCAGTCGATAGCCGCGCCCAGGAGAGCACCTGCACACAGAACAAATACATTTAAAACAATGTGTGTTTGGTGTTGGTAAGACTTTTTAACGACGACTCTTTTCATATTTGATCAAAAATAATGTAAAAAAATATATATAATATTGTGCATTTTTATTATTATTATTATTTTTAAAATCTAATTTATTTATGTGATGATACAGCTAATTTTTAAGCAGTCATTACTTCAGTCTTTAGCATCACACGATCCTTCAGAAATCATTCTAACAAGCTGATTTGCCGCTGAAGAAAGATTTATTATTATTATCAGTGTTTAAAACAGTAACTTGGGTTATGTAATCAGATTACTTTTTTTCAAGTAACTAGTAATGTAATGCATTTCTTTTTTTAATTTAGAAGAAAATATTTGAGTTACTTTTTCCAATAAGTAAGGGCAGTTACATTGTTTTCCCACGTATTGATTGACAGCTCTCCTGCCCCAATGTTGAGAAAAATCAGGAGTAAGTGCAGAGGCGTTGTGTGTGCTGTGTAAACATGATGTCACTGTAGTTCTAGACTAAATGTGAACATGCATTTATTTATCTCACTTACACTAAACAAATTTAGTATTCCTCAAAATTAATAAAAACAGTCAAAAGCAAACTCAGAATATGAGGCAAACCTGCAATAATTAAATGTGTTAACAATTGTATTTACATTTCCTTCAGCCTGAGGCTTATTCATTTCACTTTTGGTTTGAAAGGACTTTTACATAAGCCAAAAATATAACTTATTTTTATATTAAAAACATACAAGCAAGCCCAACCCTGATGAGAAAAAATGATGCAAAAGTAACGTAACAAATTACTTTCCATAAAAAGTAACTAAGTAATGCAATTAGTTACTTTTTTAGGAAGTAACTCAATATTGTAATGCATTACTTTTAAAATATTAATTTCCCTTAATTTTATGGAAACCATGATAGATTTTTTTCAGGATTCTTTGATGAACAGAAAAAGAATATAGTGCTGTCAATCGAGTAAAAAATTAAAAATCACACACTTTTTCTTAAAGGGACAGTTCACCCAAAAATGAAAATTTGGCCATTAATCACTCACCCTCATGTCATACCAAACTTGTAAGCCCTCCATTTATCTTCAGAACACAAATTAAGATATTTTTGATAAAATCTGAGAGGTCTCTGATCCTCCCATAGACAGCAAGGGTACTACCACTTTCAAAGACCAGAAAAGTACCAAGATGATCAACAGGTTAGACCATATGACATCAGTGGTTCAACTGTAATTTTACAAAGCTACGAGAATACCTTTTCTGCAAAGAAAACAAAAATAACAGCTTTATTCCACATTTTCATCTCTACTGTGTCACTTGTGGACGTGCCGTCACGAGAGCACCCTGACAGCGCATCCATGTGGCGGCACTGACCTAGATCAATAGATTTCAATAGCTTTCTTACAGCATGCGTCTTTCCCTGTGTGTTAACAAGGCATGGCGCATGCGTTTAATCTCATTAAGCCGGATCTGGGTCAGTGCCAGCACCATTTGTATATGCATGTATCCTGGTCCACACTCCAGTCCAGTCGGAGGCGGTAATGCACCTATAAGCTGGTTTGCCAACCGCCAACAAAACACCAAAGAACCACACGCGGGCGTCGTGGGAATCTTGTGAACGCACATCCACAAGTGACACAGTAGAGACAAAAATGTGGAATAAAGCTGTTATTTTTGTTTTCTTTGTGGAAAAAAGTATTCTCATAGCTTTGTCAAATTACAGTTGAACCACTGATGTCACATGGGCTACTTTGTCGATCATCTTGGTACTTTTCTGGACCTGAATGTGATAGTACCCTTGCTGTCTATGGGAGGGCCAGAAAGTTGTTGGATTTCATCAAAAATATCTTAATTTGTGTTCCGAAGATGAAAGACGAAGATGTCTTACGGGTTTGGAACAACATGAGGATGAGTAATTAATGACAGAATTTTCATTTTTGGGTGAACTATCCCTTTAAATTAATTGTGATTAATCACGATTAATCCCACCGAACATTAAAGTTTTTAAATCTACTTTTAAATTGCAATAATTTCAGATTCGATCTTCAAATTAATGTAAAAACAACATACAGTATATTTGTAATGTTTGTTAAATGTTTATGACTGAAGGCGAGTACCAGTGATACCAATATTACTGATGTGTCTAGGAAATTGTTCTTTTTTCCCTAATTTTTAATCATTGACTACAGCCATTCAACATTACAGTATAATTGAGAGCTATCAATTTTAACATTTATTAGACTTGTAATAACTTCTAATTTAAGTGAACTTAAAACAATCTTCACATAAACCCATTATTTACCTCTGCCCTTCGGCAAGTAGAAAATATACAGAAATTGACTGAAGTTATTAAACACTAAATACTAAATTAAATATAGATGAATCCTTAAAGCTACAAAAGTTATTGATTTCCTCTTTTGTCTTCTGTTCTTTGATTAACAGACATTACAGCAGCTGGCTTATTAGGTTATTTGGCTGCTATTACTGCCACTGCTGGACATGACGCGGATCCAACACGCATGTTTATAGCTTCATTCATGTTTTAATATGAAATGATACAGGTTACAGTGTGCCCCGCCCCATTTGTGCATGCAATTAAGGTGCACATGCTACAGGCACAGTATAGCTAGTTTTACTGAAATATGGTTTGACAACATCTCATCTGACCACAGTTCACTGTTGTTCTACTGAAGCTCCCCGTAACCTATATCTTTCCCACGCTCATTTGACTAGCGCCTGATGCTGAAGTGAAGTTGGAGTGTGCATCTGAAAAGCTTCCTATTTGATGTGGTCGTAGACGTTCTGTGACTAAATAAACACACTTCTTGTCAATGAAAATTTTTTTAACGACGTTAAACTGAAAAAAATTAATCGTCTGCATTAACACGCTAATTCTGATAGCACTAAAAGAATAGCATTTATTTAAAATAGTAATCTTTTGTAACATTATAAATGTCTCTAGTGACACTTTTTAACATTTTAATGTGTCCATACATTAAAAATCAGTCCCTCCAGGATTTCGCGATTTTTTTTTTTTGTGAATTTTGCGATCCAAGTGTCTGATTTTGTGGTGGTTATTTCCAAAATTTTGCGCAAAATTTGCAATGTTTTTTTAATAATTATGATAGGACATTTACCAGATTGTATTATGTTAGATTCACAATAGTCTTAAATGACACATAGAACAAACTAAATGTATGCCAGGACAAATAAGTACAATATAAAGGTGGATAAAAACTATTATTTTTGCTGCTGCTGCTACTGTGGTTTCATGAATTTTAAGAAACTACAGTAGGCTTACAGCAGGGGTCTCCAACCTCTTTTATCCACCTTATTTTGGAGTGGGTGCAGCCACTTGTAAATGTTTTGTGTCTGGCTTTCGGTCTCATCCACTTCCAGCTATTTTTAGCTGCACAAAAAGCTCATTTTGCTGCTTGATATTGCAAACTGGTGTGTCTTACCATATTATTTTAATGTATTATCTTAATTATGAACACACTGGTTTGCAGTGCAAACTGTTTTACCGTTTACTGCACTTCGATATTCTTCTTGTTATTTCCCTATGACAGCTTATGAACCGGACGTCTAACACATTACCAGAAAACAGCTTACTTCCGCATTGAAAAATAAGGTGGATACCACGGACCGGTCACGGTTTGAAAATATTCTCACGGACCAGGGGGGATTGTAGGCCTAAAATTAAATTTATTAAGACTATTAGACAGTTATATACCGTTATCAGCACGTTGAAGTAGATTCGTCTCAGAGAATAAGCGCCGTGAATGCAGCATTAGAAAACTCATTAGAAAAGTTAAGACGTTCAGTTGGATATCCATTGGCTCGCCTTCATGGTTTAAAACAGAAATACTTCCAATATCGCGACGTAACGGCAAACCCCCATGCGTATGCATCTTAAACACAGGGAGACATGAAAGAGGAATCAACTCGGTGTGGCCGCACTGTCTGAAAAACGTCTCGGTGCTTGTGCGCGCTTCAGGTGTATGTGAGAACAGCGCGTAAGCAACGAATTAAGTTCAGTTTTGTTTCATCTTCTTTCGGTTTTAAATAGCTTGAACGTGTAAATTGGCAACTTAATCTGCGAAATCAAATGACGAACAGTGGTGCCTTGACCTGGTCCGTACGTATTACGGAACTACTGCGATCCATTTAAGCCCTATAGGCTATATGACAGATCAGAGCCAATGCTTCAGGGAAATTGGTTTGCTGGTCCAATGGCAGACTCCAGCGAAAGTTTTGTGTTCACCGTTTCACACACACCAATCACGTGCGCATATCTGTATCTTGAAAATAATACATTACAGCTTCAGTAAAATTAGATGTATTTCAGTTAATAATTATAATTTAGTGGGGTTTCTTAATTTATTTTATTTTATTATTATTCTTTTTTTCTGAGACCTACATTTTTCCGATTATTTTGCAGTGAAATGGCAACTTATGCAGGATCACAAAAAAAAATGCGACGCTAATTTTGCACTGGAATCAGCGATCGTGGAATCACGAAAAACTGGAGGGTCTGAAAAATATTCATTGAGAGAAATAAATTCTGTACCTAACAGTGAGTCCTCCAGCAAACTCCTCATCAAACAGCACTTCATACAGAACTTCAGCCTCACGTTCAGCTGATGGAACAGGAAAGACAAAGAATGAAGCACGAAACAAGATGGATGACAAAGAATTTGAGTTAGGTTTACGCTTTTACCTCCTTTGATACCAATCACGGTTCCTCGAAGGCCGACTGGAACAGAGAAGCTTTCTCTCACATTGACCACACGGTCAAACAGATGATACTCGGCGTCAGGATCTGGAACAACACCGTGCTGCTGCTCCAAAGGCTGTACACACACATTACATACTTTCTCTTTCTGTCTAGATGTATAGAAATTAAACAAATATACATAAATATAAACAATGACAAACACTTACCCTAAAAAGCAGGTGGGGCTTTACAGTGACCCGTACTTTCTTGTTCATCTTCTTTGCCTGTGACCCAGAGAGATACACACTTAATCAGCAGAAGGACAGGAACAACAATCAACTACAGTGATTTTTAAGGTTTGTTTGTGATCACCACCTTCGTTTTCTCCAGCTCCTCTTCAATCTTCTCCACAATGCCAGCATCCAGGATCTGCAGATCACATGAAGCTCGGGAGGAGGAACTGACTGGATGGTTTTTCAACCAGCCCTGGATCTCCTGGACCTTTTCAGCCCTATTTAAATCATCACAATGGTAAACAGTCACTATTATAAAGTCTGGTATACTGAAAATGTATTGCCTTCAGAACAATGATTAATTATTTGTAATAAAGTAACAGTAAAAGAGGATACACATTGTATATGCTACTGCTTGTTTAAAACAGATTCAAAACACACCCATTCTCATCTTCTCCTGGCCAGATATCATCTTCGTAAAAGACGTCATCGTGACTGTTTCGTGCTACAAAGTCAAACAGCTCTGAAAATCTATGAGACAAAGACAAACTGTTAAAACATCCGCACAACCACAAGCACACACACGCACCTTCCAAAACACTTACACACCTCTCTAAGTATTCAGCTAAGAGTTCCTCAACAGCAGCAGAGTAGAGCCACTCTTTCTCTGTTCTCTTGGTATAACCAGGAACTTCCTCGTTCTTCTTGTTGAACTTGAGATTAAGGCCCACATTGACTTTCTGCTCTCCATGAGGACTGTAAAGAGCAACATGAATTTAAAGTCATTCATTTTTAGGGAAATAAAAAGAATACTGTTCATTAAATAATCAAAACTAAATTCTTTGCATGCACCAATATTAAACCGATGGTCTATACCGATAAATAATAACAAATAACAAATAAACAGCCGAAACTAAAATGCTATACTATATTGTGTGAATAAATGGAAAAAAAAAAAAAAAAAAAAAAAAAAAACACACTAAAAACCAAAATCACTTTAAAGGAGAAGTCCACTTCCAAAACAAAGATTCACATATAATGTACTCACTCCCCTTGTCATCCAAGATGTTCATGTCTTTCTTTCTTCAGTAGTAAAGAAATTATGTTTTTTGAGGAAAATATTTCAGCATTTTTTTTTCCATATAATGGACTGGTAAGGTGCCCCGATTTTGAACTTCCAAAATGCAGTTTAAATGCGGCTTCAAACGAACCCAAATACGGTTGTAAATGATCCCAGCCGAGAAAGAAGGGTCTTATCTAGCGTAACGATCGGTTATTTTAATAAAAATAATACAATTTATATACTTTCTAATGCCAAACGCTTGTCTTGTCTTACTCTGCCTGGACTGTTTTTGTTCGGGTTCACATTCGGTACTTCTGCAGCGATGTAGGATGATTTTGAAATTATTTTTGAAGTTGGGGGAGAAAATACGATTGGAGTTTTTCGACACACCCTAACCGTCTTGAGCCAGAATACACAGAGTTCAGGGAGAGAAAGGCAAGATGCGTGTTTGAGATTAAAAAGTATTTAAATTGTACTTTTTTAATGAAAATAACCAATCGTTTTGCTAGATAAGACCCTTCTTCCTCGGCTGGAATCATTTACAACCGCATTTGGGATCGTTTGAAGCCGCATTTAAACTGCCTTTTGGAAGTTCACAATTGGGGCACCATAGCAGTCCATTATATGGAGAAAAATGCAGATATGTTTTCCAATTTCTTTACGACTGAAGAAAGAAAGACATGAACATTTTGGATGACAAGGGGGTGAGTACATTATATGTGAATCTTTGTTTTGGAAGTGGACTTCTCCTTTAAATGCTGCAAGTGAATTTAGGCATCAAACATTATAATATAAAGTATATAATATTCTGATATTTGCTAAAGATTAATTTTAACAGTCTTATTTAAATTATTAGCCTTTTTAAAGATTAATTTTAAGTGGGGTTTAGATGACAACAAAGGTCAACTAAATGTAAAACTACAGGAAGTGAGAATTATATCTCTAAAATCCATCGATACCTTATATACTTTATTAAAAAAAAAATTCTAATATCAGCCGATAACAGTTATGATCCTGACATATTGTGTATTCCTATGATTTTTTTTTTACAACATTAGATGGATAACTAATCCCAGAAGATCTAACATAAACTGTTGCTTAGATTAACAAATGCAGCGCTTTTAAATGAAAATATCACATCTTGGATCTACAATTGTTTGAAGGTCTGAATACTTTTGAATGGCAAAGTATAGTGAGTACATTAAAAGTACAAAAAAAAAAAAAAATTCAAATACAGACAAGTATGAACCATTTTATTCAAAACCTGAATCCCACTAACTTTTTCTTGGATCCTCTTCCGATGAAGATGCTACCGGAGAACCTTGAGACGAGGTAGCTTGTGATACCAAGGCGGGAGGCAAGCACATACCCAGGACTGTACTTCACAGAGTATTTCTGAATGAAAACAAAAGCAGACCAAGGCCAAACATACAGTGTTAAATATTATAAATATATATACACACTACCAGTCAAACATTTTTGAACAGTAAGATTTAAAAAAAAAAAATTTCCAAAAAAATTCTCTTCTGCTCACCATGCCCACATTTATTTGATCCAAAGTACAGCAAAAACAGTAAATTTTTGAAATATTTAAAATAACTGTTTTCATTTAAATATATTTGTGATTTCAAAGCTGAATTTTTAGCATCATTACTCCAGTCTCATGATCCTTCAGAAATCATTCTAATATTCTGATCTCAAAAAACATTTATTATTATTATTATGATGTTGGAAACAGCTGCATAGAATTTTCTCTTTGATGAAAAGAAAGTTCAGAAGAACAGCATTTATGTTTAAAAACTTTTGACTGGTAGTGTATGTAAACTAAAAGAAACATACTATAGTGCAAAGTATACTATTTCTTGACGTATGCAAGACTTACATGCTGGTTCTGTATTAAGGCATCAAGTTGAGGTTCACACGGTACAGAGAAGACCACCCTGACCCGTCCCTCACTGATGACATCACTAGAATCTTGCACCTAAGCAAACAGAAAACATCCTACATAACTGGCATTTAACAACCGCTGATGGTTTGGTGAGCACAAAAAACAGTACATACATCTCCCATTGCACCGTAATATGGGTTTCCAACCATAAAAACAACGGTTCCGAGGGGAAACAGCTCCTCCAATGTCTTGAAGCGTGCCGATGATGAATCAAAGGCTTTGATATCCTGAAGTGTTAAAAAAAAAAAATAAAATAAAATAAAAAAAATCAGCATACTTAAATATCTGAACAACTTCAAATTTTTCCCAAGAAACAGTTTCTTGGTTAGAATTCCGGTTTACTTTTAGGCTGGTGTGAATATTTACCTTCACAATAGTCTGGTATGGAAAAGGCAGGACCTGTTTGGCAAACTGCTTCTCCAAATGGACCTTTCCGCTCTGACCAATGACATACTTCCTGCCTGTCAGCAGCTGGGCGTACACCACCACATCCGTCTCATTGATCACAATGCCTTTGCGCTTGCTGAAGCTGAAACATACATATGGACACTCATACACACTCAAAGTGACAGAATTCAAAAATATGCAACACTTTCTAAGACTCTAAATATGCAGAGCTAAATAGTTTAGATTGTATAGATACCATAGCAAGAATTTTGGCTCTAGGTATAAAGTATGGTCTAACTTGCAGCTTATTCTGAACAAAAAGCACCCACTTTGACAGGAAGAAACTGTGTGGCTGACCACAGCAACCTTTAATAATACCACAATGAAAAGGGGGGTCATCGGATGCCCATTTTCCACAAGTTGGTATGATTCTTTAGGGTCTTAATGAAAAGTCTATAATATACTTTGGTTAAAAATTCTCAATGGTAGCATAAAACACCCTTTTTACCTTGCCAAAATCAGCCACAACGACAGGCATCTGAGAACGGCTCGATTTGAAAAAGGGGATATTATTTTTACAGATTAATTAAAAACTACTGCATGGATTTTTATCATTATAGGGTAGATTTGTACATACACTGGCAACACACATTAATGTTCAAACAATATGTAAAAGTGAACTTTGCATCCGATGACCCCTTTAAATACTGCCACACAGAATAAAACCTCACTCATGCAACTCACGTATCAACCCCGTAGCACCATATGGTGTTCAATATGGTCACAGAATGAATCAGCTTTTTTCTTGAAACACTTTTTACAAATGACAAATAATGTGAATAAAAAGGGCAGCATACTGCTCTGAGAGGCCTTGCACTTCTTTGACCCACTCCTTCTGCTCCTTATCAGTCAGATGGTTGACTTTAGTAGGTGGTGGAGTGTTACCCAAATACAACATCTGTGATCCTGTTGATTCGTCTAAAGAAAACCTGCAGAGTAGGAATGAGATACTATTAATAGACTAAAAGAAAGAGTTTGAGTGAGCTACCTGACTATATGACAGAAAATAATTTAAAAATATCAATACAACAAACTTACTTTGTTTCTCCATCTGAAACAGCTATGACTCGAGCTTCCATCAAATGGGGCCAGTTCACGAACAAAGACTTTCCAAGAACCAGCGCTGCAACATCTTCCACCTGCAATGCAGAAAAACACACATAATACCACATTACCATAAAACATCATACATTTAAAACAGAGTTTCAGCATGTTTGTTCTTGTTTTAAGCATAAACTCACTTAATTTCGGTTTCTCAGAAAACAAGACTTTTTGTGTCCATTTTGCATATCAGTTAAATGTATATTGATTGAAGCATGTTTCGTTATTTCCATTGGAAAGCAAAAAATACGTTTTTGTTTTTGCGGCACGATGAAATGATTTTATGAATTAAAGGAGAAGTCCACTTCCAAAACAAGATTCACATATAACATACTCACCCCCTTGTCATCCACAATGTTCATGTCTTTCCTTCCTCAGTCATAAATAAATTGTTTTTTGAAGAAAACATTTCAGCATTTTTCTCCATAAAATGGACTGATATGGTGCCCCGATTTTGAACTTCCAAAATGCAGTTTAAATGCGGCTTCAAACGATCCTGAATGCGGTTGTAAACGATCCCAGCCGAGAAAGAAGGGTCTTATCTATTACTTCTGCAGCGATGTAGGATGATTTTGAAATGATTTTTGAAGTTGAGGGAGAAAATATGATTGGAGTTTTTCGACATACCCTAACTGTCTTGAGTCAGAATACACAGAGTTCAGGGAGAGAAAGGCAAAGTGAGCATTTGAGATTAAAAAGTATTTAAATTGTATTTTTTTAATGAAAATAACCGATCGTTTCACTAGATAAGACCCTTCTTCCTCGGCTGGGATCGTTTACAACTGCATTTGGGATCATTTGAACCTGCATTTAAACTGCAGTTTGGAAGTCGGGGCACCATAGCAGTCCATTATATAGAGAAAAATGCAGAAATGTTCTCCTCAAAAAACAATTTCTTTACGACTGAAGAAAGACAGACATGAACATCTTGGATGACAAGGGGGTGAGTACATTATATGTGAATCTCTGTTTTGGAAGTGGACTTCTTCTTTAACTAAGTCCCTTTTTAGGCCTAAATTTGTTGAAGAGCAATTTAGAACATTTTAAGACCTGCAGAAACCCTGCAAAATGTAGTTTAGTGTCTGAGATAGTCCTAAAAGATCATTAAAGGAGTAGTTCACTTCCAGAACAAAAATTTACAGATAATGTACTCACCCTGTTGTCATCTAAGATGTTCATGCCTTTTTTTTTTTTCAGTCGTAAAGAAATTATGTTTTTTGAGGAAAATATTTCAGGACTTATCTCTATAAAATGGAAGCAGTTTAAATGCACCTTCAAAAGGGTCTAAACAATCCCAGCTGAGGAAGCAGGGTCTTATCTAGCAAAACAATCAGTTATTTTCTTAAAAAAAAAAAAAAAAAGACAATCTATGTACTTTTTAACATCAAATGCTCATCTTGTCTAGCTCTGCCATGCGCATGTGAACTCTGTGTAATCCGGGTCAATACAGTTAGGGTATGTCGAAAAACTCCCATCGTATTTTCTGCTCAAATCGCCCTTCATCGCTGCAAAAGTACCAACCCAGTGTTTTCAAAGTGAACATGCAAAGAAGGTCAAACGCCCTTTACAAAAAAGGTAAAACAGCGATGTAGGACGATTTTGACGTCAGAGGAGAATATGAGATGGGAGTTTTACAACCTACCCTAACTGTATTGACCCGGATTACACAGAGTACACATGTGCATCACAAAGCTAGACAAGACAAGCATTTGAGGTTAAAATGTATATAAATTTAATAAAAAAAATGACAGTTTCACTAGATAAGACCCTTCTTCCTCGGCTGGGATCATTTAAAGCCCTTTGAAGCTGCCATTTAAACTGCTTTTTGGAATTTCAAACTCGGGGCACCAAAGTTTTTTTCCTCAAAAAACAATTTCTTTAATGACTGAATAAAGAAAGTCATGAACATCTTGGATGACAACTGGGTGCGTACGTTATCTGTAAATTTTTGTCCTGGAAGTAAACTACTCCTTTAAGAAAACAAACAAAATCAAGTCTAGAATTTAAGCTGCCTTTAGTATGAGAGGACAAATGGCCCACCTGTTCCATCTCCTGGTTGGGTAAAATCTCCAGGATCATGTTCTCCCCTCTGCTGCTTTGTTGAAACACCATCACTCCACTTTTCTTCTTATAAAACTGTGTCAGAGATACGGCAGGAAAATCAGCATTAGTGATGACCTGTGATGATCAAAAACTGATCCCCCTTAAAGAATAATATGTAATAATCTGCAGTCAAACAGGTTGAGGATTGTTTACTTTATGACGGATGTGCTGTAGAGTTGGAAAGCCACAGAAATAAAGAGCTCCTCTGTCAATCTTTTGCGCTACATGATCCAGTGATACACGCCAGGCATCCATCGGGATCGGTGTTTGCCTAAAAACATAAGCACTGTGGATGTTATTTCCAAAAGACAACAAACAAATACATCAAGTGTAGACATTGTTCAGAGTATACTGATGTGCAGTATAAAGTATAAATAAAAAAAGTGTTACAGTATACTAAAATGGAAACATAATTAACTATTAATATCATGAAAATTATAAATAAATAATAATTAAGAGTTTGTTCATTGTAAAGTGAAAAAGTGGAAACATAAATACAAAACGGTGACACTATATTAAAATGAATAAATTATTATTAATATCATTAATTAATATTACATAATTAATAGCAATATCAAATACTTTAAATACTTTTAAATTGTTGTTACTAATAATAATAATAATAATTAATTAGTAATATTAATAAGAATTCATCTGTTAATTATAAAGTGCCATATGTAAATAAATGACACCAAAATAAAATGAAGGAAAGATATTTTAAACAACAAATAATAATAATAATAATAATAATAATAATATGAATTTATCAGTTAATTATAATGTGCCAAGTGTAAAGGTATAAACAGAAATGTGAACCTATATTAAAATGGAGGTAAGATATTTTAAACAACAAATAAAATATTAAATAATAATAATAATAATAATAATAATAATAATAATAATAATAATAATAATAATAATAAATAAATAAAATAAATATTATTTAATAATAATACTAATATATTATTATTATTATTATTATTTAGAATTTATCTGTATGAAGTGCCAAGTGTAAAGGTAAATACAGAAATGTGGCTATATTTAAATGAAGGAAAGATATAAAGATATTCTTTTTATTATTAATAATAAATAAATTAATAAAGACACCATATTAAAATGAAGGAAATACATTATTTAAAATAAAAATATTAAGTAATAATAATAATAATAATAATAATAATAATAATAATAATAATAATAAGTAATATTAATTAGAATCTGTAAATTATAAAGTGCCAAGTTTAAAGGTAAATACAGAAATGTGACATTATATTTAAATGAAAGCAAGAAATTAAGATATCATTATTTAATATAAATGAATAATAATAATTATTAGAAATTTTCTGTTAATTATAAAGTACCAATTGTAAAGGTAAATACAGAAATGTGACACCATATTAAAATTAAGGTAAGATATTATTTTAAACAACAATAACAAAAAAAGAAAATAACTAGAAATTATAATGATTACATTTATCTGTAATTGTAAAGTGAAATAAGTTCATGTAAATACAAAAGTGTGACACTATATTAAAACGAGCGCATGGTTTATCATCACTATCATCATCAGCTTTGATACATGCGAGCAGGTGAAATATACTGTGACGTGCAGATTCAACATCAAACAGGACAAACCTGACATGGCAGTGGACGATGTTGGGGAAGAGTTGGAGAAGAGGGGAGTTGTACACATAGTCCAGCTCCTTATCAAAGCAGTAGACGGCACACTCGGTATGTCTGTTCCTGGCCTTCTCTGATGGAGTCAGTTTATGAGTGTAGGGCTCCATAGCAGCTAACAAGCATTTCTGAATGCAAAAGCATATCATATCATGAAACTACACTTTTACCACAGTTGTTAGTGTGAGAAACACAGTGAATGCAGAGGTTTAAAGCACCTCGTCAATAAACGGGATGAGCACCACGGCTTCCCACTCCTGCTGTTTGCCGTTCAGGTCCGTTTTGAAGTCTTGTGGGTAATACTCAACAATGGGTGAGCTTGGTGACGTCATCAGATGCTGTGAAGGACAGAGAGTCAACAAATGAGGGAGAGTTTCTAAGGAACACTGACGTGTTGTGGACATGAAGTGTGTTTGTCACCTGGTAACACTGTGGAAGAAGGTCTTTGCTGGCTGAAGGCAGGACGCCCAAGAGCTGCTCGAACGGCATGAAGGGTTTGGCAAGATCAAATGTCAAAGTGAGACCAGAGATGTTTCTCACATCAGAAAGGAAGGGGGCATAGTGGTACGGATAATACCTGTAGAGATTTGAGAAGAGCAGTTCCTTTAAAGCAAAGTTCCTTTAAAGCACACAACATCAAACACAACCAAGTTAATTTCTTAGTACATGGTCTGTTTTTTTTTTAATCATAATAAAACATTTATTAAAGGATTAGTTCACTTCCAGAACAAAAATTTACAGATAATTTACTCACCCCCTTGTCATTCAAGATGTTCATGTCTTTCTTTCTTCAATTGCAAAGAAATTATGTTTCTTGAGGAAAACATTTCAGGAATTAGCTTCATATAGTGTGAATATATGAGATGATTTTTTTTTTTTTAAATACCTTAACTATATTGACGCGGATTACACAGACTATGTATGCGCATCGCAGAGCTAGACAAAACGAGCATTTGAGGTTAAAAAGTATATAAATTGTACCTTTTTTTTTTTTTTTTAGAAATAGCTGATCATTTCACTAGATAAGACTCTTCTTAATCGTCTGGGATCGTTTAGAGCCCTTTGAAGCTGCAGTGAAACTGCATTTTGGAAGTTCAAACTCATAGGGACCACAGAAGTCCACTATATGGAGAGAAATCCTGAAATGTTTTCCTTAAAAAACACAAACATCTTGAATGACAAGGGGGTGAGTAAATTATCTGTACATTTTTGTTCTGGAAGTGAACTTCTCGTTTAATTTTTTTTTTGCATTTGGAACTGCAAAATGGGCCAACCATGTGCCAAAACGTGTAATGAGACCCTGCGGTTTTCTGTCAAAACAAAACTTTGACTTCATAGGCATATTTGTATCTAATCACAAATGTTTGGCCAAACTGTGCAGCCCTACAAACCTGGATTTTAAATTACAATTTTTAATCAGAAAAAAAAAAAAAATAAAAAAATAAATCATGCAGCCCTACTTTTAAGCACAATTCACAATTTGTGTTTTTTTTTTTTTTCTCTTTCTCTCTTAGCTCACCAGCTCCAAGACTGAACTCCATGGTAGTAGTAATGCAAGATCCATTGGATCCCCTCCACGTAACATTTAGCCTGATTGGCCAAAAACTCACTGCAAGATGAAACAGACAAAATTAGTCTTCACAGAACCATTCATTTTCAGATGTACAGAGGAAACATGCTTCCATCCTTTCCAATTTTAAAATGAATGGAGACTCACTCCGAGACGACTTCAACGCCCATCTTGGTCATGTAGTAGGTGCGCTTGTACTGTCGAAACTCTGTTTCAAACATGTCATCATCCTCACCATCCTCCTCTGTGCCTTCTAGTGCATTATGGAAAATATGAAGCCTTATTTAGAAGCTAAATGCTTTATGCTTTGCTGAAATGTTTGGTTGTACTTCATTGTACAGTATATGCACAAACAGCTCTTCAGACACCAACATTTCTCACATTATCACAGTTTATTCGCTATAATTTAGAAAATGTTAATAAAATATGACAAGGACTCAGAGTTAAACTGTGTCAGAACAAATTCATCTTGATCGTGTAAGATAACTTTGATAGAAATGTATGTAATGGATTACAATCAACCAAAAACTTATATGTATTATATTTACACAACTATCAATACTTTATTGACCAATTACCAAGCAATGCTTAATTTGGTTCAGTCTGTGATGTAAAAAGGCAATTAGCAATTAGAGAAAAAACACTTAAGCAAAACATGGTCAGGTCAAAGTGTCTGAATAATTTCACTCTTAGTCCACTGTATGAATAATTTTTAGGTATAATATGTCACAGTTTACTTTATTCAGCTATCCTCACATAAATATATATATATATATATATGTTAAGTTCAGGGTTGGTACCCAGTTATCACAGTAAGTACATAGCACATGCACAGTTCTTGACAATCTGCTTTTGAAGAAATATCATAGTATCGTGTTACAGCTCACATTTTATCAGTTGCAGTTTTGGTGCCTCCGTCTGAATATACTGTACAACGCAACATACATTCATATATATATATATATATATATATATATATGTTAACTTAGTGATAGAGTTACACTTACAGGACACTGCACTTAATTCGGAATCATAAAAAGTACATTATTTGCATGTACTTTAAAGCCTTGCCGTTTAAAAATTTAATTCATGTGCTGTTCTGACAGCCTTTTCTGAGCCTGTACATCTGAAGCGCACACACAAAAAATCCTGTCTGACAGCGCCTGAATACTGTGGCTCATGGAATAAAAGGTTTAGACTAGTCTTACAAGTTAGTCCTCTAATTTTGCTGTTTAAGGCTGGTTATCATTTTTTTAATCATTTGGTTATCATTTGGTTACATAAAAGCGTATCTAAACAATCGAGAGAAAAACAGATGCGTGTCTGTATATTAGATGCGTGCAGATCTTAAAGCGACAGTACTAAATATGCCGCTGCTTTTCATTAAAGTGCTAGTCCACCCAAAAAATAAAATTCTGTCATTATTTACTCACTCACATGTTGTCCCAAACCTGTATTAATTTCTTTCTTGTGCTGAACACAAAAGACAAACTTTTGAAGAATGTGGTTAACCAAGCAGTTACTGGTCCTCATTGACTCATTGGAGGGGGGGAATATGGAGGTCACTAGGGACCAGCAATTGTTTGGTTATCCACATTCTTCAAAGTTTTATGTTCAACAGAAAAAAAATAATCATTCTGGCTTAAAACAACTTGAGAGTGGGTAAATGACAGAATTGTCATTTTTAGGTGAACTATCCCTTTTAATGAACTATCCCTGTTAATAAAACAACAAACCACAAAGAGAAAAATCACTCACTGCTCTTGACTAGAGAACTTTAAAACAGTTCCTTTAATAAGAATCGATGCATAATTTATACAGTGAAGTGTATATAGTGTTTTAATTTAATATTTGTTCATTTAATTTCTTCAATGCTACTGCTAAATACACCTACTGTACCTGAAAAATAAAGCACTGTTTACTTTATTTGTATATTATGTGTATTTGTAATGTGTATCTTATTTCTTATTTTTTAATAACACGCTCTAAAAAATGCTGGATTAAAAACAACCCAGTGCTGGGTGAAATATGGACAAACTCAGCAATAAAGTTGTTTTGACCCAAATTACAAATTTTTAACCCAACCTTCTGGGTAGTTTTATTTAATTCAACCTTAAAATGACTATTTGTTGCCTTAAATTAACCCAAAATAGGTTGGAAATGAACATTTATTAATTTGTTCAATAATAATTAAATAAGAAACATTTTTGGTAACACGTTACAATAAGGTTCATTAGTTAACATTAGTTAACATGAACTAAGAATGAACAATACTTCTACGGCATTTATTAATCTGTTAATTCCAGCATTTACTAATGCGGTATTAAAATCAAAAGTTGTGTGTTAACATTAGTTAATGTACTGTGAACTGACAAACAATGAATGACTGTATTTTTATTAAATAACATGAACAAAGATTAATAGACAGTGTAATAAATGTCAATGCTCGCTCATGTTAGTTAATACATTAATCAATCTTAACAAATGACTCCTTATTGTAAAGTGTTACCCATTTTTTTTTTAGATTTATAAATGGTAACCTTCTGCTGATGCCCCTAGTAATTATGTGTCTGATTTCTAATTAACAACCTATTTGGCGTTTATTTTAAGCCAGCCATATAGTAGTTAACAATACTGGAGTAAAAAAAAAAGCTACCTGTTTAACCCAATCACTGGGTCAAAACAACCCAGTTCCTGAGTTTGTCCATATTTCACACAGAGCTGGGTTGTATTTAACCCAGCATTTTTTAGAAAGGCAAAGTAAAAAAAAAAGTTTTTTTTGTATTTTGTTACCTTGTAAAGCTTTGTTGTTTTTAAAATAGGGAAATTAGTTTGGCTGTACTGCTCAGACAACTTGCAAAATAGTAAAACCAACATGACAAGGAAATCATGAATCTCTTAAAAATAATTGTAATATGATGTTTTTGCCATATCGCCCACCCATAATGCACAGGATTATAAAATAAAGAGAGGTTTGTACCTCTTCCTGGAGTGCTGTGAGAGTCCCTGACTCCATCAAGAGCGGCGAGACACAGAGAGTCATCTGAAGACTGAAAAAAATAAAAATAAAAAAAAAACACAATCACTTAAAAGAATGATTTAAAGTGTTTTCCAGAATTTTCGCATTGATCTTTACCATACAATGAGTTCATGGTGATCACAAGCTAAAAAAAGGGCCAGAAATCTGTTTGTCACACAAAGCTATGATGTCATAGACCCTAAAATATAGCAGATTAGTTGCATGAACTGCATTTACTGTGCTTTTTATGTACCGTTTTTGTATAAAAAAAAAACATCCAGGTTTTTTTTAGTGATACATCAAAATTATTTATTTTACCAAAACACAAACTTAAAACACAAAAACATCACTGCGCCAAAAGCTAAAATAAATTTTCAGTCCAAAAAAATATTTTTTAAAGAATGTTAGTAACCAAACCGTTGACGGTAGCCATTGACTTCCACTGATTTGACAGCCAATGGCTACCGTCAACTGTTTAGTTACCCAAATTCATCAAAATATTTAGTTTTGTGCTCAGCAGAAGAAAAAAAAAAAAAAAAAAAACAACATACAAGTTTGGAATGATAAGAGGGTGAGCAAATTAATTTTAATTTTTAGGTGACCTATCCCTTTAAATGACATTGTTTCAGTAAATGATTACATTCAATACCAAAGACCCTATTTTTGTGCATCACTAGTTCTTTTTGTGCACTGCAAAAAAAAATAAATAAATAAAAAAAATACACCATACTGGTTTGGAACGACAACATAAAGTCACAGTTAAATAAATAA
This sequence comes from Cirrhinus mrigala, assembly GCA_036247105.1. Taxonomy (NCBI): domain Eukaryota; kingdom Metazoa; phylum Chordata; class Actinopteri; order Cypriniformes; family Cyprinidae; genus Cirrhinus; species Cirrhinus mrigala. The sequence continues at coordinate 13,521,492 of CM070008.1, forward strand.
TACAAATGAATTAAATAATTAATTATTTCAATAAAGTATCTATTATAGTTCAGCTACAAAACTACACAATGCAGCCAACATGGCTACTGCACAACCTAAGACAAAAATGCTCATTCATCCAAGCCCTATTTACGAACAGACAAAAGAGGTGAAAGCAGAAACAGCTGCTCATTCATTTAGAAGACAGGAACCTGGTAACTAGAACTGAACCTGACTCACATTGAGATAATGGCAGCAGCACAGTTACTTCTAATACCACCTCTTTGAAACAAGAACAGGCTGCTCATTGTGACGATTTTAAATGCAAACAAGAAAATTTGTTTCTGACACAAGATGAATAAAAACCACCTCATAGAGTGCGCTTGGGGGTGTCCACCGTCTGACTGCAAACTGCTAATATTCACCTTACTCTTCTTCATGTCTTTGACACCAGCCTCCTCGGCTGCCAGCCCAGCTGCTTCGTTCAGGTATTTGTTCCCCACCTTACTCTCAAACCACTTCAGATCTACAAACACCTCGCTGAAGTGCTCCCGGTCAAACTGAAAGAAGAGGGTGATGGCATGTAGTAAGAGCTAAGTAAGAGTAACAGAAATGTGATGCAAGAATATGCATTTGTTGTGTAATTCATTTGATTATTACACAATGCAATTAATTTAGAGTTTTGACTTTTGCTCTTATCCATTTTTTGCTGTTCTCCATTACATATTACATAAATTACATAAAATGTTCTCCGTTTTAATATATTTTAAAAAGTCATTCTAATATGCTGATTTAGCACTCAAGAATAATTACTTATTATTATCAATGTTAAAAACCAGTGCTGCATAATTTTGTGCAAACCATGACACACTTTTTTTTTTTATTCAACATTTTTTGACAAATTGAAACAGCATTTTACATTATAAATATCTTTACTGTCCCTTTTGATCAAATTAATGCATCTTTGCTGATTAAAAATAGACATTTCTTTAAATAAATGTGACCCTGGACCAGGTCATGAGGGTCTTTTTTTTTTTTTTTTTTTTTTTTTTTTTGAGATTTATACATCATTATAAATAAAGCATTCTAGTGACATGTGGTTTGTTAGGACAGGACAATATTTGGCCAAGATACAACTATTTGAAAAAAAAAAAAAAAAATCTAAATATTGATAAAAATTGCCTTTAAAGTTGTTCTTAGCAATGCATATTACTAATCAAAAATTAAGTTTTGATATATTTGAGGTAGGAAATTTACAAAATATCTTCATGATCTTTACCTAATATCCTAATGATTTTTGAAAAAAAATATCTAGATAATTTTGACCCATACAGTGTATTTTTGGCTATTGCTACAAATATACCTGTGCTACTTATGACTGGTTTTGTGGTCCAGGGCCACAAATAAACACTGAATATTATAATAGTATTAAAAAAGCCAAACACTCACATCTGACAACTTCTCAAGGTACTTCTCAAAGTTGACGAGATTGAGACGACCGTTTTCATTCAGGTAGCCTGATGGAGACGACAGTAATCAGCACTATGTTATGTCAGCATTACACTACCATCACAAAGTCACATGCGCTGTGGTTTGCTCACCCCCCAGACTGGGCAGCACGTTGATGTAAGTTCGATAGAGCAGTGGCAGTGCATCGTGATTGATGTGGAGGTGAGGAAGATGAGGGATGAAGTCATTCCCCACCAGGAATCCCATCAAAACCCAGTCGTCTATGATCCGCTCCAGGTCATACTCAAACGAGATCTTATTCTGATGAAAATATATGGATGTACCAGACTTCAGGTCAGTATATTGTTTACAATAACTTTGTCATTCATTTAGCTTTAAGGAGTAGTTCACTTCCAGGACAAATATTCACAGATAATGTACTCACCCCCTTGTCATCGAAGATGTTCAAGACTTTCTTTCTTCAGTCATAAAGAAATTATGTTTTTTGAGGAAAACACTTCAGGATTTCTCTCCATATAGTGGACTTCAATGACGCCCCTGGGTTTGAACTTCCAAAATGTAGTTTAAATGCAGCTTCAAAAGGCTCTAAACAATCCCAGCCGAGGAAGAAGGGTCTTATCTAGCGAAATGATCGTTTTTTTTATTTTATTTTTTTTATTACAATTTATGTACTTTTTAACTTCAAACGCTCATCTTGTCTAGCTCTGTGTGAACTTTGTGTACTCTCCGGTTCATAAGAGTTAGGGTATCTCGAAAAACTAATTTTCTCCCCCAACTTCAAAATTGTTCTACATCGCTGTTTTACCTTTTTTGTAAAGGGACCTTCTTTGCATGTTCACTTTGTAAACACTGGGTTGGTACTTCTGCAGCGATGTAGGATGATTTCGAAGTTGGAGGAAAAAATGAGATGGGAATTTTTCGACCTACCCTAACTGTATTGACCCGGATTACACAAAGTACACATGCGCATCACAGAGCTAGACAAGACGAGCATTTGAGGTTAAAAAGTATATAAATGTAATTTTTTTTAACAAAATGACCGATCGTTTTACTAGATAAGACCCTTCTTCCTCAGCTGGGATCATTTAGAGCCCTTTGAAGCAGCATTTAAACTGCATTTTGGAAGTTCAAACTCGGGGGCACCATAGAAGTCCACTATACTTCTATACTTGAACCAGAATACACACCAGTTCACACAGAGGTGGACAAGATGAGCGTTTCAGGTTAATAAGTATATAAATTGTAATTTTTTTTAGAAAATAACCAATCGATTTGCTAGATAAGACCCTTCTTCCTCAGCTGGGATCATTTAGAGCCCTTTGAAGCAGCATTTAAACTGCAATTTGGAAGTTCAAACTCAGGGGCACCATAGAAATCCATTACATGGAGAGAAATCCTGAAATGTTTTCCTCAAAAAACATAATTTCTTTATGACTAAAAAAAGAAAGACATGAACATCTTGGATGACAAGTGGGTGAGTACATTATCTGTAATTTAAAGTAAAAGTTCTGGAAGTGAACTACTCTAGATCTGTGCCCATATGAGAAAGACACATATTCTCACCCTGAGCTCTGAAAACTCATAGTCGATGTATTCCCTCATAAGGGAGAGATGAAGCAGGTGAAAGGTCGTCTCCTCAGGAGCTGTTATCCTACAACAGAAAAACTATTTACAAAGAAGCACAAACTTTCAATTTGACGCAATGAAAATAACACCACACATACCTCTTTTGTGACTTTTTGCCTCCGAAACGAACCTCCTCTCTGAGGAGAGAAAAATGAGGCTCATGGCTGGTCAAACCAAGCATTATCTACAAAAAAAAAAGAGAAAGGAGGAGAAAGCATGTTTAAAATAAATACAAAAATAATTGGTATATGAACGAAATTTCTTTGTTATAAACAAATGTACGCACCAGGTCGGCATCCAGACCATAAAGGCAGTGTCTTGTGTTTGGGTTATGACCCGGTTTGGTGGTCTCAGAACGAATGAACTCCATGATCTTGTGCTCTCCTTCACCAGGGGTCTGAGAAGAACCAGTAATCAAAATAACTTCACAAAAACACACACACGACGCAAAGCTCTGAAATCATGCAACTCACCTCATGACCAGACAAATACACATTCACTCCCTGCCATGATTTATCTGTGGACAGTTTATTGTGAACAAAATATTTAAGCTGTTCCTGTAGCCTGGCCATGAAATCCGTTCCTACAGAGGTTGAGAGAGAGAAACAGATTACTCAAAAGATTATACATCGGGATTTGTCTCAAAAATTTCCATAAAAACACCAGACATCCAGTAACAACCATCGTATCCATGATTTAAAAACAGTTTAGACCTTAACCAACTTACTAATTTGTGCCTTTAAGGTTATGTATCTTGCTATAAAATGATAGAAAAATAATAGTATATAATGTCAGAGAAATAAAGTGCACACAAACCAGGGGTGATGCAGTTAGAGTCAAATCTGGCCTCTGTTGGCAAAACTTCACCCTTCTCCAAAGCCTTCTTGATTTTCTCCTCAGCTTCTTTTGCTGATCTTTAAAGCACAAAGGACAAAAATAAATCAAGTTATTTCAGTGTTTCAAAAAATTATTTTCATGATACAATACCATTCAATGTTTTGAGGTTGGTAAGATTTGCAAACTTTTAAATGGCAATGTATGTGTTGTGTCTTTCTGCCCAAATACAGTTATTGTACACTTGTATAAATCTATGAAAAAAAAGCAGCGCTAAAAGAATTGTCATAACAAAAGACAAAAAAACAGCTTCTTAATACATTACCGGTCATATAACATCAAATAAAACTCCTTAGCAGCCTTCCATATTTCTGACTAAATTCAATGTGCATGCTATGTTTAGGTCTTCTGCTATACCTGAATCTTCTTCCACGTTGCTGATTCATCTTGGCCCTGGGTGCAACTCCATCGACAGCCATGAAGAACACTTTCCTGGGCTTGATGATGCGAAAGAGCACCTCCAGATAGTGAAAAATATCAGCAAATATCTTCTCTTCAGAAATACGGAAGTGTACGTCCTCATCATTGGGGTGGGAACACTGGTGGATGATCCCATTCATATCTAAATATAGGTTGTCAAACTCTGGGATCTGAGATGAGAGAGAAAACAAAAGTCGGTCTCAGGGATAGTGTCAAGTTAACAAAAAAACAAAAAAAAAACATTACATACACAAGTCATTTTAAAATAACTATTTGAATAACAAGTAAAGTCAATACAATACGACTATTATATGAAATATTATATGAAAATCCAGTAACACTTTATTTTAAGGTGTCCTTGTTACACGTTACATGTACTTACTATTATAATAACACTTAATTAAGCATAATTACATGCAAGTAACCCTAAACAAAACCCTAATCCTAACCCTAACCATACAGTAACTAAATGTAGTTAATTAATATTACTCAGTACTTAAATATATAATTACACTGCAACCAGGACACCTTAAAATAAAGTTTTTTAAAGAAGTCATTCTGCTTACCAAGCCTGCATTTATTTGATCCAAAGTAGTCAACAGTAAAATTTTGGAATATTTTTACTATTTTAAAAAAATATTTGAATATATTTTGAAATATAATTTATTTCTGTGATTTCAATGCTAATTTTTTTGCATAATTTCTCCAGTCACATGATCCTTCAGAAATCATTTTAATATTCTGATTTGCTGCTCAAAAACATTTATGATTATTATTATTATTATGACTATTATTATTGTTAAAAAAAAACTGCTGAGCAAATTTTTTTAGGTTTCTTTGATGAACAGAAAGTTCAGAAGAACAGCATTTATCTGAAACTGAGATCTTTTGTAACATAAATATCTTTATCATCACTTTTGATCAATTTAAAGCATTCTTGCTAAATAAAAGTATTAATTCTTTCCATTAAATCTAACGTCTTTCCCAAAAAATAAAATAAAATAAATAAATAGAAAATTATACTGACTCCTAAAAATTGTTTCTTGAACAGCAAATCATTATATTAGAATGATTTCTGAAGGACCATCTGACACTGAAGACTTGAGTAACAATGCTGAAAAATTTGCTTTGATCAAAGGAATAAATTACATTTTAAAATATATTCAAATAGAAAGCAGTTACTTTGAATGGTAAAAATATTTCTAAAAATACTACTGTTTTTGCTGTACTTTGGGTCAAATAAATGAAGGCCTAGTGAGCAGAAGAGAATTCTTTAACAAACATTTGAAAAATCTTACTGTTCCAAAACTTTTGACTGGTAGTGTATGTATAAATATAAAAAATAGACTAATAAAAATAACAAAAGAGCATAATAAAAATACTTTAATTAAAATAAAATCAAAAATATACAAATAATTAAATTATTAGCAATGTATTTATTATTTTTTAACCCCATGTGGGCAGCAAGGCATTTCAGTGGCAAGAACAATGTGAATAACAGGAGTCATACAATTAACAAAAACTATATAAAACATTTTAGATACAAGTCAATAATTCTAAAGTACATTCAACTGATAAATACATCAGACAAAAATATCTTTGGATAAAAACGTTGTCTGTTATTATTTAAAACAGTGCAGTCCAGTAAGAAATGCTTAACAGTCACTGGAGTCTGCCAAGAAAAACAGTAAATAACCTTTCACCTTTCAGTAAATAAATAACCAAGGAAACTAAACGGTTAAACGGCAACTAGTAAAAAAAAAACAAAAAACAAAAAAAACACTCAAATTCTAGTGGGCTGCCAAGCTTTGGCAAATAATGTTGAGAAATGCTACAAATCGGGTACTTGAATCACCTGCTATTGTTTGAGCTTGTGCTCTTCGTCGCATCTGGCTGAATATTTATGTTTGTTAGCTCGTTCGAAATCGCCTACAGTGCGTAAAGTGCTGTCTAGGTAGACAGCTCATCAGATTTTGAGACACAGTCATCATAATATACATCATAGAAATAACCTCGGTAAACCACAGAAATAAAATTCCCCTCTATACATAACATATTTATGATTGAGGGACAGTAAACCTAATGTCTTGGTGTCTATTAAGTGTAAGATTTGAGCTTCTGTTCATAGAGCTGTAAATGATCTCTATGCGGCCTGTTATATTTAGCCAAACTAGCTCACCTGATGCTCTTTGACAACTTCACTTAGACACGGATACCGCTCCGATATCCATCGATAAAATTTAGGCACTCCCATCTTCTCGTGTAAGTCTTCAAATAACAATAACGAAGAGAAAACTTATGCAGAAGCCAATGTGAGCAGAATTTCATAAACTGATGTTGCTAGTCGGTTTTGTTTCTGTATGAGCTGTTACTGTCCAGCCAATAAAATGTCCGTGTGGAAACTCGCGTGATGTAACAGCTTGTAATATCGTTCCGATACTCATTAAACGCTAGAAAAATAATATTAGGTTAGATAAACGTCATGGAGATATCAAGATATATAAATGAAAATGTACAGGTACTTTCAAATTATGTAATTTTGCTAACTATAAAAAATCCGAGAACCTTACAAGCAGCGCACTCTTTCGGCAGAAACGAAACCCCTGCCACTAAGGATGTGATGTAATGTGAGAAAAAAAGAGGCAATTTGACACGACAACATTCCCACTCTCTTGACCAAGGTTAAGTGTAGTTCACCCAGTACATTCTGTAAATGTGACTTGTCCTCTATATTGCTTACTGAGCTAATCATATATGAATAAATAGAAATATCAAAGCCTCTTGTAACTATTAAAGACTCTTGTAAATCATTAAATATGAATGCTACATGTAGTTGATATTCTTCCGTCCTTTTGTAGTCTTTTAGTAGGCTAGTTTATATTGTCATATATATTGAGATAAATATATCTTAGTGAGTCTAAATACCGTACTAAATGACCAGTCATGTATTAAGACCAGTCATCTATTTCTTGTCTTTTGTTATGACAATTCTTTTAGCACTGTTTTTTTTCCATAGATTTATACAAGTGTACAAATAACTGTATTTGGGCAGAAAGACACAACACACACATTGCCATTTAAAAGTTTGCAAATCTTACCAACCTCAAAACATTGAATGGTAGTGTATTATGAAAATATTTTTTTGAAACACTGAAATAACTTGATTTATTTTTTGTCCTTTGTGTTTTAAAGGTCAGCAAAAGAAGCTGAGGAGAAAATCAAGAAGGCTTTGGAGAAAAAACACCTATTAAGTTGGCCTAGTTAGGTCTGTCTGCTGTGAATCACAGTCAAAAGGCAGACAAAAAAAAAGTTTTCACATAAATAGGTTTATTTTTATGCATTAACTTTATTATTAATAATAATGATAATTAATTATAACAATTACAATTAGAATTAGAATAATAACAATTATTATAATCATTAATGCAATAATACATTTATTGGTTAGTCTCTGAAAAGGAACAATTGATTTAATATGCTATTATATAACTCATATTTTAATATATAACACCTCTATAACACTCCTCGAGTTATATTAAATAAATGTATTCCATCTTTATTATAGAAAATAAATAAAACATGCAATAAATAATGAAAGAGCAGACCTATCATGAGATTTTTAAAAAAGTTTTATTTGGTTATTTGCTGATTTTGCTCTTTTTGCATAAATTTACAATAAAATTACTGCTAGTGTTGGATACAACAAAATCTTTTGGTATACAAACGCTTAAATATGATGCTGTTTTATACAATAGTGAGGGAAAATGTAATGTTTTACTCAACAAAAACTAGTATGTCTAGCTGACATTACACAAGAAAATGAATCAGATTGTGCTATATATAAAACTGTAGAATATCAGTTAGTAGCATAAAAAGACCTCAAACTGCTTTTTGGAGGCACAAACATTTTTGTTAAATTTTGTGCAAGAACAATCCTCAACAGTATGTTATGCATACAGTATTAACACAATTTGAAAAATTAAGCTTTTAAGTTAATCTCAACCAAAAACACTTACTGGTTATATAAATTGGAACAAGTGTATTACTGAACATTGAAATTAGACTTCTGAAATCATGACAAAGAGTTGACTCTTTTCACAATAATGTGGTCAGGCAGGTTAGGTGCTTTCTAATAAGGATCCTTCAGCACTGGAACTTGAGAGATGTTCTTTTGGCTCTGTCTGTCCAATGGTACTTCAAGATGATGAGCTGGATAGTGGATAATTGAGCCTAAAACACCTAAAAGAAAGTCATACAATTACACATCTGATCCTAAAAAGCATGTGCATGTCCTAAAAAGCATGTATAAAAGCATGTGGATGCACCTGTCTGGTATGACTAAACACTGTAGATACACCTGTCTGGTATGACTGTATGACTAATATTACATATCCAACTGGTCTAGTTCATTTTAAAGAAATAGTTTAGCCAAAAATGGAAATTTGCTTTGTTTACCCACCCTCAGGCCATCCATTATGCAGATCAGTTTGTTTTGTCATTGAAACAGATTGGGAGAATTTTAGCATTACATCACTTGCTCACCAACAGATCCTCTGCAGTGAATGGGTGCCGTCAGAGAGTTCACAAAAACATTCACAGTATGGCTCTAGTCCATCATTTAACATCTCGTGAAGTGAAAAACTGAAGTGTTTCTAGTATACAAATCCATCATTAAGACTATTTTAACTTCAAACCGTTGCTTCAGTCCAAAATACGAGTCCTCTATTATTACATAGCTTTCTGCAGTGAAAAAGTAATCTTGTCTGAACAAGAAAATATGCACAGATCAAGCCAAGCGAAAACAGTTCCAAACAAATTTGTTGGTGGATTTTGATGTAAGAGGACAACAAGGTATGGATGTTTTTACTGGAGGAAACATTATTATGGATTATGGACTTGTATATTGGTTGGAAAATTGATGGATTTGTTTCTTACAAACATGCAGCTTTTCACTTCACAAGATGTTAAATGATGGACTGGAGCCGTGTGGATTAATTGTGGATTATTGTGATGTATTCATCATTCTGACGGCATCCATTCACTGCAGAGGATCCACTGTTGAGCAAGTGATGCAATGCTGAATTTCTCCAAATCTGTCCTGATAAAGAAACAAACTTACCTACATCTTGGATGGCCTGAGGGTGAATACATTTTCAACAAATTAAAATTTTTGAGTTTAAGTCAAAAGTTTACATTTGCAGAATCTGCAAAATGTAAATTATTTTACAAAAGACATTTACATATAGCTGAATTTATAAAAATGACCCTGTTCAAAAGTTTACATACACTTGATTTTTAATACTGTGTTGTTACCTGAATGATCCACAGATGTGTTTTTTGTTTAGTGATAGTTCATGAGTTCTTTTGTTTGTCCTGAACAGTTCAACTGCCCGCTGTTCTTCAGAAAAATCCTTCAGGTCCCACAAAATCTGTAGTTTTTCAGCATTTTTGTGTATTTAAAACCGTTTCCAACAATGACTGCATATTTTTGAGATCCATCTTTTCACACTGAAGGCAACTGAAGGACTCATATGCAACTATTACAGAAGGTTCAAGCGCTCACTGATGCCTCAGAAGGTAAAACGATGCATTAAGAGGTGGGGAGTGAAAAGAACATTTTGAATTTGTAGATCAGGGTAAATTTAACTTATTTTGTCTTCTGGGAAACATGTAAGTATCTTCTGAAGGGCAGTACTAAATGAAAAAAAAAAATATATATATATATATATATATCTATATATAGATATATTTAGGCAAAATAACAAAAATGTACATGTCTTAATTCTGTTCAGAAGTTTTCACCCCCCACTCTTAATGCGTCGTGTTTCCTTCTAAAACATCAGTGAGCATTTGAACCTTCTGTAATAGTTGCATATGAGTCCCTCAGTTGTAGTCAGTGTAAAAAGATGGATCTCAAAATCATACATTGTTGGAAAGGGTTCAAATACACAAAAATGCTGAAAAACCACAGAATTTGTGGGACCTGAGGGATTCTTTTGAAGAACAGCGGGCAGTTTAACTGTTCAGGATAAACAAGGGACTCATGAAAAACTATCACTTAAAAATCATTCAGGTAACAACACAGTATTAAGAATCAAGCGTATGCAAACTTTTGAATGGAGTCATTTTATAAACTCAGCCATTATTTTCTCTTGTGTATATGTAAACATCTTTTGTGTGAAATATCTCATTCAAAATAACATTAATTTTGTATGATCCCTCTTATTTTGGTAACATAATTAACATTGTGCAGATTCTGCAAGGTGTATGTAAACTCCTGACCTCAACTGTACATAATAGCTTTTTAGATACAGTATGAGAGAAGTGTGTCCAATAAAGTGAAAATACACCCTTAAAGGAGAAGTCCACTTCCAGAACAACAATTTACAGATAATGTACTCACCCCCTTGTCATCCAAGATGTTCATGTCTTTCTTTCTTCAGCTGTAAAGAAATTGTGTTTTTTGAGGAAACCATTTCAGCATTTTTCTCCATATAATGGACTGGTATGGTGCCCCGAGTTTGAACTTCCAAAATGCAGTTTAAATGCGGCTTCAAACGATCCCAAATGTGGTTGTAAATAATCCCAGCCAAGGAAGAAGGGTCTTATTTAGCGAAGCGATCGTTATTTTCACTAAAAAAAATACAATTTAAATACTTTTTAATGTCAAACGCTCGTCTTGTCTTGGTCTCCCTGAACTCTGTGTATTCTGACTCAAGACAGTTAGGGTATGTCGGAAAAACTCCAATCGTATCTTCTCCCTCAAGTTCAAAAATCATTTCAAAATCATCCTACATCGCTGCAGAAGTACCGACCCAGTCTTTGCAAAGTGAACATGCAAAGAAGATCAAACACCCTTAACAAAAAAGGTAAAACAGCGATATAGGGTGATTTTGAAGTTGAGGGAGAACATGAGATGGGAATTTTTCGTCATACCCTAACTATCATGAACCGAAAAAAAACAGAGGTCGGGTAGAGCAAGACAAGATGAGCGTTTGACATTAAAAAGTATATAAATTGTATTATTTTTATAAAAATAACCGATCGCTTCACTAGATAAGACCCTTCTTCCCCCGCTGGGATCATTTACAACCACATTTGGGTTCGTTTGAAGCCGCATTTAAACTGCATTTTGGAAGTTCAAACTCGGGGCACCATATCAGTCCATTATATGGAGAAAAATCCTAAAATGTTTTCCTCAAAAAACATAATTTCTTTACGACTGAAGAAAGAAAGACATGAACATCTTGGATGACAAGGGGGTGAGTACATTACATGTGAATCTTTGTTTAGGAAGTGCTCTAAATTGAATACATGAATATTCAGTACTTTCTAAACCAAGTTGTACTATTAAATCCATTTTAGTGAAATTCATTTCTTATTAACTAGGATAATAGGACATGGCCTATAGTATGTCTGTGTCTGGGAACCTTAGATCACTGAGTGACATCCAGTCCACAGGGACAGCCATATCAGCGTCAATATGTAATCTTCAGTCAGCCTTTATATTGCAGCAGTTAAAGCATTTGGTAAACAATATAAAACATCTCACCTCCTGGCTGATGACCTGCATTGAGCAAAAGAGGAAGAGCAAGGCAAAGAAATGAGAATGAGCCCTTGTTACATGTAACTTACACCAAACAAAACATATTTTTATGCTCACTGTGATCATTTAATTTTTTTTATCCATTAAAAAAACAGTAATGGTTTAACTGGTTTGCAGTGGTGTTTCACAATGTGACACATGTGACAGCACATGATTGTAGCTGTATGCTCACCATGTCGCTTGAAGATAAGGAGGCTCATAAAGACAAATCCAATGAAGAGTAAAGAGGCGAGAACTGGAGCCATCACTCTTAACACACCAAGGCCTGCAAAAACATTCAACAGACAATATAAACATCAGATCCAAATTATTATATTACAGTATATTGTAGTATTCATAAAATGTTAAATGCAGTTACCCACAAAAGTGTAGTGTAAAAATTTGAAAATGGAACATAATTGTGCTTCATATGGCAGAAACGACAACTGTTTTATTTAGTGAAAAAACATTTTTTTAATCAGTGAGACTTCATGTAATTGCATCAATAAATTATTCTAACACTAGTTTTCACCTTCTTGATTCTGGGTGTCATTCATCTGCTTGATGAACTTCTCACATTCTTCTTTCAGGTGAATTTTCTCTAGACTCGCATACTTGGCCTGAAGCGTCCATGACTGCTTTAGATCCTGTGCTTCTGGTATCAACACTGTCCACGAATTAGTGTCTGAATCTAAAATCAGATAATCTTTGCCATTGAGCTGAAACCGGTCTGACAGCTGCAGGACTTGATATCCTTTTAGCTTGCATTCCCTCAAGCGTATATATGTGCCAAAAGCTGAAAAAATAAAGGTGGATTATTGTCACAGTGTGGCTGCATGTCAATTGTGAGGTGACAGACTAATATTTATTACCAAACCTCACATATTTTTATTTTAACAGTAAACAACAGAGTATAGTGAAAAGTACAGCAACTAATTTAATGTATTGTCTGCATGATTTTGCATACTCAAGCTCAAACATTTTATGTTTCACATTTAATTTAACAGTCATTCAATATAATTTACCCTCTCAAGCATTTTAAGCTTAACAGTAACCCAAAACAAAAAATAAAAATACAGTTTAGGTACAAAGACATACAGAGCTAGGTGGCAACTGATTACACGTAATCTGGATTACGTAATCAGATACCAACAATTAAGTACTTGTAATTAGATTAAGTTTAATTTAAATCTAATCTAAATTAAATTACAATACTCGTAATCAGATTACAGTTACTTTTTTATGGATTACATGATTACATGTGATTTACACAAGCAATAAATTATTCATAATTTATTGATTCTCCCTAATTCCTCTTTATCTTTTTTTTTTTTCTTTTCAGAAAGTCAGAAAGTCTTCTAGTTTTGTGGTTATTCACACAGAGATCAGTCATTAGTCATCAGTCACAAAAATCATCTCAAGTGATTCTATATTTCATCAACTACTGATGAATACATTAATCTTTATTTGGGGTTCAAGCGTGTAGTGCTGAAACCCTATTGTAACTATTAGAATGGCCAAGGATTAGCAATCTCCATGTAAAACTGGTGCAGACCAAAACAATAATTCGTAGAGACTTGAACGGATGGTAGTACTCATCAAGGCTCACCCCAATTGGCCTGATGGGGGCGCTACAGTGATCAAAAGTACAAAATCGCTCACAGCTCACAGCTAATGTTGTTGGAATCTTTGGTTCACGTCGGGCAAAACGCACTGATTCGACTGTAAGTCTGTAAGTATTTTGGATTTTTTTTAAAAAACCGACTGATGCAAACCAGTCCTAGGTTTTCCGCCCGATTAGAACCAAACCAATGCAGAAAGATTCTCTGAAGAGTGAACATAAATAGTTATCAAAAAAATTTTATCTTTCCACTGACTGTCGCAAAGGGACACCACAACCTTTGAATGGGGCGGGGCCACTTTTAGTAAAATGCCTATAACTCCTGAACGGAATGTGATATCTTCGCCAAACTCAGAACACCTATGTAAGAGTTCAGTCTGAGGTCACATGGGGAAAAACCCAAAGCTTGGCCAATTGGTGGTGCTATAAAAGGGAAAAATCATAAAAATGGCAATAACTACCCAACCATTTGTCCAATCAACATGAAAATTGCTGTGCACAGTTGTGGTCCAAAGTGCCACAAGTGGCTATAAGAACATTTGCAGGACAATAGTATTTTAAAAAACATGGCCGCCACTGGCCAATGAAGTTTAAGCACCTATTAGACAAGGTTAACACAGGCTGATCGGAACGAAACTCGGTTGGCCTGATTGACTCATCGCCCCAAAGGTCTGTGAGAAATTGGTCACTGGGGGTGATATCACATTTTTTAAGGGCGTAAATGATTGTACATTGGACATTTTTTTCACATACATGCAATATTCATATCATACGATAGAACTCCTCATTACGAATGACTGTGCCTCTAGAACCTGTCAATCAGATTGTTTGTTAAATGATTGAGAAGCTGTAAAACACCTACTTTGCAAAGTAGTCCTAGGTTTTTCGCTCAATCTGGAAAAAAAACTGTGTAGTAGAATTCTCTGGACTCTCTAGGTCAGTGGTTTCCAACCATGTTCCTGGAGGCCCCCCAACACTGCATGTTTTCCATGTCTCCTTAATCAAGCACACCTGATTCAGATCATCAGCTCATTAGTAGAGACTCCAAGACCTGAAATGGGTGTGTCAGACAAAGGAGACATGCAAAATGTGCAGTGTTGGGGGGCCTCCAGGAAGGTGGTTGGGAACCACTGCTCTAGGACAATAATTATCAAAATGAAATTTGATATGAAATTTACGCTTTGGGAAGCTATAACGGGGTCGTTTAGAAAAGGGGCCTGTCCAAATTTACCCAAAATCCTGTAAAGCAAAAAAAGGAAAACTCAAAACTTCACAAAACCTGGTGAGCACATGCGACAGCTGATTCTAAACAAGCATGCAAAGTTTTAAGCAGATCAGACCACAGCTGATGCTATAACAGTCACAAACGTTCAAAGACATCATATTTCTATGGTAAATTACCTGGATTTGCCACTTTTTTAAATCATTGATTAAGGTGGCTACAGGCTTGCGAAATAATGTCTTTTTTCATATGTGCTGAAACGCCTTAAAGTGCTTGACAGCTATATTTTGAATTGAATCTGAATTATCAATATAGTACAAGATTATCCTATTTAAATCAATGTGATAAACAAGATAGGTCAAAAGTAATCTAAAAGTAGCTTGATTATATTACTTAAAATGTGTTACGTAATGGATTACGTTACTAACTACAATTTTTGTCATGTAATATGGAATCAGTAACGGATTACAATTTCTAAGTAATCTAGCCAGCTTTGGAGATTTATAAAAAACAATTTTGCATGAGCAGAATAGCATAAAAGTTTATTTAATAATCAAATTATTAACAATATATAATGTAATATTATAGCTGCAAGCAGCAATTGCGGGGCCAAGCACAACAGAGGCAGAATGAGGACCTAAGCATGGCAAGGAGTAACAGACCGACTACAACAATGAGTAACTAAAGTCATTTTAGGATAATATCAGTTGAAATAGCTGAAAAATCATAAATACAACCAATAATACAATTTAATGGCTTATCACTTTTGACCAATAGGTGGTGCTGTTTTCAAATTGATGTGATGTGTTCTGTGTGAGGTGACAATGACAGACTCAAATTTTGGTGTCATTATGCCAAAGCTTTACAGAGATACAGCCTCAGAATCATTTTGGCATCAAGCCTAAAATTTGTAGTGGCGCTGTACGAGAACGGTTTAATCTATCGACACAAAATCCATAACTTTGAGTCGGGACAGTCTGAAGATGATTTGACTCAATTTTGGTGAAAATCAGACCAACGGTCTAGGAGGAGTTCGAACAAGTAGGTTTTGTACATTAATCAAAATGGTGGAAAGGAAGTTTGGCCAGCTATGGTATAATTGGTATGTTGTCGGCATGACCCAAGGAATATTTTGAGACCAGTTTTATTACAGTAGGCTACTGCAATCACAAGTTATTAGCATTTTTGTAAATTTCATTATTAATGTTTAATAAATGGTGTATTACTTCTGACCAGTAGGTGGCGCTGTTGCCAAATTGATGTGGCATGGTCAGGGTGTGGTGACAATAGCACACATAAAATTTGGTGTCAATATGTCAAAGTTTTGCAGAGATACAGCCTCAGATGTAGTTTGACATCTTTCCAGCAAATTCGTTGATGCGCTAAACGAAAATGGTTTCGTATATTGACACGAAATTCATAACTTTTTGCCAGCATCTGTCAAATTTGGTGAAGATTGGACTAACGGTCTAGGAGGAGTTCGAAAAAATAGGTTTTGTACATTAATCAAAATGGCGGACAGGAAGTTTGACCAATTTTGGCTTCATGGGTATCAACGTTCTCGGCTTGACTCAAGGAATCTATTGACATCAGTTTCATTACAATAGACTAATGTAAGCAAAAGTTATTAGCATTTTTGTACATTTCTTTATAACTTTTGACCACAAGGTGGCGCTGCCCCCAAACCGTTTTTAGTACTGTCAGGGCATGGTGCCGAAGACACATACCAAGTTTTGTAACGATACGTCAATGCGTTCGTAAAATATAGCATTCTTGGACAAAATTCAATATGGCCTACACCCAAAATCACTGACATGGGAAAATTGGGATATGGTTGGACTTGGCATGATGCACCGAATCTAAAGAGACCAGTTGGCCTAACTATTCAGAAGTTATAAGCAAAAATAGCCATTTTTCATATCTCCTGACAACTAGGTGGCACTGCGCTGAAACACAGCAGGTAGCCTCAAGTCATGCTTTGTTATAACTCTCACCAAGTTTGGTCTCAATGCGCCAAACCATTGCGGAGATATAGCCTCACATCCATTTTTGCGTGCTTTTCGTAGAAATCGTTCGCGCGTCATTCGAAAACGGTTTGACTAATCAACTTGAATTCCATAATTTTTTGCCAGCATGGTCTGAAGATGATCTGAGCCAATTTTGGTGAAAATCAGACAAACCGTCTAGGACGAGTTCGAAAAAGTAGGTTTTACGAACAAAAATTTATAGAAAAAAAAACTAAACCTTACGATTTTTTAATTTTGGACTTCATTCGCCTCGGCTTAGCCAAGGATTCAGAAGAAAAAATAATTTTGATTCTGTGCCTTAAGATTCAAAAGTTATTAACATAAAATGATTGAAATTTTGGACAGGTGGTGGCGCTAAAGAGTGTGAGTTAGAGACTCCAAACTTGCTATGGTCAATGATGGGACTGTCCTCTATCAGTGTGCCAAATTTCACTATTTTTTGCAAAATTTCATATTAATAAACATATCTCATAACAGAAGGCTACATCAACAGAAGTCATTTTAGCTCAAGTAGAAATCCTTACGAAATCAGGATACCACTTTTTACAGTGTTCTAAGATTAGATATAAATCTGAACAGTATGCAGCAAATTCAAACATGCTTTAACTAGTGAAACCAACTGTTACAGGTATAATAATAATCCAGTCTGTTCATCTCATCCAACTCTATGGCCAACAAAGAAATTGTGGATAGTGTTTATTGTTCTCAGTTCATTTTTTATTTATTTATATTGAATTTGAAAAATAATTTGAGTGTTGTACTCCCTTAAAAGAAAGGTGTAAAACGGGTGTTTTCAGAAATGTGACAATGAGTGCAATGTATTTACAATGTAATCAAATGTATTTTGTATTTAAATACATTTAATCTTAGTATTTTTGTATTTGGTATTTTGTAAACTTGTTGATACAGGAAATCAGCAGTCTAATAAAGAGGTTGAATGGCAAAAAGTATTTTATGTATTTTGAAAATACAAAAATACTAAAGATTAAATGTATTTAAATACAAAATACAAAACAATATTTTGTATTTCAAATACATGTTTTTGATATAGTGCCCATGCCTGACTGCAGTTAACAAATTTATTGGACCAGAACCCAGGTTTGTACCACAGCTGCCCCAAACTAAGTACTGGTGATTACCAACATCGTTTTTTAATGTTAATCCACCAGTATGTGTAAGATCTTTATTCAAAGTAGTGTTTCTAATGCTAAAATATAATTATTTTTGGGATTGAATGGATTCAAAGATAGATTGCACAAAGATTGCATTTGGATGTCAGTATGTAACGCCACGCCAGCAGAGGGAGCCCTCAACCATAGACTGTCTGTTACCGCTCCCTCTGCTGCTTCTACAGTGACTTCCTGTTTGGCAGCCATAAAAGGCAGGCCATGCCAAACAGGCGCTTGTGAAGTATTGTTTTGCTATAGCGGACTCTACCAAGCGTTTTCCTGTTTTCATTGCCCTGTTTTTTTTTTGATTATCACGGTTTGGTTCCTTATCATAGTTTTGTCTTTGTTTTTGCCACAGTTTTGCCTCGTTCATTGCCATAGTTCTGTCTGGTTTCATTTCCTTGTTTATTTGTTACTTTTCGGACTGCTCTCTCTGGTTGTTTATTGGATTTACGCTCTCGCCTTGCCCAGGATATTACTGTTTGTTTGTTTATCGACCCTGCCTGTCTTGACTACGATCTGTTAATAAAAGCTCGCAATTGGATCTTACACGCTTCCTACGAGTCCTGCTCATTACAGAATACTTCGCCTCCCAAAGATCCAGCAGCTTTCAACACAGGTCACCA
Source organism: Cirrhinus mrigala (assembly GCA_036247105.1). Classification (NCBI taxonomy): domain Eukaryota; kingdom Metazoa; phylum Chordata; class Actinopteri; order Cypriniformes; family Cyprinidae; genus Cirrhinus; species Cirrhinus mrigala. Next base: position 13,540,131 of record CM070008.1, read on the forward strand.
TGAACCCAGCAACACGCCTCGTTCAACTCGACAAATTAACCAAACCATAGAGGAGTATGTAGGAGATTTTTGTGAACTTTGTCACCTTGTTAACTTTAATTATGTGGCTCTGAAGGATCTTTTCCGCCATGGACTAAATGAACCTGTTCACTCAGGGTTACCTGGAGGTAAGATCCACTGGACACTAGAGACTTACATTGATTTTGCACTCCGTTTGAGCGGCTCTCCTCTTACCGTTGGGATCGCGGAAGAGGGACCCTGCAATCCCACCATAAACACCTTATCACAACCAGCTCACGTCATGTCAAGCAAACCAGAGCCCCCTCAAACCAAGCCAAGACCTTCTCACGTCATGCCTGCCAAGCCAAAGTCTGCTCAAGTCACATCCACCAAGCCAAGGTCTGCTAACGTCACGTCTGCCAAGCCACGGCCTGCTCACGTCACGTCTGCCAAGCCACGGCCTGCTCACGTCACGTCTGCCAAGCCACGGCCTGCTCACGCCATGCCTGCCGCTCCAGGGCCTGCTCACGCCATGCCTGCCGCTCCAGGGCCTGCTCACGCCAAGCCTGCCGTTCCAGGGCCTGCTCACGCCAAGCCTGCCCGTCCAGAGTCTGCACCTGTCATGGCTGCCCTCCTACAACCAGCTCACAAGATGGCTGCTATCTCCAGGCCAGTCCACAAGATGGCCGTCATCCCAGAACCAGTTCACAAGATGGCCGCCTTCCCAGAGCCAGTTCACAAGATGGCCGCCTTCCCAGAGCCAGTTCACAAGATGGCGGCCTTCCCCAAGCCTGTTCACAAGATGGCCGCTGTCTCCAAGCCACGCCACAAGATGGCCACCATCCCAGAAACCGCGGCCAGCACCCGGACGCCGCCGCCCGCGGCCAGCTCTCAGATGCAAATACCTGCGGCCAACTCTCGGAAGCCACTGTCCACGGTCAGCTCTCTGACGCATCCTGTGGTCATGATGGCCCACGTGCTGGACTCACCCCTAATGGCTGTATGGGCAGCTAAAATGGCGCTCCATCACGTCACGGCTGCTACCCCTAAATCGAGTCAAGTTGCAGCTGCGTCTCCTGTGTCAAGTCAAGCTACAGCTGCCGCTCCAGAGTCAAACCATGTTACAGCTGTAGCTTCCAAGTCCAGTCAGGCTTCCAAGTCCAGTCGAGTTCCAGGGTCAAGTCAAGTTCCAGGGTCAGGTCAAGCTTCGGAGCCCGGTCAAGCTTCAGAGCCCGGTCAAGCTTCAGAGTCAAGTCAAGCAACAGAGTTAAGTCAAGCCAAAGCTGCTGTTCTCCATGAGTCAAGCAAGGACACAGCTGTTCCCCATGAATCAAGCCAAGTCACAGCTGTTTTCCACGAGCCAAGCCAAGATACAGCTGTTGATCTCCATGAGTCAAGCCAAGACACAGCTGTTGTTCCCCACGAGTCAAGCCAAGTCACAGCTGTGCCCCACGAGTCAAGTCACGTTACAGCTGTTGTTCCTGAATCAAGTCACGTTACAGCTGTTGTTCCAGAGTCAAGCCATGTTGTTCCTGAGTCAAGTCAAGTTGCAGCTGGGTTGTCTATGTTATGTCCAACCACAGCTAATGTCCATGAACCAAGCCAAGTTACAGCAGATCTTCACGAGTCAAGTCAAATTGCTGCTGTCTTCCCTAAACCAAGCCACACCACAGTTGATCTCCATGAGCCAAGTCAAGTTGCTGCTGTCGTCCATGAGCCAAGCCAAGCCACGGTTGTTCTTCATGAGCCAAGTCAAGTTGCTGCTGTTGTTCCTGAGCCAGGCCAAGCCACAGTTGATCTTCATGAACCAGGTCAAGCCACAGCAGCCCTCCCTGAGTCAAGTCCGGCCACGGCAGGCCTCCCTGAGTCAAGTCTGGCCACGGCAGGCCTCCTTGAGTCAAGTCCGGCCACGGCAGGCCTCCCTGAGTCAAGTCCGGCCACGGCAGGCCTCCCTGAGTCAAGTCAAGTCACGGCAGACCTCCATGAATCAAGTCAAGGAACTGTTGTCCTACCAGAACCTCACCAGGTCCCCTCTGACCTTCTCAAGCCACCTCACGTATCAGCTGACCCCGCAGCGCCCACATTCCCACGCCACAAGTCCATAGCATCCACACCCTCAAAGTCAACAGACATCCCACTATCTACTGCGCTGCCTGTAATGGCCATAGCCATTTTCAGTGTGTGGGCTGCACACTGTGCTCCAAAGGCCCCGTCTGTCCACGAGTCTGCTCCAGAGGCCTCGCCTGACTGCGAGTCTGCCCCAGAGGCCTCATCTGACCACAAGTCTGCTCCTGAGGTTTCATCTGTCCACGAGTTTGTGCCTATACCTCCTGAGGTGTCAGCTCACGCTGTAGAACCTCCTAAGGAGGTGGCGTCCATTTATGAACTCACTGCCACGTCTGCCCAAGAATCTGCGCCCATGCCCCCAGAGGTGTCAGCATATGCTGTAGATCCTCCCATGGGGGCGGCGTCCTCCCATAAACTCTCTGCCTGTCATGTCACAGCCACGAAGGCCTATCATGGACTCTTTGATCGCCATGTCACGATCACGAAGGCCTATCATGAACTCTCTGCCTGTCATACCACGGCCAAGGAAATTGTCCGTGAACACACTGCTCTGCTATGGATCTCACTAGCTCCACTGTGGATATCTCTGCTCCTGTCTGTTCTGCCTGCTCTGCCTGCTTCGCCATGGCTTCCTGTTCTGCCTGCTCTGCCTGCCTCGCCATGGCTCCCTGCTCTGCCTGCCCCGCCATGGCTGCCTGCTCTGCCTGCCCCGCCATGGCTTCCTGCTCTGCCTGCCTCGCCATGGCTTCATGCTCTGCCTGCCCCGCCATGGCAGCCGGCTCTCCCTGCTCCGCCATGGCGGCCGGCTCTCCCTGCTCCACCATGGCTCCAGGCTCCTCCGAATCAAGCATGGTGGACTTCTGCTCCAAGGTTCCATTGCCTGCCACTGCTCCATGACCCAGGCCCTCCAGTGTTTCACGGTCTGCCATTGCTCCACGGCCCAGGCCCTCCAGTGTTTCACGGTCTGCTACTGCTCCACAGCCCAGGTCCTCCAAGGTTCCACTGTCTGCCATTGCTCCAAGGCCCAGGTCCTCTGAGGTTCCACTGTCTGCCACAGCTCCACGGTCCAGGTCCTCCAGTGCTTCACTGTCTGCCACTGCTCCATGGTCCAGGTCCTCCAGTGCTTCACTGTCTGTCCCTGCTCCACGATTCAGGTCCACCTCCTCTACATGGACCTGGCCCTCTGTCCCACCCCCTGTTTTGCCTCTGTTCCCCCACCCTCCTGGACTGTTGTTGTTTGAGCGCCAGGGGTCGCTCCTGGGGGGGGGACTCTGTAACGCCACGCCAGCAGAGGGAGCCCTCTACCATAGACTGTCTGTTATCGCTCCCTCTGCTGCTTCTACAGTGACTTCCTGTTTGGCAGCCATAAAAGGCGCCACAACAGGCGCTTGCAAAGTATTGTTTTGCTATAGCGGACTCTACCAAGCGTTTTCCTGTTTTCATTGCCCTGTTTTTTTGATTATCATGGTTTGGTTTCTTATCATAGTTTTGTCTTTGTTTTTGCCACAGTTTTGCCTCGTTCATTGCCATAGTTCTGTCTGGTTTCATTTCCTTGTTAATTTGTTACTTTTCGGACTGCTCTCTCTGGTTTTGGACTCTGCCTGTTTATTGGATTTACGCTCTCGCCTTGCCCAGGATATTACTGTTTGTTTGTTTATCGACCCTGCCTGTCTTGACTACGATCTGTTAATAAAAGTTCGCAATTGGATCTTACACGCTTCCTGCTCATTACACAGTAACAACAGAGATTGTGGAAAAAGTGCATTAAAACAATGTCAGCAAGAATTCAAGCTTTTACCAAGGCCAAAGGAGGCATATAAAAAAATAAAATATTTATTTATTTGGTTTATTAGTTTTTGGCTATTATGTGTGAATAAAGACAATTTAGTCGTTTGTTATTTGCCTAATATATGACAATACAATTTTTAGTTCTAAAAAAGTTTGAAAAGTTTCTAAAAATAAGTTTAAGCACTGTATATAGCTACATAGTTTTATGAGGATTTAAACCGAAAATAAATCTTACAAACTCACTTGTTTACACTCTGCCCCTTTCTTGATTGCCAACGACTGCAGCTTACAAAGTACAACGTGAAAGCGCAAGGCTGACGCTCTGTAGCGAATTCACACATATATAAGTGAGGCATTTTAATTTCAGCTGAAGAGATGGGATGTTGCTGAGCTTGAGTATGCCAATTTATGCAAACAATACTTTACTCGTAAGGGTGAACTTAAATAAATCCACATTTTAATAAACAAAATAATTATTGGTTTAAAAAGTTTAAATACAATTCACATAATCCACTGTTCTCTATTGCTATCTACAATAATTATTGCATTAATATTAATTAATACTTGCTGATGCAGGATCATTCTCCACCATCATCTTCAGGACCTCATCCTGGATGGGTCTGACAACAGGTTGCTTGTCGAACTGTCCCTTTAAATGTGCATGGTTGACAAGGATCCTCTCCACGACTGTGCCGTTTAGCAAAACACTGCGCTCGAATTGAATAATAATATCTAACGACAACACAACACATACGAAGGCTTTATTGCTTGACAATAATAAAAACAACAGATAGCACTGGAGAAAAATATGAGCAATACAACATCTATTCTTGGCTGGGAATGATGAAGGTGCTGTAGCAGGATAAAAGACTTACCCGTTGGGAGAGCCCAGGTTAAATCTACAAGAAAAGCGAAGGTTACAAAGAGGAGCATTTCTGCGTAATTTGAAATGCGAGCGGCGATGGAAACTGTTTGTTTTGTATATTGACTCGCTTTCTTTCGGTTTCTATTTCTATCACTCTCATTCGCACTGCACAGTTTTGAAAAAGACGGCTAAGAGCCGCTGCAAAACCGTCGAGCAGTGTGCAGGTTTAGCTTGAACATGTAGTAGACAGTGAGAGCACTTGCTGGTCATTGGCTGTTACCAGGAGGAACTGAGGAAGGAGAATGTCACAACAGGGTGAATGAGTCTATAACATATAAACAGTGACCTGAACTTGACATTTAACAGCTATAAAAACAAAAAAAATATATTAATACAAACTGCACTGGAGATACTTTTAGTCTCTCTCCCCATCTTGAAGACTGACAAAACAGTTGAAGCAGAAAAAGTGTTTGGAAATCATCAATATATATATATATATATATATATTGTTTCTAATGTATTTACAGATGTGACTGATATAACAGGATTTTAATGTTATAAACTGTGATTTTATGAACAGTGCATCAAAATATGACTACAGTGCACTGTATCTCTGTATGCTGTAGGCTATGTATACATTTAGAGAGACAGGTCACCCAAAAATTATAATTCTGTCATCATGATTAGCAAAAATATCTTTAATATTTGTTTTTGTTATTAATTAGATTTTGGTGTGCTCTTTTCCTTTTACTTACGTGTACTGGACCACGAAGGAAAGCCTTTTTATCAAGTCTAGGGCATGCTGGGAAAACATGACAAGAACAGGATGAGGTACTGTAAACAAAAACTGAAAGGAGAGGAGCGCAATCACCGGCATTCACTGGTATTCTCTTGGGGACTAAAACAAAAGCTTTTTCCTTATCTAAAATTGCAAGGACAGGAACAAGCAGGAAGTAATCACAGTATTTTTAAAACAAATTTTGAGTCGCTCGAGGACAGCCAATAGTTTTCTGACACTGTGCATTATTATTATTTCCTTTTCTAAATGTAGACATTTCTTACTTTCTTTCGATACATATTTTCAGAAAGTAGAGAGGGAGAGTATGAGGGACCGAGACATAACCATATATGGCAAAAGACAAAAGCAGAGCCAGGGATTTTTGATGGTTAAAATAAGAAAAGAAAAAGCAGTGGATTTAAAACAAAAAAAAAGCAAATGCTGTTAGACAGTTAAACAACATACAGAAACATGGTGTACTTGATGTACTTCATAGCAAAATATGGAAGCTGATAAGACCTTGACATGCAAATTCTGGATCTTCTCCTCAGAATGCTTTGTTTACTTTATTTCTTGAAAATCTCCTTTGCTCTGAGCCAAATACTACTGGACAAACCATGGACTCAACAGTCACGTGTTTATAATGGGCTATTACGGTCTTGTTCAGAACAGTGGAACAGTGCTCGAAGATGTTCTTTGGGCATTCTTTTTTTTTTCATGGCAAATGTTTACATTTAGATTGCAGACACTTTGATAGTTGAAGTGATTTTTAAATGAAGAATGATTCATCCTGAAAAAACATGAAAAGTGCTTAGAAAGAATTTAGAAAGAAAGCACGAAGTGGAAAAAAACTGACTTAGCAGGGCATGTTTTTGGTTAATGGTTTAAGGCTAAGTGCCTTAGTAGTTTATTAGTTGTAGAAGATTAGAAGATAGTGAGGGTCTGAGATGCTAGGGTTGAGTTTTTAGTTCACATGCAAAGAAAAAAAAACTCTAGAAAACAATGAACATTTACATCTCATTTTATTCAGTTATATAATACTGTATATATGCTGCTCAAATCTGGTTTCAGCTTCAGAGTTTCTTCATGATTTAAATTCATTTATTTTAATGAATTACAAATCCAACATATTTCATTATAGTATTAAACTGATATATATTAAACAACAAATATGATAAATATGCTATTTGGTCATTTTATGTCTCTATGCTGCACAATGTATAGTTTAAAAAAAACAATTGTCTTAACAACACAACTGCCTTCATGCCAGTTAATCATTAAAAATACTAACACATTTTCTGGCAAAACTAGTTAAAAAATGATCATTCAGTTTGTAAATCTATATCAGAAAAGAAGGGTTAAAGGGCATTTTAAAGTAGTTACAAGAGTAAAATGCATAAAAAGATTGTCTGTTTTGGCAAACTTTTTTAAAACTATTAAACTATCTAAAAGTTTACTTTTTTTTCTCAATAGAGAAGAACAAAGTAAAAATCCTACAGTCAACTATATCAAGGCATTTGCATGGTATTTTTTGAACTATTGACCAGTAAGTGGCAGTATTTGATAAGGCAATGGGCTCTGAGAATTTTATTTATTTTTTTAAATTTAAACACAAACATTTCAGAAGTACATATAAAAGAAAATTGTGGCGACAGATTATAAAAAATGAATGAAAATCAGTAATTATTTAAATTAATAATCTGAAATGGTTTATTCAACTAACCTCAAATAACTTATGTAAGACATTGCACTTTTTAATCTAAAAAATTTAGCTTTTAATTTATAATTCACAGCTCCTCCACATGAAAAGTACTAAAATAGGACTTGACACCTGCATTTCTGAAGCACTGACAGATATGTCACCAATGACTTTGTGCGTGTGCATTTGAAGTCAATTTACTTGATGTGTCATTTTACTCAACATATTTTCTTATAGCAATAGTTAGTTTCACAATCACATTAGTTTCCTAATTTGTTTCTAAAATGATACTGCTGGTATTTGTTTTCAGACATCTTTTTCATGCCCATTTTTGTGCTAAATTCTGCCCAGGTGAAAAAAAAAGTGCAGTAAAATACACTTTTTTCTAGGTACACTTAGTACACTTCTATAAAGTGCTCTATTTTCATGCACTAATTTACTTAAAAATAAAGGTGCTTCATGATGCCATAGAAGAACCTTTTTTTGTGTAAATGGTTCCATAAAGAACCTTTAACATCTGAAGAACATTTCTGTTTCACAAAAGGTTCTTTGTGGCGAAAGAAGGTTCTTTAGATTATCCACCTTATTTTTCAATGAGGAAGTAAGCTGTTTTCGGGTAATGTGTTAGACGTCCGATTCATAATAAGGGAAATAACGAGAAGAGTATCGAAGTGCAGTAAACGGTAAAACGGTTTGCACTACAAACCAGTGAGTTCATAATTAAGATAATACATTAAAATAACAAGGTAAGACACACCAGTTTGCAATATCAAGCAGCCAAACAAGCTTTTTGTGCAGCTAAAAATAGCTGGAAGTGGATGAGACCAGAAGCCAGACACAAAAAAATTTACAAATGGCTGCACCCACTCTTATGGGAAAAATAAGGTGTATAAAAAGGTAAGAAAGAGGTGGTTCTTTAAAGAACCTTTGACTGAATGTTTCTTTGTGGAACCAAAAATGGTTCTTCTATGGCATCGCTGTGAAGAACCTTTTAAAGCACCTTTATTTTTAAGAGTGTACTTAATATACTAAAATTATTCCTTAGTACTTCTTAATATAATCTTAAGAACATCTAAGTGTACTCTTAGATGTTCTTAAGTAAAAAAAAAAAAAAAAGTGTACAAAAACAAAGTACAATTGAAACCATCTTTGATACACTTTCAAATATACTCATCATACATAGAAAATACACTTATTAATGATTTAAAATATAAGAATGATATATAATGAATATATGCAAAATTTATAATGTATTACCCACATATTTTTATAGATGAAATAATTTATTTCAAATGTATTATAAATATGTTAACATTCCCTTTATATGATACACTTCACTACATGTTTATGGTGTCTTTAAATAGTCCAGTCAAGTATACTATTATTGTGTCATTAGTAGCACTTTGTTCCACATTAAAAATGTAGCACAAATTAATTAAGCAATTAATTTATCCTAAAAATATACTTACTGTTAAATTGTGAATTTTGGTACTTCTAAACATTCTAAAATTACACCTATTGTGTAGTCACTTCATGAAGCTGTTGTTTTCCATCATTAATAAATGAACTACTTGAATGTTGGAAATAATATTTTTGATTATAATTACTGTAAATGTAATTCACCCATAGATTAAAATGATAGTTACCATATTAACACATAGGTACAACAATGCAGCAGAGGTATCGTATGTAATGTACAAACAACAGTGTATTTATACGTTTTACAGTTTTACTTAGCACAAAAAATAAGAATACTCCAAATGTATCTCAGTATTGCTGGTATCTAAGTATTTTTAGTGCATTCAATTATACTTTATTTTTACCTGGGTGACTGTGTGATTTGGGCCAAATTTGTGCTTCAGAAGATATTGCACAGATGGGATTGCCTCTGATTTTAACTACAGTATGTCATGAGATCAGAAGAATCTTGGTTTTTAAACCATGTATTTTGGTAACATTCGTGTCTTCTTTTCTTAGGAAATTCAAGAGCTTAACAAATTTAATTTGACAGCCCCAGCAGGGTGCAATGCCAAAACCCATTCACCCTCCCATTTAACAAATTCTTCTTTTTGCGTTACATAAGTCATGTGTGTTTACTGAAGTCTTGCTTCTAATTAACAGCACTGCCTAATTACAGCTCAGCTGCACTCAGAAAGCAGAAAAAAATACTGATGGAAATACCATTCATTTTTGTAGCTCTTTTTTTTTTTCCTGCATTTTCTGTGTTTAGATTTTTTAAATAGTACCAAATTAAACAAAGATTACTGGATTAGCTACGCTTTCGACTTCAAAACCGTATTCATCAAAGCTTATCTATCAATCTATCTCGGAGTTACTGGTTGGATTTCTTTTTCACAGAATCTCATTGAGCGTCATTTGTGTTTCATAACCATGTAAACATTTAGTGCCAACGTTATTTGAAATTTAAAATGAGAAACTAAACACATTACAATTGAAATTTAAATGACAACATCCCAACACCTACAAAAAGTAACATTTAAATATATCATAAATAATCACTAGGCTATTGTTGTTGTTACAATTATTATGCACATTTCAATACCAGTATATTTGTAACCACTTGGTAGCCTACATGTATATGGACATGTATTCAGTACCTCGATACTATCTGAAAACCATTTCCCCGAATATCAAGATTCTGTGTAATTTTTTGTATTAATTTCAGGGTCGCATAGTTTACGCATGCGCAAAGCCGCTGCCCCTTCGTTCCCTCCCCCACAACATAACGTGCTGCTGTCGGTCCGGTTTGTTGGACCAGTTTGGAATCAGGAGCGTTGCAGTATATTTGGAGACGTCAGAGGCTAGAGGTTCATCAGGGCATCAGCCCACTGAATTCAGCCTCATCAGACCAGGTCACATCACACCCCACAGTCTCTTTCTCATCATTTGCGTCTAAATTCCAGCATGTCCAAAAAGAGCGAAAAACCAGAGGAGGGCAAGGAGCCCGAGAGCAGCTGGAAAGACGTGATCTACAATCCAAGAACTGGAGAATTCTTCGGTCGGACTGCTAGAAATTGGGGTGAGTTGACACAAACCCTATGAACGGCATCCGTGTCATTCATGACGGAAATTCAATGTGCATCTTACAGAGTTAACCATATAAGGCGGATGTTGTTGCAGAAAGTGTTCAGCCACAAGCATCTAAAACATGAAGACCCCAAGGGGTCTTGAATGAAGACCGAAAATGCCGAAGGCGATCGTTATCCTAGGCATTCCGACATCTTGATGTCATCAACTCTTTCACTGATGACATCAGTGGCAATTTAGTGTCCCCTCTTGTCTTTGTGTTTTGAATGATCTTTTTTGTGATAAATACGTTGCTCAACGCACATCTTCAGGTTCTAGCATATCTTCTCGTGTAAAACGATGGGGGAAAAATCTAAATCTGGGAATCAATATGAGGATTTTATTAAAATTAGACACGGCAGCAGTCATTTAATGTCATTGCTTTTAAGGTGGTATTTTTAGGGTTTAAAATGCAACGAAACTACGTTCATGTTGCGCCTGTGCTGATTTTGTATCGCGTGATTTATTTATTTATTTATTTATTTTTTCTCGGTGTGGCGTGAAAATTCACAGTGGTGTGAAAAGAAGCCTCTGTTAACGCCAACAAACATCATTAGACACTGGCTCAGTGAAAAAAGAAATATTCTAGACAGCAATAGTGTTGTTATCAATCTGCGCATCTGTTTATTTATCAAAGCATTATTTAGCTACCGAAAACGTTTATGTGCTGATTACATAATATTGTCCTTAAAACAACAATATTGTGATAAGCTTTCTGTGCTTACTACTTAAGTGAAAGAAAGGCTAGTGTCATTAACCTTCTCTTGTCCTCATTGACCTAAGGCCCATTATGCCTAGTCAATTCATCAGACTGTCCTGACTAGTAAAACCAGTATAAAAGATTAAAGGCCTGCCGGAATGAATCGTTTTCACAAAGTCGGAAATAACGACCCCAATTTTCTAAAAAAAAAAAAAAAAAAAAAAAAAAAACCTTTTATTCTAGTTCGTTTTTAAGATAGACCTGAATGGCAACATCAGAGCGGTCGGTAACATCAAAGTGACGTCGCTGAGCGCCGTGACGTAGTCTGGCCCCTGGTGGGGAATAATCTGAATGGATTCCGTTTTCGCGCCTCACTAAACCTTCTGTGCAAATGACACATTTGATTATTTTCCAAGCGACAGCGATCGACTGCTGAATAGAAATATAACATTATTTTACTTAAGGTGAATGAATGAACGAATGTATAAGTGACTAAATTATTTACACACTTATTTTACATCTTTCTGAAGTCAATGAATTAAAGCTTTACAATACCTTTTGGCCCTCTAGCGATTAAAAAAGTTCGTGCGTCTTGCGGAAGAACATTGTTTTGGTTGTGCTTAGGCTCGACTCTAATGCGCAGATGAATGTGGTTCGAGGGTCACATAAATAATAGGTTCTTTGTTTTTACAACCGGTAACTACCTGGAGGTTTGCTGTTTTGAATGATGCACTGTCAGCTTCACATTACTCACACCAAGCAGTCACGACGGTTGTTAGAGCTACTTTTCTGTGGCCACGAATACGACGCGACTTACAGTTGACTGACGCAATATGCATATTCCTATATTCCTGCGAAAACCGTACTGACGGCCTGAATTATGGGCGAGACTTCCGTCCCACAGTGTCCCAAACACTATTTATTTATTTATTTATTTATTTATATGTATATTTTCATTGTCTGGCTATCTGGGATTTCGGTATGGAGTTAAGGGTAAGGATTATAATTTTTTTTTGGTAGTATTACATCACATTGTGAGTGTATATTAGCACAGTTTGTTGTTTTGTCATGGCATCTGAGCATTTGGACATGGAAGCGGTGAGGCATGACGTCAGACTTAACAAGTGAATAGGGGAATAAGAAGAAGAATAACAATGTGCAGTAAACAGTAAAACTGTTTGCACTAAAAACCAGTGTGTACATTAAAATAATATGGTAATACACTCCAATTTGTAATATCAAATAGCAAAATGAGCTGTTTTGTACAGCTAAAAATAGCTGGACACAGATGAGACCGGAAGTCAGACCCATAAAATTTACAAATGGCCGCACCCTAAGGGGAAAATGAGGTAGATAGGTTTTTCGAAGGACCTATATATATCTGGAAGATTTTTTTTTTATGCACCATCATCTTTTATTATTATTATTAAAAGGCTGCATAGTGCAGTTTTTATTGAATAAAAAAAAAATCTGTGATTGACCAATCAGACTAAAGCTGTTGTACATAATGCACTGTCAGATTAAAATGAGCTCTATATGAGATTCCAGCAAAATGTTGTGCTTTGGTTGGAAAGATATAAAGATTGTGCTTTTTAGCAGAGTGTAATTAATTCAGTTCTGCCTAGCAACAAATTAATTTCAAATGTACTATGTTTCAGGTCTCATCCTCCTCTTTTACTTGGTCTTCTATGGCTTCTTGACTGCCATGTTTGTCTTCACTATGTGGGCGATGCTTCAGACGCTGAATGACGACACGCCAAAGTATCGAGATCGCGTTGCGTCCCCAGGTGAGTTTTTCAGTTGTGCAAACGTTTAGAGTTATTAATTATTAATTAAAGAGAGTAAATTAAAAGGTCTAACCAACTTTATTATTTACATTTTTGCAGGGTTGGCTATCAGGCCAAACTCTTTGAATATAGTTTATAACAGATCAGAACCTCTTCAATATGACCAGTATGTCCAGCATCTAGAATCGTTTCTGCATCGTAAGTTGCCTCACTCTCTTTTTAAAAAAAAAAAAATTCTCATCTGGTTGCATATTTAAAGTTTATTTTCCATTTCCAGAGTATAATGACTCTGAACAAGCCAAAAATGACTTGTGTATGGCGGGTCAGTACTCTGAGCAGGATGAGGAACCTCAGAAGAAGGTGTGCCAGTTCAGGAGGAGTTTACTCCAGCATTGCTCTGGGATGGAGGACACCACCTTCGGCTATGCTCAAGGACAACCGTGTGTTATTGTCAAGATGAATAGGGTGAGTAACCTTACATACACTGCTGTTCTAAAGTCTGGTGTCAGTAAGAATTTTTGAATTGAGAAAGGATGCATTAAATTGATTAGACATTTATAATGTTACAAAAGTGTTTCTATTTTAAATAAATGCTGTTCATTTGAACAGTCTATTTATTAAACAATACTGAAAGTTTGTATCATGATTCCCACACTTTTAGGCTACTGTTTTTCATCACTGATAATAATTAAAATGTTTCTTGAGCAGCAAATCAGCATATTAGAATGATTTCTGAAGGATCATGTGACACAAAAGACTGGAGTAAAGGTCGCTGAAAAGTCAGCTTTTCCTTCACAGGAACAAATTGCATTTTAAAACATATTAACATAGAAAATAGTTAATTGTAATAATATTTCACAATATTACTGTTTTTGGCTTTTTTTGTGTATACAAAGCATGCAATTCATTATGAAACTATTTTATTCAAGAGTAAAAATGTCTAGCAACTGTACTCATATCGACTTTCTGACTGACTGAGGAAAATCAGGCTGATATTGTGTCATTATTAACCCTCAGATCATCGGTCTTAAGCCAGCTGGAGATCCGTACATCAACTGCACGTCAAAGGTAACAATTGTAGACCTGTTTAATATAGGTGCCAATTAAAGAATGAATTTCATTTTTGATATTAAGATATAGCATAAGATCATAAATAATGTATATGTTGGTATTTGTGGTGTTTTCTGTGGTTTAAAGCTGCAATTTGTAAGAGAAATTTAGAAAATGGAACTAAAAAAAGCACAAATGCCTCAACACAACTTTAAGAGATTAAGATCCCATGCTGGCCATTTCTCAGTGTAATCACAGTTAAGGTCTATGCTTGGCCTGCAAATGACCTTTGTGCTAAGGCCATTATCGCTTTTGGTTTGCTCACTGAGTGCTAAATGTAAAAATCACATTGCCAGTCAAAGTGTAAGATATCAGGGTGTTTCACTGCTCTGCAAAAATCTGAAAGAAAAAAAACAAAACTGTTGGGTGTTTGTAATAGCCAGCATTTCTGCATTTTCTTATGGATTTCAGCTTTAAGGTTTGATTTATATGTTGTTGTGTTTCCTGCTTGGATTTCTAATTGTTAGTCCATCCTCTCTCAAGAGTGTTTTTTTTTTCTTTTCTCCCTCCCTTTTTTTTCTTTATCTCTCATGTCTCAATTGCATGCTGCCAGTTGAACTCCTTTGTAAAGTGATGGGTAAGATCACTGTATATCTGGTCTCTCTCATTCTCCCAGTCTCTCGTTTGCTGCTAGTGTGATTAAGCATGTCTCTTATATGCTTTATCATTCCTTACTTGAGGTAACTTTACTTTTCTGCAAGCCACAGCATTACAAATATTTTGCACAATCTTTTTAGAATTAGGGATGCACCCCAATATATATTAAATGTAATCTAAACCACTAAAACCTAAAATCAGTCATTTTAAATGCTATACACGTGCATTTAGGCAATATTATTATGTAAAGTTTGAGAAATGGATATTACATTACAGTGTTTTATTGATTTTAGTGAGTGTTAGGTGGCAGCAAAGTGTAAAAGTAGAGAAGGACCAAACATCCAATCACAATCAATACAAATAAATGGAAAAAATCTGTAATATTGGCTGATGTGGTACTGATATCTCATGCATCCCTAATCACAATCAGTTGTTCATTATCACACTGGTCGCTAATGCTACTTTTGATCAACAACAATGGCTAATAAACAAATCCTAATTATTTTAGCATGGCAAAGCAGCAGCATGACTTCTAGCGCTTGTTTTCTCCAAAGCAGCAGTCTGCTTTGTCTGTGCTCTGCTACTGCAATGCATCCAAATGTATTTTTTACACTGCAGCTACTGTATGTCATGGATGATTTATATTCTTGTTAGAACTACATCAAATGGCATCATCCACTCTCACCCAGTGACAGCCTGTCGTCTTCAGTTGTCTGATGGTATTTTCTTCTTTCTCTTCAGAGTGAGAAACCTCTCCAGATGCAGTATTTTCCCCACGAGGGGGCTATTGATAGGATGTACTTTCCTTACTACGGGAAAAAAGCACATGTAAGTAAAAAGCTCAGCACATGATTAAAGGAGTAGTTCACCCAAAAGTGAAAATTGCTTAATTTATTCACCCTCCAAGATGTCCATCCAATATGTAGGTGAGTTTGTTTGTACATCAGAACAGATTTGGAGAAATTTTAGCATTACATCACTTGCTCACCAATAGATCCTCTGCAGTGAATGGGTGCCGTCAGAATGAAAGTTCAAACAGCTGATAAAAACATCAATAATCCACAAGATTAATGTTCTGCAAAAAAAAAAAACGGAAAAAAAAACTGCATGTTACTATTAAATAAGGGATAGTTCACCCAAAAAATGTAAATTCTGTCATTAATTATTCACCCTCATGTCATTCCAAGTCTGTAAGACCTTCGTTCATCTTCAGAACACAAATTAAGATATTTTAAATGGAATCTGAGAGCTTTCTGACCCTGCATAGACACAAAGGGTACCACCAGTGTTAATTTTGACAGCAAATTTTGATTTAGTCTTACTCATAGTCTTTTGACTAAAATGCAATTTAGTTTTAGTCATATTATAGTCATCTAAATTGTTTTAGTTTTAGTCGACTAAGTATCATAAGATTTTAGTCGACTAAATCTACAGTAGATTTAGTCGGCTAAAATCTAATGGGTTTCGTTACAGTGTAATGCATTTATTAAGCATTTCTCTAAAATGACCAAACTCATTGTATAGGTTTGATATTAAGGTTTTATCATGAAAGACAGATTTAACTGCTGTGACACGCAACATGCCTTTATATTAAAATGAAATAAAACCACTTCTCATAAAGAAACAAGAACATGGTCTTCTTTTCAATGAAATGCCAATGGTTATATAGGCTAATTATGCATTCTTTAAAACAACTTGTTTACCACATTCTTTATTTTTTCAAGAAAACATATTTATTTATATAAATATTCCTAGATATTGACATTTTTTAACATTTTATGAGCATGCAGCAAATGCTAGCTTATGTCCCGCTGGATAGATCAATAGGCTATGATACAGTTCATAGGTCAAGTCAAGTCACCTTTATTGATATACCGCTTTTAACAATACAGAATTGTGACAAAGCAGCTGTAATGTACGCATCTAACCTCCTAACCACGCAGCAGATTTGTTCTGAATGAATCTCTTCCCAAAACATTTTAGTCATGTTTTTATTAGTTGACTAAAATGTCAACAGTACTACCACAGTCAAGGCACAGAAACGTATTAAGGAGGTCATTTAAATAGTCTGTGTGACATTAGTGATTCAACCTGAATTTTATAAAGCGTCGAGAATACTTTTTGTGCGCAAAGAAAACAAACAAGATGCGTTGTGGTACTTTCAAAAATGGCAGCGGAAAAAATTGTTATTTTTGTTTTCTTTGCGAACAAAAAGTATTCTCATAGCTTCATAAAATTACAGTTGAACCACTGATGTCACATGGACTATTTTAAGGATGTCCCTACTACGTTTCTGTGCCTTGAGCATGGTAGTACCCTTTCTGTTCATGGAGGGTCAGAAAACTCAGATTTCATCAAAAATATCTTAATTTGTGTTCCGAAGATGAACAAAGGTCGTACAGGTCAACATGAGGGTGAGTATTTAATGACAGAATTTTCATTTTTGGGTGAACTATCCCTTTAAACAAATCCATTATCGTCACGCTTTCTCCAGTAAAAAAGGATCTGTTGGTGAGCAAGTGATTTAATATTTTCTCCAAATCTGTTCCATTCAAGATACAAACTCATCTACATCTTGGATGGCCTCAGTGTGAAGAAATGTTCAGCAAATTTTCATTTTTTTGGTAAACTGTTTCTTTAAAGCCATGCTCCAGGTTCAACAGAACTTAAAGTCAATCGTCAGTATTTATAAAATGATGATTGCCACAAAACAATCCACTTGTCTCTATTTCTTTTTAAAAAAGTAGAATTATGGATTACTGTGAGAAGTGAATGCGGCTAATTCATAAATGTTACAAAATTTCTGTAGTATGTTTGTAAGTTAACAAAACAATGTGTTAACAAATTTTCTGTGTATCCAGTCATAAAGCATTATTGCCATAGTGCCATAAACTTTAAAATATAAAATGCAAAAAATATATCAACAGCTGTTTTGAAACAATTATAATGTGATTGGGTTAACTTGTATTAGACCTGGGATATTCCTTTAAAGACTTTATTTTGTAATGAGATTAATACCTTAATTTATTCAGTTCACCCACAAATGAAAATTCTGTCATTAATTACTCACCCTCATGTTCCAAAACTGTAAAACCTTCATTCAAATTAAGATATTTTGTTTTTATTAAAATCTGAGAGCTTTCAGACCCTCAGTAGACAGCAATGCAACTAACACAAAGCCATCAGCAGCACCACAGGTGTGTGGGTGGAAGAAATTGCTGAATAAAATCATTATTTTTGTTTTCTTTGCGCACAAAAAGTATTCTCCAAGCTTCATAAAATTATGGTTGAACCACTGATGTCACATGGACTATTTCAACAATTCCTTACTACCTTTCTGGGCCTTGAATGTGGTAGCTGTGTTGCTGTCTATGAATGGTCAGAAAGATGAACGAAGGTCTTCCAGGTATGGAACAACATGAGGGTGAGTAATTAATGACAGAATTTTCATTTTTGGTCGAACTATCCCTTTAAGTGTCCATCTTGAAGTGCACACTGTTTCATCTCAGTTTTTCTGTCTCTGGCCGTCTATAGGAGGGTTATGTTCAGCCTCTGGTTGCTGTTAAGCTGTCGCTTAAGAAGGAAGACTACAACTCTGAGCTGATTGTAGAGTGCAAGGTAGAGGGCTCCAATCTCAAGAACAACGACGAGCGTGACAAGTTTCTCGGTCGTGTCACCTTTCGGGTCCTGGTGACCGAATGAAGCAGTTGATGGTGCGGACGCTAAAGGGGAACTTGCACTACTTTTCTCCCTGTTGTCCCTGTTCTCCTTTTAAGCCCTCCACTGTATGTCCTGCTGGTCCTCAGCAGGTCTCAAGGACCTAATTTAACTCTCCACAGACAGGCATGACTGATTGATTTTTGTTAATGAATCCCACTCACCATGTCTCCTGTCTAGCACCTCCTCCTGCTGAAGACATTAGTGTCACTGAAGTTTTAATTGTATTTTAACCCTGGGCCTCGCATTCCCTAGATGTTTTGAATTCTTTAACGTCATTACATTGTACCCTTAAAGGGTTTTTGTTTACATTGTGATTGATGAGACGGGTTAGTTGCTATCTTTGATCCTTGGTTGGTGTTTTTGTGTTTGTGTTACTCTGTGTGAATATATTTAATGATCGTATTGTCATATTGCTATAAAATCTATGTTGGAAAAGTGGCATTATTTGACACATTTTTGAAATAGTAAATATGTGAAGAGCCAAATTTGTAACCTAAATGGTTTTCATAACCTCTGCATGGATCCTCGTTCATGCAGATGCCTTAAGAGCCATTTAACATCTTGGTGCAAATGCTATTTTGACAAATAAAAAGAAAACAGAAGTGGTGGTTGTCTGTAATATCCTAAATGTACCACATGATGGCGTTAGGATATAATGTTGTCTAACAGCAACATTTTATTTATTTGCTAAAAAAATCGTAGTTTGTAAAATTAAAACAATTGAGTTTAGTTGGAATTTTTTGTTGTTTTTTTTCTGACATTTTTTTTTTTTTTACATATGATCTCTTTTTCTTACTACACTAAATCATGTGTTCAATATGTCGTATTCATTTAACTTAACCATGTCACAGTGCTCAACCAAACATAGCACTGTCTATTCCTGCCAGCAGCTATCCATAAATCAGCAGTTTGCGTCAACTGATTAGTTGACCACATTTAGTCACAGACATGGGAATCTGCTTCAGTCTGTACATGGATGGTCTTTTAAGCTGGCCAACGTATCAGGTAATTGTTGCATAGCCATCTATTTAGCACACACTCAATTTTTAAAACATTGTTATTATTATTATTACTGCTTAATTGAGCTTTTTTTTAAACCTGGTCTATATCTATCTATCTATCTATATAAAAAATGTTTAAAATGCTTTTTTTGTAAAAGTCCATTTTTGATGAAGAAATGCATATTAATGTAGTGTGAAGTCTGATCTTTGAGAAAATATAAAGGGTCACTAACTTCTTCATTTCTTTCATAGTTTTTTTTTTTTTTTAACCTTTTTACTGAATTGTACCATAAATTTGTCCTATGGTGTGACACAGCAAAAATTAAGAAAAAAAAAAAAACCTTTTAATAATATACAAATAGCATGAAAGAGATTTATCTTAATTGTTAGATACTTATTTTCCCCCCATGACTTGTTGGACCATTTCAAGACAAACTTTGCTGTCATCCATTCAAAACTGCTGAAAATTATACCATTTTAAGAAGAGTGATATTTCTATCTCCGCTATTGCAATACTTAACTGTTTTTTTAAGATATTTTGAGATAAAAACAAATCTGTGGTTCTTTTATGTGTGTCACACCATATGACAGAAATAGTAGTTATTAAGGTATTTCTATTTAATTTTGAACATGGCAAAGGAGAAAGAAAATGTGATTTTGATATAAACAATATCAATGTTTTTTAAAACAAAATTGAGTCTCTTAGTCAATCGGTATGTTACTGAAACTATTCTAGTCATACCACAGGACAATTTTGACATTTGGCTAAAAAAAAAAATAAAGCGAATAATCCTGCAGGTTTTATAACAACAGGTCCTTGTAGGATAAGAAATGTTTAACCATTTACTGCATTTTAAATAACAATATTAATTATATTCATTTTTATCTTGTGGGACAGTGAAAATGCCATGTCACATCAAGCATATAAATTACAATTACTGTATTCTATTGACAGACCCAGTTTTAAAACACTATAAACAATACACTGCCAGCTTTATATGTATTTATTTAATTAATACTTTAATTAAGTAATACTTTAATCATTTGCTTTGGCCTGTGACAATATAAATAATAAACTTAATATAAAAACAGATAAATATAAATAGAAGCCAGTTGAAGCAGAAGTCAGTAACTTTTTTGTGTTCAAAATTTATAAAATATTTATTTTATTAGCAAGTACATTATGAATACATTTTCCAAACCTTGTTTCTGGCTTATCCTGAATCACTACGGTACACCTATAATACGTTTTTATATTCGGACTATTTTATATACTGGTTCTGGTAGGAACCGCAGCGGAGTAGCCCAGTACTTGCGTGATTCGTCATAGACATAAACAGAGAGAAGTAGCTCCGGCTACAATGTTCTTCCGCAGGACGCATGCAGTTGTGTTTACTAATCGCCAGAGCGCCAAAAGTAGTAAGTAATAGGTTTTTCACAAAACTATTTTATTTCTTAAAATATTCAAACTTATTATCATATTTTGGGGTCTTTGGTGTTAGAAATGCGAAAACTCCTGGCTGCTGACAAACACCAAAATGTTCAATCAAAACTCCAACATGTTTTGATAACACACAGCAATCATTTCTGCCACCAGACGTAATAGGACACTCTCACTAACACTGCTTCTTACACACATAAGCTTATTTTCCGCATTAGTGGATACTGGTTCACATAAGGAGGAGTGGGATCTGTTTGGCTTAACAGAGACTTTAGCTTTACCATCTGAAGAATTCTCTGACTTGGCTTACTAGTGCTCTCAATCAAAACTCAATCATAGGCAGACCCGTATAATATTGTATTGTGCACATCATCTCTACATGTACATTGGCTAATAAAGCTCAAAAGTGATGTAACAGTCTTTGAACGCACAGAGGAAGCAGATTCATTCATGTTTGCTGAACCAGACAAGATCATATGGAGATCATAAATTGTGACCCTGGTGAGAGTGACTTGTCTTGGTTCAGCAAGTCAGACTGGAGGTTACAAGGATTAGAGGTTGATTTAAGTACGCGAGTATAAGCCAGATTATCGCCTTACAAGATAAGTGTGGCTTTCTGAATTCAGCCCAGAACTTTTCAGGCAGTCTGTGATTTGACTCCTTAATCTGGGGAATATTTTTAGGTTTTGACTCTTGCACAGATTTTTTTTTTTTTTTTTTTTAGCTTGCACCAACATGCAGTTAAATTTTTGTCAAGCATTACGTGAGAGATTAAATTTAAGATTCAATTATCTCAGGAACAGGTAAGAGTAAAAACAAGGAAAGAAATAATGGTAGACTAACCTCTGAAGTGAACTCTGACTCCCTTAAATTTGCTGATTTGAAACCGAATTAGCACCAAGCAGCAGTGTTATGAGAGGGGGAAAAGCTAAGAAATAAATCTGTAAAAGAAAGAAACATTTTATTGACCAATTTTGAATCCATGCCATGCTGAATAACTGAAATTTTTATTTAGAATCATTCTCAAAGTTTATATACATTACATTCAATCATTATTACTTACCTCACAAACAGTAAAAACTCTGGCAAATGCTGGCAAAGACACTGAAGGAATAATTAATTTGCTGACAGGTAGTTTGGTCCATTTTATGTCATGATAACTTTTTTTTTGCTCTTGCTCAGCATCACAGAAGCAACACCACTAATAACCTCCATATTGGATTTAGCAGATGTATCAGTGCCAAAGCCCTCTGTTTATGCCCTTGAGGACTGATCTCTTTCAGCTAAACTTGACTGTAAAAGAAAGGCTCTTTACCACTTTGTTACGATGAGATATGATAACAAAACACAAATGGAATAAGCTTTAAATGCTAAGCAATCGAGCTCTGATTTTATTTCATTTCAGAGCAAATAACATATGTTGATTTATTAATTCATATTTATATGTACATATTTATACACACAATTCATTTAAAAATCTAGGTGCAGAATCAGAAAAGCCCTGCTATCAAAGATCACAAGCATGGAGGTCATGAGTTAACAATTGACCATTCGCAAAGACCCGCCTCCTTTGTGTTACGGTTGATATGTCTGACAAGTCATGACTCTCTCAAGCCACACATCATGTTCGCACATACATGCTTGCTTCACCTATACAAAAATCATGTTCTCATGCAGTGAAAAATACATTGCGGAGAAACTGAAAATGACAGACATGGCAGAGCATGTTACTTTCAGGTATGAAACAAAGTCTCAGCTTTCAAGTTTAGTCATTTTGTAAGAAAGTCAAACAAATAACGTTTTGTGGTTCACTCAAAAATGAAAACCAGCCCATGATTTACTCACCCTCAAGGCATCCTAGGTGTATTTGACTTTTTTTTTCAGTCGAAACCAATTGGAGTTATATTGGGCGGGTGTTTCTGTTCAACAGCCCAAAAGCAGTCCAATAAAGCGCATTCATCCATAACAAAAAAGTGAGCCACACGGCTCTGGGGGGTGAATAAAGGCCTCCTGTAGCAAATCGATGCATTTTTGTAAAAACATCCAATTTAAAATGTAATAATCACTTTTCTCTAGCTTGGGTTAACTGTCATACGTTTAAGCTGTTCCAGGCGGATGAAGTAGGACGTATGCGCTGCGCATGTGCTGCTGATCTTGCAAAAACCAACGTTTGTTTACAGGAGCAAAGGAAGCAAAGTTTTCTTACTTTAGCAAAGGAAAACCTGTTTCTTTTTGGCTTATATCAAAATTCTCAGACATTATTCTTTACAAATCCTCCTTTTGTACTTTTAATTCATGACCGATGTTTTGTTTTGCTCTTTTCTTGCTACTTCTGGGTTCGTCATTTCTCATTCTCGTTCGCCCACTGCCATTATAAAGCTTGGAAGAGACCATTTTTAATATAACTCTGATTGAATTCGACTGATAGAAGAAAGTCATATAAACCTAGGATGCCTTGAGGATGAGTAAAGCATGGGTTAATTTTCATTTTTGGGCGAACTAACCCTTTAATGTGTTGTGACAGGTTGTTGTAGCTCCTCCGTTCAAACGACACATGAACCGATCATCTCTTCCTCCTTACTAGTTACTGCATGAAATAGACATGAATGAACATCAGAAAGTATCTTGGTTTAACCGTGGAAAGACATCAGTACATACCATTTTTCAAATTCACCGATGTTAATCTACTCTGCTGTCTGGTTTGTCTGTCTGACAAAATGGCAGATTTGGCTTTATGATTGGTCAAGTAGCCTGTCAATCAAATTCCCTGCAAAGGGTCAATTTGTGCGAGACTTATACAACAGAGATTGTAACAATTACACAATTCATTCGAATGCACTTTGTTAGCATGTTGATGTTTACCTGTGTCACAAGCAGGCCCACATGGAATCTGATTCCATTTTTGCATCCTTCACAATTATCTTGTTACATATTTTCACAAATTTCACCCTGTTGATAGACTTACCATCTCTACAGCTTGAGACTCAAGCAACCATGCAACCCTACATATGACAAACAGATTGGAAAATAGATTGGTGGCTAGAGGAATTTTGGCTAATTTAATTTTGCTTTCAGCTACCCATAATCTTATAGTACATTCCACAGAATTCCGAATTAAAAAAAGGACAAAGAATTCCGCAGATTCCGTCTGGGCCTGACCTTCAGTAGCTTCTTAAAGTCTTACAGAATGAGTATAGTTGATGCCAATTGTGTACTAGTACACCGTGAACTAATCCACAAATAAACTGTGATTTGGCAAGGCAGGAGATGTTTAAAACGCAAGCTGCTGCTTCTTGGGAAAGACTCAACTAAGCATATCCACACATCTTTGCCTTCTGATCACAAACTGCTGCTGATTACATTGAGTCGCTATTGTTACATCACAATCTTAAAGTCTCTTTAGGTGGCCTGTGGTCCTCTACTCTTCTAGCATCTTTTCAATAGGGAATAGTACTTTTACTTGCACCCCCTGTTCGATAGGAGGTTGACTACTTCACAAAACATAAAGGAACTGCAGAGAATAACTTCCCTGACTGGTCCAAAGCTCAGTCCACCACATCATGGAGTGTTTGTCAGACCATGTGGCTATGCACCTGAAGCAACAAGAGTCTCCTGCTATGCTACAATGGACTAACGTCCCATCTCTTTCCAGTCACGGTCCACTCTTCTTCGACACAGAGCGCAGCTTCATTCATATTAGTGATGCCACTGAAAGCATTCTGGGCTGGGTGGCTGGATTGGTCCTCTCACAGAAGCGTGCAAGTTCCCGATTTCTTATCATCATCTAAACCACCGAATGATTCCTTCCGGTTGGGGTCATTGAGCTCATCAAAGAGTCCAGTGTCAATCATCTCTTTTTGCCAGGAAATGGGGATAGCACCTGTACTAAACTCCTTGAAGAACTTTTCATCCTTTGCATCAAACTCAATACCCTTGATTTCAGAGAACTCAGCAATGTCACCTGTATCCTTTGCATAGACTACGTTGGGTTTGGGCACCCAGGGTGGATCGATAAGGCCGGCCTCCAAACGAGCAAAGTTGATGGACTTGAACCACTCGTGCTTCCTGGGATCATCACCCCTGTGAAAACAGTACAAAGACATATCACAATATTGCCATTATTACATATGGCCCAAAGGAAGAGAGATAAGTTGACAGGTCGAACAGGTTTTTTCATTCCCCAAGAGACCTACAAAGACCTGTAATACTAATGAAGAATACTGTGGTATAGGTTAGGGTCCACATATCTTGCTTTAACACCTCCGATCGCACTGAGGGATCAGGAGGTTAAGAGGGATAGAAGGACTTACTTGCAACCAAGACGTTCATCAGCCTTCTTCTTGAGGAACTGCTTGATGATGTCTGTGGTGGCGGCGTCAAAGTTCTTGTGCTCAAACTTCGGTTCCTCGTTAATGATGCGCCTCTGTACCTCCTCCTTCTCCACCTTCTCCTTCTTGGCTTCAGGACCTTTGAAAGGGGTGTAGCCAGCTACCATTTCATAGATACTGCAGCCGAGGGCCCACCAGTCCACTGATGTCCTGTATGGGGTTTCAGTGAGGATTTCAGGTGCCATATATGCTCCCGTTCCAGCCTGTGAAAAGAGAACCAAAGGGTTTTGTGGGACAAAAGTTCAGACTTGGGAAACTTGTTAGATAAGATGCAAAACCACTTTTTATGAAACTACGATGGTTTGAAGAACATGTCTGTTTGTCAAAGGAGGTTATTAAGGTAACAGCACTAGTAGTAGGGCATTTTATGTAAGTATTACCCTATCTATTGCTCGTACCTCATTTCCTCTCTTTGCCAGAAAGAAGAAGCTTAATTGTAATCCTCTACTACCTGTCAGGAGTCATGTGCCGATCCACTGTGATGAAGTGGACAGTCTGGTTATATAAAGACATCCATTCTTAGGCTCAAATGCACATGTGCACCTTTGCGTACAAAGATGCCTTCACCTGGAGTCATTCATTAATCACCATATAGCTAATCTAACAGCAGAGCTCTTCAAATCACTTGCATGGCTTTAAGAAAGATCACTACAGTTGCTTAAAAATCAATTTATGGGATTTAAACCATGATAGTAGTCCAACAACACAATCATATTGAATAACTGTGGCTATAACTATGTTTTTTTGGGTAAATAATTTCTTTTGGATTTGGTGGTATCCTAGTGTAAATCTAAGCAGGAAATGTGTTGTCAATTTATACTTAAAGTATAACAAGATGTAGTAATCGTCAGGGTTAGGCTCATACAAGCTAAAATGTGGTGATTACATGGAAAAAAAATGCACGGTCATTGTGCCAGGCTATCATAATTAGATTACCTAAACTAGAATGACCTAGAACCTCAGACCACTGAAGCTATAGTTTGTGCATTTTGTGTAGTTACATAAATCAAACTGCTGGGTCATGGCTTTAAAGTTGTGACATGTCAAGAAGATTCAGTCAAGCTAACAGTCAAAGTTCTAGAAGAAAAGAAAATGACAGCAAATGGCAGTGATAAACAGAGAGCCTTCAAACATATCAAATAAATGCGACAAATATAAATTGTAGCATGTACCCCACCCTCTGTCTTCAGCTGTCTGATCAGAGACAGATTTGTGTAATTCTACCTAAGAGGATCAGGAGTGTAAAGCCAACCAAACCCCCGGTGGTTCAGCTTGGGCTTCAACCTGCATTGAGGACTCAAGAAGGGCATGGGATAATAAGCTTAGGGTCACTGCATAAAAGTTTCATTTTGACAATTGACAATATATCAAACATGAACAAGGGGCAGCACTGAGTATGCAACCACCTTTTGTCTATTAGCATATTAGAGATATTCAAATATGACCACCAAACAAAACAAAAGAACAACCAAAAAAGGTAAACACAATGACACAATGTATTTTTTCAAATGTAACTTGTCATTGCAAATGTAGCTTCTAACACTTTAAAACATTTAGTTAAATAACCACCTTTTAAAAGACCTTCTGAGGAATAAGTTAAAGGTTCGATTAACCTAATTAGTATTTTGCTGAAATATTAAGTACTTTAAAATCTGTAATGAGCCCTTAACATTTAATTGACAAATTTAATTGGTCAGATTTTTGTTACCTATGGCATAATTCCTTGAACAAACTTCCAATTTGCTTCCTCAAATCTCCACTGAGACTTGTGAGAAAAATCACTTCAATCAATCTTAATTTCATCATTCAGTTTCATCAAGCTTCTCGGCTGCCGATAATATCTTGTCCTTTTACTATTAATAATGCTGCACTACATTAATAATAATCACAATAACTATATATTTCATGCTGAAACACTATTCAGCATGTGAATAAAACACTATGTTTTATTGTGATCAGACTTGGCCATGATTATTGTATGTCAAGTGAATTTTATGATTATTGACGTCAAATTATTTCAGAGAACCATAGCTTAGTTGAAGACTACAGAAGAGTTTTAATGCAGAGCAGATTATGAAATGAAAACTGATTTCATTTAGTGAAAATAAATATGATGTATAATATAATGTAATCACAAATCCTCTTAATCACAATTATCTGTGGACTACCAATGCAAAAGCTTAAAGAGACAATGAGCCAAAGGTGCAGGTAAGACACTGCAGCTAACTGATCCTTGTATCGCTTCTTTATGCTGTCTTTGGGTTTGTTCACTGGTGTAGCTGTACTCAGGTTGATGAAGATCACTAGGAATTATATAACAGGCACAGAATGCCACGCTAACACGGCAGTAATCCCGATTTACCATGTAGAAGACAAGGTAGATCTTAGGTACCTAACGGTGTTACTGAAAATCTCTAAAGTCCTGGTGGCATACAAGGACTGCTATACATAAAGTAAACAAAGATTTTAACTAAACCAGTGATCTCAAATGCCCTGAGGACCACTAGTGGTCTGTGATGGAATCCAAGTGGTCTACAAGTTAAAAAAGTAGACTTAATAATTATTGCAAAAAGCAGACAATGAATAAAGTGACACATTAATCAACAGTTAATTAGCTGATTGTGTTTATTTTATAATAAAGAGTTTCTGTTTTCTTAGCAATGTAACACAAAGGTATGCGTTAGCTTAGTCTAGTCCAGTCTATATATATATATTTATAAGACCCCAAATAATATATGGAGTGTTGGGTAGTCTGTAATTTTGTTTTTACTGTTGAAACTGTTCACCTCCATTAGTAGTTTGAGATAATTCTCCATTCTTTTCATCTCACACAAGCATACTAAAATGTTATCCAGTGCCTTTAATGGTACTGTTCACAGAATAGATGCGATTAACTCACCTTCTGGGTGATGGTCTTTCCAACGGGAATCTCCACAGCGAGACCAAGATCTGAAAGACGGCACTGGCCCTGGCTATCTAAGAGCACGTTCTCTGGCTTCATGTCACGGTATACAATGTCCATGGCATGCAGGTGAAGAATCCCGGTTGTAATCTGAGCTGTATAATAGATGATCCTTTCCATTTCGATACCCTTCTCGCCAATGTTATAGATGTGATACTTGAGGTCACCTCCATTCATCAAACTCATGACCAGACAGAGATGGGTCTTGGTGTCGTAAGCATAGGCCAGGCTGACAATGAACAGGCTGTTGACCTTCTCCAAGATCTTCTTCTCTAGCAGAGCCATTTTTTCACCATGTTTCTTCTTGAGACGCTTCTTGCAGAGCTTCTTGCAGGCGTACATCTGCCCGGTGTTTTTAACTTGCACTGCACACACCTAGAGATGATTGACATGGTTAAGTTTGAGAGACTACATCAAAATATGTTTAAGACTTTAAGACACCTAGTTAAGAACCTACCTCTCCGAATCCACCCTTTCCAAGTGTCCTAAATTCATAAAAGTACTTTTCAGTGATCGGCTGTCTCTCGTACTCTTTCCACTGCAAAAACTTGTCAAAGAATTCGCTCGTCTGGTAATCTGTAAACGGCTTGCCTTTTAGGAACTCTTTGGTGGCCACCTTCACCTGTCCCATCACCTCTTCGAAGTCTTTGTCGGTAACCGCTTTGCACTTGGTTGCTACATCTCCAGACAGGAAGGTGAGGGAGCTCTTGGAGCCATCCTTGCAGAACTTATTGATGATATTTGTACGGGCCTTGTCTTTGGCAGCGGCCTCTGACAATTCCCAGTCGTTCAGATCATCCAGAAATTCTGCAGCGGCAGTGCACTCTGGCCCCGCGTGATCCAGGTACTGGCGAAAAAACCTCTTTCCAATAGGCTGTTGTTCGCAGAGGGACTCAAAGTCCTTGTCCAGAGTCGACCTGAGTGCCGAACATTGTTCTGGCTTTGGTAGAGAGAGACTTCGGCGTCGTTTCTTCATTTCCTTGTCATCACCCCCTTGGGCTTTTAGGTAGGCCGTGTTGGCCACCAAATTATCGAGTCCCCCCATGTCACACATTTTGGCGGCTGTGTTGGGTTAGTCGCCCCAAAGAAATGGAAAGCTCCCGAAGCTCTGCGTTCTCAGACTAGAAGATGCTGCTGCCAGCGCTCGGTGTGTCTGTGTGTGACTCGCTTCGAAGCCAAGGTACGAATGAGCCACTAAGACACATGCACCTGCAGACCAAGACACACTGACAACCCAGTAATTACTCATTTAGAATTAAATACCTGCAAGGGATTTTCACTTAAGTATATTTGTGTGGTCTATACTCAGCTACTATTCAAGGAAAGGAACTTATAAGAGGGTTCTCCCGCTAAGAAGCTTTAGGGCTGACTATATTTAGGCAAATGCAGAGCGCTAGTAAACGGGTGGCCATCGGGCTGTGTTGTCTAAACATAAATGGTGATACGATGAGAGGAGCAAAAATGTGGGAGCTAACAGCTCAGCATGGAGAGCACAAAATGCTGAGGCTAGCAGGATTCATTAAAACTTTCTCCTGTTGTTTATAGGCCAGGGCTAATGTGCTATTGCCACACCAAATACCAATGACACAATCAATCGTATGATTTTAAAAAAATTTACGGATTAGAAATTTTTATTTCTTTTTTAACATTTAGGTGATATACAATTTTATCTTTCACCGCAATTGATGCAGAAGGAAGAAGAGGACAGAGCTGCTCTAAGAATCTGTTGAGAGTCAAAAAGCATGTCAGTATGTTCCTGCCACATGCTTTCTGTCTTCACCAGAGTACTTTCACTTACTCTGACAAAAGATGGTTCTTTAAAGGTTCTTTACACATAGTAACAGTTCTGTTTAAAATCATAATGCTGAAAGAGTTTAGGGTTCTTTATTCCTGCCATTTTGTTTTTCAAATCTGTAACTGTAAAAACACCTCATTACCGATTTTCTGGTGCACATCCATCCAACTACACAGACTGTAAAAACCCTCTCAACAGGTAAATTTCATTCTTAAAATTTTTATACATTTTAACTTAAAATGGCAACTGGTTTCTTACCATTCCTGTCTTTTTCTCTTTTTACTTACATCCCAGATAGCACACGTACATCTGCAAGATGTCTGTTAAGGATCACTTGAACTGGAAAGCATCTGCTATGCACAAACATCTGGCAGATGTCTTGAAAATGTCAGTTTTACATACATTCTAAATCATAAACATCTTAAAGAAATCTAATTGACGTCTATTTGACATCTGATAGGAAATGTCCTACAGACGTATTGCAGATGAGCAAACACTCTAAAAAATACGTCTTGCAGATGTAAATGTAGAAGTCAGATAGACGTCTTTGAGATGTATATGTCCTATCAGGGATGTACTTCCCAGATAGCACGCGTACGTCTGCAAGATGTCTGTTAAAGATCACTTGATCTGGAAAGCATCTGCTGTGCACAAACATCTGGCAGATGTCTTGAAGATGTCAGTTTTACATACATTCTAAATCATAACATCTTAAAGACATCTAATAGATGTCTATTTGACATCTGATAGGAAACGTCCTACAGACGTATTGCAGATGAGCAAACACTCTAAAAAATACGTCTTGCAAATGTAAATGTAGACGTCAGATAGACGTCTTTGAGATGTATATGTCCTATCAGGGATGTACTTCCCAGATAGCACGCGTACGTCTGCAAGATGTCTGTTAAAGATCACTTTATTTTGGAAAGCATCTGATGTGCACAGACATCTGGCAGATGTCTTGAAGATGTCAGTTTTACATACATTCTAAATCATAAACATCTTAAAGACATCTAATAGATGTCTATTTGACATCTGACAGGAAATGTCCAATAGACGTATTGCAGATGAGCAAACACTGAGCAAAAAAAATACATCTTGCAGATGTAAATGTAGATGTCAAATAGACATCTCTGAGATGTATGTGTGTAACTTACATTATTATTATTATTATTATTATTATTATTATTATAATTTGTAGTACTTGGGATTATACATAATCAAGAAGAAACACAAAACTGAAATGATTAAACTCAATTGCGTATTTCAAATGCTGGCACAAACTGCCACTCAGTTACACCAAAATGGTGATGGACTTAAATGCATCCTAAAGGATTGTGAAGATATCTCACTGATATTTTCTGTTTTTATTTTGTCCCTGATAGCACACGTACATCTCGGAAATGTCTATCTGACGTCTGCATTTACATATGCAAGACATATTTTTTAGTGTTCGCTCATCTGCAGTGTGTCTATTGGACGTTTCCTGTCAGATGTCAAATAGACATCTATTATGATATTTATGATTTAGAATGTATGTAAAACTGACATCTTAAAGACATCTGTCAGATGTTTGTACACAGCAGATGCTCAAGTGATCTTTAACAGACATCTTGCAGACGTACGTGTGCTATCTGGGGTGTTTTAGTTATTTCCCTGATAGCACACATACATCTCGGAGATGTCTATTTGACATCTACATTTACATCTGCAAGACGTATTTTTAGGGTGTCTGCTCATCTGCAATACGTCTATAGGATGTTTCCAATCAGATGTCAAATAGACATCTATTAGATGTCTTTAAGATGTTTATGATTTAGAATTTATTTAAAACTGACCTCTTACAGATGTCTGTAAGATGTTTGTACACAGCAGATGCTTTCCAGATCAAGGGATCTTTAACAGACATCTTACAGATGTACGTGTGCTATCTGGGTTGTATTTATCTGTCCTACCCCTGATTTTTGTCTACAGTGGTCTTATCAGGTAAGTTCCAGCTTTGATGTTGCTTTGTTAAAATGACATTTGAAGTTCAAATGTCTCACTTTCATGGGTTGCACTCTGCTGCACTGGCCTTATTTCTGCAGTGTGCCAGCCTTAGACCTGCTTTAATGAGCATTACGTTTCACATTAATTCCTTCATTGTACTGTGATAAAATACTGAAACCACCTAGACTAGTCCAGGTGACCGTTTAAAACCATTTCATTTCACAATTTTAAAAGAGGCCAGTTTGTAGAGAAAATGAATTAACAAGATAAAGTATATTCAAAAATGTAGATAGATTATGTAAAAACAACATGAAAATTAGAACTGTCTCTTGGATCAAGGTGAACCATACTTGGTTACCGTTACGCCATACTGACATGGATTTTGTAAGCTCCAGTGAGGGGTCATGAAACAGAAATTACACAATTCTCCCACTGTTGGGGAGCAATCTCTGTATCTAAGACGGTGCGCATCAGTATAAGCTAATTCAGTCCGCTAAAGCTAAGCTAATATGAGTTAATCCATACCAAAAGTGTCTTATGCTTCTAAAACAGAATGGGAGGAGGGGGTCTCATTCACGTACACAGCAATGAGACCTTAAAGCTGCTCAGTCAAACTTTCTAGGTCATGTTGAAAATCAGCCAACTATGTGTAGTTATTAGAGTTTGGAAGATGTATCTGTGGCTGAAAAGTTAGTGTGGGGAAAAAAATAGGTTGTTATTATACAGTCTGGAATAGTCTCATTGTATTGATTTTTGTGTGAAAACCACAGGAAAGTTGTATAGGTACACAGTATGAAAATGCACACTGCAAAAACATAATTGTAACTTACGAAGAAGCAAGTAAACTTACTGAATTAATAGACGTATATATTTGTACCCACTGTCAAATGGTACTTCTCCACATTTTTGCTCTTCTCTCTAGATTTGACACAGCTAGACAGTCATCTCTGTCCTTCATGGCAGTAGGATTGCCTTGTCTCACCTAGAGATCACCTCCTCTTACAAGAGAGGATTAAAGAGGTGGTGGAGGGAGAGAACAGACTAACAATCCCCCATCTGCTTTTAACCCAGAAACACAAAGTACTGAACAGATCAGCGGGTCACTCGCACAAATAGGAAGACACAACATGAACAGGTTTTTGTTCAAAATTTAAATATCAATACATATACTTAATATACATAATCTAATATTTGATATAATATTATCTGATATTTTTTTCACTGCAAAAAATGAAACATATTAAGCATAGAACATTTACTGTCTTTTTATAATTTACTTTTTTTTATTTAAAGTTTAATTAGATATATTATTAATGAAACAATAATCTATACTGTATGTCTGCTACCATAATTAGCTTTTTTATGACGTTATACCATCAACAAAATTGTCCTAAAGAGGGTTCATTTGAAAAAGTGCTTGTTTCAGCATTGTAAATATCAAGATTTATAAACTTACCTTGTAACAGATAAGCACATCTGGTCAATCCAGTGAAAGCTTAGCTTTAGTGGAAATATGACAGGCCATATCATAAGTTAAACATCACCTCAGTCACACTGACTGGCTTTAAGGAAATATCCAGAGCACAAAATATCTCTATGTTACAAAAATGTTTTAAGAGTAAAGAGGTCTAGTACTTCTATTTCACAGTGAAGCTAAAAGTAATGTAAAAATTGATGTCAGAGGGGGTTGTTTGCCTGTTGTCTCCACTTTCTTTAATTAAACAGCTACTGTAGAAGCCCTCATGCTAACAGTCGTTCCCAGTGTCTCATCGCCACATGTCTCAAGTGACACTGCCCTCTAGTGGATAACTGTTTTTATATTATAAATCATTGTGAACTGGTAAAAATCAGTAGAACTGTGGAAAGAACTTCCACTGAGAAACACATGACGCTAAACATCTTCCTTTCGGTGGACAGAGAACTGTGCAACAGTAACGGGAGGCATTTTTGAAAGAATATCTGCTAAAAGCCTTCAATATACACTGTCAGTCAAAAGTTTTTGAACAGTAAGATTTTTAATGTTTTTTAAATAAGTCTCTTTTGCTCACCAATCCTGTATTATATAAAATAACTGCTTTCTATTTGAACATATTTTAAAATGTAATTCCCGTGATTTCAAAGCTGAATTTAAGCATCATTAGTCCAGTCACGTGATCCTTCAGAAATCATTCTAATAATAAGATTTACTACTCAAAGAAATATTATTATTATTATTATTATTATGTTGAAAACAGCTGGGTTTAATTGTTTCAGTTTTTTTCTTTTTGATGAATAGGAAGTTTAGAATAACAGCATTTATCTGAAATGATGACATAAAATGTAACATTATAAATGTCAAGCCTTTGAATAGAAGAGTGTATAATGTTACAAAAGCTTTTTATTTGAAGTAAATGCTGATCTTCGGATCTTTCTATTCATCAAAGAATCCTGAAAAATGTACTCAACTGTTTTAAATATTTATAATAATAATGATTATAATAAATGTTTCTTGAACAGCAAATCAGCATATTAGAATGATTTCTGAAGGATCATGCGACACTGAAGACTGGAGTAATGATGCTGAAATTTTGGCTTTGATCACAGGAATAAATTACAATTTAAAATGTATTAGAATAGAAAGCAGTTATTTTAAACTTGCCGTATTTTATTTGCTGTATTTTGGATCAAATAAATGCAGGTTTAGTGAGCAGAAGAGAATAAACTACATAAACTAACAGAAACATGTCAAAAATGAACATGATGCTGACATCTTGGTTTCAGATCTTGTTCAAAACCTTCCTAGTGAATATAACTGTGAATATAGCTACATCCAGCTGCCAGTAAGTTATTGTAAAATTTACAGCAAACTCTTTAGTGTTGATGTAAAAAGAAAAAAACAAACAAAAAAAAAAAAAAAACGGGGTTAATTCGGCCATTTCATATACCTTTGTATACTTACATCATTGTCAGTAATAAATAATTTCCTTCAACCGTTTATAATTGATGGTTTATATAAACATGCACTTTCTGCATCATCTTGCTGATTTTGCATCATGACCTTGAAGTGTTTTCAGTCAAAACAACAAAAGAATCATTTAGTGTCAGATATGAGTTTATTGTATGTCATTAAATATCGTTTAACATATTTTGTAAACCGTTTTGTACATTGTAATTGCAGTAACATTTTAAGTAATTTATGCTCGTTATTTTGAATGTGTTTGATTTCTATCTACACATATGATGTAAATATGGTTTATAGCAGGTGATTAACAACTATTACTAATGAAGGGCGGGGTCGGGTGGGGTTGCTATAAACCATTAAAGCTCATTTGATTAGAGAAAATAACCACCCCGCACTTTTGTCAATCATTTTTCACACCCCCACCACACACAACACACTACATCACACCGGTCAGTTACAACACACAGCCTGGCAGGGGGGCAACTATACCGATTCCACGGGCTTGATTATACGGAAAGAAAAACGCGGGTGAGACCGGGTGTATCACCGTGTTTGACCGGTTTTGCTTCTCCGCGAGTTTCTAACGAGAATTAGTAACGCGAGGAGAACAGGTAGATAATCTGTGGTGGAATATGAGAAGAGACTGAGAACAAGACAGAGTTCCAGACTTACCGACTCCTCTACATTTAGAACGCTGCTTTTAAATGCTTCAAAGGCTTTTTTTTATGACGCCACACTATTAAGAAGTCACGAGACTTTTATGCTGATAATTCACCAATTTAATGGAGTTAACACGATTGTTTAAGTTAAGTTTTTGTTTACTTTATTATTGTTTCACTTTGTCCCATACAAACGTATAGAGGGTTTGCACTTATTTGATTTGGTCAGTTACCCATTAAGCAGCCATATTGGTGATACTCGGATTTAAACAACAGCATGGAGTGCACAGTTGATGTACTACTGAATATGTTGTTTTGCTCATTTATGCTGTCTAAACCATGGAAAAAACGTGTGGAAGCTGCTAAATCATATAGAGAAGGACTTACTAAGCAGGAAAGGGAGCAATATTTTGACAAACTAAAGTAGATAGGTGATAAAGATACATACAAGCAGTATTAATTAAGATATTAGCCTAATATTTCACCTACCTGATTAGAAATGAGAAGAAGAAACACAGATGTTGTCAAGATTCTTTCTTGCCCTGGAAATCCTGGTTCAGTTTGGCCAACCGCAAACGCCTTTTGTTCTTCAGACAGTTTTTTGCACTCCTTTCCTTGATTTGTTACAACTTTTGGCTGTCTATAGTACTCCAAATGTTTTTCCTAGTCTGACCGCTTAGCACAGCCCAAAACATGACGACAACTGACCATTTTCAGCAGCAATAATTAGTAAAATATGCGAGTTTCATTCGGTTCTGTGGCATTGTATATGTTCAGTGCCACCAATAAGGCTGATTGATGACGTGTCGTGAAAACGCTATAATGTAAACTGTGGAAATCCATCATAACAAATATGAAGTTTAAAACATCACGTTTATTAGGTTTTACATTAGAATGTACTCTAGCTTAGTATAGATGAAGCCAAAAAAGTATTTTTCATTACATGAAAATAATTCATTATATTTATACACTGACTTCCCATCACCTATCATGTTTCCCAGGTGTACAGCATTTGAGCCATGAAATGCTAATGTGGTTCTATTGACGGCTGCAAAGCTTAGTCCAATGTGATGCACCTGGTGTTAAATATGAAGGGAGGCATGGAGAAGAGTAGACACATACACTTAAAGAATAAAGACACAAAGGTGTTACGACAAGAAAACACAGGTGTTTTTGTTTTGAATCTGGGTCAAGTCACTACTTATTATGAAGATGCAACAGTCAACTGTGGGTCAGTTACAGTTAGAGCATTTAGAGAATCTGTACTAAGCATGTGAAACATCCTCAACACAACTCTAGTCCACCAATTAACATCCTGTGAAGTGAAAAGTTGTGTGTTTGTAATAAATAAATCAATCATTAAGAAGTTTTAAACTTCAAACTGTTGCTTCTGGCTAAAATACGAATCCTCTATCCATAATATTGCTTTCTCCAAGAACATCTCATCTGAATCAGGAGAGAAATATGCACAAATTAAGCACCGTTTACAAGTCAAAACAGTCCAAAACAGTTATTAACATGTGTTGGTAGATTTTGATGTGAGCAGACAACAGAGGATGGACTTTTTCATTGGAAAAAGTGGTATTAGGGATTATATTTTGACCGGAACTGTCAATTTAAAGTTAAATAAATAAATAAATAAATAAATAATCTTAATGATGGATTTGTTTAAACATGCAGCTTTCACTTTAGATGTTAAATGATGAACTGGAGTCGTGTGGATTATTTGTGTACCTGTTTGAGCTCCCATTCTGACGGCACCCATTCACTGAAGAGGATCCATTTGCGAGCAAGTGATGCAATGCTAAATTTCTCCAAATCCCTTCTAATTAAGAAACAAACTCATCTACATTTTGGATGGCCTGAGGGTAAATAAATGTTTAGCAAATTTCTTTTTTTTTTGACGCATCCTGCAACAGACCTATAATGTGAAAAAGAGATGTTTGCACAGATTGTCAGTTCAGTCATGTTCAGCTGAGATAAACAATGACACTTAATAATGATAATTAACACCTACAAAACCTTATGGTTATTGCAAAAAATTAGTAAAACTCAAATCACATGCCTTAGTTATCATGGCCATATACTATTAAATAGGTTTCATACAACTTAGATACAATATACAATACAATCAAACACCATACTCAATAGTATGTCACAATCTGTCACAAATACATTATTGTTTAACATTAGATTTGTGCTCTGTGACAGAAATTTGATCTGAAAGCATCCATTTACAGCAAGAGACAACTGAACCATGATTGAATGTGTTGTTTACATTCAATGACATAGCAAAACAGGACAACAGAGGCAATGGAAAAGTCAAAGCACTTATTAATATACACAATACTGAAACAGGAGGATAACAGATGCAAAGGTATATAAGTCCACCTGAATGCAGTCGTTGTTACTATGTACATAAAAAAAGGAGACCAGTTACTCAGACAGAAACCGATTTAATAGTTCAGTCTCAATTACTCACTATATAACACAATTAGGCACAGACTGTTTATGCAATTAGCTGTGAATACTTTTGTCTGAATGTCTCCATTATAGTGACATCTTGGCATGCTATGCAGAGTGTTAAACAACAGAATAAACTGGAATATACGACAGAAGAAATAAACATGCCCATGAATAGGTAATTCATATGGCTACAAAATAATGAAATAAAATTATATCACTTAGATCCATTATTGCATATTTCAGAATGCATTATATAAAACAAAACATGCAGTAACACTTTACACTAAGTTATATATTACAACAGACATACTTTTACAGCACATTTTACTCAATTTTGGGGGGGGGAGCTAAACAGGCAGTGATGTAGAAGCAGGCGTTGATTTTTTTTCTGCAGAGGCAGGGTTTAGCCACACTACTTTGTCATAAAATGGCACATTTCACAACCTGTGGTTTGCCAGATTGGCTTTAATATAAGCAGTTTTTACAAGAAAGTTTTGAGTTCTGAAACTTACAGAATGTTTTTATAATACAATGACCACTTGTCAAAAGATCAAGGGAATTTTGATTTCTCACTTCATGACTCCACTATTGACACTATCCACCTCGTCCCACTTGTTTCAAACTTACACGGTTAACTCAGTGAAGTCTGACCTCTCATTCTTAACCTCATGCTCTGTGGTAATGGCAGATGGGGTGCTGTTGGCCATACAGGTGGAGGCGTTAGTCTCTATACTGGTGGCTGTCTCCGCACTAGTTATTGTCCCAGTGCTGGTGCTATCCATGCTCCCAATGTAACCACAGCCACCACACGTTCCCCAGATGCATGGCAGAAATTGTGGCATCTCCTTGTAGAGCTCTTTGCAGCGCAGGCCAAACACCACAGGGCTCAGAGACTGCGCAAAACTGAAGAGAATGAAAATCGCAACCGCTACTGGGAGCGCCTCCTGATGCCGGGAGATGATGATGAGAGAGGGAAGAATGTGCAGGCTCATCTGCAGGCTGTGGATGAGAATGGTGCGCCGACCTTTACTGTTGGATTGCGTGAAATGGCCAGCACGTCTGCCTTCTAGATAAATCGCCACGTAGCTTATGATAATAAGCAGCACCAGCAATAACAGCAGTGCCAAAGCACTGGCGATGCACGCGGTGCCTTCCAGTGCCGTAGAGCACTCGGTGTCAACTCCAACCACGTAGTCCCACGGAAAGCGCACACAGGCTAAGACGGTGAACACTACGGGGTTGAGCAGGGCGAGAATGCAGGCTACCAATGCAACCCAGCGGTACAAGCGCTGGACCAGAATGGGGTAGCGGAGTGGCATGCAAATGGACAGACAGGTGCTTATGGACATTAGTGTGAGGGTGATCATCAAACCTCGTGCCATCACAATCTGCAGGTCGAAGATGATCCAACAGGTGATTCGAGGGATTGGCCAACGTAGGCTGCGAAGGCTGTGTACGACTGCGCCGATTATGTTGAACCCAGTAACACAGATGCAGTGCTGACACAATAGGACATAGCGAGGGTTCTGACGCAGCTCCTGGTTGTGCCGCACTGTCGCTATGATTAGGCAGGTAAAGAGACCAGTGATAATGAAAGCTCCAATATGGACAAATGCTTTTATGGTCTCTAAAAGCCTATTGTTATCAGCTAGATTGGAGCTTGTCAACCCTGAAAAAATGAAAAAGACAAAAAACAATGTTACTTGGAGATATTAAGCCTGAATATGAAGTCACATTAAGTCACATTAGTTACATAGTGCCAACAATGAGTCTACAGGAGCAGATGATCATGCTGAATTCAAGAAAACACTAGAAATCTGACAAATACAAAGTATGATAAAACTAGAAATCTGCTCACCTGTTTGAAGAATCAGGTCACTAGAGTTAGTCATTTTTCTGATCTGTTTCTTGTTACTGGAGCTTAATTAATAAACCATATTCAATCTCGGAAGATTCAATCTCGGAATCTTCTTCCTCTGCTTGTTTGGAGCCAAAATGAACAATTTTGCCTTTAGTATCCTTCCCTGTGGTCCTTGTCATGCTTATTCACAGATGCAGATGCATCTGAGTGATTCTCACCTGCAGCCAGCAGTCTAGTCACAGCTTCTCAGGTTTCCAACATCCCCCATGCATGGTCTTTTCCTGTGTTGTGACACAATGCCACGCATCAGTAATCTACTGAGCGTAGGAGGGGTGTGTTTTAACCCCATGCTCATAAATAACTCGAGTCTTATTACCTCAAGCATACCATTATTTTAAATTATCAAGAAGAGCTGAGGTGA
The DNA here is from genome assembly GCA_036247105.1 of Cirrhinus mrigala. Classification (NCBI taxonomy): domain Eukaryota; kingdom Metazoa; phylum Chordata; class Actinopteri; order Cypriniformes; family Cyprinidae; genus Cirrhinus; species Cirrhinus mrigala. Next base: position 13,580,253 of record CM070008.1, read on the forward strand.
TAAATTGGCACTTTTCCAGTGGCTGTGAATATCTGAGGTATAATTGGTGTTGACAGGTTTAATGACTACTAATGATAATTATGGATTGCCATGGTTATCTGGTTATGGTTCAAAAGAATTTAGCAACAAGATGAGGCATGAAATAATTGGATTGGAAATTGTTTTTTTTTTTTTTTTTTTTTCCCTTTGGAAACTTGGCTAAATCATGCTTTTTTTTCCCCGGAGTTTTTATTGAATACAGTTGAAGTCAAAAGTTTACAAACACCTTGCAGAATCTGTAAAATATTAATTTTACCAAAGTAAGAGGGATTATACAAAATGCATGTTATTTTTTTTATTTAGTACTTACCTGAATAAGATATTTCACATAAAAGACATTTACATATAGTCCACAAGAGAAAATAATTACAGTTTATTCTTAATACTGTGTTATTACTTGAATGACCCAGAGCTGTTTTTTTTTTAGTGATAGTTGTTCATGAGTCCCTTGTTTGTCCTGAACAGCTAAACTGCCCGCTGTTCTTCAGAAAAATCCTTCAGGTCCCACCAATTCTGTGGTTTTTCAGCATTTTTGTGTATTTGAACCCTTTCCAACAATGACTGTATGATTTTGAGATCCATATTTTCACACTAAGGACAACTGAGGGACTCATATTCAACTATAACAGAAAGTTCAAATGCTCACTGATCCTCCAGAAGGAAAAATGATGCATTAAGAGCCAGGGGTGTAAACTTTTGAACACAATGAAGATGTGTACTTTTTATTGTTTTTAATTTTGCCTAAATATCTTTTTTTTTTATTTTATTTTATTTTATTTTTTTATCTTTTTTTTTTAGTACTGCTCTTCAGAAGCTACAGAAGATAAGACCCAGAAGACAAAATAACTGAAATTTACCCTAATCTTCAAATTCAAAAAGTTTTCAACCCCCGGCTTTTAATGCATCGTTTAGCCTTCTGAAGCATCAGTGAGCATTTGTGCAAATACACAAAAATGCTGAAAAACCACAGAATTTGTGGGACTTGAAGGATTTTTCTGAAGAACAGCGGGCAGTTTAACTGTTCAAACAAGGGACTCAAGAACAACTATCCCTAAAAAAAAAAAAAAAAAAAAACAGGTAACAACACAGTATTAACAATCAAGTATATGTAAACTTTTGAACTGGGACATTTTTATAAATTCAACTATTATTGGACTATATGTAAATATCTTTTATGTGAAATATCTTATTCAGGTCAGTACTAAATAAAAAATAGCATGCATTTTGTATGATTCCTCTTATTTTGGTAAAATAATAAGCATTTTGCAGGTTTGCAAGGTGTATGTAAACTTTTGACTTCAACTGTAATTGTATATCCTATAGCATCATATTATAGAATATATCATTTTAACAAACAGAACAAGACTGTGCTTGCAACAACATAATCTAAATTGTTCTACATTTTAGTTTACTTTTCACAAAAAGTGGCATCTGCGCAGGACAATACTGTTGGAACTGTGGGAGTCATGTCTGGTAAAATAGAGAAAACACATGCTGGCATAATTTCAGTCTTTGGATATGTATTAAAATAACCCCAAAGAGTGCAATAATTATGCCAGAAAATGAGCTATTATAAGTTTGTTTTACAAGTTGTGAAATGCAGCATAAAAATATGTATTTTCATCTAGAACTGGTTCTTTGGCTCAAAAACCTTTTAGATTTCAGCAAATCTACAAACCAAAAAGTCAGTGTGCACACTATTTGCAAGAGTGAATCCTCAATGCAAGCAAAAATTGTGTTCCGAGAAGTAATGTCTTAATCAGACTTTAAAAGAAAAGGCTTTGTAAACAGTCTTCAATCATTTACTCCAAAGGTGCTGAAGAGGAACTTGGCTCGTTTTTATCCTCACAGGGCTGATTCTCCTTCTGCTTCCGGCGACTAATCTGCATCTGCAGCTGCAGCTTGTTGGTGAAGAAAATTGTCCTCCAGCCAACCTCCTCAGCTAAAGCCTCCACTGTTGCTGTCACAGTGTCACAATGCTTCCTCACTGTCTGCTCCCAGAACTCCTCAGAGTTACAAAGCTGGAGAGAAAAACCCCCACAAAAGAGTTAACAGACAACATCAACACCTTACACATAACCATTTCACACATAGCAACCACAAAAAGTAATTTAAAAACTGGAATAATGTAAAATAATGTGTTGCTTGAACCATATCAGTCCATTATATGGAGAAAAATTCTGAAATGTTTTCCTCCAAAAACATAATTTCTTTACGACTGAAGAAAGAAGACATGAACATCTTGGATGACAAGGGGGTCAGTACATTATCCGTGAATTGCTGTTCTAGAAGTGGACTTCTCCCTTAAAACCAGTATAATTCTCATTATAATCAGTAAAACCATTACAAATTCTGTGATGGTTTCTATTTGTTTTTTGTTTTTTTTTTAGCAGGGTTTGAAACTGCAAAGGAATTACAATAGGCCTTACCTCTCTAAACCTACGGCAGGTGCGTGAAACTGCTGAAATGTCTTCAAGGTCCAGATGTGCCATGATGTTGAAAAGTAAAGCATTGGGGAGACGGACAATGTAATCATAGTGGCCCTGGCATAAATTTTTGGAGTACTGCAAGATGTGACGACCAAATACTATGGCCACTTGATCTGGATGAGACAGATCAGATTGTTCATTGAATGAGCCACAGATTACATTAGGAGACTTTACACACTTTATTTGAAATGGAGCTTAAATGTTTTAAGTGTAAACAAGTCTGGAATAGTAATAAGCCCAAAAATATTAATACTGACTAAATAACTTACTCTGCAGACGACTATCTTCTAAAAAGTCTTCATGTGATACTCTCAGTTGTCCTGGTGGTGTGTTCCTGCAGTCTGATCTCAAAGATATCTTCCACCAGCTCCAAATTACCTGCAGTGAAAGATGTTTATAATTATGATTAATTAATTAATAATTAATAATAGCCTACAATAAAGGAGAGACAAAAAACAACAACTCAGCACCTTTGCTTCAAATGTTTATTTTTGAATGTACAGTGGCTTTTAGTCAGGTTTAGTAGTAAGTTACTTTTCCAAATACATTTTGTAGGATCTTCAGTAGCAACTAGTAGTATCTTTGTGTAAAATATTACACTTCAACTTTTACATTTAAGTGGGATCACTACAGCTAGTTTAATAAAACTCTACAGCCAAAAGTCTACAGTCCAGGACCTGGTCAAAACAGAAATCTCATTCTCTTTTATCTAATACTCTGAGTTACCAGCCAATTTGGTAACATTTGTGACTACAATTTAGCATGGCGTTTGGGGGGTCTAGAAGACAAGAGATAAACAAACAATCTTTTGGTCATAAACCTGCCGCGACAGCAACTTCTGTTAACAATAAAAAAAAAAAAAAAAAACTCGACAAACCTGAGATTTTGTTATTACAAAGTGGAAATAGTCCTTCAAAGGTGCAGGACCTTGTCCACTGATCTCAAACAGAGTTTCTCCCAGTAAGCTCGCCATTCCCGGTTACCGTTGACGCGTTACCAGGGCAACAGAGACTCGCTCCACAGACTGCGTCATATCCAGAGGGAATTATCTGCGTGATTTCACACTCATTCTCGACATATTTAGATACCACATTCTCTCAGCGATCGGATGCTGTTCCTATTTATTGGACAGACGGGAGTAATAAAGACTTTTGTCTTTATTAGATGAATAGTCGAGTCTTCACGAAAATTGTGGCAAAGTCAAATGTGTTTTACAGGGTCGCCCGCCGACGTGGGCACGGTTTTGGGGTCGCTCCAAACGTTCGCTCCGTTATTTCAGTCATTTGTCCATCTAGAACATTACTGCATGTTGTAGTAGCCAATGGTTTCTGTGTATCGTTCATAGTCCATATACCACTTAGACTTGTCATGTAGCAAAGCATCTTAATACTTACAATGCAATATTTTTAATATATTTGCAAATTTATTAAAAAAATGAAAGCGTTTGAATCATTTGATTCTACTCAATAAACAAAACATAAATAAACGTCAGCGTACATCTTTGTTGACAAGAAATAAAGTGGATGATGGACGTCATTTCATCTAGCAGCTTTTTTCCATACAGTTAGAAGTTATGAAACTTTGATCATTAAGAATGCATTAATTAAAATGTTCTTAAGAACATTTGATGACTGTTCATGCAAGAACAGAGGGATTTAAGTAACTGAACCAAAAAAAGATGTCACTCAGTCTGTTAGATTAATTTGCTCCATCTGCTTTATATTTGCTCCAGTAGTTATGAGAAATCTGATCTTTGAGCATTATTTTGATCTGTTCTTTGTCATTTACATGTTCCTACTTGAATTGCATTTACTTTGTAAAAAAATAAATCAGTAATATTAAGTATTATTGCAATTCAAAATTTCCATTTTCTATTTTAATGTATTTTAACATGTAATTGATTCCTGTTTTAGCGAAAATGATTTTTTAGCAGTCATTACTCCAGTCATTAGATCCCCATGATGCTTCACAATGCATTCAAATATATGCTTATTTGGTGCTCTAGAGACATTTAATTTTAACCTTTTAATGTTAAAAAAGTAACATGAGTAAATTTATTAAGTTGATTAATTTCCTCACATTATTATTCATATATGTGACCCTGGACCTCAAAACCAGTCGGGTAATTTTTTTTTAAAATTCAGGTTTATACATAATCTGAAAGATTTCCATTGATGTATGGTTTGTTAGGATCCCAGGTAGCACACATACGTCTGCAAGATATCTGTTAAAGAGCTTTGATCTGGAAAGCATCTGCTGTGTCTGACATACGTCTTTAAGATGTCAGTTTTACATACATTCTAAATCATAAACATCTTAAAAATAATTTAATAGATGTATATTTGACATCTGATAGGAAACGCCCTAAAGACGTATTGCAAATGAGCAAACACTCTAAAAAATATGTTTTCCAGATGTAAATACAGACGTCACATAGACGTCTCCGTGATCTATGTGTGCTATCAGTGATAGGACAATATTTGTCCGAGATACAACTATATAAAAATCTGGAATCTGAGGGTGCAAAAAAATCTAAATACTGAGAAAACTGCCTTAAAAGTTGTCTAAATGAAGTTCTTGGCAAAGCATATTACTAATCAAAAATTAAGTTTTGATATATTTACAGCAGGGAATTTACAAAATATCTTCACGGAACATAATCTTAACCTAATATCCTAATGATTTTTGGCACAAAAGAAAAATTGATCACTTTGACCCATACAATGTATTTTTGGCTATTGCTACAAACATACCTGTGCTACTTAATACTGGTTGTGTGGTCCAGGATCACATATGTTATACCTATCAATATCATTTAGAACAAACTAAAAACTCCAGTTTGCTTAATTAAGTGGAAAAAAAACACAAACACGCATGTAACACAGTAGTTAAAAATCATTTAATATTTTATACATATATTTATATATGTACACATTAACTTGTATACCTGTAATGGTAACTTTTGATGTGGTCAAAAATCCATCGACGGAGAACACAGCAGGTCAAACCTGCCAATTTCCCAAGATGCAGCTATACAGACCCCGATGGGAGATCATAGAAAAGCGAAATCTACCACTTACATCTACTTCGGTCCTTTTGTGCTGTAGACACCTGCTTTATCTACATAGCCGCTTGTGCTGAGCTCATCTGTCCTTACAATAGGTGTCAGGTTTTAATCCAAACCATGTTTTCTTACCTCCTTGAGGCGATTAGTGGCGTCTATTCCTCGCAATGTGTTTTTCGCCTCAACAGAACGAAACATTTCTGCTAGAGCAGGTGCTAAGGATGAACTGAAGTTTGTTTATACAGCTAATCACAGCATCCCTAGACACCATTGTGTTCTGCTGTTCTGTCACAGTTTCTCTTTGTGAATAACATGTTTTTAAAAGGATTACAAATGCTGATATGCACAAGGAGCTTACTTTCTAGGCATAAAACATTACTTATTGAGTCGAAGGCATAAATGAGGAGGGACAATCGTGGAGTTTTGTCCAGAATACACAGATGGGTGGGGAAGACCGTCACCTGCGTATCCACAGCTCTTTCTCTAGAAATGTCGAAGACTCAGTGCAGTAAATACAAAATCTGAATACTTTCAGATTCTTGAAGACAATGTTTTAGAGCATTGGTGATGCGGAATGCGTGCATGACGCTGCTTGAGATGTGGCGTAAAAAGCGCTTTAAAGAAAGGGGTTTGTGGAGGAACCTCCTGTGGGGTACGGTCCCGCCGGACCTCCGCCCTGAAAAGAAGATAAAACAATGTAAGCATCAGAGTCGATAAAGAAACTGTAAGGAAATTGAGGCCATCCAGCAAAAACATAAAGGTAATTTAGCAGTAGAGCTGCAAAATGACTAGCCGCGATTAATCGATTAAAAATAAAAGTATATGTTTGCTATATGTGTGTGTAGTGTTTATATATATATATATATATATATATATATATATATATATATATATATATATATATATATATACACACATATATGTATATATTTCAAAAAAAAACATTTGTATGTATTGATATGTAAACACTTGTGTGTGTATATATATATATATATATATATATATATATATAGAGAGAGAGAGAGAGAGAGAGAGAGAGAGAGAGATACACACAGATACAAGTTAATTCATCCACCTCACAGGTGTGGCATATCAAGATGCTGATTAGACAGCATGATTATTGCACAGGTGTGCCTTAGGCTGGCCACAATAAAAGGCCACTCTAAAATGTGTAGTTTTATCACATAGCACAATGCCACAATGCGTTTCAGAGAATTTGGCAGTACATCCAACCGGCCTCACAACCGCAGACCACGTGTAACCACACCAGCCCAGGACCTCCACATCCAGCATCTTTACCTCCAAGATCGTCTGAGACCATCACCCAGACAGCTGCTTCAACAAACGGTTTGCATAACCAAAGAATTTCTGCACAATCTATCCGAAACCGTCTCAGGGAAGCTCATCTGCATGCTCATCGTCCTCATTGGGGTCTCTACCTGACTGCAGTTCGTCGTCGTAACCGACTCGAGTGGGCAAATGCTCACATTTGGTGGCGTCTGGCACTTTGGAGAAGTGTTCTCTTCACGGATGAATCCCGGTTTTCACTGTACAGGGCAGATGGCAGACAGCGTGTATGGCGTTGTGTGGGTGAGCGGTTTGCTGATGTCAATGTTGTGGATCGAGTGGATCGAGTGGCCCATGGTGGCGGTGGGGTTATGGTATGGGCAGGCGTATGTTATAGACAACAAACACAGGTGCATTTTATTGATGGCATTTTGAATGCACAGAGATACCGAGGCCCACTCTTGTGCCATTCATCCACGACCATCACCTCATGTTGCAGCATGATAATGCACGGCCCCATGTTGCAAGGATCTGTACACAATTCCTGGAAGCTGAAAACATCCCAGTTCTTGCATGGCCAGCATACTCACCGGAGATGTCACCCATTGAGCATGTTCGGGATGCTCTGGATCGGCGTATACCACAGCGTGTTCCAGTTCCTGCCAATATCCAGCAACTTCGCACAGCCATTGAAGAGGAGTGGACCAACATTCCACAGGCCACAATCAACAACCTGATCAACTCTATGCGAAGGAGATGTGTTGCACTGCGTGAGGCAAATGGTGGTCACACCAGATACTGACTGTTTTTTGGACCATAGATAGATCGTTGTAGCTTCTGTGTACTCGCCTGTGCGTAATTAAACGCATAGGAAAACATTCGTGTTAATTTCGTTTTTGTTCTGTATGCCGTGCTCTGTTGCCAGACTGAAGCGCGGTTGCCACCAACTGGACAGGGGTGGGAATTACAGCTACAATTTTACAATAGATCACCCTCAGTGTAATCTGTCAAAATGACGGACGGCCTTCAGATTTTTCCGTCACTGATAAAAAAAATTTCCATCAATGACAGAGAATTTTCGGTTAACGCGACCTCTGATGCAAACATAAACTTTTATTTTGAATCGATTAATCACGACTAATCGTTTTGCAGCTCTAATTAGGAGCACGTTAGAAGTACTGTTACTTTTCAAATGTAATATGTATTTATGTTAAATTTATTCTACTTTGTTAGGATTGGAAATGGGAACCACTGCGTTAAAGTTATAATTCACCCAAAAATGAAAATTCTGCCATTAATTGCTCACCCTCATGCCGTTCCATACCTGTAAGACCTTAATTCATCTTTGCTACAAAACATTATGATATTTTTAATGAAATCTGAGAGCTTTCTGACCCTGCACAGACAGCAACTGAGGCAAACAACTGACACGTTTAAGGCCCAGAAAGGCATCATTCAAAAAGTCCATGTGACATCTGTGGTTCAACCTTAATGTAATGAAGCTACGAGAATATTTTTTGTGTGCAAAGAAAACAAAAATATAGACCTTATTTAACAATTTCTTCTCTTTCGTCTCAGTTCATGAGAGTACCGCAACGTCAGATGTTGAAGACTGACACAGAAGTGAAAAAAACTGTTAAATAAAGTCGTTATTTTCATTTTCTTTGCACAAAAAAGTATTCTCGTAGCTTCATAACATTATGGTTGAACCACTGATGTCACATGGACTATTTTAACGATGTCCTTACTACCTTTCTGGGCCTTAAACATAGTTACGTTGCTGTCTATGCAGGGTCAGAAAGCTCTTGGATTTCATAAAAAATATCTTAATTTGTGTTTTGAAGATGAACAAAGGTCTTACATGTTTGCAACAACATGAGGGTGAGTAATTAATGACAGAATTTTCATTTTTGGATGAACTATCCCTTCAAGCATCTTTAATGCAGCCTAATATCAGGTCAGACTGCCATTAACACATTAAAAGTGCATTCAGAAGTTCTGTGCTAATTTAAAACATTTCAAACAATAATAAATAAATTGTGCTTTTGTGAAGTACTACATCTTTCAAATGACACTTCACAAAATTATTTATTTCTTAACGTGTAAACAATTTGGCTCATAACTTTTCTATAATTATGTTATAGGGCTGCCACTAATGATTTTGATCTGATGATTATGTTAATTTGTTTAATTATGTCTTCATTTGATCAGATAAAAAAAAAGGCATTTTGTTTTCTGTAAACAAATTATTCTACTGCGTGCCCATTCTTGTCCTCCAACCAATGTGCAAATTGAAAAATTAAAATAAATAGAATGGATCTCTCTCTTAGTCTACACCATACATTATGTGAAAAATGGGTTAAAATATAAACATTACATTCTAAAACTAGAAAGGCAGACGTGTAAACATGGGTATGGCACACAAAAGGTGGTAAGATTTGCTGATCAATTAAGATTTGACTGATTTGCATCAATTAAGTGTCACATACATAATCAGTGGATGGCAGCACAGTGTCTAAGACTATTAATTTTGGTACTTAAAATATGAAAAGAACAAAGATAGAATCTAGATAGAATCACTACTACTACTGAATGCGAAGAAGAATTTGACTAACATTTTTAGCAACACAAATGGTAATTCACTTAAAACAAAGAGGCAACAAAATGTTTTCAGACCTGTAGTTTGTTTACTTTGCTGTTATTTTTAGGACAACATTGTTACAAAGTTGCATTTATAAGGCAAAATCTAAAACAGAGTGTCTTTTTACACTAAGTGCAAATAGCCTGCCTTGTTGGCAGAGGCTATTTACACTAACTCCACCCACCAAGGTGCATTTGGGCTAGTCAACACTACAAAAGACGATCATTAAACATCAGCTCCAGTGGTGCAGATGATAAAACGCATGTTTTAGTCTTTTAAGCGTGATCGACCCGGGTTCAAATCTGCCTTTTGGCAAACTTTATTTCTCCCTTTTCAAATCTCATATATCGGAAAGCATTTATTTTCGATCAAAATTAAGAAAATAACTGAAAATTTGAAAAAGTTAAGGTAGGTGTATGGAGGGCTTATTGTCCCAATAAGGCAGCATACATTTAATAATTTGAATTAAAACTATAATTTACACTCAATATGTTATTATTGCATACTGTTTTATAATGTAGTACAATACTGAGGTGCAGATAATTGCCTCTATTTGCAATAAGTAATATAAATATTATAAAAACCTGCTAATTTTAACATGGCACAGAATCTATAGCTATTTGCACTTAGAGTAAATAAAATAATCTACTATTTGCACTGCAAATAGCATCTATTGTTAAGAAAATATGCTATTTTCACTTAATGTAAACAGCATCTAATTGTTATTTTCACTTAGTGCAAATAGCCTCTACCTCTATCACATATGTGTGCACTGCCTGTGTTCGTTTTTTGGATTTCAATATGACTTTTGTCTTCCTTTTTGTTAATCACTATTATTTCTGCTTTTCAGTTTTGAACAAAAATAGTGTTTTGACTAGTATTACTTTCTTTATTCTTCATTTTTTCCTTTATTATTAATAGGTCAGTAAATACATATGTTTTTAACACAGCTCTTAAAATTTTTGGAACACAAAAACAACTACTCCCAGGTCTGTTAACAATAAAAGCTGGAAAACAAGCAGCTTTGTCAAAATTACAACAGAAGTAACAGATGAAAACTTTACATTGGGAGGCCTTCAAATATTATGTTGGATTATGGGGGGCCTTTCAATATTTTGTTGGACTATGAGAGGCCTTTGAATATTGTGTTGGATTATGGCAGTACAAAAGGTTGAGAATGACTGATTTAAAGTAATGAATAAATTATGTCCATCATACTTTCTATTTACTTCATAGCCACTGGCTTGCTTACCATGAATGGGTTGCTGGATATGCCAGGTCCTGTGACCGCCTGTCCATAGTTGCCCATAGGTTTGGCCTGTCCGTAGGCTGGAAAGCCCCCTGAGGAGAACCATAAAAGAAGAACGGCCATGGTGCTAGTGCATTACACTGACGGACAATAAAAATGAACCTAAATGCTAAAGCTGAACCTGCTACTCCATCACATGCAACACCAAAACTCATATCAAAGCACAAAAAGCAGAGTTGATGCTTAATACAATACAAACACAGCCTTTCTCATGACTTAAAAGAATATGCATAAAAGAAAGGCATAAGCCACTGGGGGAATCGAGCCACCTCGCACTCACAAAAACACAAATATAGTCTCACATACCATTGGGCTGTTGGTGGTAGGCTGCAGGTGGGGGAAAGGGACCTTGGCCAGGGAATTGCTGCTGGAAGGTCCCACTAAAACTGGTTGGCAGGCAGTAACTGGTTGTGTTCCCAAAGCCAGCTGGCATGCTCATGGAGCCAGTGCCAAATGAGGCTAAAGTAAATAAAAGGAGACCAGAGGAGGAGTAGCATGTTTCATCTGCTCATTCCTTGAATGGACACACACATAACGGGCATGCTGATCTCGACCAAAGCTGGGTCTTACCTGAGGCTGCTGCTCTTCCATTGGTTTGGAATGGATTTGTAGACATGGGCTCCTGAACCATGCCCGCAGCCACAAATGGGTTTGTGGAGGGGGCAGCTGCACAGTACAAAGAGTTGACTCAGTTTAAAAGAATTAAATGTTAAAACTAACTTACTTCAAAGAATTATAAAAGCTCCACCTGCAAAACCCTGTTGTATGTTGGGTAGTCCTGGCTGAGCTGGAGGTGCAGCAGCTCCTGGGACACCTCCAAACACACTTTGGTAGTGCATGCACATACAAGAGATATACATGAGCACACAAAAAAAAAGATTAAAGCCTAAAAACCATGTTGGATTGGGCAGTAAGTAATACATTATACAATACAATCTCTCACCCTTGTACGCTTCCACTTGTAACCGTTGAACTGAGGGCACTGTCAAGCTCAGCCAGGGCAGCGTAACGGTCCTCTGTTGATAAACCGCTCTGAGGTGGGGCAGGAGCCATACTGGGTAGTGGAGGAATGGACATGCCTCCACCTGAATTGCAAAAATTAACTATAGCTTAAATTTTTTCAAGTCTTATTGCATTATTGGTAAAAAATCTACTTTTTGTATTCATGTTGGCTTGTTATGGCTTTTATACCATTTTCAAGATAACACCATGTGGTATAATCATCAATTAAAAAGTAATACATATTATTTACCTTACAGCTTGAATACGTCAGTGTACACCAATGTTGTTATTACCAAAACAAAATAATAGTATTAAATATTACACCAAAACATGCATTTAAATAACTTGCTGCCTTGGCAATAAATCTAATGTAGTAAAAGAACTATAACAAAAAGCATTGATAATTGTTCATGAGTTCCTTGTTTGTCCTGAACAGTTAAACTGCCTGCTGTTCTTCAGAAAAATCCTTCAGGTCCCACAAATTCTTTGGTTTTTCAGTATTTTTGTGTATTTGAACACTTTCCAACAATGACTGTATGATTCTGAGATCCATCTTTTCACACTGAGGACAACTGAGGGACTCATATGCAACTATTACAGAAGTGTCAAACACTCTCTGATGCTTCAGAAGGAAAAAACGCTGCATTAAGAGCCTGAAGAGAATGAAAAGGTGTACATTTTTCTTATTTTGCCTAAATATCATTTTTTTAAATCTTTTTTTTTGCCCTTCAGAAGCTACAGAAGATACATGTTTCCCAGAAAACAAAATAAATTCAAATTCAAAAAGGTTTCAGTCATTGTTGGAAATGGTTCAAATACTCAAAAATGTTGAAAAACCAAAGAAATTGTGGAACCTGAAGAATTTTTCTGAAGAACAGCAGACAGTTTAACTGTTCAGGGCAAACAAGTGACACATGACAAACACAACTATCACTAAACAAAAACACAGTTGTAGATCATTCAGGTAACAACACAGTATTAAGAATCAACTAATACAGGGTCATTTTTATAAATTCAAATATTATTTTCTCTTGTGGACTATACATAAACATATTTTCTGTGAAATATCTTATTCAGGTCAGTACTAAATACAAAAACAACATGCATTTTGTATGATCCCTGTTATTTTGGTAAAACAATTAACATTTTGCAGATTCTGCAAAACCTTTGCCCTCAACGGTATACATAATAAAAAGGAAAGCACATAAAAATTACTCGAATTAAAATGAAGACTATACTGAAATACTATACTAAAAACTATACTGTAATAGTATATAAACAGTGCTTTTTGAAAATTTTTTTTTTTGAGTTGCACCACATGACATTTTACAACTTGAACCAACTTTGCCTTGCCACACAGTTCTGCAGGGGTCCTCTCTAGGATATATTTTCCTGTTTTATGTGTAATTTATGTTGATCAATTTATTTTTTTAGCTCTGTAGTCGCACCACATGACTTTTAGTTCTACCAAACATTTTTTCAAATACTAACACAGTTTTAATTATTTTTTCTCAACTGTTAAAACATTTTACGAGCTATCTACTTAGAAAACCTATGGTAACAATATTATACATAATATTTTTGAGCAGTTTATATTTTTAATATAATTTTTTAATATTGAGCAGTTTATTCTGTTTTTAATAGAATCTACACAAATAAATCATGTAAAATCTACTCAATTATTTAATCTATAACGCAATGAATTTAATATTATTAGTCTGTGATTTTGAGTAAGGCCTGTTTGTATTTGACTTTTATTTTATGTATTTGAGTTATTTTGTACAGGTAAAAGACTGTGTACAGCCAGACAGCTAAAGTAGAAAAATTTTTTTTTTACTGCATTAGCTTTTACAAAGCTACTGCTCAATGAATAAAGCATCATGCCTCAGTAGTAGCTCTACTCTTCTGCCCAATAGTAGTGATGGAAACTTAATCTGCTTAAGTTTCCTTAAAATAAATGAGGTTTTATTAGTATAAAGTTCTCAAGATTTTCTTTACAACACTGAACCACAATTTCTTTAATAAAATATACAGACTATTTTTATCATCCTAATTTTTGTAAATGAAAATTACAAGACCCATGATTCATTTTTTACATTTAAGATTGTCAAACTACTTAATATTGTTTTTCAAAACTAGTAATTCTTTTTAATTTCTGACTTCATAACCCCAGAATGAATATTAATTCAGAAATGAAAAACATGTTTGTAGTCACTGAATGCATGAACCACATTTTCCATAACTCAGCAACAACGCAGCACAGAGGTGACATTTAGCTGATAACATTCTGCAGCAGCCATAGCAGGAAGTGGAAATACACGTGAGGATAACATACAATGGATGGGGCAGGGTGTGGTACCTGTGTGGGGTTGCTGAAGGGGCGGCTTTGAGGGGGGTGATGTGCCAAAATGTGACGGTACACTGGCGTTTCCAAAGGAATCAAAGTTGGCAAAGTCTGTGGTGGAATTATTTTGTGCTACAGACGGCACAGGGTGAACAAAATACATTAATGAACAAGACTGATGAGGACAATTAAGTGACTGTGAAATCATGGTTCTGACAACCAAAAGCAAAACAGTGAGCTGACTGACATCATGTACAAAAGGATGTAGAGTTGGATAGTTGACATGATGACATGTCAAGCAGTGACATTTAAAGGGATTGTTCACCCAAAAATGAAAACTCAGTTGGGTCGAAAACAACATTGGATCCCTACATTTTTGTGTTATTCAGAAGAAAGCAAGCCATACAGGTTTGGAACAACATGAGTGTGACCAAATTATGTCGTTTTTCATTTATGGGTGAATTATGCCTTTAAGTGAACGACAAAAAGCTTCAAATGATTAATAGTGGTGAAACAATTAAAGGAACTTGTGACCAGCCGCAGCATCTAAATATACTCTTCACCTTATACATAATTTAGAGCTGCCAATTTATTAAAAATTGTAATGGTTACCTGAGGGCCTGTTAAAATGTGCAAAATTAGCAAAGTTTGAGGCGCTGGCAGTTTGAGCTTGAGGGGCAGCAAAAATATCTCCTCCCAAGTCAGAGAGGAGGTCAAACTTCTTCTCCTGGCCTGCAGATTGGGCTTGAACACGACTGGTGACTGGGGACTGAGAGAGAAACAGGGAAGTCATGAAGAGGAAAACAGGGCAGAGAAGAACTGACTGTTTTGTGATTTCAATTGAAAGTACAAACATAAAGGTGGTTGTGGGTAGTTACCTGGTTGGATGGAGTCTTGGTAAGATGCAGGGTTTTGAGGGGCTGGGGAAGAACCTCTGGGGTGCTGCTGGTACTGCTAGCAGATGAACCAGATATTGAAGCCTGCACAGAGGCGATCACCTTGGCTTGTTCTGGGGGAACATACCTGCAAATGATGGTGGCACAATAATAGAGCTGTCAATTTGTAGGCCAACCTCGAAGGCTAATTTGCCATGGGCTCCCTGGAGATTTTATAATGAGTTTTTTAGAATAGAGGTTTTTGATTTATGAGTAAAATAAGGTCTGTGGATAGCATGGATTAACATGACTTTAAGAGCTTTGTTCTATAACAATTTGCAGGAAGTCAAACGTTTCGAGTTGGTAAAATTATTTTTTTAATGTTTTCTCTTATGCTCACCAAGACTGTATTCAATTGTTAAAAATACAATAAAACATTACCATTGTACAATATTGTTATCATTTAATTAATGTTTTTTATTTTAATATTTTGAACATTTTATTTATTCCTAAGATAGCAAAGCTGAATTTTCAGCTGCCATTACTCCAATGTCACATCATTCTTCTGTAAACAGTTATACCACTTTATATTTTTCCAAATATAATTTTTTTTAAATAATTTTTCCATTTTTCATTTTTGCTGAATAGAAGTTACTATCTTACTACTAACCCAAAACATTTGAATGGTTGTGAACAAACTATAGATGAGAATTTTTCTATTTACAGCTTGTCTTCTTAGAAAACTGACTCTAAATCAGCAAATCAGTAAATCAGTGAAGTGTTAGGATTCAATATTTTCTATAATAATTTTTTCAAAACTGTCAAAATTGTTTTACAGCTCATCAGATCCATGGACTGGCAAGTAGTACGCCTGCTCAAATGTGGATTTAGAGTTCTTTTTGGTGTTTTTGCCTTTACTGGGACAGAACAGTACAGCCTTGATAATTTAGTGTAATTTCCTGATTCCAGAGGGGATGTTGGGGTTTGCATCAGTTATTTAAGAATTTATATGAAAACCTTCTGTATGAAAATACAGTGGTATGTGAAAGTTTTGCCGAATTTGTGAAAATGTGAATAATTGTAACAAACTAAGAGAGATCATACAAAATGCATGTTTTTTTTTTTATTTATGTAGTACCATCCTGAGTAAGATATTTTACATAAAAAAATGTTAACATATAGTACACAGAAGGAAACACGATGCATTAAGAGCCGGTGGGTAAAAAAATTTTGAATTTGAATATCAAGGTAAATTGTACTTAATTTGTCTTCCAGGAAACATGAAACAGAAGTATCTTCTGTTGCTTCCGAAGGGCAGTACTAAATGGAAAAAAAGATATTTCAACAAAATAAGAAAAACTTGGACATCTTCATCCCGTTCAAAAGTTTTCAACCCCCGGCTCTTAATGTATCGTGTTTCCTTCTGGAGCATCAGTGAATGTTTGAACCTTTTTTTAATAGTTGTGTTTGAGTCCCTCAGTGTGAAAAGATGGATCTCAAAATCATACAGACATATGCAAAAGATGCTGGAAAACCAAAGGATCTGCAGGACCTAGAGGATTTTTCTGAAGAACAGTGCTCAGTTTAACTGATCAGAACAAACAAGGGACTCATGAACAGCCATCACAAAACAAAAAACAGTCAAAGATATTCCAGGTTACCAAACACAGTACTAAGAACAAAAGGTTCCCAAACTTTTGAAGGGGGTTATTTTAATACTTTCAGCTATTTTTTTAATATAAATATATAAAATATATATGTAAATATATATGTAAACATCTTTTATGTAAAATATCTTACTCAGGACAGTACTAAATAAAAAAAACAACAACATGAATTTTGTTTGATCTCTCTTCTTTTGTTAAAATTATTTACAGTTTGGGTTCTCAAACTTTTGCATGCCACTGTATACAACATTATAGAACTACAACAACAACAATAATAATGCCAGCTGAAATGATAAAACTGCATGATATCAAAAGTATTTGGTTCATCAAAAAGCAACATAAGCACAAAAGGAGAATGATCTGACCAGAGGCTCCTTACCATCTTTTCTTCTCATATTTCTCCTGAAGAAACTCTTTGACTTTCTGAGGTTCACGGAAATCTGGGACCACGGAGCTCTTGTCATCATACAACCCCAGCCAGATGTGTTTGCAGACCTGAGCACAAAAAGAGAGACTACTTGGAACCTCAATATGTGCATATATCTTAATGTGCCATTTGCGTTAAAGCGTGTAGTACCTCATTGCTGTGTTTTTGTAAGAACTCGATTTCTTGTTGGGTGAAAGTTGTCATAGAGATGGACTTCACTCTGTGTGGAGGGTTGAGGCCTCGTCTGGGGTACAAATTAAATGACATAAACATCACAGACTGGTCACGGCAGAGACAATACTAAACTTGGAGAGCCCTACTTCTACCAGTCATACATTATTAGTGGTGCTTATATTTATTATTCTTCTTTTTTTGCACTTTAGGCACAAATGATACCTCAAAACATGCTTTTTTTTTGAAGAAAGATGTGCTAGATGCATTGAAAGATGAAAAGATGTCCT
Source organism: Cirrhinus mrigala (assembly GCA_036247105.1). Lineage (NCBI taxonomy): Eukaryota > Metazoa > Chordata > Actinopteri > Cypriniformes > Cyprinidae > Cirrhinus > Cirrhinus mrigala. The sequence continues at coordinate 13,597,858 of CM070008.1, forward strand.
ATACACATGCATTGAAAAGTGTAACAAGCCACCAAGAAGCCAAGCCAGGCAGGACACCATAAAAACAATGTATCAAGATTGTTGATACAACAAAAACAATGTATCAACAATGTATCAACGCTGTATAAATGAAACATAAGGGTGGGCTTTTTTTTTTGACTCGAGTGGTGTACTGAAGCACCATTAAGACCCCTAAGGCTCTGTTTGGGGTCTCTGGGGGTTTCTGTCCCATTTGCTCATATCTCAGCACCAGAATATCATAAAGACACTTACATCAGGGGCGACTTATTTGTCTTAGGACTGTAAATTGAGGCTCCGTGTGGAGGCCCAAAGCCCTTTTGGGGGCCCTTCTGGGTTCCTGTCATACTTATATCCCTGCACCAGAATGTCATAAAGACACTGACATTGAGGGTGGCTCTTTTGTCTTAGGACCCTGGATCGGAGCCCCGTGTGGAGCCCCAAAGTACACTGGGGGCCCTTGTCTTATTTAGTCCCATAATTGTACCAAAATATCATGAAGACACTGACATTGAGGGTGGCTCTTTTTTTCTTGGGACACTAGATTGGGGCCCTGTGTGGAGCCCCAAAGCTGCCTGGGAGTCCATGGAGGCTCTTGAGGGCCCCTGTGTTATTTAGTCACATCACTTCATCAAAATGTCATGAAGACACTGACATTGAGGGTGGCTCTTTTTTTCTTGGGACACTAGATTGGGGCCCTGTGTGGAGCCCCAAAGCTGCCTGGGAGTCCATGGAGGCTCTTGAGGGCCCCTGTGTTATTTAGTCACATCACTTCATCAAAATGTCATGAAGACACTGACATTGAGGGTGGCTCTTTTGTTTTAGGACCCTAGATTGGGGCCCTGTGCAGAGCCCCAACGCCCTCTGGGAGCCCCTGGAGGCCCTTGTGGGCTCCTGTCTTATTTAATCACATTGTACCAGAATATCATGAAGACACTGACATTGAGGGTGGCTCTTTTGTCTTAGGACCATAGATTGGAGCCGTGTAAGGAGCCCCAAAGTATTTTGGGGGCCCTTGTCTTATTTAGTCCCACAACTGTACCAGAATGTCATGAAGACACTGACATTGAGGGTGGCTCTTTTGTCTTAGGACCCTAGATTGGGGCCCTGTGTGGAGCCCCAAAGCTGCCTGGGAGTCCATGGATGCTCTTGAGGGCCCCTGTGTTATTTAGTCACATCACTTCATCAAAATGTCATGAAAACACTGACATTGAGGGTGGCTCTTTTGTTTTAGGACCCTAGATTGGGGCCCTGTGTGGAGCCCCAAAGCCCTCCGGGAGCCCCTGGAGGCCCGCTTGGGCCCCTGTTTAATTAGTCACATCATTTCACCAGAATGGGCCTTGTGTGGAGCCCCAAAGCCTTCTGGGAGCCCTTGTGGGCTCCTGTCTTATTTAGTCACATCACTGCACCAGTATGTCATGAGACATGACTAAAGGGTGGCGCTTTTGTCTTAGGACCCAAGACTGGGGCCCTGTGTGGAGCCCCAAAGCCCTCTGGGAGCCCCTGGAGGCCATTGAGGGCCCGTCTTATTAAGTCGCATCACTGCACCAGAATGTCATGAAGACCCTGACATTAAGGGTGGATCTTTTGTCTTAGGACCCTAGATTGGGGCTCTGTGTGGAGCTTCAAAGCCCTCTGTGGGCTCCATGGGGGTAATTTTTGTCCCTTGTCATATCTCAGCACCAAAACTGTCAAAGACACAGGGGTTGGCTCTGCTGACTAGCCATTGAATTAGGAGCCCATGTGCACTGCTAGGGGTCCCAAACTCAGCACCACAATATAATACAGACATTTTCACATGTGGGATTGTCTTTAAGTTCAAAACGACTCACATTTTCTTAAGTTCAAACAGTCATGAAAATAATCGATTTATAAGCAGGTGTAATGTTTAAACATGGGTGTGTCACACACTGATACAACACTTTCTGAACACACACACACACACTCACAACTAGCACCATCGTCACACTGTCTCATCCGAAAAGAAGCCTGTCTAATTTGAAAAGGTTAACTGCTCTGGCCCTGAATCTCGTGCTATTTTTGTAAAATCTCATGTTATGATAATGTTAGAAAGGCAGCTGGGACACATTCTGCAGATGATCTCTCAGATGGGAGGGGTTGTTAGGCGTCTGCCCATACAGACTCTTGGGGAAAAACAGCAAGTTCATACACCATCTGTGTGAATACGAGGGGCCTCGTTAAAAACTTACAGTATTCCGGAACAGGTGGTGCACACAAACGAGCCCACTGTCATGTTGGCGTAGGTCGGGCCGCGCTGATCGCAATCAAAGCATTTCCTATTGGGAGGCAGGCTGGTCATCTCCCGAAGCATCTTCAAGTGTTTCTCCTCCTGTTTCCGTTTGGCACTCGCCGCCATCACGAAATAATAAAGCTGTCGAGTCTAGGACAGGTGGAGCTGTGAGTTATTGGTAAATCTAGTGCATAAACACGCCCGGCAGCGCTGGAAAATCGTTCCACATAGGACAGCCAGGAATAACCATAAACGTCCAGTTCTTCTCTGGACTGATGTGGAGCGCTACAGGCTGTACGTGTCGATACTGCCACCCACTGCACCGGAGAGAAACGCCTCTAATGGCACACGGCCAAAACAACAGCAGAAAACGCCATATTTAATTAGGATCAGAAACTTGACACTCAAACGAAATTTTTACATTGATGGTACAATTTTTGACGATAGTAATATGGTACTAAATGATTGCCATGTTACATACAATATATACATTTCACTTGTTGTAAACACACCTGTAAGAGAACAGAAAAGCCATGGTAGGCATATTATGTCCAAAAACATGCTCCTTGGTACTTTGTAGTTTGTGTATGTATCAAAAATAAATACAAATGTAAAGCACAAACTGCGTCTGACACCACATTTAAGAGTACGTTGATTAATGAGTATGTGAATGAATGAGTTACGTACAGTGACTAAGTGAATGTTATTTGTTTTTATGGTCGTGCAATGAGCCGGTATTTACATTTTCAGTATTTTCGCAAATTTAAAGGCTACTTTAGAGCATTAAAGCTTTTTCAGACGCAACTCTGGAACAAACATCCTTGAGAACTAATTGTGAAAAAGTATTAACTATTTATATGGATCATAACCCTAGTGAAAAAAACAGCATATGCTGGTAGGTATGTTTTCATGCTGGTTTATGCTGGTCCTTGAGCAGCAACATGACCAGCTAAGACCAGCATAAACCAGCATCAAAATATACCTAACCAGCATCCCAGCATCAAAACATACCTACCAGCATATGCTGTTTTTTCTTTTTTTTTTTTTTTTTTTTTTTTTTTACCAGGGAATTCCTTACTTTGACAAATAAAAGTGATATGGCATGAAAATTGTGTCTTTGTAGTTTTTGTGAGGTAATGTAAAAGGCAAAAAGTGTTCCAGCTTTACCCTGTCTACCCCATGTATAGGCAATTAGGTGCAGAACCACATTAAACAAATAGTTCACTCAAAAAACCGACGGCACCCATTCACTGCAAAGTGTACACTAATGAGCAAGTGATGTAATGCTGAATTTCTCCAAATCTGTTCTGACAAAGAAACAAACTCATCTATATTTTGGATGGCCTGAAATTTTTAGCTAATTTTCATGTTTGGCTGAACTATTCCTTTAAATACAAACCACACTAGTACTGCAACAATAAAACACAGTATACTTTTAGAAATAAAAAGAAGTTTACTGTAACTTAATACAGGCTCCTGAACATAAAAGTTTTTTTTTTTGTACATGATACAAAAACATTAAAAACGTATCTTTTTTGGCACTGGTTTTACATTATGTTGCCATTTGAACAAAATAAAAAAACGAAGTATCTAAAACAAGTCTAAAATAAGTATCTAAAACAGATCCATGGCATTAAACCTTTGACTCTTCGGCCCACATGATGGTTTGATTAATGCTTCAAGATTAATGATTCAAAAGAATCCATCTTATGTAATTTTTGATCGCTTTCTCCCACTGGATGCTCCCACAGCTGGAGACTCAGCCTAGATAAGGAAGACAAGATTGTTTGTTACAATTTTCAATCAAGCAATCAATTTACAATACTTGTTAATTAATATCTGACCTTTCTCCTCCGTGTCGCAGGGAAGAATTCCTCAAGACGTGACTGTCTAGTTTGGCCCATTTTCTCATCCACCTCCCTTTGCTTTCTTCTCTTTAAGAGAGACTCACGAAACTTCTGCATGCGTCCCCGCACCCTTTCTTCTCTTAAAACAGATCACATACCCAAAGAAAGGTTAAATGCACAGTCTCACTCTTTATCAAATAATGTCAGTAAATACTAGAACACAGATAGGTACTTCATAGGCCTCTCTTTGCACAGGAATTGCACCAGGCCCTCTTCATCAGGCTCACTCCAGGCCAGGACAGGGTCGTCGATTTTTGGGGTTTCAAAAAACAGCTTGCGGGCATCCTTGTACTGCCAGTTTAGAGGAATGGGGTGTGTCTGCAAGCAATGACAGCCAAAGTTCCCTTTTATTTTGATGTATGAACAACAGAAACCTGAACATTCTTCTGAAGAAGAATGTTCAGTGTTCCATAAAATGTTTGTGTTCCATAAAAAAAAAAAATTAAAAAAAATCATATGCTTTTAAAAGCAAATGAGGGTGAATAAGTGATGACAGAATGTTGCCTTCTAGTAAAGTCACAATGAAATAAAAATGGAAAATTGGGATATACATCACAATAGAAAACAAAAGATGATCACAATTCCTGTTTACTGCCAGCTTTAGCAGTGCTTGATTTCTTTCTGAACAAGCACCTTTCTGTTGACATGTTCCATCACACCCTCTATTGTACGATGTTGTTTAATAAGCTTCAGTGCTCGACTCGGCCCAAGACCCCCAATCTTATCGCAGTAGTCACAGCCCAGCAAGATACACAGGTCAACAAACTAGGAAAGAGACACAGAAAGAAAATTAAGAATTTTTTTGGCTATTTGAACAAGAACCATGTATAATTTTAATGTACTCAAAATCATTTTGGGTTACAACTACTAACGCTCAGAAGTTGACAATTACATCAGGTCATTTTAGATATGTATATTAGCAGCTATTGACAGTCAGGAGCTGAGATTTGTTTCAAAAATATAGAGTACATGTCAGCAATCAATTAAAAAAAGGCAGAACTTTGAAAATACCTCTCCATATGTCAGCTTTAGAGATTCCAAAAGCTTTGGTAAGGAGTACTCTGTGACCTCACTATAATAGAAATTATTTGCAGAAGAAGCATCCATGACAGTTATTGCTGTATTTTAATATGCAATTAAACAGAAGATCATTAATAAAGAAGTTCTCTATCTTGTCAATTTACATTTCAGAAAACATGTCTTTCCAAAAATGTGTAGAAATTACTATTAATGCCTTGTTGTAAATGTATATATTCAATATTACATAACTCAACATTAAAAACATGATTTATATAATATTTGTAACCAATAATTTGGTATACAAAATATAACATATCATTATGAGAGCTCAATTCAGGCTTATAATAAATGTGATATAATAAAAACAACAGTTATAATAGTAATTATTAATATCAGTAATAAACCATTAATTCTTAATATTTATTACATAATAATATTACAATTATAAAGCATAATTTATAATACACTATTCAAATTGAGCTTACAAGGACAAATCTTTTGAGCCAGAGCCAATCAGAAAATGATTTTGTTGACTTTCTCACCTGTCTTTCTTTGCATTGAGCTGGCGGAGCAGAACAGTCCCTCCAAATGCCAGTGTGTCCATGTCCTCTGAAGCTACAGCATTTACTGTGCCATTTTTGACCAGGTGTGCGCACAGTGCTTCTGCTTCACCTGGAGCCTGGCATTCACAGTGATGAGAAAGTCAAAATAAGTCAAGCAGGAACCTCTCAAATTAACATGAGACAGAATTTATTTTTATAAAAGTAAATTAAAATACCTTGATGCATGGCACACCCATAAGCTGTAGAAGACGCAAACATTCCTGTTTAAAGTTGGACACTAAAGTGAAAAACAGTGTACAGAAATGTCACAGTCACCAACAAACTAGAAATAATGATGAGTAAAAACAGTGTGAAACCATACAATGTAGTTGTAATATTATTTTGTAAGAAAAGAATACATTTAATTAGCAAAGACACATTGACAATAAAGACATTTGTAATTTTACAAAGGATTTGAACTTTCTATTCTTGAAAAAGTATCATGTTTCACGAAAATATTAGGCAGCACAACTGTCTTAAACATTGACAATAATAAAAAATGTTTAATGTAAAAAATGCATTGAATGATTTCTGAAGGATCATGTGACAAAGACTGGAGTAATTGCCATCACAGGAATAAATTACATTTTAAAATATATTCAAATAGAAAACAACTATTTTAAATATTGCAATACTATTTCACAATATTGCTGTTTTACTGTGTTTTGATCAAGTAGCTACATGCAGCCTTGGTGAGCATAAGAGATGTCTTTTAAATAAAATCTTACTGACTCCAAACTTTGAAACGGCAGCGAACATTTTTTTATTTTTTTGCCCACATTTTTACACTACAACTTCACACACCTGTGTTGGAGCTCTGTGAGCTGCTCCAGCCTGTGCTTTGAGCTCTTTTCTCCAGCTAGAGGAATTAAAATATATGATATATTATTAAAAACAAAATGATTATGTATTATTACATTTACATTACCAGTCAAAGGTTTTTGGATTTTTTACGTTTTTTAATGTTTTTTTTTTTTTTTTTTAAGTCTCTACGCTCACCAAGCCTGTGTTTATTTGATCCAAAGTACAGCAAAAACACTAACATTTTGAAATATTTTTACTATTTAAAATAACTGTTTAAAATTAAATGTATTTCTTTGATTTCAAAGCCGAAATTTTAGCATTATTACTCCAGTCACTTGATCCTTCAGAAATCACTCTAATATTCTGATTTGCTGCTTAAAAACATTTATTATTATTATTACTATTATTGTTGAAAACAGCTGAGTAAATTTTTTTCAGGTCTCTTTGATAAATAGAAAGTTCAGAAGAACAGCATTTATCTGAAATAGAAATCTTTTGTAAAATTATAAATGTCTTTATCATCACTTTTGATCAATTTAAAACATCCTTGCTAAAGAAAAAAATAATTAATTTCTATACTTTTTTTAAAAAAAAAAAGAATAAATTAAATGAATAAATAAATGAATGAATAAATAAATGAATGAATGAATTAATTATACTGACTCCAAGCTTTTGAATGGTATAGTGTATAATGTTACAAAAGCTTTTTATTTCATATAAATGCTGATCTTTGGATCTTTCTATTCATCAAAAAATAAAATAAAATAAATAAATTAAAAAATTAAAAATAAATAAATAAAAAAAAGTACTCAACTGTTTTATATATTGTTAATAATAATGTTTCTTGAACAGCAAATCAGCATATTAGAATGATTTCTGAAGGATCAGGTGACACTGAAGACTGGATTAATGATGCTGAAAATTTAGCTTTGATCACAGGAATAAATTACATTTAAAAATATATTCAAATAGAAAACAGTTATTTTAAATAGTAAAAATATTTCAGAATTTTACTGTTTTTGCTGTACTTTGAATTAAATAAATGCAGGCCAGAAGAGACTTCTTTAAAAAACATTAAAAATCTTACTGTTGACTGGTAGTGTATAATGACAAAATAAATGTATTAGTACACATCTCACCACAGCTCTCTTTTCATTGGGTGGCCTGCCATCAAGAACGAAGACAGGCTTGATGTCGTGCTCAAGGAAAGTAAGAGTGCGGTAAAACAAGCCTGTGAGAGGGCTGCAACATCACATGTTCATATTATAGATCAACACAACTATACGTAAAAACTCATAATATTGATAAAAAAAGAAAAATACACTAGCTATAATGTATGTTTAACAAACTCAATGACTGAATATTACTGTATGCTGAACTGACCTTAGCTTCAGATGGCTGGGGAGAGCTGAGCGAAACTGATTCACCACAATAGATGTGTCCAGTGCAATAATCTTCCCTTAATAACAGAGAGATGACAATTAGTAGTTTTATGCAAACAAAAACACTTCTGAGTAGATGACACCTAATAACAATCTAACTCTAAAATGTAGATTTGAGATGCATCTTCCGCCTGTCAGTGGCTTTTCTTACTGTTTTCTTTTCTTTCGTGGAGGTTCATAGATCATTGGATGTATTTACTTTGCTCAGTTAGCTGTTTTGATACATTTTAACAGTAATGCATTGATCTTACCAGAATAATCACCGATCTCTTTGTTGCGCATTGACGCTGGAGCGTCAAAATGAATTAGATTCGCTAACTTTGTAATCCCCATATTAAATGTAAACCGTTTTTGACTTTAAATCGCGTTTGTAGATTGTTGTTATTATCATGCATCGCACATCTTCATTTCCGCGTGGTGCTACATTGGTTGCCGTAGTAACAGAGCGCTGATAGGCCAACGCGACTACACGTCACCAACTCGTTTCACCGCCGCAAACAGACTGACCCCTCTTGCTTGCCGTTGACTAAGCGCCGGAGTGCGAAAGTACTTTTGAAAGTGATGCGCGTGTGAAAACGGAGGGTGGACAGACTGCGAGTCTGAATGTTTGACTAAATGTTTTATTAGGTCAGCCCGGCCTAAACATTTCTTTTTGTATATAGTAAACACTTATTTACCAAGTAAACATGGAGCAAGGACTAGAGATGTCAGCAATGATTCCTGCATTGCAAGAACTAGCCAGGTAACATCAATGGCTGCTAATAACGATAGGTTCTCTTGTTAAATTCTGTTGGAAAGTGTACTCAACGTGAATATTTAAAAAAGTAAAGCTCATGCAAAGCCTCTTTTGTCTTTTCCAGTGCCAGTTCGGTTGAGTACAACCAGGCTGTGCAGAAACCTCGTCAGATACTGTGTCAGTTCATTGACAGGATACTGACAGATGTTGATGTCGGTAAGAAACAATGCATTGTGTCTTGGAGTTTGTTGAGGATATTTGTTTTTACGTCACAGTTTGTTTAGGAAAAAGTCTCACATTCTGTCATTTACTCACCCTTATGCTGTTTTAACCATACTAAATATAATGCATTTAGGTAGTGGTTGACTTCACATAAAACAACATAGCCACAGAACAATCACCTGTGTGTACAGTACAAGCAATTGTTAAAAAATGATGAAAGAAAAAATTCATGAAACCCTCTAGTACAGATTTTATGCTGAAAACTGTATAATAAACAAATATTGCACATATATCAATATGAATATTACATAAGTGTAATATAAGCCATAACTTCCAGAAGGAAGATCTGGGTTCTTGTCACATAAATTTTTTCTTTTGTTTACAATGGATGCTGATCATTTTATGAACTGAACAGCTAAAAACACACACAAACAATTAATACACTAGATTGTAAAGTACATAATGTGTAGTTTGAATTTTTAGTTTGTAGTATGTAATTTGGGGCGCAATGTGATATTTAACAAAAGAAATAAGTTCACCCCAAAGTGTAAATTCAATCATTATTTACTTACTATATACACCGATCAGGCATTATATTATGACCACCTTCCTAATATTGTGTTGGTCCCCCTTTTGCTGCCAAAACAGCCCTGACCCATCGAGGCATGGACTCCACTAGACCCCCTAAAGGTGTGTTTTGGTATCTGACACCAAGATATTAGCAGGGGATCCTTTAAGTCCTGTAAGTTACGAGATGAGGCCTCCATGAATCAGACTTATTTGTTCAGCACATCCTACAGATGCTCAATTGGATTTAGATCTGGGGAATTTGGAGGCCAAGCCATCACCTCAAGCTCATTGTTGTGCTCCTCAAACCATTCCTGAACCATTTTTGCTTTGTTGGAGGGTGCATTATGCTGGTGAATGAGGCCACAGCCACCAGGGAATACCGTTTCATGAAAGGGTGTACATGGTCTGCAGCAATACTTAGGTAGGTGGTACGTGTCAAAGTAACATCCACATGGATGGGAGGACCCAAGGTTTCCCAGCAGAACATTGCCCAAAGCATCACACTGCCTTCTTCCCATAGTGCATCCTGGTGCCATTTGTTCCCTAAGTAAGTGACACACATGCTCCCAGCCATACGTGTGATGTAAAAGAAAACATGATTCATCAGACAGGCCACCTTCTGCCATTGCTCCATGGTCCAGTTCTGAGGCTCACACGCTCCCTGTTGGCACTTTTTGCGGTGGACAGGGGTTAGCATGTGCACCCTGACTGGTCTGCAGCTATGCAGCCCCATACACAACAAACTGCGATGCACTGTGTATTCTGACACCCTTTCATTAACCAGCATTAACTCCTTGAGCAATCTAAGCTACAGTAGTGCAGACTGGGAACACCCCACAAGAGCTGCAATTTTGGAGATGCTCTGGACCAGTTGTCTAGCCATCACATCACTCAAATCCTTATGCTTGCCCATTTCTTCCTGTATCTAACTCATCAACTTTGAGGACAAAATGTTTATTTGCTGCCTAATATATCCCTCCCACTAACAGGTGCCATGATAAAGAAATAATCTATTATTCTCTTCACCTGTCAATGGTCATAATGTTATGCCTGATCAGTGTACATATCATTGTATGATGTTCTGCATAACACAAAAGAAGTTATTAAAAAATATTGATGGTAATCAAATAGTTTTGGGGACCATTGACCTCCATTGTATGGAAGAACAAAAAACACTGAGACATTTCTCAAAATATCTTGGTTCAGCAGAAGAAAGGAAGTCATAAAGGTTTGGAACAACTTGAGCATAATGAAATGATGACAGTTTTTTTGATCAATCCCTTTAAAACAAATTAGTAGAATATTTGAATCCGTTGAAAATGTTTCTTCATCCTTCTTACGGTGCCTTCCAAAAGTATTCATACCCCTTCATTTTTTTTTCACGTTTAGTTACGTTGCAGCTTTATGTTAAACTGCTTCAAATTACTTTTTTTCCCCACATCAATCTACACACTTTATACACTATAATGACAAAGCACAAAACAGGTTTGTAACAACTTTGCAAATTTATTAGAAATAAAAAACTGAAATAATTCTATTCCATAAGTATTCATACACTCTTCTGGGACACTTGAAATTTAGCTCAGGAGCACTCATATTGCTTGTAGGTGTTACTAAACTAAACTAAATGAGTGGAGTTAAATTGTGCACAGATCTGGGGAAGAATTCAGAAAAAAAATTCTGCTGCATTGAAGGTTCACAGAAGCCCCCATTATCCATAATGGAAGATGTTTGGAACAACTAGGACTCTTCCTAAAGCTGGCCTCCTGGCCAGACTGAGCAATTGATGGAGAAGGGGCTTGGTTATACTGGTGACAAGGAAGCTGATGGTCACTCTAGTTGAGGTCCATGATCATATATGCAGATGGAAGAAACTTACAGAAGCACAAATATCACTTCCACACTCCACCAATTCTGTCTTTATGGTGGTGTGGCCAAACTTAATCCTCTCCTCAGTGAAGACACATGAAAACCCACTTGGAATTTGATAAAGGACCCTCAGACTGTGAGAAACAAGATTCTCTGGTCTGATGAACCTCACTTCCAAGCATCATGTTTGAAGGAAACCAGGCACTGCTAATCACCCGCAGAGTACCATCCCAAAAGTAAAGTGTGCTGGTAGCAGCCTCATGCTGTGGGGCTGTTTTTCAGCGGCAGGGCCTGAGGGACTATTCAGAGTAGAAGGAAAGATCATTGCACCAAAACATTCAGATAGCCTTAAATAAAACCCATTCCAAAGCATTCAGAACCTCAGACTGGGCAGAAGGTTCACCTCCAACAGGATAATGACCCTGAGCACACAGCAAGAGTGGCTTATAGACAACTCTGTGAATGTCGTTTAGTGGCCCAGCCACAGCCTTGTCTTGAACGCAGTCAAATATTTCTGGAGAAACCTGAAAATGTCTGCCAGCGCCCATCTAAGCTGACAGAGCTTGAGAGGTGAAGAGGTAGGCATATAACTGCCAAATGCAGATGTGCAAAGCTTGTCGCATCATACCCAAAAAGACTTGAGGCTGTAAAGGGGCTTCAACTAAGTACTGAGTTTAGAGTATAGTTATAGAGTATAGTTTAGTGGAATAGTTATGCAGTGTGCTTATTTCAGAGTTTTATTTTTTTATACATTTGCAAAGTTGTCACAAATCTGTTTTTTGCTTTGCCATTATGGTGAATAGAGTGTAAATTGATGTGGGGGAAAAAAGTAATTTGAAGCAGTTTAACATAAGGCTGCAACATAACAAAACGTGAAAAAATGAAGGGGTATGACTGAATACTTTTTCAAGGCACTGTATGTAAATTAGTCTCTTTCCAGTGTAAATAAACTGTTTTAAGTCCATGTTTTGTGTCATGTTTATATAGTTTATTTTTACTCAGTTTTATCTTTCTCATATTTTAGTTGCTCTGGAGTTATGTAAAAAGACCAGTTCTGAGCCAGCATGTGTGATGCTGTTGGACTTTGTGCAGCACATTATTAAATCCTCATCATTAATGTTCATAAATCCAGCGTGCCTTTCAGATCACTTCAAAAACTCAGAAAACAGCTGCTCTGGTAAGTTAATTTGGTTTACATTAGATACCAAAGTTCTGCTCAAATGCTTCCAGCTTAGATTATCTGGCTCCATTCTCCCATCACAGATTTCAGTAAATGGATCATCAACCGCCTCCTGCGAATTGCTGCTTCCCCAGAATGTGAAGATCTTCACTTGAAGATCTCATCAGTCATCTGTTCCTTGCTTCATCTTTTCAGAGCCAAGGGTCCAGTCCTCTTCGGCCTTTTTTCCACAGAGCTTATATGTTTAATGCAAAATCTAGTGTATATAAATCTCATGGCCAGGCAGTCACCACAATGGCCAGTGGTGGTGGAACGCTTCTCCATTAAATCAGGAGATTCTGCTGTTTACCTGACCCCCACCATCCTTAATCTGCCCTCCTATGCCTCAGCTCAGGCATTGTTAGTAACCTTATTAACAGTGCTGACAGACATTTTGCAAGGCATTTTCTTCCCAAGAGAAGTGGCCATCATATGGGACTCTACTTGCCTTATGATGTCTAATGGAAGCCCAAGACTCAAGGCAGCATCCATGGTGCTTTTAACTCGCATTGTGAGTCTGGGAGGTTTTCCTGAGGAGCATTCGCAACCATTCTTCTCTGCTTATTTGCATCTCCTGGACTCCTTGCCTGCTTATGAGGGATCAGAGCTCAGTGTCTTTGGCAAGGAATACCAGAAGCTCTCTCAATGTGTTTTCCAGTCTGAGGAAGGGACTCACTGCAGATTTGAGAGAGTTCATGTGAATATGCTGATGGAAAGGCTTGAGAAACTGGTGGTTGGTGGAGCACTACAGCAGTTGAAGGTAGTGGAGGTGAAAGCTACGCTTTGTGAAGTCTTCTGCTTTGTCCTTGAGTTTGTTCCTCTCGGATACGAGTGTGCAGTGCAGATCCGGAAGGAGAGAGTCGCAGGAATTTGCAAAGCTCTGATTCAGACCATTGGAACAAAGGACCAGCAGGAGGTAAATGGTTAAAGGAAAAGTTTACTCAAGGCAATTCTGATTAACGACAAATCAAAACCTGTTATCTTGTTTTGTTGAATCTTGACATGGTTTTCCTCCTTCTTTTAAAGGGATAGTTCTTCCAAAAATGAAAATTCTGTCATTAATTGGTCACCACAAACCTGTAAGATCTTCGTTCATCTTCAGAACTCAAATTAAGATATTTTTGATGAAATCTGAGAGCTCTCTGACCCTCCATAGACAGCAATGATACTGCCATGGCACAGACCATGTGACATCAGTGGTTCAATTGTAATTTTAAGAAGATACAAGAATACTTTTTTAAAAATTTATTTTTGGCCTTTATTGTGATAGCACAGATCATACAGGACAGGAAGCGAAGTAGGAGAAAGAGAAGGGGGCGGGATCAGGAAAGGTCCTTGAGCTGGGATTCGAACTCGGGACCTCCGTAGCGCAACAGCGCTGCATGTTGGCGCACTGCCCACAAGGCTATTGGTGCAGACATATGAGAATACTTTTTGTGCTATTGTAATGATGTCCTTACTATGTTTCTGTGCCTTAACTGTGGTAGTACCCTTGCTGTCTATGGAGGGTCAGAGAGCCCTTAGATTTCTTCAGAAGTATTTTGATTTGTGTTTTGAAGATGAACGGGTTGTCTTATGGGTTTGGAATGACGTGATGGTGAAAAATTAATGACAGAATTTAAGTTTTTGGGTGAACTATCCCTTTAAGTCTAGTAAAAGGTTCACGCTGCTCTCATGTTTTCAGAGTGTCTATATTCAAAGTGTTAGGTCATACAATATGTTAGGGAAAGACTGACATTTAAAAGAACCCAAAAAATTTGCCATCAATTACTCACCCTCATGTTATTCCAAACCTATAATACTTTGGCAAATATAAAAATTTGCTACAGTAATGACAGATACTTAACCGTTCTTGCTTGAAGGACGATAGCAAGCCTAATTGGATCTTGTGCATTTAAGCAAGGAAGCTTGAGCTTCCGTTTACCATATTTGATGAGCTCGAAAGTTTATCAAAAGAAGACTTGGATTAAACCACTTTATTCATATGTTTTTTTTTTCTTTTGCAATCTCTTTAAAAGAACGTTTTTATAGTTTTGGTCAGCAGGAATTTCAATTAAGGGAAATCTTGGGAAATCTAGGGAAGGTTTTGGGTTATGGATTTGGAATGATATGAGGGTAAAGATATGAGAGTAGATAAAGATAAAATTTTCATTTTTAGGTGAATGAACCCTTCAAATCGTTATTTGCTGACAGTCATGCCATGCATATGGGGCCAGATTTACTAACAGCTCTTGGTCTTGGTCTTTTGGCATTAAAATAGTACTGTCAGGATTTACTAAAGATGTGCAGTGAAGCAGTGATGCAGTGAATTAAGGCACTTGCTCTTAAAATACTCTGTCATTTTTTGTCATACATATAAAAGTAATACATCTTTCGAATCTATAAAGACTCTACATTTATTTGTGTGCACTCAGAATAACAACAAAATGTTGCGCTTTTGTAAAATCACAAAAGCAAAAGGGATGCGCTTTCTGCTGTCTCGGTCTCTGTGAACTTGAGCACTAAACTTCGAAACTCTGTTTATACTTGTCTTAAATATTTTTTAAAAAATATCTATAGAGAGTGAAATGTCTACTTTTAAATGAACCAATTCAAATAGAAAATAAATATTCTCAGATTATATAATCCGTATGAAACATGCATACAGGCACATCTACTACTGCAGAGTCAGTATCGCCGAATTCATCTCTTAAAGGAACACTCCACTTTTTTAGTCGCTAGTAGCTTAGCATAGATCATTGAATCAGATTAGACCATTAGCATCTCGCTTGATCTAACAGTCTAATCTGATTTATTGATCTATGCTAAGCTATTAGCAAAAAAAGTGGAGTGTTCTTTTAAGCTGCAAAAAAAGCAAGCACTAGTTTATCAATAAATTATTAAAACATTAATGCAGTCTTCTTCCCTGAAACAGTTAATATTATTATATCTGCCGGTGCGCTGTGGCAAGCTTTTTTGCGTGTGCTTGAGCGCTTATTAGGCTATGTAGGCAATTAAAAAACAATTATTATGATTTATATGGTGTATGGCGTATCCGACTAATAGTCGATTAATGCTTAAAATGAACGAGTCTAGTCAACCAGAAAAATCTTTAGTTGAGTCCAGTCCTGGTGTGCACACTTTTTTTCTGCCTGACCTTATTGAATATGCATTTGTAGGAGTTTCCCTTTCAGATGCAAAAATGATGGGAGGGTAGTATTAAAATGAATCGCGGAATGCAATTAACATTTGCGCTCGTCAAATTACAGGTTTTTGCAGTATTATGTAGCACCCAAAAAAGCACGTCTTAAAGCAGGCAGTAATTTGCGCTGCTCTTGATGGGTTGTGCTGGTCATTATGGAAATGATCTGACTGTGTCTGTGTTCTTTAATGCATGCACTGTCAGTAAATCACATGCAGAATTTTCCCCTACCATTGGCACTTTTATGGAATTGCGATACAAGTGATGATGTATTGTAACATATTTTCTATTGTGTAAAAAATAGCAAAGCGTGGAAGGCTATCTGTATGCTGCCCTCAAGACTGAAGCCATTGCTGCAGTGCAGGATGTGCAGGCTGGTGTTTCTGACCCTGCTGATCCTAGTATGTATGAAGAGGAAATTCCAGCCAAACGCCCAAACCTCTCTCTTCCAACCCAGCTAAGGAGTGGGGAAAAAACTCAGCCAATGTATGCAATTCTTTTACCCCACTCTCCAGATAGACATTCCTTCAGCCTCTTCTCTTACCATTTGTATTCATCTTGTCCACAATTAGGCAGGTGGACATGAAGAGCAGAAGTGAGGTGTGGGCAGCTGTGGACAGCCAACTGGACGAGTTGCTGACCCAGATGAGGGAGAACAGAGCGAGCCAGTGTGTGAGCACTGTGCAGGGACTGGCGGTCATCTTACATTTGGCTGCACGTTGCTCAAAGCACTGTTTGAATGGACCAAAGAGGTACAACTTTATTTAAGACCTTTGTTGTGTTGCATGGAAATTGGTTCTTATTTTTAAATACCTCTACAGTGGAAGAGGAGAAAAGACATCAGAGACCTCAGATGCAGCTCAACTCATTTGGTTAAAGCCTCAGATTTTGGCTCAGGTAGTCGAGAGCTGCCGCACCGTGATGGCAAACTCCTCTAATGAAGAAGAGCTGGAGCCTCTGGTGGAGGGTACCATCAGAATCCTTGACGCTGTCCTTTACCTTAGCAGTGAGTATATTTTTTACAAGATTCTTATTAAAGGCATAGCACACCCAAAAATGAAAATTACTCCTTGATTTACTCATCCTTAAGCCATTCTTGGTGTATATGACTTTCTTTTTTCAGACAGATACAATTGGAGCTATCGTTAAAAATATCCTGGCGCTTCTAAGCTTTATAAAGGCAGTGAGTGGGTGCTGAGATAAAAAAATGGGGTTAAAAAAATGCCTTCTGAAGTGAAAATATCCATATTTAAAACTTTATAAACCGTAATCTCTCGATTCTGCTAAGTGTCATATGCACATACACAAGAAAAAAAAATCTAGTTTTCTTCTAAAAACTACATTTTAATATTGCAAGTAAACTTAGGCACCATAACATTGTAATGCATGATATGAAAAATGTATATTCATTTTGAAATTTGCTGAAGATTATATTTACCAGTAATCTTGCTGATTTGTTGAGATATTGCACAATTTTTCCGAAATTTCACTCGAGAGCAGCCTGTAGATTGTATTTAACTGAATAATATCAGTTAATTTGCATTAATTGGATTTGTATTGTCTGTTTACAGCCAATAGTCAGAGTGACACAGGTTTTTACAGGAATATTTGTGCTCTGCTCTCGATCCCATGGGTGCTTGAGCATTCTTCGCAAACAGTTTATCAGATGGCCTCATTTCCTGCTAGTCTGATTGCACTCTCCCAGAAACTTGCTCCTGTCTACTGTAAGTATAGTACTTCATAATGTTAAAAGGGTCATGAACTGCCTTTTTTAAAATTATTTTGTACTGTTCTCTTAGATCCCCTTATAATGTTATCAAGATTTTTACATCAAAAACATCATAATTAATAAATAATAGGCTATTTTCTGTCCTGTTTTTAACCCCCCTCATCACAATGCTCTGTTTGAATAAGCATGGCTCATTGTAGACTCAGAAGCCCACTGCTATGATTGGCTGACAGTTGTGTATGTTTGAGAGCCTACAGTCCTCATAGATGGACGCTGCTGGTATTAAGGTTAAAAACGCATGTACTTAGTACATATCAAACCATCTGTAATAACAAAGCAATAGTAACCATGTGATAAAATGGTTATATACACTAACTGTCAGATTTAGTATTGCCAGCACAGCATCGTCTTTTATTTTCAATCTTTCTGAAAATTGACGTTGAATTTTTCCTTGTTTGTAAACGAAGCTGCGGTAAAATGAAGTGAACAAAAGACCAAGCTCTTACTGACACGGTCTGGAAAAATAAAGTTCATCCACTCTTTACTAACATTGGGATCAGAAGGAAGGCAATGCTAAGAGTTTTTGCAGTGTTTTTCCACAACTTGACACTGGACAGTTTCTTGTTGTATTCAGAGTGATCTTTATCGTTTTTTTCTGCGTAGGCCTCTTGTTATTTACACTACATGCGTGAAATGGTGGGCGGGGCTAAACAGGTAGTGATGTAAGCAGGTGTTGATCTTCTTTGGAGGTGGTTGGAGGTTTAGCCACACTATTACGTCATAAAGTGGCACATTCTTAGGGCCCTATGATTTCTGTGATGCGTAAAACGCAGACAGAATCGCAGAATCCAGTCAGAATTTACCGAATAACACGGAATGTCATGGAATTTGTCAAAGTTTGAATAAATTAATCAAAAGTAGGTCATTACACTTAAATCAAACGTTAATACGGACTATCTGTAAATATTACGCCTCAAAAATACTATTTAAATGTGAATCCTGCATGTTGTCCGTGTCTCTGTTTTAATGAATGGAGGAGACGAGCGGTTTTGTTTACTACACACACTGAAGCGCGTGTGACGCTAGCAGTGATTTCAGCATTTGACCGCTCCATTTTAGGAAAACTAGCATCATATCATAAGGTGCATTCACAGCATGTTGGAATTCCCGTAATTTTGAGATTCCCACTTGTAAAAAGCATTCATGTCCTCATAAAACTTGTAATTACTACTTCTGAACTGGGAGTCTTCTGAGAGCTACGATTTGTACCACATGACCACTGTACTACCTGACCAACGTAGGCTCTGTTTAGGCGTTGATAGTGTTCTTGATTTTCAATAATTAAGAGCTAAATTAAATTAATATTTTATGCCTTCGATAATCAGAACATTTTAAATACACAACACAGAATTTCTGAGGGAAAAAAAACCTTTCATAAGGCTATTTTAGGTATAAATTTGAATAAATTAAGTATGCATTCAAATAAATAGACATGCTAAAACACAGAATTTCATAACAATAAAACATATGGTGAGAAAAAATAAAACATCATGAGTTTCATGATTTTTAATTAATTAGACATGCTGTTTGATTAATATAATTTAAAAAGCAGTTGATAAAAATTAAAATGGAAAAAAACGGAATCCAGAAAAATTAAAACAGGAAAAAAAGAACTTATTTTGGAAAAAAATAAAACGGATTTCATAGAGCCCTACATTCTACAGCCTGTCATTTGACAGACTGGCTTTAAAATAAGCTGTTTTTACACTAATGAGAAAGTTTTGAGTTCTGAAACTTGTCTTTATAGTACAATGTCAAAAGATCAAGGGAATTGTGGTTTCACAGTTCATGACTCCTATGGATAACTCTTTATTTTAATGCAGTTCCTCAATAAGTTTAATTTATTGTGCTTATAGTACATTACAATGTTTGTTGTTTTATACTTTTGCTTGTAGCTGCACAAACTCGAGCACATTGTGTGTTTCTGCTTGCCTTGCTGTCGAAGAGTGTGTGTGGTGACTGGCGGTCATCAGTTTATCGCTGGACCCTGCAAAGTAACAGTGAAGCGGAGCGGGCCAGTGCTGTCAGAGGCTTTCCCCTTCTGCTGCACCACCTAGGAGTCAAATCCTACAGCCTCATCCACGAGGTCCTTCTGTACGTCATCTAACAGTCACATACTCTGAATGCAA
Source organism: Cirrhinus mrigala (assembly GCA_036247105.1). NCBI lineage: Eukaryota > Metazoa > Chordata > Actinopteri > Cypriniformes > Cyprinidae > Cirrhinus > Cirrhinus mrigala. The sequence continues at coordinate 13,617,617 of CM070008.1, forward strand.
AAAAAAAAAAATATATATATATATATATATACATACATCTGAGTTTGGCATACATTAATTTATGATTCTTATGGTCATGGCAGACCTCGAAATATCAGGGAATTTTAAAATTGTGATTTGAAATGGGAAATTCTATTGAGAATATGTATTCTTTTAGTTACTTTCAGATCTAAAATGTTTGGTCAGCTGGAAATATATTTTTAATTTAACTTTTGCTTAAGATTTAGCAAATGTTTACTTTTCTGTAAAGTTCTTTTGTAAACATTTTAATTCAATAATGCATTTAGAAACAAACTCCAGGACAGCTCAACACAAGTGAAGATCGAACTAGCCGGTATTACAGGGCAGCTAGCCTGCTGTTTGTCTGAGAGCTCACAACTGCAGTTCCCTCAGGCGTCGATGCCGTCCCATGAGCTGCTCTGTGCTGGTCTCAGCATTTCAGACTCCCACCCCAGCCAGACCGCCTCCATCGGAGCCTCCATCCTCACCCCATTCCTTCTGCTGCTCAAACCTGTGGAGGACATGAAGGTCAAGCAAGGTTAGTCCAGTCAGCATTACTGTCAGTGAATCTTCTTAAATAGTGCGCCTCAGTGATAATGTATTTTTGTAGGCCAACGTGTAAATGAGCATCGCACTCATCACCATTAGGATTTTTTTTTTAATGTTATGATGCAAAAAAAAATCTCTGTGTCCAGTAAAGGTTTGTGATTGATATACAGTTTGGTTCCTGATGATAACGTTTTGTTTGAATGAACACAGTTGTTATGAATTTTGAAGCCTGTAAATGACGTGGAGGGAAGAAGGACCAGGCCTCAGTCATTTTAAGTTTTGTCATCCAAGAGGTGGCTGCCTCTTGTTTCATTTGTTCTTAAAGTGTACATTTATTTTAAACTGGTTCCCATCTCCTTCATCCTGTATCATCCCGTAACTTTGCTACAGTTGGCTATAAATGAATTACATCACAGTTGCATGACACAGCATCACTACAGTGAGACTACTGACAACTTTTATATTCTGTATTTAAAAAACTTTTAGATAAAATGGGCTTTAAAAAATCGCAAGGGAGTATTACTGATGTGTTTTATGTTGTAAAATAAAACATGAAAATATCTTGAGCTTGTGTGAACCACAGGCCTTATTTTACCAAAAACCCATTAAAAATCCATTTACTTTAGGACAATGGCACTGGAATTGCTAAAATGCAAAATCGCCCATTCCAGCAGTTTTCAACATTGAAAGGCTTTATCTATTTTAAACTCTCTTGAGGATTAAGCGCTTGGTCTGAAGAATGTTAATAGCTGAATTTGAATCAATTAATTTATTAAACATTTTTTACTTTTTTTTTAAACTTTTGGTAGTATGTACTTTGTTTTGCAGCTTTTACTGTTTATATAATATATTGTGCAAATACTTTTTAGCTGACTAAATCAGTCTTCACTTTTGTCTTTTGAAACGGCAGCTTTTATCAGGAATATACGGCACTTGTTCAAGCATGTGGATCTAGGTAACAGTGACCCTGATACAAAATCTCTGGTTAGTGCATTAGTCAACCTCATCGAAGACCCTGACCAGGAGGTCCGCATAAAGTTTGGCCAAAATATCAAGAATCTTCTGGAGTTTTGGAATGGAAATGGCTTTCTGAAGGAGGTACGGACTGTAAAGTTCAAATTTTATTAACATTAAAATCATTCATTAAGTTATTTAGCAGATGCTTTTATCTAAACTAACTTATGGATGTATTATGATTTTTGATTTTCACAGCTTCTTGTGTCCAGACTAAAAGAAGCTTACACAAATGCAAAGACCTCCAGAAACAATGAACTCAAAAACACACTCATATTAACCACTGGAGAAATTGGGAGGTAGTGCACTTTTATTGTGTGCCACTTTTAGTATCTATTAATGCTTTCCACTTTTAGAAGTGTTCAAATCATGTTTTAATAATGCTTGCTTATGGTGCTTCTCAGAGCTGCTGAAGGGAACCTGGTGTCTTTTGCTCTGCTTCGCCTTCTGCACTGCCTGCTGTCCAAGTCTAATCCAGTGTCGGTAGCAGCCTACACAGAGATCCAGGCTTTGGCCACCTGTAGAGACCTCAAACTCCAGTCCTTCTTCAACCAGTACAGGAATCCAATTTGCCAGGTCAGGGTGCAGTTCTGTTACTGTGATGATGTTAGCATTATTTATGGTGCTCTGCTTTTATGGGGTTTTATGCAAGTATGACTATAAGCTGTTTATCACCTTCAAAAAAATGTAAACACTGTGAGTTAGGAATGGAGGACAGTGATTGTTTAGGTTAAAACAAACTAAACTTTGTGGTCAGACCCGGGTCCATTTAATAATACGTAATGGGTCTTCCGTTTTGTTTATTCCAGTTTTTAGTGGAGTCTTTGCATTCACGACATGTGACGGCTCTGCGCTGCACGCCAGATCAGAGCAGCGAGGCTCTACAGGAGGAAGCGGCCCATCAGAGAGAGCTGGCACTGGACATCCTGTCTCATGTGGCACATGTCTTTGATTTCCCTGACCTGAATCGTTTTCTCAATGTAAGTCAACATCTCGATACCAGATTTGGCAAGATCAGCCTCTGATGTAACAGCCTTAAAGGGATAGCTCATCCAAAAATGGCAATTCTTTCATCTTTTTAAAAATATTTTTAATATATTTGAAAAATAAATAAATAATTAACCAATTAAGTAGCCAATATTTTCAGGTCCCATTGACTTTCTTAAACCAAAAACTGTTTGTTAACTAACATTCTTCAAAATATCTTATTTTGTTTTACCACAAAAAAATGGATCATACAGATTTGAAATTACATAAATTTTCCTTTTTAGGTGGACTATCCCTTTAGATTTGGCCAGATATAGTACAGTAAAGCTCAGTTTCACAATAAAGGCTGGGACTAGGAAAACATTTTGAAATAAGAGCAGTGATAAATTGCTCCTATGAACTAAAGTGTGACTTTAATTGCTAACTTCACTGAAATAATGAGCTTACTCGGTTTCTCTTTGTTCACAGCGGACACTACAAGTCCTTCTTCCCTTTTTGGCCGCCAAGGCCAGTCCTACAGCTTCTGCCTTAATCCGCACAATTGCCAAGCAACTGAATGTCAATCGCAGAGAAATGCTCATCAATAATTTTAAATATATTTTTTCACATCTTGTGTGTTCCTGTACCAAGGAGGAGCTGGAAAGAGCCTTCCACTACCTTAAGGTGTGATGAAATCAGTAGAGTAGTGAGAAAAAAGTCAAATAGATGTTACAAAATGTATAAAATATATAAATGTTTGAAATATATAAAATATAGTCTCTCTCTCTCTCTATATATATACTTATTTACTTACCTATTATTTTTATTTTTTATTCATTTATTTTGTTTACAGATGTAAATGTATACATAATATTTATTTTTTATGTAACAGTTATTTTATATTTAATGAATATATATTTTTTCCACAGAATGAGACAGAAATTGAATTGGGCAGTTTGCTGAGACAGGATTTCCAGGGTCTTCATAATGAGCTGCTGTTGCGTCTTGGTGAACACTACCAGCAGGTCTTTAATGGACTTGCTATTTTAGCTTCTTTCGCCTCCAGTGACGACCCCTACCAGGGCCCAAGAGAAATCACCACACCGGGATGCATGGTACAGCTGCTCTAATAATAATCATCAGAATAAGACCCTTGAGTATCTAGCACATCTTTGACAAACTGATTCAAGTACATTTGTTCTACAGAGTTGAATGCTTTCAAGTCTGTTTTCGGCTATTATAATTATTGTTCTGGAAATAATGCCGTCTGTCACTGAACTGTTATGTCTGTGCAGGCAGATTATCTGCAGCCCAAGCTCCTGGGCATTCTGGCTTTCTTCAACATGCAGCTGCTGAGCTCTAGTGCTGGAGAGAAGGAGAAAAAGAAAATGGTAGGTGTTCAGTACATTTATTTTGGTTTTAATGTGAAACATTAGCTTTTGATCATACACCACGTTCTAGGCACAACATACTGCAATTGTTTTCTTTCTGTCCTCACTGAAAGCCAAATGCTGCAGAAAATGACACATTTACCTGTCAGAATATATTTATTGTTTAATATACTGTTATGTGGATTTTGAACCAGTGAGATTTCTCTGGGGGAGAGGCAGTATGTTCTGTTCCTCTTTGTTTTTCTTGGCTGGTTAGGATAAAAAGGTATAGTTTAGCCAAAATGGAAATTCTTTCATTATTTAGTCTCTGTCATGTTGTTCCAAAGCTGTTTTGATTTGACCGATTCCATAAAGCAGCAGGCTGTTATGCTTCAAAAATGACAGAAAAAAAGAGTCTGATATTCTTAGATACAGTGCCCTCCACAAATATTGGCACCCCTGGTAAATATGAGCAAATGCAGCTGTGGAAATAAATCTGCATTGTTTATCCTTTTGATCCTTCATTCAAAAAATTCACAAAATTCTAACCTTTCATTGAAGTAACACAATGGAAAGTGAGGAGAAAATCTCATTATGAAACGTTGGCCACAATTATTGGCACCCCTAGAAATTCTTATGAGTAAAATATCTCTGAAGTATATTTCCACTCATATTTACATTTTTTTTTTAGCACACCATCGTGACTAGGAACATGAAATTGTCCAGCCATGACTTCCTGTTGCACAGGATTATAAATATGAGGAACACAAAAGCCAAATTTCCCTTAATTGTCCATCACAAGGAGTAAAACTAAAGAACATAGTTCGGATGTGCAGAACAAGATTGCTGAGCTTCACAAAATAGAAAGTGGCTGTAAGAAAAGAGCTAAGGCATTGAAAATCAAATAATTAAGAAGTTCCAATCAACTAAAGATGTTACAAATCTGCCTAGAAGAGGACGTGTGTCTAAATCGTCCTAATGGATGGTAAGGGGGGAGACTTTAAGTGGCCAAAGACTCTCTGAGGATTACAGCTGGAGAATTGCAGCAATTAGTTAAGTTTTGGGGCCAGAAAGCCTAAAAAAAAATTCAAATAGCCCCTACATCACCACATGTTGTTTAGGAGGGTTTCAAGAGAAATCCTGCTTGCTCATCCAGAAACAAACTCCAGCATATTTAGTTGTCAGATACGACTAGAACTTCAAACGGGACTGGCTTCTATGGTCAGATGAAAGTAAAAAAAAGAGCTTTTTGCCAGCAAACACTCAAGATGGGTTTGGTCCAAATGGGGATAAAAAGTACTCCATGCCCACATTTAAATAAACTGCTGGATCTTTAATGTTCTGGGCCTATTTTTTTTACCAGAGATCCTGGACATCTTGTTTAGGTACATGGCATCATGGATTCTATCAAATACTAAGAGATAAAAAAAAAATCTAAACCTGACTGCCACTGTTAGAAATCTTATAATGGACCATGTTTAGATATTTCATCAGGACAATGATCCAAAACAAACACAAAAATGTGTCACTAAGAACAAAATGAAGCTTCTGCCATGTCCGTCCCAGTTCCCTGACCTGAACCCTTTAGAAAATGAGTGGGGTGAACTGAAGAGGAGAAGCACCAACATGGAACTGGGAATCTGAAAGATCTGGAGAGATTCTGTATGAGGGAATGTTCTCTGATCTCTTGTCAGGTGTTCTCCAAACTCACCAGGGATTATAGCCGGAAAAGGACGTTGCAATAATTGGGTGCCAATAATTGTGGGCAACGTGAACTAGAGAAAAAAAATTCATTTAATAATGAGATTTCCCCCAAACTTTTTATTGTATTACTTCAATAAAAGGTTAGAATTTTGTGATTATTTTTTATTTATTTATTTTTCCCCCAAATGAAAGATCAAAAGGATAAACAATGCAGATTTATTGCTCATATTTACCAAGTGTGCCAATATTTGTGGAGGGCACTGTATGTATAGGTAGATGCCCTATTAGCGGCTGTTTCTATGGGCCACTATATATAAGCTGTCTGCAATATTGAAATGGTCACATGCTGGTCCATGAACACTTGAGAGCAAGTTGCCTTTATGTCTGCAACCCTAGTTATATGCATGGATGAATATTTATATCTGGAATAGACTTAAGAAGATGATTTTGCTAAACTAACACAATACAACAAAACAAAACAACACATTTTTACCTGTGAAAGTTTATCCAGTTTCTTCAGGAATTTAAAATTGGCGGTTTGTACAACCAGAAGCTGAGCAATTTTGTGGAATCTTCAAACTCATTGATTTTTTTTTTTTTTTTTTTTTTTATTGTGAGGGACGACACATTGACCGTTCCAAGATGGCGGACGTGTTGACGTGTGTGGAGCGGTTGAATGTGGCATCTACCTATACATATTTATGCTGATATCAAATAACAAAAAAAGTGTGAGATTTATCAACAAATCAGTTAAAAATGAAATGTTCAGTCCTACTTGTGAACTAGAGCAACTGCTTTATTTAAAAGAACTTACTAAAAATAATTAACTCGCACATCATGTTCTCCAGTTTAGCTGACTGACTGTGATCCGCAAGCTGTGATTCTAAAGTTTAGAGTTTACTATAGAGTATTATTATGAATAATTTGGATATTCAGTAGAAATTAAAGTGAATAGTGCGTTCAGTTACTACAGAGGACTTCTAAAGCACACAAGTCTTATGCTTTTTTTTGTCATTATTTGATGTGTATTTAAACCCGTTTTTGCCACTGAATAAAAAATAAAGGTAAGTGCGACTTTTTATCTCACAGTTCTTCACAAAACCTTTTTTCTCAGAATTGCATGATATAAACTCACAGTTGCAAGTTGTAGAGTCAGTATTGCGTGATATCAAATCGCAATTGTGAGGAAAAAAATCTCAGAATTCTGACTTTATAGTGACTTTATGAGTTTATATTTCCCAATTATGAGAGAAAAAAAGTCAGAATTGCAAGATACAAACTTGCATTTGCCAGAAAAAAAGTCAGAATTGCATGTTTTTATCTCACAATTCTGACTTTATTTCTAACAATTGGGAGTTTATATCTGACTATTTTGGCTTTATAACACACAATTGTGAGTTTATATCATGCAATAGGTTGTTTACAATCACGTGATTCTGAGGACGCGCGAAATGCAGATGGAGGGCAGGAAGTGATTTTTCTCTATAGGAATCAATATCAGAATCTCAAAATGACTATGTTTTTAGTTGTTTATGGAAATCGGTCAAACCGAGAAATTTTATTTCATATCGTGTATGAACATTTGCTGTTCATAAGGTGGAAAAGGCAAGAAATTGACTGAAAAAAAACAGGGAAAAGTGGCTTTTAAACCTGCGTCTGCAGTCAGGAGGAGAGTCAGATAATGCTTGTGTGCGCGAACGGTTAATAAAAGATAATAATATTAAGATATAGAAGAAATATATAAATAGATACAGGGTGAGACAGTGATAATTCATGCAATGCTAAATGCCACACGTAGATACAATGCAAATAAGATATTATATTTGCAGTTGATTACAATTGAACCTTGTAAGATTTCGATAAATTGGAATGAGTGACAGCTTTTTAGTGACTATATGAACGCGCTCTTTGCTCACTTTCTGGGCTATATCAGAATTCAGAATTTGAAAAAACAGGACCAATGGCTAAAAACCCTGTACAGCAGTAATTTCAGGAGTGACGTATATCCTGCATCCTTCATATAAATGTGGCAATCACAAGAGTTTGCTATCAGGCTTAGTTGCGTAGCTTGTTTTCACCGCCTCGATGACAGGCAACTGAGGCAGCTATTTCAATTTAGTTGAAAAATCACTCCTCTTCATAACATAAGGATCACATCCAACATATGTTGTGATTTTCTGTTTACATGTTTCTCTTGTGCAGTACAGACTTTCATTCATCTCATCCGTTCTGCTTTTTCAGTCACTCCTGAAACTTCGCTGCATGTGCAGGGTTTTGTGGCTACTGGTCCTGTCAGCAACACGTAAAGCGAAACTTTTATTCAAATTCCGAACTGATTATAGAAAGCGTGCAAATAGGGCTTCCGTATAGTCACTAAAAAGCTGTCACTCACTTCAGTTTATTGCAATCTCACAATGTTCCGTTATTATAATCAATGACGCTCTTGAAACTACAAATATAATAGCTTACATTGTGTCTACGTGTGGTGTTTAGCATTAGGTGAATTCTCACTGTCTCACCCTGTATATATTTATATATTTCTTTATTAATATCTTAACATATTATTATATCTTTTCTTAGCCATTTGCACACACAAGCATTATCCGACTCTCCTCCTGACCACAGACGCAGGTTTACAAGCCACTTTTTTCTGCCCTTTTCAGTCAATTTCTTGCCTTTCCCCCCTTATGAACAGCACATTTTCATACATGATAAAAGATATTTTGTGGTTTCTCGGTTTGGCCGATTTGAGCCTCCATAAACAATGCAAAACATAGGCATTTTTGAGTTTCTGCTAGTGATTCCTATGGAGAAATATCACTTCCTGCCCTCCAGCTGCATTTCGTGCCACAGCAATGACGTCATGTGCAAACAACCTATTCTGAGAAAAAAGTCAAAACTGCAAGTTTACATCTTACAGTTCTGAGAAATAAAGTCAGAGTTCAGAAATAAACTTACAATTCTGACTTTTTTCTCGGAAATGTGAGTTTATATTTCACAATTATGAAAAAAAGTCAGAAATTGCAAGATAAAAACACGCATTTGCGAGAAGGAATGTCAGAATTGCAAGTTTCCCAATCGTGAGTTTATATCATGCAATTATGAGAAAAAAAGTCAAAATTGCAAGTTTAGATCTCACAGTTATATAGAAATAGTGAAAGTTCCAAGATATAAACTCAAAATTCGGACTTTTTTTCCTCAGAATTGCGAGTTAATATTTCACAATTATGAGAAAAATGGCAAAATTACAAGGAAAAAAGTCAGAATTGCAAGATACAAACTTGCATTTAGAAGAAAAAAAGTCTGAATTTCGAGTTATCTTCTGACTTTATAACTTGCAACTGTAAGTTTATTTCATGTAATTCTGAGGAAAAAAAGTCAAAATTGCAAGTTTATATCTCGCAATTCTGACATCAGCTCACAATTGCAAGTTATATCACAATGAAAAAATCAAAATTGCTAGTTGCAAGTCTGAGAAATAAAGTCAGAATTGCGAGGTTTTTTTTTTATCCCGCTATTCTGACTTTCTAACTTGCAATTGTGAGTCAAAATTGCAAGTGGCTTTTTTTTTTTTTTTTTTTTTTTTTAAATCACTGTGTCATGTCACAAGACAAGTGAAGATCTTCATAACTCAGCGTTTAAAGTACATAATCTATGTCAGTGTATGGTTGCTAGTACAATTAATCCAGAGCATTTGTGAAACCTTGGTAGTAGAGGTAGCAAAATTGTTCTATCCACTTTATGTCAGTATATTTATGACCTTTTTTCCCCACTCAGGCTCTGAACAGTTTAATGGCTCTGATGAAGCTAATGGGTCCCAAGCACATCAGCTCAGTCCGAGTGAAGATGATGACCACACTCAGAACTGGCCTGAGGTATAAGGACGACTTCCCAGAGCTCTGCTGCAGGTATGTTTCTCATTTGAATTGGTCTGAATGCATTGATGAAGCTATGCAGATAGATTATGAAGAGTATCAGAAGCACCATCTGCATGAGAGCTCTGCTGATAAGACCCAGATTGTTCTTTAATTACTGCAGTGAACTCAACAGGACACCAGATTTCCATTTATATTTTAAAGTTTAAGCTCGGCAAAAACCATCTGTTTTTAACATGCAATCAGGCCAGAGGATGAAATTGTAATTGCAAGGTTATGGGCTTTATTTGTTTTCTTGCTGGTTTACAGGACGTGGGACTGTTTCGTGCGCTGTCTCGACCCGTCTTATCTGGGTCCGCTTCTGAGTCATGTAATCGTTGCTCTGTTACCTCTCATCTCCATCCAGCCTAAAGAGACGGCAGTGATTATGCATTACCTCATAGTGGAGAACAGGTGTGTGTCATTATTCCTTTCTCTTTTATGTCGTGGGCTAAATTCGGTTTTATTTCTGTAAATGTTTTTAGATATTTGTATAGATGATATTCGTTAATGTGTTGACATACTTATTAAAAGTGAAGTGTGTAAATTTTGCTGCAGTGGAGTCACAAAAAATGATTTTCAATCAGGTTTGAACACTCCCCTCCTCCACTGATTGGACAAACAGAGATAGTCCCGCCCCAAATTCATGCTATTGGCTGAGCCAGTTTTGTTTATTTATAGTTGTCTCTGCATATTAAAGGAGAAATACAATATAACACTAATAAATTCTACTAAGATATAATTTGTAATGCATTTGCATTTTGTTTTCCTTGGTAAAATCTTTTTTTCATAACCTTGAAGGGAGGAAGTCCAAGACTTTCTTCATGAAATCTACTTCCTTCCTGACCACCCAGAACTGAAAAACATTCACAAGGTCCTTCAAGATTACCGTAAGGTACGATCTAATCAAACCAGGCATCACATCAAAGTACAAAAAACAATGTAAAAGTCAGCAAAATGAAATTATTTAAATATTTATGGTTATGACACACAATTCTTCAACAACAGCAAACCTCAAAAAGCACTGACATGCAGGCAGCACTGCAGCTCTCCATGCGGGCCATCCAGCATGAAAATGTGGACGTACGCATCCATGCGCTCACCAGCTTGAAAAAGATGATATACAAGAACCAGGTCAGACTCACACTTAATAAATAAGAAAGCATTACCAGCTTGAATGCAAGTACAAGTATAGGAGTCTTTATTTTAAGAATGCTTAAAATGAAACATATCAAGGGCCTGAAAGGTTGATTTACAGTATTTTTTTTTTGTTCTACAGGATGTTCTGTTAAAGTATGTCTTGGACAGTGAAATGGTAGAGCCAGTGATCTCTCAGTTAGTGACGGTGTTGCTTCGGGGCTGCCAGGATGTCAATCCTGAAGCTAGGCTTTTGTGTGGGGAATGCCTGGGAGAGTTGGGAGCCATTGATCCTGGTCGACTTGATTTATCACCCGCTGACACTCAGGGAACTGGCTCGACGTTTGTGGTAAGACATTCCTCAGACAGTTTTGTTTTGAGCTGAATCTTGAAGATGGTGTTTTAAGTGCGTAGCTTTGCATTTTATGTATTCCCTAGTGTTAGGCACGGAATAAAAAGGATGTCTTTATGCTTTCAGAGTGGGATCGATGATCCGAACTTTGCCTATGAACTACTGACAGAGCTGACCAAAGCCTTTCTAGCCTATGCAGATGATGTGAGAGCTCAAGATGCCACGGCGTACGCCATGCAGGTACGCACTGTGTTAAGGATCATGTCCTTTTTGACTCACTTTTAGACTAACAGGGTTCATAGGTGCTTAAAGTGCTTGAAGTACTTAAATTTGACTTTTTGAAATTTAAGGCCAGGAAAACCCTTGAAAATAGCAATATTCATGAAGAGGTACTTGAAAAGTGTTTGAATTATTGAAAGACATTGTATCTATGAAATAAGTGTTTATTTTTTTAAATAAGCACATATCTTTTCATGCAAAATTCACACAGTCAAAAAAAACTATCTTTTTTTTTTTCCCCTATTTCAGTCAATGTCATAAAACTTGAAACCTTGAAAATAAAAAAAAAAAAAGTAGTGCTTGAAAAGTCCTTGAAAGTCCTGGACTTTTATTTTACAGTATCTGTATGAACCCTGGACTAAGTATTTAGCAAGGAGATATTTATTTATTTATCAATTTATTTTTTAAACATATTAGCTTGAAATGGGTAGATACAAAAATGAAATGGTATACAAATGTTGGCCTGATAAATGGCTGATATTTACACTTTATACAATTTTGTCTTAATAAATTAAACCTAAAACTCTAAAAACTAAAATCAGTTGTTTAAAAATGCAACGAGTGAGTTTAGACATCACAACATTATAATGTGCCAAATGAAAATAATAATTTTAAAGGATTAGTTCACTCCAGAATTAAAATGTCCTGATAATTTACTCACTTCTGTCATGTCTTTCTTTCTTCAGTCAAAACAAATGAAGGTTTTTTAAGGAAAACATTCCAGGATTTTTCTCCATTTAGTGGACTTTAATGCGGATCAATGGGTTGAAGGTCCAAATTGCAGATTTAATGCAGCTTCAAAGGACTCTCTACATGATCCCAGCTGAGGAATAAGGGTCTTATCTAGCAAAACAATTGTTCTAAACAATTTTCTAAAAAAATAAAGAAAAAAGAAAATGTATGTACTTTTTAACCACAAATGCTCATCTTGCACTAGCTCTGTGATGCGCCTCTACAACTTCATACATTATGTAATCACGTACAGGGCTCCAGACTGTGACTAAAACAGTCGCATTTGACCAAAAATATAAATTTGTGAAGTGAAGCTTTTGCTGAGGTCGACACTGGCGACTATATAAATTTACTGATGACTTAAAAAGTAGCATGTAATGCAATTATTTCTGACTGTTTTGCAATCACATCTTTGGTTATGTTCACGCATTAAAAGGAGACAATGCGCATCAAGGTTTTAGTGGAAAAAAGACTTTTAAACAGTCATCTCTGCCAAACAGCTGCATTAACGGCACACCAGCTAAACGTAGCAACTTGAACAAACTACAACAGATAAAGCTGTCAGCTGTGTGGATATTGCCAATATTGTTAACAACTCTTGTTTATAATCATTACTAATCTGGCTTCATGTTATCAAGATCTTTAGTCTATCTGTTGTGTTCTGTTAATGCGGGAACTTCATGTTATTTGTAGCGCACTTGCAGTCCAGTAATCGCAATAAGCTTTGTGCTTTGTTACCTTTTAATAAATAAAGTATCAGCTTTAAAGTTATGCAAAATTCATAACGAAATTCAAACAATAAATACGGTAATAAATACGGTTGGCGTGCTTTAATGCAGCAGGAGCGATCGCTTTAGCACCTCAGTATCTTTCTCTCTACTACTATACAGTTCGAAAATAAACATTTTATATGATAGCCTACAGTACAACTTACTGAAATGTCTCATGTAATCGCTCGTTTAGTGTTTTAAACTGCGGAAAACGTGTAAAGCTTGTAAACATTGCCACGTAACAATACATTTACCTCAGAATAACCATTTAGTGTCCATAAGCTCATCAGTCAGCTAGAAAAAAATAACTATAAAGAGGAGCATTCTGCTGTATTTATGCGCTATTGCATATTAATATTTTTACTTAACCTGTTGTCTGTGAGATAAGAAAGAATGCAAGGAGCTAAAGATAAAATTCAGTACCGCTTATAAATAAAGAAAAACTGAATTAAAGAAGAAAAACCAACTGGATGTGTGAAAGACACGACAACATTCATAGGATGCATTAAGAGAAACCCAAACTATACTCAGTGGCCAAGTGATGCTTATGGTCCATGATATTGGCACAGATTCTGTGTAATAAACATTTCTTTGTGACTGTATATAGTATTCAAGTTGGAAAAGACATTAAGTTCCTGCTTCAAATGAACCTTATTTCCCAGGACATGTACAAGATGGATTAACATGCTAATAAAGTCAACAAAAGATGAGACATAAGCACATGACAGTATGACTGAAATGTTAGTGTTAAAAAAAAAAAACGAAAAAAAAATTTATTTAGAATAAATATCAAATAAAATAATTTAAAAAATTAAATTAAATATTTAAATTAATTTAAACTAATTATTTTTTATTAATATAATAAATAAAATATTAACATATATAAGATATTAATTAATATAATAAAATAACAAATAAAACTAAAACATTAAATTAAATAAAATAAAAATGTAATTAAAATAAATAATAAAATAAAATAATAAAAAATAATTTAATTAAATTAAACAAAAAACTAATAAAAATAAAATATCAAATAAAATAAAATGTCAAATAAAATAAATTTTTTTTTTAAATAAAATAAATTTTATCAAGTAATTAAAATTAGATTAAATAAAAAATAATTAAATAAAAAAATTAAATTAAATTACATATAGAATTTAACATTTTTACTGTTTCATTCTGCTTTCTAAAAACTGGTTTACCAATTTAACTACTCTACTTGTGGGTTGGAAAAAGATACACCATCAACTTAACACAAAGTAAAAAAACAAAAATAAAAAACATTTATTCTGTGGCACCTAAAACAATTATTTGGCTTATAAGTTTGTTTCTTATGGGAGCCAATGGCTCCTTACTTAATTTTTTTTTTTTTTTTTTTTTGTCTGGAGCCCTGACGTTGACCCTTATTTCTCTCAAAGCTACATTGAAACTGCAATTACAGCCCTTTAATACGTTCAATCCCCATTGAAGCCCACTATATGGAAAAAATCCTGGAATGTTTTCCTCAAAACCCTAATTTCTTTTCAACTGAAGAAAGAGAGACAAGAACATGTTGGATGACATGGGCGTGAGTAAATTGTCAGGAAATTTTAATTCAGGAGTGATCCTTTAAGTACTGCATTGGATGGTGGCAAAGGTAGTCGAAATGTAAAAACTGGGGAAATGAGCATGCATATTTAAAATTCAATATATCGACTGATACTGATAAATTAAAAAAAATCTCAAATATCTGCAGATACAAGTTATGGTACCATTATATTGTAGGTTTTAGGCTAGTTAAACTCTGTAACCTTCTGCTTCAGGAGCTGCTGTCATTATTTGAATGTCGGGAGGGCAGGACCGACTCACCAGGTCGCCGTCTATGGAGGAGATTCCCAGAGCAGGTTCAGGAAATCCTGGAGCCGCATCTCAATACCAGGTTGGGCATGATCATTTTGTCTGCTGCTTTTTTATGTCCAGTGTTCCTAAAACTGACTTGTTTTAATCATCTGAAGGTATAAGAGCTCTCAGAAGGTGGTGAATTGGTCTAAGTTGAAAAAGCCTATATATCTCACCAGCCGTGGAAGCAAATTCTCAGACTGGTCTGCTACATGGGCAGGTTACCTCATCAGTAAAGTAAGTTCACATCAACATGTTTTCCAGCTTCAAATATACATAAAAAACTAATTCTACCTCATCTTTTCACATTTTAGGTTAGACATGAACTTGCTGGAAAAGTGTTCAACTGCTGTAGTTTCATCATAAAGCATGATTACAAAGTGACCATCTATCTGCTGCCCCATATTTTGGTCTACGTGCTGATTGGATGCACTCAGGAGGAACAGCGAGAGGTACAAATTCAAGCAATATGGAAAAGACACGCTATTAATTTTTTATAGGAAACTATTCATGTAGTTTTCTCATGTTTAAGTGAAAAGGTTGAAAATATAAAATGTTTCTTTTCATGTCCTGTAGGTGAATGAAGAGATGATGGCAGTCCTGAAGGAGGGTGACCCGCGGTTAGTGCGACTGCAGGAGAATGCGTCCAGTCTGAGTCAGCTTAGCACACAAACCGTCTTCTCCATGCTGGACCATCTCACTCAGTGGTCCCGCCACAAGCTGCAGAGTCTGAGTACTAATAAGAGGCCAGGCAAACATGCCAGAGAGCAGCCGCAGGCACAGGCCACAGGTGACTTACAAGATTACATTTTGATTTAATTCAGTCCTGTTTTCTTCCCTAAAAGCTGATGGTTATTATTTATTCATGTCCTGACAAATGATAATAGGCAATGTCTTTTGTTTTTTTTTTGTTTTTACCAATTCCCTTTAAATTAGTATTAAATTAGTAATTTTTTTTCTCTCATTTAATCAGTAACACAAACTACTGATGTGGCTGTGAATTTTTTTTTTCTATAAAAATGTTTTATTCTAACATTACAACCCTGTTCCTGATGAGTAATCTTGTACAGTTATGACATTGGTGGTATTGTACTTGCATATATTTCTTAAGAAAATAAAATAAAGTTTTATTCCAAACAGTGAAACAGCAATAACATGCAAGTTACATTTTTAAGCTCTATATCATGTGTATGGAAGCCCGTTTCTGACACTGAATAAAAAAAAAAAGGTTATTGCGACTCTTTATCTCACAAGACTTTTGTTTCTCATAATTGTGATACAAAATTATGATATAAATCTGATGTTTTCCTCACAAACCTGACTTTTTTCCTCAAAATTGCAATTGCATGTTATTAAGTCAGAATTGCAGGATAGATCTTTCTCAGAAATGACGAGTTTTTATCTTGCATTTCTGACTTTATTTCTCAGAATTGCGAGTTTATAACTCGCAGTTATGACTTTATAACTTGCAATTGTGAGTTTATATTACAGTTCTGAGGAAAAAATCTGAATTGCGAGTTTGTGTCATGCAGTTCTGAGAAAAAAAGTCATAATTGCAAGATAAAAAGTCGCAATTACCTTCTTTTATTTTTTTATTCACTTGTGGAAATTGGCTTCTGTACATGTGTGTAAGTCAAGTTAAATGAAAGTATTTCTGACTCTTTCTTCATCCTCTTAGGCCCAGAAAGCAGTGAGTATCAAAGCGTAGTAGCCTTCCTAAACAGCATCCCTCAGGATGTGCTGGCCAAGGCATCCTTCCGCTCCAGAGCCTACACACGTGCTGTCATGCACTTTGAGTCTTTTATCCGTGAGAAGAAGCAGAACATTCAGGACCATCTTTCATTCCTCCAGGTCTTAACAGTTTTACAGATTTTTTTTTATTTTTTTATTTTTTTTTAACTGAAATATATATATATTTGCTTGTGTTTTTATAGTTTCTGGTTATGGTTACTGCCAAAGTAAATAAATGACCATGAAATATTGAAAGGAATGATATGAAATACATGAAACTAACAGTCACAGTTCTGTTTAAAAGTTTGGGGTCATTACATTTTTTTTTTTTTTGTCTCATTCTCACCAAGGCTCACTCTTATGCTTTTATGCTTACTATTTATTTGATCAAGAATACAGTAAGAACAGTAACATTGTGAAATATTATTAAAATTTAAAAAAAAAAAATTTTACTTTTAAAATGTAATGTATTCCTGTGATGGTAAAGCTGAATTTTTAGCAGTCATTACTCCGATCTTCAGTGTAACATGATCCTTCAGAAATCATTCTAATATGTTCATTTAGTGCTCATAAAACATTTCTTATTATTATTAACGGTGAACACAGCTGTGCTGTTTAAAGGAGAAGCGCACTTCCAGAATAAAAATTTTCTGATAATTTACTCGCCCCTATTTCATCCAAGATATTCCTATCTTTCTTTCTTCAGTCACAAAGAATTGCAAATTGCAGTTTTAAAGGGCTCTACACAATCTCAGCCGAGGAATGAGGTTCTTATATAGTGAAACAATTAGTCATTTTCTTAAAAAAATTAAAATGTATATACTTTTAAACCACAAAAATGAACATCCTGGATGACATGGGGTTTGTAAACAGGAAATTTTTAATCTGGAAGTGAACTTTTCCTAATATTTTTGTGGAAACCATGACACAGCTTCTTCAGGATTCTTTGATGAATAGAAAGTTCAGAAGAATAGCATCTGTTTGAAATACAAAGATTTTACTGTCACTTTTGATCAATTTAATGCACCCTTGCTGAAAATTAATTTCTTTAAAAAAAAACAAAAAAAAAACACTTACTTACCCCGAACTTTTGAACTTTTAAAAACTGCTGTTATATACCTTTTTTTTAGTACTATAGTTTGTCAACCAGAAGCATGTATCCCAGAGATAAAATAAAATATAATCTGATCTATCAAATATCCTTGGGGTTTGAAAATATTCAGAAAGTGTTTAAAACAGTTGTATGCACGTGGTTCTTGTTACTTGTCTAGAAATCAAATAAGCTCCTATGTTGTTTTGTAACCTGTCTGTTTTGCTGGCCATCATCTAGACTATGTATGCGGCCATGCACGAGCCAGATGGCGTGAGGGGTGTGAATGCTTTGAGGAAAGAGGAGCCGTCATTGAGAGAGCAGATCCTGGAGCATGAGAGCATCGGACTCCTGCGTGAATCCACTGCCTGCTATGACAGAGCCATCCAACTCGAGCCAGACCAGGTGAGAACCACTAACATTCTTATTCTTATGGGTACCAGCCAAATTCTGGTCAGCGTGCTTCCATTGTCCAAACTGACCCAGTGCCATAGTAAGTAAACTACAAGTTAAACAATGTAACACCAGTGACGTGTGAATGATGTATTTCAACTCTGTATAATTTTGTACATTTAGCAAAAAACAAAACTAATAAATTATTACAAAATATATTAAAAATATATTATTTTTTATGCAAAATGATTTAGTCTACTGGATTTTTTTTGTTAAAAAAAAATAGTTTATATTTCTGAATAATCTGTGAAAATAACTTTCAAATGAACTCAGTTCATTTGCACCATCTTATAGCAGTTTAGATAGTGTATTGCTTTTTGAGGCCATCTTTTTTTATTTTAAATATAAAAATGAATGAACACATTAATAAATATATAGATTAATAAAAAAATAAATAAAAGTATAAAAAAAAGTTTAAAAGAATACACTGTGTGCAGAATTATTAGGCATGTTGATATTCGGGTCATATTTTTTTTCCAAACACATTTTACCAATTCCAAACCACATCAGTCTTAATAACTACTATTAATTTTGTATTTAATCATTTGTAAGTGATATATAATTGTCCGTGAAGGCTGGAAGTGAAAAACTCCTTATATTCAGGTGTGCAGAATTATTAGGCATGTTTTCGTTTACAGCTAAAATGAGCCAAAAAAGAGATTTAACCCAGACTGAAAAGTCCAAATTATTAAATGCCCATGAGAAGAATGCAATACTAATGCATTACAAGAATTTGCAAAGTTAAGGCTTGACCATTGGACAGTGAAATGCTTGTTGAGTCTGCATGGTCAGAAAAAACAGGTGGAGAAGAAAAGATGCATGTTAACTGCAAAAGAATTAGGAATTAAGGTGAAGAATTAGGTGTGACACCATCAGGAACCGTTTCCAGTTCTCCAGCGCCACCATTTTCCAGAACTGCAACCTACCTGGAGTCTTCAGAAGTGCAATGTGTCAGGTTCTCAGAGACTTTGCTTGGTAAAAAATCCTAAAAAATGCCCCTGACTTAATAAGAATAACAAGCTGACGTCTTGTGAAATACATGAAGACAGTTTTTTTATATGCTTTAGAGACAGATAAGTTGAGAGTGACTCTTGAAGGACAAGCATCACATCCTCTTGTACCTCTGATTCAAAAATGTATCTTCTAAAATCTGGCAATAAGTTTTGGGAGTTCATTTTAGTCCATCTCTGCAAGTCAGACTTTTCAGGATAGGAGACTAAACATGAACTCCCAAAACTTACTGCCAGATTTTGGAAGATAAATTTTTGAATCAGAGGCACAAGAGGATGTGATGCTTGTCCTTCAAGAGTCACTCTCAACTTATCTGTCTATAACGCCTATAAAAAAAAAACTGTCTTCATGTATTTCACAAGACGTCAGCTTGTTATTCTTATTAAGTCAGGGGCATTTTTTAGGATTTTTTACCAAGCAAAGTCTCTGAGAACCTGACACATTGCACTTCTGAAGACTCCAGGTAGGTTGCAGTTCTGGAAAATGGTGGCGCTGGAGAACTGGAAACGGTTCCTGATGGTGTCACACCTAATTCTTCACCTTAATTCCTAATTCTTTTGCAGTTAACATGCATCTTTTCTTCTCCACCTGTTTTTTCTGACCATGCAGACTCAACAAGCATTTCACTGTCCAATGGTCAAGCCTTAACTTTGCAAATTCTTGTAATGCATTAGTATTGCATTCTTCTCATGGGCATTTAATAATTTGGACTTTTCAGTCTGGGTTAAATCTCTTTTTTGGCTCATTTTAGCTGTAAACGAAAACATGCCTAATAATTCTGCACACCTGAATATAAGGAGTTTTTCACTTCCAGCCTTCACGGACAATTATATATCACTTACAAATGATTAAATACAAAATTAATAGTAGTTATTAAGACTGATGTGGTTTGGAATTGGTAAAATGTGTTTGGAAAAAAAATATGACCCGAATATCAACATGCCTAATAATTCTGCACACAGTGTACAGATACTGTTAAATACAGAAAATAATGGATAAAGGAAAAATTATTACAAAAAAATAAATTTAGGACTGCATTTAATTAAAATAAATAGTTTTTTGTTTTATCAAGTAATTATTTTTAAAAAAATTCTTATTATTAATAAATTCATTCATTCATTCATTCTGCAGATTGGGGCCTCTATAATAGTCAAACCATGTTATATTATTTAATTATAAAATGATGCATTTTATATGGGGTTGCTTGAATATTTGATATGCTTGTCACTGACATTTATGTGGTTATTTTTAGTATTTATGTGGTAAAAGCCTCTCACTTTTTTTTTTCTTTGCATGCAGATTGCCCACTATCATGGTGTTATGAACTCCATGTTGGGTCTTGGTCAACTTTCCACAGTAATAACTCAGGTCAATGGAGTTCTGGCAAGCAGGTAGGTGTACTGATGTAGATTCAGTCCTCTGACAACTCCAGGTTTTGTGTTTTCAAATTGACGCTTTTTCCTTTGCAAAGGCCACGATGGAAATCTGATCTGAACGCATACCGGGTCGAGGCAGCATGGAAGCTGTCAAAGTGGGACTTAGTTGAGGACTATCTTGCCTCTGGTAAATGACTTTACCTGTTTCTAGAAACGTAGAAGTGTTTTTCAGATTGAAGAATCATTGATGTTTGTCATATCTGTTTTATAGATTGTAAGTCCAGCACATGGGGTGTCAGACTTGGCCAAATGTTGCTGGCAGCCAAGAAGCAAGATTCTGAGGCATTTTTTGAAAAGCTTAAAATAGCCAGGAAAGAACAAGTCGTCCCTTTGTCAGCAGCCAGTTTTGAGTGTGGCACATATCAGAGAGGATATGAGTATATTGTCAGGTAATCTAGTGGTTGAACATTTTTGAAAAATAAAACCTACACATACAATGTGCTCAAATGCACTTTCGTGATGGGTCTTAGGCTGCACATGCTATGTGAGTTGGAGCATGCCTTCACTGAGCTGCGGAAGGAAAGCACAGAAGCTGGAGAATCCAAGAAGCCTGAGCCCAAACTCAACTGGGACGCCCACCTGCTTATGACCCAAAACTCGTTCAGAGCCAAGGAACCCATCCTGGCCCTGCGGAGAGCTCTTCTCGGTCTCAGCAAAGGGTATGAGCACATGCTGCGTTCAGTTCAAATTTCAGAATGATATACAGTTGAGGTCAAATGTTTACATACACTTTGCAGAATCTGCAAAATGTTAATTAATAACATTTTACCGAAATAGGAGTGATCATACAAAATGCATGTTATTTTTATCTAGTTCTAACCTGAATAAGATATTTCACATAAAAGACGTTTATATATATTCCACAAGAAAAAAATGATACTTGAATTTATTAAAATGACCTAGTTTGAATGTGTTGTTACCTGAATGATCAACAGCTGTGTTTTTTTTTTGTTTAGTGATAGTTGTTCATGAGTCCCTTGTTTGTCCTAAACAGTTAAACTGCCTGCTGTACTTTAGAAAAATCCTTTAGGTTCCACAAATTCTTTGGTTTTTTTTTACCATTTCTGTGTAACCCTTTCCAACAATGATTGTATGATTTTGAGATCCATCTTTTCACACTGTGGACAACTGAGGGACTCGTATACAACTATTACAGAAGATTCAAACCCTCACTGATGCTCCAGAAGGAAACGCAATGCATTAAGTCAAATTTAACTTATTTTGTCTTCTGGGAAACATGTAAGTATCTTCTGAAGGACAGTACTAAATGAAAAAAATATGATATTTAGGCAAAATAAGAAAAATGCACACATCTTCATTCTGTTCAAAAGTTTACACCCCCGGCTCTTAATGCATAATTTTTCCTTCTGGAGCATCAATGAGGGTTCAAACCTTCTGTAATAGTTGCAAAAGAATCCCTCAGTTTGAAAAGATGGTCCTCAAATTCATACAGTCATTGCTGGAAAGGGTTCAAATACACAAAGATGCTGAAAAACTAATGAATTTGTGGGACCTGAAGGATTTTTCTGTTAAGCAGTGGGCAGTTGAACTGTTCAGGACAAATAAAGGGACTCAGCTGTGGATCATTCAGGTAACAACACAGTATTAAGAATCAAGCGTATGTAAACTCTTGAACGGGGTCATTTTTATAAATTCAACTATTGTTTTTTCTTGTAGACTACATGTAAACAACTTTTATGTGAAATGTCTTATTCAGGTCAGTCCCAAATACAAAATAACATGAATTTTGTATGATCCCTCTTATTTTGGTAAAATGATTAACATTTTGCAGATTCTGCAAGGTGTATGTAAACATTTGACCTTAACTGTACTTCCATGTCAAAAATCCAAAATTATTATTATTATTATTATTATTTTTTAAATTCATTAGGGTTAGGTTATATAACTATAACTATTTTATAACTATTCTGTTTGAATGGAGATATAAATATAGATTTGAGAGTGTGTTTGTTATGCTGATGAAGACTTCTGTGCAGGTCTTCATGTGAGGAGCAGGTTGGTGAGTGCTGGCTGCAGAGCGCTCGTGTGGCCAGAAGAGCTGGCCATCACCAGACGGCCTTCAACGGTCTTCTAAATGCTGAGAATTCCCACCTCTCTGAGCTCTTCATTGAGAAAGCCAAATGGCTGTGGTCTAAGGTACAGCAATTTAGCTAGAAGTTGTTCTTACCAATACAGATCTCTTTGATGTAAGTCTTATCCATCATTGAAGTTGTTATAAGAAAAGATGTTGGTGTTGTTATAGGGTGATGTGCATCAGGCTCTGATAGTCCTGCAGAAAGGTGTACAGCGGTGTTTTCCCGATGACCAGCCACTCACAGACCCAAAGAGAATCCAGATAAAAGGGAACGCCATGCTGCTGGTGGGCAGATACATGGAGGAGACGGCCAACTTTGAGAGCAATGCTATTATGAAAACCTATAAGGTATTTCAGTCAGCTGTGTATGAGGACAAATGTAACAGGAACCAAACTGATTAGACTAGGGCTGGGCAGGAAAAATATTTTTTTCGGAATGTTTGACCAATCCAAGATAACAGTTAGATTCTTTTTTTTAATCATTTAAAGGGATAGTTCACCCAAAAATGAAAATTCTGTCATTACTTGCGCACACTGATGTCGTTCCAAACCTGTAAGACCTTTGTTCATCTTTGGAACACAAATTAAGATATTTTTAATGAAATCAAAAGCTTTCTGACCCTGTATAGACAGCAATAGAACTGGCATGTTCAAGGCCCAGACAAGTAGTAAGGATGTTGTTAAAATAATCCGTGTGACATCAGTGGTTCAACCGTAATGCTATGAAGCTACAAGAACACTTTTTTTTTTAAGAGGCTTTACTCAACAATTTCTCTCAAGTCTTTTTAACTGTTATCATTGGTGTATTATGTGTAACATGTCTACACTTTTTAAAATAACAGTTCCTTATTGGCATTAATGGTTTTCTAAAGATCCTTATAGACCTGTCCATTGGACAAAAGGTTCTTTATAGTAGTAAATCGTTCTTCAGATGAATCTTCAAAATCAGAATCAGATGTTCTTCAAAATTAATTCTGTCCAGCCCTAGATCAGACAGCTTTTTCTTTCATAAATACAGGATGTCACACATCTGTTACCAGAATGGGAGGATGGTAACTTTTACCTGGCCAAATACTACGACAAGGTGATGCCCATGGTCACTGACAACAAACTGGAAAGACAAGGCAACCTCATCCGTTATATTGTCACTTATTTTGGAAAGTAAGAAGTTTTTTATTGGTAATACTCCTGTAGGAACAGTTCTGAATTAAATGTTTCTATGCGTGATACAGTAGGTTGTTAAAGTAATGCTTTGCTCTCTTCATAGAGCCCTGCAGTTTGGCAATCAGTACATCTATCAAGCCATGCCCAGAATGTTAACCTTATGGCTGGACTTTGGAGCCAAAGTTTATGAGTTTGAAAAAGGTAAGGCACAAAATTACCTGTGATAATCTGTAGATTCATATGCATTGATTTCAAAATATTTTAATCCGTTTATTGGCCTATAATTGACTTCAGTCACAAAAGAATCAAATTGATTAACTTTAGTTTTAAAAGTAAACAGTTAAAAGATTTACTCATTTTATTAATGCATTGATTACAAATTGTGCAGATTCAAATGCATTGTTCTTAATGTTTTAACCTTTTAAATCCTAAATTGCTTGTGTTGACCAGTAATTGATTTCTAATGATAAAAATTGAAAGAATTTGTTAAAGGGATAGTTCACCCAAAAATTAAAATTCTGTCATTAATTACTCACCCTCATGTCGTTCCAAACCCATAAGACCTTTGTTCATCTTCGGAACACAAATTATATTAAAAGATATTTTTAATGAAGTCTTAGAGCTTTTTGACCCTGCATAGACAACAATGGAACTACCGTTTTTATTTTCTTTGGGCACAAAAAAATTTCTTGTAGCGTCATAAAATTGCAGTTGAATCATTGATATCACATGGATGGTTTTAATGATGTCTTTATTACTGTTATGGGTCTTGAACGTGGTAGTTGCGTTGATGTCTATGCAGGGTCAGAAGCTCTCAAATTTCTTCAGAAATATCTTAATTTGTGTTCTGACGACATGAGGACACCGTGAGGGTGAGTAATTAATGACAGAATTTAAATTTTTGGATTAAATGTCCCTTTATTAAAGTGTGCAATGTTACAAAAAAAGTGTAACTGAATTTGCAGTTCAGCAGCCTAGTGAATAAAATGTATTTACCATCCCAAAGATTGACTAGTTTAGTTAAAACAGACCACCATTACACATCAGCTTCCTCCCTCTTTTTCAGCTGGCCGCTCTGACCGAGCCCAGATGCGTGCTGAACTTTCTAAGATCAATTCTGTCATCAGCGAACACACCAGCAACCTCTCGCCCTACCAGTTCCTCACAGCCTTTTCACAGCTCATCTCCCGAATCTGCCACTCCAACAATGAGGTCTTCGCTGTGCTGATGGAGATTGTGGCCAAAGTTTTCTTAGCTTACCCACAACAAGCTATGTGGATGATGACTGCTGTGTCAAAGGTCCTTATCCTTAGCTACCTTAGCCACATCTACAGTCATAACTAATTCTTTTCATGGATATAAACTGTTTAATGCATGTGCTTCTTTCATTTTTTTAGTCCTCTTATCCGACTCGAATGAACAGATGTAAAGAGATCCTGAAGAAGGCTGTCAGTCTAAATGAGTCATTTGGGAAATTTATCGGAGACGCCAACAGACTGACTGACAAGCTGGTGGAGCTCGGCAATAAACCAGTAGGACAGACTGTACTGCTAGCAAGAAAATAATATTTTGATTTCCAAGGAAACAGCTTTTATGCATTTATTACTACGCTTTAGTATTCCTCAACTTTCCCTCAAGGCATTCATTTTAAAATCAGTTGGATCTAAAATTACTCCTGGATTTGGATGCAGTCATACTGTGTTCTTGTTTAATTGTGTAGGTGGATGGGAACAGCAGCACCCTCAGCATGAGCGTGCACTTCAAAATGCTGAAGAAACTGGTGGAAGAGCCCACCTTCAGTCAGATCCTCATCCCACTGCAGTCTGTCCTTATACCCACCCTGCCTTCCACCGGAGGAGCCAACCCCAAACACGATGCCTTTCCAGGACACTGGGTCTACCTCGCCGGCTTTGATGACACAGTCAGTCCCGCCTGTTTCACCATACTCCAGTTTTTGAGCACATAATGCATCACTCTCATTTTAGATGATACTTTATTCATGATATTATTGTACATTTCATTTAATAAAGGTGGAGATCTTGGCATCCTTGCAGAAGCCAAAAAAGATCTCTCTCAAGGGCTCTGATGGAAAGTTCTACACCATGATGTGCAAACCTAAAGATGACCTGAGGAAAGACTGCAGGCTGATGGAGTTCAACTGTCTCATTAATAAGGTACTAAAGTTGTGCTGTTCATACAATACTTGAATGATAAACTGCATTTTCCTCATAAAAATGTGTCTTTGTTAGTCTTTGAGGAAAGATGCTGAATCTAGACGGAGGGATTTGCACATTCGGACATATGCGGTCATCCCTCTGAATGAAGAGTGCGGCATAATAGAGTGGGTCAACAACACGGCGGGTTTACGCCACATCCTCACGAAGCTGTATAAAGAGAAAGGTGTGCTTATTTCATAGCCTCTAGATCTCTTCTTAAAGTGAACTCTGGGTATTAAGACTTGTATGGCTTAATATAATGTAAATGATGTCTCTTACTGAAATATGTAGTAGAAAACCCATGAAATATTTACATTATTTAAAAAATCCACATTTTTTATACATATTTTGGACTATGGGGGGCGCCATTATTTTTTTATTATGTCTAATGGTTGTACTCGGTGAGCTACTGGCACTACCTGTTGCCATTTTTACCACAACTCAGAAAATGAAATACTGATACAATGCCACTTTGTTAGAGGGCAACACAAGAAGCGATATATCTTCACTGCTTTCCTAGCAGTAAGAAGAGGAGAAAAGAATGGGAAGATGCCTGTGGACGAATAAAACTTCCTAAAGACCCGTGTCTTTGTTCTCTCCACTTAAGCCCTGATGCTTTTGAGAATTTTAGGAGACCACAGCTACTGAAATAGTTTACAAACGGCAGAGATGGGAAAAGCTAGATGCCATCCTGGCAGGATGTAAACATGCCAATGCTCGTCATGACGCCGCAGCCACTGAAGGAGTTTCTCAGCATGGATTTAATTTAATTGTGAAGAAAAATTGATGGTATGGCATTTGGTTTACAAGTCTACACTTATATCCATCACCACCTGTCAATTCTTTCAGTAGCTGTGGTCATCGTATCAGTATTTTATTTTCCGAGTTTATTTTGCGGTAAAAATGCCACCCATTATGGGCCACCCATAATCCAAAATATGTAAAAAAAAAAAAAAAAAAAAAAAAAAAAAGCTTGGATTTTTTTAAATACCGTAAATCATTCATGGGTTTTCTACTACATATTTCAGTAAAAGACATAATTTACGTTAAATTTAGCCATACAAGTCTTAATATCCGGGTTGTCTTTAAGGATAGAAAGTAAATGTCTTAAAGGGGTCATCGGATGCAAAGTTCACTTTTACATGTTGTTTGAACATGTGTTTTGGCAGTATATGTACACATCTACCCTATAATAATAATAAAAATCAATGCAATGGTTTTTAATTAATCTGTAAAAATAATATCCCCTTTTTCAAATTGAGTCATTCTCAGATGCCCGTCACACCGACAGAGGCCGCTCCCACGATAGTCAGCTTACATCAGCTGTAACAGTCCGACCTCCATTGTTTCGATGCCGGAGCAGGGATGTAAGTTAGACAAGAATATCTCAGATTGAGCGATTGAGGTGCATTGCTGGATGTAATAATGAACAAAGTGGTCGTCATTTACTCCCGACATCTGAGCCGCTGAAGATGCAGTGGATTACTTTGTTTGTGGTTTTTTGAGTTTTTTTTTTTTTTTATGAATCTTTGCTATCATCTTTCCTAATAATGTGCTAGTTAGCAAGTTTAGCGGCTAAACGTGGCTAAATGCGGCTAAAGTAAACAGGTTAGTCACTCCACAGAGAGAAGAGAGGGGCGGGGCGAGCAGAGCTCATTAACATTTAAAGCAACCTCGCCCAGAACAGGATGATTTTTGCAGAGCTTATTTTGGCAAGGTAAAAAGGGTGTTGTTTTACACTACCATTGAGAATTTTTAACCAAAGTATATTATAGACTTTTCATTAAGACTCGAGAGAATCATATCAACTTGTGGAAAATAGGCATCCGATGACTCCTTTAATGGAGCAGTCTTGTGTGTTGCATGATATGTCCTGACACAGATTGTAAAATAAAAGTTTGTATCACTCTGAAGTGGTTTATTTTGTGATATAATTAACTTGTACTGTATAAAGACATGAAATATTGATTAACCAATCAGAATTAATTCCAGTGTGTTAAAGATGCTGTTTTAAAAATGTATTCAGGCTGTGATTATCTTACAGTTTTTGTGAAAGTGGTGTAAGTTGAGTTAAATTGGTGTATTTGTTTTTCTTTTTTGAACAGGGATCTATGTCAGTGGAACAGAGCTGCGAAAGCTGATTTTGCCAAAAACAGCATCTTTTCAGGAGAAGCTGAAGCTGCACAAAGATGTGCTGTGTGCCAGACACCCACCAGTTTTTCACGAGTGGTTTTTAAGGACATTTCCTGATCCCACCTCTTGGTATATATGACAGGCTTTCAGTGTTCACGTTCATAATATCTTTGCACAGTAATATGCTAAATGTTGCTTAGAATTAGCCATTAAAGGGGTCATGAACTGAGAAACCAAATGTCATAGCAGTGGGCGTTTACTTCCGAGTCTACAATCTGCCATGCCATAAACTTTGAGTGTTCTGATAAGGGGACAGAAATTTGATAACATTATAATGGGACCTCAGAGAACAGTACAAAATAATAAAAAAGGCATTTCATGACCCCTTTAAAGTGAGTTTTGAGTAATATATTAGAAAAGCACTCTTCACACATGGGCAAATGTGGCATTTCAACAGGTACAACAGTAGGTCTGCTTACTGTCGCTCTACTGCGGTCATGTCTATGGTGGGCTATATTCTTGGACTTGGCGATCGCCATGGAGAGAACATTTTGTTTGACTCCCTAACTGGCGAGTGTGTCCATGTGGATTTCAACTGCCTCTTCAACAAGGTTTGAGATGAATGACGAATGTGACCATTTTATTACTCCCTATCCTTAATATCTTTGAGTCACTGAAGAATAAATGTGTTTTTGGTGCTTAAGGGGGAGACATTTGATGTTCCCGAGGTGGTTCCCTTCCGGCTCACTCAGAATATGGTTCATGCGATGGGGCCGATGGGCACAGAGGGCCTGTTCAGACAGGCCTGTGAAGTCACACTCAGACTTATGAGGGACCAGAGAGAACCGCTGATGAGGTGAACATCTCTGAAGTTTGGGGGCAATAAGATTTTAAAAATATTTTTGAAAGAAGTCTCTTATGTTCACCAAGGCTGGATTAATTAAATTAAAAATACAGTAGTAACAGTAATATAATTAAATATTATTATAATTTAAAAATAACTGTTTCTGTTTTAATATATTTCAAAATGTAATTTATTGAATTTTCAGCAGCCATTACTCCAGTCTTCTGTGTCACATGATCATCAGAAATAATTCTAATATACTGATTTGGTGCTCAAGGAATCATTGTTAAAGACTGCTGTGCTGTTTAATATTTTAAGTAACATTTGCATTTCATGATGTCTTTTTATTCTTTTTAACCAGTGTGTTAAAAACATTCCTGCATGATCCTTTGGTCGAGTGGAGTAAACCTGTCAAGGGTTCCTCTAAAACACAAGTCAATGAATCTGGAGAGATCCTCAATGAGAAGGTACTTCACCCAAGTAACTTCAGCCTGAATGAAGATGCTTATCATATGTGCTTTTATATTCAGCTAAGAAGCCTTGAATTATGAATAAACATAAGGCATTATGGTTAGAAATTAGAATGCACTTGCTGAGTACTGCAAGTGCCTCATCTTTATATGCAATTTGAGCTGTTGCATTTTAATTATAGAATAGGTAATACGTTTAAGTAATAGTTGTTTATAGCCATAATTTGATTTTGTTCCACTCTAGGCCAAGACTCATGTTCTGGACATTGAGCAGCGTCTTCAGGGAGTGATCAAGAACAGGAATAAAGTGATGGGACTGCCTCTGTCCATTGAGGGCCATGTACACTACCTCATTCAAGAAGCCACGGATGATAACCTACTGTGCCTCATGTACCTTGGATGGGGTCCTTATCTGTGATCAACATTTGCACTTCGGAGTTGTAGAACATAAACTTTGTTTAGTTCTGTACTTAAAAAAAAAAAAAAAAAAAAAAGGTTATGTTTGTCAGTGTTGTTTTCAGTGTTCCTTAGAAGGTTAATTAAAGTTTGTTCAGATTTCAAGACTGAATCCTATGTGTTTTGTTTTGAAGGTATTTACAAGTAAAATATAAGCTTTAGTTACATAGCACAAGCAAACATTAAGCATTAGCTTTTAGCACTAAACGTTAAAAATGATTTTGAGAATTCAAATAGCTGTGTAGTGGCTTTAAATTAATTATTGGGTCGTGATACACCGGTTTTCTTTTATTTTTTGGGGAATACGTTGTTAATATTCCTCTCTCTGTTTGAGCTGAGCCTGGAGGCTTTATAATTCAGATCATGAAATGTTATGAAAGCCGTTCAGTCATATTTCAATGTCCATAGATTGTGAGAACGTTCCGCGCTCATTGTATCCAGGGGTATGATCAGTGAGTGATGATGCTGTGTTGTGAGCGTTATTCTGTCTTCTGATTGGCTATCGTAATTATCTTCACACGCGCGCTGACAGCCAGAGCATCCCATCTTGTCACGCGCGTGTGAACCACCAGCTCCCGCCAAACGCCTTCCGTCACAATTTGCTTCAGGTATGTATAAAAATGACCGCAGAAATGACGTGCCATTCGAATTCGTTTGTGTATTAGAATTCAGTGTAATTTGTTTTAAGCAAAAAGGTGTGTATCAAGGCGTTGCTCAAATGAAATCAAACGACGAATTGCAAGACAGTGAGGCAGAGTAAGGTACAAACGGGAGTTATTGCTAAATGTATAATCAGCGGAATTTTGTTTTTGTGAGATACTTGCTTTTGGCTCACTACCTTTAGTATGACCCGTTGTTTATTGGAAATTGTAGAGCCATTTAATCCTCAATCTTGTCATAATATATATATGTGTGTGTATGTGTGTGTGTGTGTGTATGTGTGACCTATTTTATAAGCTATACAGACTGTCCTTGTGTTATCAAATTTGAGTTAAGTACTGTTAAATGATATCAGTATTATCGAAGTGCACAATAGGCAATTATAGCATCTCTTTTTTTTCTTACTACTAGTCAACCTTTCTACCAGCCTTCTGCTTTGAAATGTGCTGCAGCTATGCATAGTATAAATATTTACATTGAGAAATATTAGAGCATTGCATCTATTAAATACGAGAAGTATTACAATTTGCCCTATGACGTCAAATAATAACACACATCAAAATAATATCGTTGTTACGGTTTAACTGTTTAATAGTTTTCACATTGGTATGGCAGTGAATTTTCCAGCTGTCAGGAATAATATAAAACAGACACATCTGTGGTACTTGCATTACAATTATGTGAAATTAATTTAAAGTCCTTATTACGTGAATGTTGTTAAGCAGATAAACGTCTTCATCTTAATGATTTTTTTTCTAAAAGAATGTTTATTGCATGTTATGAAGATTTATCATTAGTTGAAAGTTTCTGTTGCATATAGAATTTGTTCACTGATCTCAGTCAATTTAAAGTGTAGATTCAAAAGCATGAAAAAAGAAAAAAATCAAGACAACAACAAAATGTGTTTTTCTTATATTTTAAATTAAATGAATTAAATGTTTTACATTTTAACAGGTTCTTTGACATGTTTTTAATCTTAATCAAATTTGAGTAATTAAAGGATTAGTTGACTTCCAGTATAAAAAATTCCCGATAATTTACTTACTCCCATGTCATCCAGGATGATGTCATTCCCAAGGAAATTAAGTTGTTTGAGGAAAACATTCCAGGATTTTTCTCCATATAGTGGATGGCCTGAACTTCTAAATTGCAGTTTCAGTGCAGCTTCAAAGGGCTCTACACAATCCCAGCCAAGGAATAAGTGTCTTGTCTAGCAAAACGATCTGTCATTTTCTAAGAAAAATACAAATTTATATACTTTTTAACCACAAATGTTAGTCCTGCACTAGCTCAACATCACACATTACGTAATCGTGCACGTGTGACGTGGGCGGAAGTACCAACCCAGTGTTTATAAAGTGAACATGCATAGAAAGTCAAATGCACATTAAAAAAAGAAGTTGGAGTTGGAGAATATGAGATGGAGTTTTTCGCCCTACCCTACCTTTTTTTTTTTTTTTTTTTTTTTTTTAACCAAAGTACACAGACGAAGAACTAATTGCGCGTGACCTTTCCAACGTGATCATGCAATACGCGAAGACACGCATCGCAGAGCTAGTGAAAGACAAGTATTTATGGTTAAAAAGTAAATTATTTTTAAAGAAAATTACAATCATTTTGCTAGAAAAGATCCTTATTCATTGGCTGGGATTGTGTAGAGCCATTTAAAGCTGCATGAAACTGCAATGTGAAAGTTCAAACTGTTGGGAACCATAGAAGTCCACTATATGGAGAAAAATCCTGGAATATTTCCCTCAAAAAAACTTAATTTCTTTGCGACTGAAGAAAGAAAGACATGAACATTTTGGATGAAATTGGGGTAATGTATCAGGATTTTTATTTTTTTTTTCTGGCAGTTTAAGGTTGAGAGTAGACACATTTATAATAATGTAACATTTGTTAGTACAATATGATCATTTATAAGCACAATATAACTGTAACATTTTAAAAAATGGCCCAAATTACAGGTAAATAAAAATCACAATTAATCCTCTTATATTTACTGTATCCTGTATTTGTCTCATATCTAGTTACAGTTATGTATATGAAAATATGGAGCTGTCAAAGAGCGAAGATCCTTCAGATGAGCAGAAGAGGTCAAGTAAAGCACTTGGCCGCAGTAAATGGCCTGAAGAACACAAATCTCAAACCACCACGAATAATGGATTTGTGAATACACACAGTACTGATGACAGCGCATCCTCACTGCCTGTGCCAGACACTTTGGACATACTGTCTCCAGGGGTTAGTGACACGCTCTCAGAAGGTCACAGACGGCTCCGTGGCTCTTTTAGAAGAAGCAGAACCCATGACTGTGTGGGAGGAACGGGACAGCAGCAAGCTGAGAGCCCTGGATACAAAGATGGGACCAACTGGCGCCATCACCATAAGCTGGTGACCAGTGTCAGCTTTTCAGGATTCGAGGCGCCTCTAAGGCTGCTTCGTGAGAATCGGGATACATCTGGCAGCAGTCATGAAATCATTGATTACCGTAATCTAACACCTCAAGTGCCCTTTGTTCCCTGCATAGCCAAATCCATTCCTAAAAAGAGGATCTCCCTGAGGAAACCTAGGAAGGCCATTAAGGACTTGTTTGTTCACAAAAGACACAAACATGAGAAAGCTATGTCACCAAGTATACCATGTCATGTTGCAGGTGAAAATGTTCCGTCACTGAAACGGACGAGGAAGACGGTAAGGCACAGAGAACGTACCACTGCAGGAAGCAGATATAATGACGAATTCAGCGAGACTCCCTCCGATTCTTCCAGTGAATGTTGTGCTAATGTCTGTGAGGATGCTGCTTCATTAAAAAGCTTTGGATCTCAGGCTGGTTGTGGTGAGATATTTGCTGATGATCTTGTATCACCTGAGGGGGTCCTTAGCCCTGAGCGTAACAAAGTTGTCTGTGAACCTCCAAGGCAAAGCCCTACTGCAGGTTTCCAAGGAGGTAAGGAGTGTCTGGCCTCTCCAGCCAACGCTGAGGTCCTGGATATGTTCGGGTTGTGGGAAACCCTAAACAGAACTTTGCTTTTAGGGCAAAGTTCAAAAGCAACAGGACATGCGACAAAATCCACAACACCTATCGCAAAATCTCCTTCCACAACCAAGTTTGAAGATGTAGCAGCAAATACACCACAACCTGTAGAGTCTGAGATCAGGGAGTTTAATACTGATGTGATAACACCCAAAAGTGATAACCAAGGGAATACCAGTGACGAGGGCTATTGTGATTATGTTTCTCCTGGTTTTGAGGACCACAGCAGAAGTTCTCTCACTCCAGTGCATTCCAACAAGTTCCCTAGGGACACGTACAGTGGAGATGCTCTTTATGAGCTATTCTGTGACCCCAGCGAGGCAGAGATTACTCCAATCTTTGATGATGAGCTCGATCTAACAGATAGCATTGTTGGCCAGTGCAGTGATCTTCCATTGTCCATGTACAGCTTCCATGTTGGAGCAGAGGAGAATCTTGCCCCACCTTTGGCTCAGGACTTTGTTGGTCAAGAGCTTCTGCAAAGTAAATGGATGGGGAAGGATTGCTTACTGAAGCTTTGCGACACGGAGATATCAATGGCTATGGGTATAGTTAACTGGCTAAAGCATAGAACAGACAAAAGCAACCCAACAGAATTAAGATCTTCAAAAATGATCAGTGAGGAAACAAGAGATTTATGTCTGAGATGCAAACCCCAGTCAGCAAGGGTTAGGAAGCCGAAAGGAGTAAGAACTGCTAATAGTAGAGGAGACACAGTTGGTGTTGTGCCCTCAAAATATGATGCAAATACAATAATGTCGACCTTGGCCTCTCCAGAGAGCCAACCCAGGACCCCAGTGAGTGGTGTGTGTTTCAGGATATTCAATATCGACTCTCCTACGACTCCAGGTGGAGATTTGCAGTCCCCAGTGGTAAGCTCCCCTGGCTCTGGGACAAGGTCTTTGGTCGTGTTGGCCATAAACAAGGATTCTCTTTGTGAATCTTGCAAGAGTTCCCTGAAAAATGGAGCTAAAGATCTGCACCTGTGCCGTTCTTGTATGTCCCTCATTGAGCACATCAAGACTTCAGACCTTTGGGCCCATGCCAGTCTTCCCAGGTCTACTCAAACTCCACAACCAGTAACCAGAGATCTACTCTCCCCAGCCAGCACCTGCGGGATAAGAAGTGACATCAGCATAGCTTCCCTTGTAGAGCAGTGTGCTAGTCAATTGTCTTCTTTGAAAATCAGCTTTACTCAAGCTCACTCAAGCTGTGAGATAAGAGATGTCCTTGTACCCGAGCAAGGGGCAAAAAGGAGCAAAGAACACTCTCAAAAATACGTCAAGTCAAAGCACAAGAAAAGGCCAGTGGCAACTACTGAGAGAGGCTTGCATGCTAGACAGAGAAGGTCTAGCTTTTCTGAAGATGTAAAACCTTCTGTTTTAGAGAGTAAGGGGCTTGTCCCCACCAATGCTTCTGATGATTTGGTGTTGGAAACGTATGATCCATGCAATGTTGAATCTGGTGACGCAGACACATCTCAAGCAACCAGGCCTACATCTCTTCCTCTCATGGCCTCTGCCACTTCAGATTTTCTTTGCAGAGAGGACCACCATATACACCATTTGAATAAGATGGAAGAGGGAAACTCATCCAAAAAGAAGCACAGATTACGGCATCACAGAAAGTCTGCTGGGAATAGTGAGGGATCATCCAGTGTCTTTCAAGGGGATAGGAAAGTAGAACGCAGATCCAGAATGAAGAAGTGAAACAGGTGCCAGATTCGTCTTATCAAGAGTTAGCGCATATTTGCACAAAGCAAATATGCATCACATCCATCCATCTGTCCGTTCATCCATTTTTTTTTATTTCCAAGTTTCCAAATTTCAAGTGTTCACACTATTGTTATAGTTTAGGACAGGGGTAGGCAAGTTCTGTCCTAGAGAGCCGACCCTAAACTCCAACCCTAATCAAACACACCTGAACAAGCTAAACAGTGTCTTCAAGAATACTAAGGATTTTTTTTTTCAGGGTTGGAGCTGAACTCTGAAGGACTGTGGCTCTCTAGGACCAAACTTGCCTACCCCTGGTTTAGGAAAATTGGTCTTGTAATGCATAAAGTATTGCATACATATACTGTATATATAGTTGAGGTCAAAAGTTTACATACACCTGTATATAAAATACATGTAATTTTTTATTTAATACTGACCTGAATAAGATATTTCACATAAAAATGTTTACATATTGTCCACTACAGTAAATAATAGTGTAATTTATAAAAATGACCCTGTTCAAAAGTGTATATACACTTGATTATTAATACTGTGTTGTTACCGGAAAGATCCACAGCTGTTTTTTTTTTTTTTGTTTTGTTTTTTTTAGTGATAGTTCATGATAGTTTGATAATGATAGTTTGATAATTTGTCCTGAACAGTTAAACTGCCCGCTGTTCTTCCAAAAAATCCTTCAGGTCCCACAAAATCTTAGGTTTTTCAGCATTTTTGTGTATTTAAACCCCTTTCCAACAATGACTGTATGATTTTGAGATCCATCTTTTCACATTGAGGACAACTGAGGGACTCATAAGCAACTATTACAGAAGGTTGTGAATTTTCCTTTGGGATTAATAAAGTCAAGTCAACTCTCACTGATGCTCCAAAAGGAAAAACAATGCATTAAGAGCCAGGGGTGTAAACTTTTGAACACAATGAAGATGTGTACATTTTTCTTATTTTGCCTGAATATTGTATTTTCATATATTTTCATTTAGTACTGCCCTTCAGAAGCTACAGAAGATACTTACATGTTTCCCAGAAACAAAATCACTTAAATTGAACCTGTTCTGCAAAATCACACCCCAGCTCTTGTGTTTACTTCGGAAGCATCAGTGAGCGTTTGAATGTTGGAAAATAAATAAAATTTGTTGGTTCAAATACACAAAAATGCTGAAAAACCAAAGAATTTGTGGCACCTGAAAGATTTTTCTGAAGAACAGCGGCCAGTCTAACTGGTGTTTGTCAAGACAAACAAGGGACTAATGAACAATTATCGTTAAACAAAAAACAGCTGTGAATTATTCAGGTAACAATGCAGTATTAAGAATCAAGTGTATGTAAACTTTTCAACAGGGTCATTTTTATAAATGTCACTATTATTTTTTCTTCTGGACTACATGTAAACATCTTTCATGTGAGATACCTTATTCAGGTCAGTACTAAATAAAAATAACATGCATTTTGTATGATCCCTCTTATTTTGGTAAAATAATTAACATTTTTGCATACTCTGCAAGGTGTATGTAAACTTTTGACCTCAACTGTATTTACATTATTTATTTGCTTGCTTTATAGCTTTCCAAATCATTGTAATCTTATTGCAAGACAAACAGAGCTAAGAAAATTTTCATTATTAATGACTGTAGGGGTGCTTGAGAAGCACCTGTGCTAGTGAGGCCTCAGAGGATACTTAGTCCTTCATCCTGCTGTCAATTCTCATATGCCTTGCAGGTATACTCACAGCAAGCACTTTCTCCTTCAGTTCACTTACAAACAATGGGAAGAGGTGAACAAATTGGCATGCTGTACTGTAACAGGCTGTCAATTGCAGCTTAAAAATACAATCTGAAAATCTGCAAGGTTTAACAGCATAATACTTAATATTTTCCAATGTTCTATCCTCTTTAAAGTAATTTCAACATAGTTTATTTAGAGTCTTTTTACACTGCCAGTACAGTGCAGAAGCACATTTTGCAGATCAGGGCCTTTAAAACCTCTTCTTTAATTACATCATTAGGGAGTCAGTGGCCACTGTTTTGTGCTTGTGTCAGGGGAAGTGTTTGTGTCTCAGCGTTTCAAGGCTTTCTGGGTATTATTCTGCTGTAGCTGGGTCAGCAGAGGTGCTTGAAGACTCTGATCTATGGTTGTTTGGTGTGTGCGTCACTGAGCATTGATGGACTGAATGTGTAATTAGGATTTCAGGGGAAGGGAGGGTTTTAGTCATTTGGTCTATTATTAGTACTATCATGCAAACTATTCTACAAAAAAAGATCTGAAATGGCTACACACTGTCTACTGAAATACATATTGTCTCAGCATTGTCTCTCTGCATTTGTTCCTTTATAAATTACTTACTTAGCAGCTACAGAATTATAGTTCTCCAGCCAAGAGTGCTTGGAGTAAATTAATGAGCACTAAGGATAGCAGAGCTGTTTTTGATGAAGCTTCAAGGTCAGTTATCCTCCCTACATATCTGATTCTTGTTATATATTTCAGCTGATATCTTGAAACCATAGCAACAGCACTTAGATGGGAAAGCTCTCAGAATATTGGCAGTGTACCAGCATGGACACTGATGTGATGTTAGAGGCGAAAGGTTCTGATTTCGGATTTGATGCTGCAGTTAATTCTTTCATGTAATTGTTTTATATTCTTTAGGTGTATGGAGTGTTGATGATCATTTTATTATTTTTATTTTGCTTAGATGCTTTTTGGTGATTATGACTTGTGTTTCTAAAAGGAAAACATCTGACCTGAGGTAATTAATAATTTAAAACGATAACGGTAGAACTGAAAGTAAATGGAATTTGAGGAGAATAGCTTGTTAATAATTTAATAAGGCTGCCTGGCCCTCTTGACAAAGAATTTTGATTCGAAATGTCTTTTTTCTTTGTGTAAACTTTTGATTTACCCTATTTCTGCTGCTAAAAGGGGCCTCAAAACATGGGTACACTCTAAAAATGTTGCTAAATAGAACTAAAAGTGGTTCATTGGCTTTTAATCATAGAGGAACCACTATAAGTGCTATACAGAACCATAAGGAAAATCTCATTCTCCTCCTCAGATTTTAGATATGTTACTTCACTCTCATAAGTTTGTTGTGAATGGGAATTTACTACAATGGCAAAAGCTGTTTTGAATACCTTTTATGCTTTTCTGAAGTCTAAAAGTCTTCTGTGGGGGCCCTGGGATATTTCCTTATAGGGGGGCTCTGGGGGGAAAGATGTTGAGAACTGTGTTATCTTCAGCAAATAGTCCTTTTCCCAGCTAAACTACAAGAGATTAAGAGAGTTAGAGAGCTATTAAACTATACCAGGGATTTGCATATTCTTTGTATGGTGGTATATAGGACCTTAACCAGCCCAAATAACCGCTGAAGAACCATCATGGGCTTAACAGTTTCTTTATACGGTAGGGGTGCTATATAGCACCTCAACCAGCCCAAAGAACTGCTGAAGAACCATAGTGGGCTTAACAGGTTCTTTATACGGTTGGGGTGTTATATAGCAACTTAATCACCCCAAAGAACCACTGAAGAACCATAGTGGGCGTAACATATTCTTTATACAGTAGGGGTGCTATATAGGACCTCAACCAGCCCAAAGAACTTCTGAACAACCATAGTGGGCTTAAAAGGTTCTTTATACGATAGGGGTGCTATATAGCACCTCAGCCACCCCAAAGAACCACTAAAGAACCATAGCTTAACAGGTTCTTTTTATGGTAGCGGTGTTATATAGAACCTTAATCACCCCAAAGAACCGCTGAAGAACCATAGTGGGCTTAACAGGTTCTTTATATGGTAGGGGTGCTATATAGCACCTCAACCACCCCAAAGAACCGCTGAAGAACCATAGTGGGCTTAACAGGTTCTTTATACGGTAGGGGTGCTATATAGCACCTCAACCAGCCTAAAGAACTGCTGAAGAACCATAGTGGGCTTAACAGGTTCTTTTTATGGTAGCAGTGTTATATAGCACCTTAACCACCCCAAAGAACCGCTGAAGAACCATAGTGGGCTTAACAGGTTCTTTATACGGTAGGGGTGCTATATAGCACCTCAACCAGCCTAAAGAACTGCTGAAGAACCATAGTGGGCTTAACAGGTTCTTTTTATGGTAGCAGTGTTATATAGCACCTTAACCACCCCAAAGAACCGCTGAAGAACCATAGTGGGCTTAACTGGTTCTTTATACGGTAGCGGTGCTATATAGCAGTGGTTTTCAGTCCTGGTCCTGGGGACCCACTTGCTCTGCACATTTTGTATGTGTTTTCTTAGCTGGAAATGCATTTGAATGTGGCCTGAGGTATATTGCTTGGCTTGTTTTGGATGGTTATATCATGGTCACAGGGTTGGACATGAGTAGTGAATGGTCTATTGACATACTTTTATATCCTGCTCAGCTCTCAGTGGATCTTCACACAGCAGACAGCTGTTTGCATGCACATCTGGAAAATATGAAAGCATGTATTCAGTCTAAGCCACCAGTGACTTGCAGCATCGTGGGGGGCACAGTTCAGCCAAATATGTTTTATTATGTAGTGATAGATGTTGACATGTTTGTTTTTAATTAACTTCAGAGGTTTACAAATGAAACAGTGTTATTTTTACACTGTGAAGTACAGTTTGGCCACTATGTGGCAGTATAGACATTTCACAACCTATGCATGAGTGCCTGAAAACCCAGAGTGAGATTGAACAGAATGTTTAAACCACCTGCATTTCTTCACCAGAATCAAACTAAGCCCGTCTGTATTTCCTCATACATTATCTTTCATCAGAGCAGGACATTTTCTATGCATGCTTGTCTCATCTGATGCTGCTCTCCAGCAGTTCGGCTTGCAGCCAGAGGGGAAGGGGTTCATGTTGGCTTTGACTGGTCTATAATCCATCAGTGTGCTCCTGGGAGTGTTCGTAGCAACCCGGGAGCCGCTACAGAGCAGATGTATAGAGCTGGCTGACTGCTGCCCATTGAGAGAGGTGATGCTGAACAGGACTCTGTTCTGTTTTCTGGCTTAGGGAATAAGCCTCATGCTGTTAGTTTGGTTGCATGTCTCTACAGAAGACTTAGTCCAATGACGTGGGACACAATGGAGGACTGTGTCAATATTGAGGGATGGAATTAGCTATTCGTGCAGGACACTAGGATGGAAAGGGAATAGACTGCACTGCTGAAGCTCTAAACCCTTGTAGAGTTGGTTGGTTCTTCTGCTTCTGCTATGGCAGCCCATAGAAACGCTTGAGAGAAAGTTATGACATTTGGCACACAGATAGAGGACAGTCTCAATATTGACCATAGTAAATGTGGAGTCTCAAATTCTCTAGCGCCACCAACAGGCCAAATTTTCACTTGTATTTTTGCTAATAATGTTAAACTGTAAGGTCAAGAAGCAAAATTAATTTTCTCTTAATTCTTGGCTCACACTGAGTCGAATGCAGAATTAAAATTTTTGAATTTTGGCTTAGATCATCTTCAGACAATGCTGGCACAAAGTAGTTATCAAAAGATTTCCGATAGACCAAACCATTCTTCTAAAGCATGTTAACGAATTTGATGAAATTTGTACAAAAATGGACATGAGGCTATGTCTTCACAATGCTAGATTTCCAATAGACCAAACCATAGTTGTAAAGCATATTAACAAATTTGATTAAATTTGTACAAAAATGGACATGAGGCTATATCTTCACAATGCTAGATTTCTGATAGACCAAACCATTTTAGTAAAGCGTGTTAACAAACTAGACAAAATTTGTGCAAAAATTGACATGAGGCTATATCTTCACAATGCTAGATTTCCGATAGACCAAACCATTCTCGTAAAGCGTGTTAACAAATTTGAAGAAATTCGTACAAATTGGACATTAGGCTATATCTTCGCAATGCTAGATTTCCAATAGACTAAACCATTGTTGTAAAGCATGTTAACAAATTTGACGAAATTTGTACAAATATGGGACATGAGGCTATATCTTCACAATGCTAGATTTCCGATAGACCAAACCATTGTTGTAAAGCATGTTAACAAATTTGATAAAATTTGTACAAAAATGGACATGAGGCTATATCTTCACAGTGCTAGATTTCCGATAGACCAAACCATTTTAGTAAAGTGTGTTAACAAACTTGACAAAATTCGTGCAAAAATTGATATGAGGCTATATCCTTTACGCACGTCCTGATTTTGCTGAGTTAGATGTGTTCCTGGGTCAACATATTTTGTTGACCCTGGAACAACATTTTAATCCAAAAATGTAATCTTGACCACATCCCTACACCTAAACCTAACCTTACCCATGAGTAATCCCTAAAATCAGAGAAAATGATAGATGAATGACACTGATGTACAAGCACCAAACACTGATTGTAAGCCTAAACTTCACAAAATCTATAAACTGTTTTTTTAAATCTGATTGGTTAATCACAATGTTGTTCCCGGGTCAACAACGATGTTGATCCAGGAACGTGTCGTACTTGGTAAAATCAGGTTCTGCATATCTTTACAATGCTAGATTTCCAATAGACCAAACCATTCTTGTAAAGTGTGTTAACGAATTTGACTACATTTGCACAAAAATTGACATGAGGCTATATCTTCACAATGCTAGATTTCCGATAGACCAAACCATTTTAGTAAAGCGTGTTAACAGACTTGACAAAATTTGTGCAAAAATTGACATGAGGCTACATCTTCGCAATGCTAGATTTCCGATAGACCAAACCATTCTTGTAAAGCGTGTTAACGAATTTGACAAAATTCATACAAAAATGGACATGAGGCTATATCTTCACAACGCTAGATTTCCGATAGACCAAACCATTCTTGTAAAGCGTGTTAACAAACTTGACAAAATTTGTGCAAAAATTGACATGAGGCTACATCTTCGCAATGCTAGATTTCCGATAGACCAAACCATTCTTGTAAAGTGTGTTAATGAATTTGACAAAATTCGTACAAAAATGGACATGAGGCTATATCTTCACAACGCTAGATTTCCGATAGACCAAACCATTCTTGTAAAGCATGTTAACGAATTTGACAAAATTCATACAAAAATGGACATGAGGCTATATCTTCACAACGCTAGATTTCCGATAGACCAAACCATTCTTGTAAAGCATGTTAACGAATTTGACAAAATTCATACAAAAATGGACATGAGGCTATATCTTCACAACGCTAGATTTCCGATAGACCAAACCATTCTTGTAAAGCGTGTTAACAAACTTGACAAAATTTGTGCAATAATTGACATGAGGCTACATCTTCGCAATGCTAGATTTCCGAAAGATCAAACCATTTTAGTAAAGCGTGTTAACAGACTTGACAAAATTCGTGCAAAAATTGACATGAGGCTACATCTTCGCAATGCTAGATTTCCGAAAGACCAAACCATTTTAGTAAAGCGTGTTAACAGACTTGACAAAATTTGTGCAAAAATTGACATGAGGCTATATCTTCGCAATGCTAGATTTCCGATAGACCAAACCATTCTTGTAAAGTGTGTTAATGAATTTGACAAAATTCGTACAAAAATGGACATGAGGCTATATCTTCACAACGCTAGATTTCCGATAGACCAAACCATTCTTGTAAAGCATGTTAACGAATTTGACAAAATTCATACAAAAATGGACATGAGGCTATATCTTCACAACGCTAGATTTCCGATAGACCAAACCATTCTTGTAAAGCATGTTAACGAATTTGACAAAATTCATACAAAAATGGACATGAGGCTATATCTTCACAACGCTAGATTTCCGATAGACCAAACCATTCTTGTAAAGCGTGTTAACAAACTTGACAAAATTTGTGCAATAATTGACATGAGGCTACATCTTCGCAATGCTAGATTTCCGAAAGATCAAACCATTTTAGTAAAGCGTGTTAACAGACTTGACAAAATTCGTGCAAAAATTGACATGAGGCTATATCTTCGCAATGGTAGATTTCTGATAGACCAAACCATTTTAGTAAAGCGTGTTAACGAATTTGACGAAATTCGTACAAAAATGGACATGAGGCTACATCTTCACAACACTAGATTTCTGCTAGACCAAACCATTTTAGTAAAGCGTGTTAACAAACTTGACAAAATTCGTGCAAAAATTGACATGAGGCTACATCTTTGCAATGCTAGATTTCCGCTAGACCAAACCATTTTAGTAAAGCGTGTTAACAAACTTGACAAAATTCGTGCAAAAATTGACGAGGCTATATCTTCACAGTGCTAGATTTCCGATAGACCAAACCATTCTTGTAAAGCGTGTTAACAAACTTGACAAAATTTGTGCAAAAATTGATAGACCAAACCATTGTTGTAAAGCATGTTAACAAATTTGACGAAATTTGTACAAAAATGGGACATGAGGCTATATCTTCACAATGCTAGATTTCCGATAGACCAAACTATTGTTGTAAAGCATATTAACAAATTTGATAAAATTTG
The DNA here is from genome assembly GCA_036247105.1 of Cirrhinus mrigala. Lineage (NCBI taxonomy): Eukaryota > Metazoa > Chordata > Actinopteri > Cypriniformes > Cyprinidae > Cirrhinus > Cirrhinus mrigala. The sequence continues at coordinate 13,661,251 of CM070008.1, forward strand.
TACAAAAATGGACATGAGGCTATATCTTCACAGTGCTAGATTTCCGATAGACCAAACCATTTTAGTAAAGTGTGTTAACAAACTTGACAAAATTCGTGCAAAAATTGATATGAGGCTATATCTTTACGCACGTCCTGATTTTGCTGAGTTAGATGTGTTCCTGGGTCAACATATTTTGTTGACCCTGGAACAACATTTTAATCCAAAAATGTAATCTTGACCACATCCCTACACCTAAACCTAACCTTACCCATGAGTAATCCCTAAAATCAGAGAAAATGATAGATGAATGACACTGATGTACAAGCACCAAACACTGATTGTAAGCCTAAACTTCACAAAATCTATAAACTGTTTTTTTAAATCTGATTGGTTAATCACAATGTTGTTCCCGGGTCAACAACGATGTTGATCCAGGAACGTGTCGTACTTGGTAAAATCAGGTTCTGCATATCTTTACAATGCTAGATTTCCAATAGACCAAACCATTCTTGTAAAGTGTGTTAACGAATTTGACTACATTTGCACAAAAATTGACATGAGGCTATATCTTCACAATGCTAGATTTCCGATAGACCAAACCATTTTAGTAAAGCGTGTTAACAGACTTGACAAAATTTGTGCAAAAATTGACATGAGGCTACATCTTCGCAATGCTAGATTTCCGATAGACCAAACCATTCTTGTAAAGCGTGTTAACGAATTTGACAAAATTCATACAAAAATGGACATGAGGCTATATCTTCACAACGCTAGATTTCCGATAGACCAAACCATTCTTGTAAAGCGTGTTAACAAACTTGACAAAATTTGTGCAAAAATTGACATGAGGCTACATCTTCGCAATGCTAGATTTCCGAAAGACCAAACCATTTTAGTAAAGCGTGTTAACAGACTTGACAAAATTTGTGCAAAAATTGACATGAGGCTATATCTTCGCAATGCTAGATTTCCGATAGACCAAACCATTCTTGTAAAGTGTGTTAATGAATTTGACAAAATTCGTACAAAAATGGACATGAGGCTATATCTTCACAACGCTAGATTTCCGATAGACCAAACCATTCTTGTAAAGCATGTTAACGAATTTGACAAAATTCATACAAAAATGGACATGAGGCTATATCTTCACAACGCTAGATTTCCGATAGACCAAACCATTCTTGTAAAGCATGTTAACGAATTTGACAAAATTCATACAAAAATGGACATGAGGCTATATCTTCACAACGCTAGATTTCCGATAGACCAAACCATTCTTGTAAAGCGTGTTAACAAACTTGACAAAATTTGTGCAATAATTGACATGAGGCTACATCTTCGCAATGCTAGATTTCCGAAAGATCAAACCATTTTAGTAAAGCGTGTTAACAGACTTGACAAAATTCGTGCAAAAATTGACATGAGGCTACATCTTCGCAATGCTAGATTTCCGAAAGACCAAACCATTTTAGTAAAGCGTGTTAACAGACTTGACAAAATTTGTGCAAAAATTGACATGAGGCTATATCTTCGCAATGCTAGATTTCCGATAGACCAAACCATTCTTGTAAAGTGTGTTAATGAATTTGACAAAATTCGTACAAAAATGGACATGAGGCTATATCTTCACAACGCTAGATTTCCGATAGACCAAACCATTCTTGTAAAGCATGTTAACGAATTTGACAAAATTCATACAAAAATGGACATGAGGCTATATCTTCACAACGCTAGATTTCCGATAGACCAAACCATTCTTGTAAAGCATGTTAACGAATTTGACAAAATTCATACAAAAATGGACATGAGGCTATATCTTCACAACGCTAGATTTCCGATAGACCAAACCATTCTTGTAAAGCGTGTTAACAAACTTGACAAAATTTGTGCAATAATTGACATGAGGCTACATCTTCGCAATGCTAGATTTCCGAAAGATCAAACCATTTTAGTAAAGCGTGTTAACAGACTTGACAAAATTCGTGCAAAAATTGACATGAGGCTATATCTTCGCAATGGTAGATTTCTGATAGACCAAACCATTTTAGTAAAGCGTGTTAACGAATTTGACGAAATTCGTACAAAAATGGACATGAGGCTACATCTTCACAACACTAGATTTCTGCTAGACCAAACCATTTTAGTAAAGCGTGTTAACAAACTTGACAAAATTCGTGCAAAAATTGACATGAGGCTACATCTTTGCAATGCTAGATTTCCGCTAGACCAAACCATTTTAGTAAAGCGTGTTAACAAACTTGACAAAATTCGTGCAAAAATTGACGAGGCTATATCTTCACAGTGCTAGATTTCCGATAGACCAAACCATTCTTGTAAAGCGTGTTAACAAACTTGACAAAATTTGTGCAAAAATTGATAGACCAAACCATTGTTGTAAAGCATGTTAACAAATTTGACGAAATTTGTACAAAAATGGGACATGAGGCTATATCTTCACAATGCTAGATTTCCGATAGACCAAACTATTGTTGTAAAGCATATTAACAAATTTGATAAAATTTGTACAAAAATGGACATGAGGCTATATCTTCACAGTGCTAGATTTCCGATAGACCAAACCATTTTAGTAAAGTGTGTTAACAAACTTGACAAAATTCGTGCAAAAATTGATATGAGGCTATATCTTTACGCACGTCCTGATTTTGCTGAGTTAGATGTGTTCCTGGGTCAACATATTTTGTTGACCCTGGAACAACATTTTAATCCAAAAATGTAATCTTGACCACATCCCTACACCTAAACCTAACCTTACCCATGAGTAATCCCTAAAATCAGAGAAAATGATAGATGAATGACACTGATGTACAAGCACCAAACACTGATTGTAAGCCTAAACTTCACAAAATCTATAAACTGTTTTTTTAAATCTGATTGGTTAATCACAATGTTGTTCCCGGGTCAACAACGATGTTGATCCAGGAACGTGTCGTACTTGGTAAAATCAGGTTCTGCATATCTTTACAATGCTAGATTTCCAATAGACCAAACCATTCTTGTAAAGTGTGTTAACGAATTTGACTACATTTGCACAAAAATTGACATGAGGCTATATCTTCACAATGCTAGATTTCCGATAGACCAAACCATTTTAGTAAAGCGTGTTAACAGACTTGACAAAATTTGTGCAAAAATTGACATGAGGCTATATCTTCACAACGCTAGATTTCCGATAGACCAAACCATTCTTGTAAAGCATGTTAACGAATTTGACAAAATTCATACAAAAATGGACATGAGGCTATATCTTCACAACGCTAGATTTCCGATAGACCAAACCATTCTTGTAAAGCGTGTTAACAAACTTGACAAAATTTGTGCAAAAATTGACATGAGGCTACATCTTCGCAATGCTAGATTTCCGAAAGACCAAACCATTTTAGTAAAGCGTGTTAACAGACTTGACAAAATTTGTGCAAAAATTGACATGAGGCTATATCTTCGCAATGCTAGATTTCCGATAGACCAAACCATTCTTGTAAAGTGTGTTAATGAATTTGACAAAATTCGTACAAAAATGGACATGAGGCTATATCTTCACAACGCTAGATTTCCGATAGACCAAACCATTCTTGTAAAGCATGTTAACGAATTTGACAAAATTCATACAAAAATGGACATGAGGCTATATCTTCACAACGCTAGATTTCCGATAGACCAAACCATTCTTGTAAAGCGTGTTAACAAACTTGACAAAATTTGTGCAATAATTGACATGAGGCTACATCTTCGCAATGCTAGATTTCCGAAAGATCAAACCATTTTAGTAAAGCGTGTTAACAGACTTGACAAAATTCGTGCAAAAATTGACATGAGGCTATATCTTCGCAATGGTAGATTTCTGATAGACCAAACCATTTTAGTAAAGCGTGTTAACGAATTTGACGAAATTCGTACAAAAATGGACATGAGGCTACATCTTCACAACACTAGATTTCTGCTAGACCAAACCATTTTAGTAAAGCGTGTTAACAAACTTGACAAAATTCGTGCAAAAATTGACATGAGGCTACATCTTTGCAATGCTAGATTTCCGCTAGACCAAACCATTTTAGTAAAGCGTGTTAACAAACTTGACAAAATTCGTGCAAAAATTGACGAGGCTATATCTTCACAGTGCTAGATTTCCGATAGACCAAACCATTCTTGTAAAGCGTGTTAACAAACTTGACAAAATTTGTGCAAAAATTGATAGACCAAACCATTGTTGTAAAGCATGTTAACAAATTTGACGAAATTTGTACAAAAATGGGACATGAGGCTATATCTTCACAATGCTAGATTTCCGATAGACCAAACTATTGTTGTAAAGCATATTAACAAATTTGATAAAATTTGTACAAAAATGGACATGAGGCTATATCTTCACAGTGCTAGATTTCCGATAGACCAAACCATTTTAGTAAAGTGTGTTAACAAACTTGACAAAATTCGTGCAAAAATTGATATGAGGCTATATCTTTACGCACGTCCTGATTTTGCTGAGTTAGATGTGTTCCTGGGTCAACATATTTTGTTGACCCTGGAACAACATTTTAATCCAAAAATGTAATCTTGACCACATCCCTACACCTAAACCTAACCTTACCCATGAGTAATCCCTAAAATCAGAGAAAATGATAGATGAATGACACTGATGTACAAGCACCAAACACTGATTGTAAGCCTAAACTTCACAAAATCTATAAACTGTTTTTTTAAATCTGATTGGTTAATCACAATGTTGTTCCCGGGTCAACAACGATGTTGATCCAGGAACGTGTCGTACTTGGTAAAATCAGGTTCTGCATATCTTTACAATGCTAGATTTCCAATAGACCAAACCATTCTTGTAAAGCGTGTTAACGAATTTGACAAAATTCATACAAAAATGGACATGAGGCTATATCTTCACAACGCTAGATTTCCGATAGACCAAACCATTCTTGTAAAGCGTGTTAACAAACTTGACAAAATTTGTGCAAAAATTGACATGAGGCTACATCTTCGCAATGCTAGATTTCCGAAAGACCAAACCATTTTAGTAAAGCGTGTTAACAGACTTGACAAAATTCGTGCAAAAATTGACATGAGGCTATATCTTCGCAATGGTAGATTTCTGATAGACCAAACCATTTTAGTAAAGCGTGTTAACGAATTTGACGAAATTCGTACAAAAATGGACATGAGGCTACATCTTCACAACACTAGATTTCTGCTAGACCAAACCATTTTAGTAAAGCGTGTTAACAAACTTGACAAAATTCGTGCAAAAATTGACATGAGGCTACATCTTTGCAATGCTAGATTTCCGCTAGACCAAACCATTTTAGTAAAGCGTGTTAACAAACTTGACAAAATTCGTGCAAAAATTGACGAGGCTATATCTTCACAGTGCTAGATTTCCGATAGACCAAACCATTCTTGTAAAGCGTGTTAACAAACTTGACAAAATTTGTGCAAAAATTGACATGAGGCTACATCTTTGCAATGCTAAATTTCCGCTAGACCAAACCATTTTAGTAAAGCGTGTTAACAAATTTGACGGAATTTGCGCAAAAATGGACATGAGGCTATATCTTTGCAACGCTTTAGCAGATTCTGACCAAACTTGGTACGTTTTATACCCAGCATGACCTTAGGGCACATGAGTAATTTTGGCACAATGCCATTTACTGGTCAAAATATATATATATATATATATATATATATATATATATATATAAATATATTTTTCTGGTTGTAACTTCTGACAAGTTTGGCCAAAAATGATAAGATTGGTCTGGTTAGGTTCAGAACAGCAGAATTGAACAATACCTAATTCTTTTATGCCATCTCCCATTTCATATTACTTTCCTATGTTTTCCTGTTTATTATTCCTTATTTGTTTTTTAAATATTATTCATTCTTTTATTTTGCTGGGGGAAATATTATATATTTCTTGGTGTGATTTAACTTTGGAGCTACTTGCACATTGAAAAATTGTTTTCTAATTTCTCCTGCACAGATCCAGATTTTGTGGATCCTGCTCCTAACCTCGTTTCTTCCGTCTAGTACCTCAGCCCTCCGGCCAGCTGACCTCACTACCAGCTGTCAAAGTCTCTACCTTTCGTCTGCAAGAAATCTGACATGTTTGCTCATTTTACTGTCAACTCAGCAATACTGTCAGCTTGGAACAACAACAGGTCTGTTGATCTGTTTGTTTGAAAAATGACATTTGTCTGAAACCTGTCGTATCAGTGTTTTTCTCTCTCCATAGTGTTTCTGCAATCACTGCTATTTTTATTGCAAGTTTATTGCTGGAGTTTTCAAACCAAGGATCAATGACAGTACATACTAGTGCAATAACTACAAAAACACTTTATTAATGTCCAAGGGACACATTTTAAACTGTTGTCTTAATAGAGAAAAGTTATGGAATTTGACATTGTGGGAAGTTATACTTTAGGTTGTTTATGTATATCGAAACAATCTGACAAGCTATTTGAAAAGCTCTATTCTGGAGTTTGGAAGAAAAACAGCCAAATTCTTGAAAGGATTGGGACAGCTGGAGACATAGCAATGGAATCAACTTTGCATTTTCATTTGTCCAATTAGAGTTCAAAACAGAGACGGATAATTGTGTATCAGTGAATAAATGAGGTAAAGTAGCCCTTTGAAAGAACGCCTCTGATCTGGGTGATGTGACCAGAATTGATGAGAGCCACCAAAAAAGGGTCCATTCATACATATAGTAGGCCTCTTCACAAAGCAGGCAGGTGGCACTTTTACTTGTCGTCTTTGTCCATGTTGGAATGTAATTCTGCCAGTTCAGTCCTTTTTTTTTACTTGGTAAATACTTCAACTCAACCTAGACTGCAATAGTCCAGCTAGGGTTGTTATTGAACAGAATTCCCATAAACACAACCCCTGGTATGACTATTAATCTATACATGTCTGCACATCTATCTTTGAACAGACAGTTATCTTCTTAAATATAGACATCTCTACATCTATATTTGGGTGTCCAGTTATCTGTTAACATTGAACTTAACTTCGAGCCATTTATTTATGCTCTTACATTATGGATGTATACATGAATAAACCAAAATTTAGAAAAAGTAGTCGGATACCAAAGAAATGGTACCATTAGAAGTGGCCTATATGTGCACGCAATCCTTGCTCTAAACAAAAGTAACCCAAAGGGTCATTTCGAACAAGCCCTTTCTGCTAAACCTTAGCAGCTATTAGTAAAGTATTATATTTCAGGGCCTCAACCTGTTTTCCATTACATCAGCATCAGCCATAACAACATCTGCTACAGGGTTGGTGTCAGTAATGAATGCAATGATAATCCTCAATAAAAGCACTCTAGTTTGGCATTGACAATTTAAGCTGAAAACAGAAGCTTTTCAGATAGCTTACTTTTTTCATATTATTTGATATACTTAAAATTAGGGAGGTTGTTTTATCTGTGTTGCTGTTTAGTATTTCTTGTACAAATGTAATCATATTACATCTCAGGATAAGCTGTGTCGAAATCCAAGAATTAGATAACACATAATAGCATGTAATAGCAAGACTTGAACCACTGACATTATCCTAATAATATGAATGACTATATTGCAAAACGAATGTGTTGCATGAATTTGTAGGCTATATAAATTATGTAAAGTGCAGATTTTGTTGGATTGGAGTAGTAAGAAGGTATTTTGTCACCTCTTAGTGCCATTATATTCTTTTCAAGACAGGGCAGCTGACAATTATCGTAGTTCTGTGCAATATTTATATTGATGTGCTTGTCACTGAGTATTATTAAAAACCTATTTATGAATCCATGTGCATTTAAATGACATCCATTTGTATCTGTGATGATTTCACACTCAGATGTGGGTTTGAAAACCAAGCTGAGGTGTCAGCACTGTACGTATTGACTATAGCTCAGACATTGCTTAATAGACAGAACAATAGCAAAGCAAACAACAGAGTGACTGAACAGAGCTCTCTATCAGGCCTGGCGCCGGCTGTGCTTTAAGACAAAATCACATCAACAAGTCTGTGATTGAATATGGGTGTAAAAACGACTCTCTCTTTGCAGAGCCATTGATTTAATGCTTTTTCTCTAAATGCATTACAATAATGTCAATATAATACAATAAAGAGCTTAGTGTTTTTGTGGCGAGGGTTTTCTTCCAGGGTTCTCTGAAGATACAGCAGGGTGACCATATGACATGTAAGATAAAGGAATATTTCACCCAAAAATGAAATTTTCGGCAAAAATTTAGTTTGTTTCTTGGAACAGATATGGAGAGATTTAGCATTACATCACCAATGGATCCTGTGCAGTGAATATGTGCTGTCAGAATGACAGTTTAAACATGTGATAAAAACATTGCAATAATCCACAAGTAATCCACATGACTCCAGTCAGTCAATTAACATCTTGTGAAGTGAAAAAGTTGCATGTTTGTAACAAACAGAATCATCATTACGATGTTTAAAAAAAAAAAAAAAAAAACTAACTTCAAATCGTTCTTGCTAAGTCCTATAATATTGCTTTCTCCAGTGAAAAAGTCATCTCATCTGAATCAGGAGAGAAATATGCACAGATCAATCACTGTTTACAAACAAAACCAATCCAACCAAAACAGTTCTGAACAAATATTTTGGTGCATTTTGATGTGAGGACAACAGGGGATGGACATTTTCACTGGAGGAAGCAAAAAAATTAGGTGTATAAACAATTTTCACTCAGAAATTGCTAGTAAATTTCACAAACAATCGCAGCAATTAACACATTTAATTAAATGTAACAAGTTTGAAAATTTAAAATTTAAGTAACACAATGAACTGAATGTAAAAATTTTAAATGTAAAGTAACACACTGAAATAAAAATTTGGACAATTCTACATTTAAAATAACACATTGAATTAAACGTAAAAAGTTTGAAAATTCTACATTTAAAGTAAAACATTGAATTAAATATAAAAAGTTTGAAAATTCCAAATTTAAAGTAACACATTGAACTAAATGTAAAAATTAAAAAAATTCTAAATTTAAAATAACATTAAATTAAAGTTTGAAAATTCTTTGTTTAAAGTAACTCATTGAATTAAACATAAGTTTTAAAATTCTAAATTTAAAGTAACATTGAATTAAACAAAAAATTTGACAATTTTAAATTTAAAGTAACACATTTAATTAAACAAAATAATTTTGAAAATTCTAAATTTAAAATAACATTGAATTAAAAAGTTTGAAAATTCTAAATTTAAAGTAACACACTGAATTCAACAAAAACTTTTAAAATTCTTAAAGTAACATACTGAATTAAACAAAAAGTTTGAAAACGGTACATTTTAAATAACACTGAATTTGGAAACAAAATTTTGAAAATTCTACTTCATGAACAATTAAAAATAATAATTATGAATTAAACAAACATTTTGAAGAAGGAACAAACTAAAATAGCACTTTTCCTGTAAAATAGACTCCAATAATCTATAAAAAAAAAAAAAAAAAAAAAAAACAATATTAAGTAATTAATTGTTGAGATCAATATTAATAAAGGTAAAAAAAACCAAAAACAAAATAGTGTAGAAATGCCGATGACTGTTAACTAGTTCATGTTAACTACAGTTTAAGTTGTAAAAAAAAAAATGATTAGATTATGTTTTAAAGGAAAATTCTATTTTAGTCTTTCTATTTCTTAAATTCTACTTACTTAAATTTTTTACATTGATTATGGACTGTTATTTTGGCCAGGTTTAAAGTTTAAACTCCTTAATGATTCATGTATTTCTTATAAACATGCAGCTTTGTGCTTCACATGATGTTAACTGATAAACTGTAGATTATTTGTGGATTATTGTGATGTTTTTATCAGCTGCTTGGACTCTCATTCTGACGGCACCCATTCACTGTAGAGGATTCATTAATGAACAAGTGATGTAATGCTAAATGTCTCCATATCTGTTTAGATGAAAAAACAATCTCATACACATGTTGGATATCCTGCAGGTGAATACATTTTCAGCAAATTTACATATTCATGTGAACTATTCCTTTAAAACAATGACTTTGATTTGATTAAATTAAGTAATAATATTTATTGTTTTACAATCTCTTTTATATTGGTGGTCCTTGTCTGTATGAGAGTCCTTGGGTGTTTAAAACTGAATGCATTACTTAATTTCTTGACAGAAAAGTGACTTAGTGGAGAAAAAAAAAAAAGCTTAAAATACCAGTTGACCTCATAATTCACAACTGCATCTACACTTAAATTGTTTACAGTGCAATGAACGTGCATAGATAATTTCACTGATTTTAATGTGTGTGTGTGTGTGTGTGTTCCAGTTTGTCGCGTCGCGCTGCTCGCGTAAACAAACTATTTGATTGGTCCATTGGGCGTTGACGTTAGAATTCCATCCACAACTCGGGCAGACCCTGGAGCGCTCGCAGTGTACACAAATTCGCTGCTTAGTGGGCGCGTTACGGTTTGTCGCGTCGCGTCGCGTCGCTAGTTTACTGTATAATGTAGATGGAGGAGGCGTTGGATCTGAAACTCTCACTCCTCGCCCCCTGACTGTCATTGACAAACAACGTGGGACGCTGGAATTTGTTATACCACACCGCAGAGACTTTTGCACTGCTTTTTAAATACGCCGTCGCGTCACAAGTAAATCTCGCGTTTCGCGGAGCTTGAAAATATGTATCAACTACTGACAGCGGTAAAATAAACATTGCACTATCACCCGCGGTTGAGTACTCACAAATGTCATGCACTGTTCGAGAGCCTTTGCCTTCTGTGACATTCAGCGGACCTAATAACAACCAACATGAAGCAGACATGTACAGATGGAACGCTTTGTCTATTCTAAAGGACTTTTGAACTTGTTGGAATCATTGTAAACATGGAAGATGCAAACGCTGGGAACGGTACTGGGACGCAGGGCTGTGAACCGGAGCGTCCTGGAGACGGAGAACTGGATGAGGTGCAGATGCATCTCGCCTGCTTACCGGAGAGATACATGAGGGCGAAGTTTTCCCTCTCCGCGTACATATTTTGTTGGACGGTAGTAAAGTTGTGTCAGGTAAGGCATGTTGCATTTGAAAGTGCAAAGTGAAATAATGGACAACTTTTAAACGCTAGCTTCACAATAAAGTAAGGCCTGAAGTTGTTCACTGTATGACAATAATGATGTCCTGCATATTCTTAGGGATTATACATATGGGAATATTATATAGAGAGAGAATTGGTTCAAAGTCAGAGTTGGAAACGTCTTGAAAAAAAATGCGTCTTTTTCCAAAAAATTTGCATGTATGCAAATTCTTTATTATCCAAGGTACACATTTCTAGTATTTGTGCAGTTAATTCTCATATTGTATTTTCAGAAAGTTTTGGAATATTTGTCCTCTCCACAAGTATGTCACAGTAATGTATAACTTAATTAGAAGGGTTATATTAACCTATTAAAATTTTGCTTACATCTACATTGTAAATGTATATTTTTTGCTATTATATTCCATTTTTTTTCAGAGGCAAATCAATAATAATTACATTTTTAACAATACTTCAAGAGTAATTTATATGATTTGTTGTATTTTGAATCCAATTTTTCTTTATAAAAGGCAAAAAATTTATCATACTGATTTCAAAGTTAAGGATTAATTTGTTTGAATATGCATTGAACCACAAACTATCATAACATCTTAGTTGATAATTCAGTATACTTTATTTTTTACAAAGCATCTCATGTTTCTGTAGTGACAACACATTTTCGGTACTGACAGTAATGTTTTGGTAGCGACCACATACTAAAACACTACTAAACTGAACTACAAAAAATATTCATAACTACTAAAATTTTGTTTATTACCCCCAAATATGAGGATTATGTGTTCCCTTTTGTCACTACCAAAACAATGAGGACATGTATTTTTTCTTTGGGTAGTTGACAAATAATGTTGACAAATAATGACTAACATTTGTACACTGCAAAAAGTTGTTACTCAGTATTTTTGTCTTGTTTTCCCAATACAAATCTGAACATTCTTAAATCAAGATACATTTACTTGAAAAGCAAAATAACGTAAGATGTCTTGTGTTCTTATATATATATACATAAAATAACTTTATTCTTAAAACAGGGAAAAATATAAAAAATACTATTTTATTATTATTTATTATTGTTTATTATTTATTATTGTTTTTTTATTATTATTAAGTTACAGAAAACTACACTTAATATCTTAAGTTATTTTGCTTTCAAGTAAAATGTATCTTGGCAGTTCACTTAAACAGCTATGTACAATGGCAAATTATTTTTCAAAAATAGAAATTGAATAATTTGTGGTCATATAAACTGTATGTATGATTATTATAAAAGACAAGGGTTTTTAAAGTTTTCTTAGCATTTTAATTAAGTTAATGTTAATATAACTATCTTTAAATCAACTTATGATGTACTAAGACCCCCCTGGAAGTTTGCTGAGACCCCCTAGTGAGATCCGGCCCCCTGGTTGAGAACGACTGATGTAGAATATGGCCTTGTTCATAACAGATGGTGAAGGTTTGCTTCACAGTATATCTCCTCCCAGTCAAAAAGTTTAAATTGCTTTGAGTGGAGTCAGACCCTCCACCTGCTCTAACCCGGGGGGTCTGTTAAGCTCATCAGTATTTAACTACCCAACCCTTCCCCTCATTCCCACCCCATTTATACCCCAATCATATTCTGGCATGATTCAGTTGAAAAGTGTGAAATGTTCATCACACTGGCCATTGTAAGTCCATTAAAAGGTTGATACGGGTCTGTGAAAAGTAAGGATTATCTCCCACAGCAATTGTAATTGTAATGATTACTGTCTCTGATTAAATCATAACTGATCTGCCTGTTTATAGAACTAAAAGCAAGCAATTTCCACTTGCTTTTCAGTTCAAATAGACCTATTTCTTGTATTGTCTCCCTGTTTGTCTGGAGGAAAGCAGCCAAATCCTTGAACCTGTTCCAACAGTTGAGTGTTTATCAGGGCACTGAAACGTCTGTAATGGTTAGCTGACTGCGTCCATGCGCTATCCCTCTACCAGTCTTTGAACTGCTGCCATTTGAACCTTTCCATTAAAATAGCAACTGTAAATCACAGCTCAAGGTTCTCAAGGTTTGTGACCTATTAGGGGTTTATCATCTTTTATTCTAAGCAAGGTGCAGCTAGAACCTCTGCATGCCCAAACATCAGCAGCAAAGTGGTTTGTTGGACTATTTAGGAAACAAAAGACTACAGTTTGTATTATTAATACTTTTTAGTCAGCTCTATCACTTCAAAAACCTTCAGTGATCCTATTCCTGTGTAGCTTCCTAATGTGGTTTAAAATGGATCAAATCTGACAACTTAATCGGGTTTAATAAAAGATGACATAAATATTGAACCTACTTTTCAGCCGTTTTGTAATGAAACAGAGCCGGCTGTTTTAAGTCGGAGGTCACTACCTTGAGCTGGTTTTAATTGTTTTGATTGGTTACAGAATGAACACTGACATTAAAGCTTAGCAGGAGTTTTTTTAAATGGTAGAGAACCATATGGATGGCTAGTAGATCAAACAAAGGCATGTATTTATTCAGACATTTATGACTGAACAAAAATTGTCCAAGAAACAGTAGCTTTTAACAAGCACCATGTGTTAGACTTTTCTCTTTCATGTTTATTTGGTAACATTACTTTTTAAACTAGTAGACTTTAATACTAATTTCATTGGAAGATACCTGTTTAACCTCAAAGGAAGTCATAACTTAGAAGCTATGCGCTAAGAAAATCTTGTGTACCTCACCCTAAATAAACACTAACATATGATTGTTCCAGTAATGCTCTACCAGTTTCCTGTAGTTTGCATTAACCTCAGCAGTTTGCCGTAAGGCTAATGCCTGCATTGCTTATGTTTTGTACAGAATTGTTGGTACTTTATTTCAAGACACACCTTGAAACGGTCTTGTATGTTTCCCCCTTTGTTTGTCTCCAGAGATTAAGACCGTCGCCAGTTCTTCCCCAGGTAAGCTCAGTCTTTCTTTTGAGTTTGATGAACCTGATTATACTCTTACCAACAGAAAAAATACATAACTCACGCTGTAGCAACACCATTAGGAATAAATTGCTGCCTTAATTCTCATTCGGTTTATTTAGATTATTTAACCACTGATGCAGTGAGAGCTTATTATCTAATACTCTTAGATCTGTCATTTTCCATTTAATATAAGAATTCGTTCATTTGAATTTAATCCCACTAAGCGTCTTTCAGCCAAAGGGATTGATGTAATCATCACTGAGGAGCAGGCATGCACCATCAGGACATACTGTACGTCTCCTCACATGTTGCCAAAAGCTTATCTGCCGTCACCCCTGTAGAGGCTGTGCCTTAACTTGTCGGATGTTGCTAGGGAGTTGTGCAATGCATTGAAGTCTAGAGTCTGCAGATGGTTGGTGCACTTTCCTGACACTTTCTTGTTGTGTTCCTCTGATCAGGTATGAACAGGCCAGAAAATCATGTTGGTTTTATTCATTGCGGTTTTAGGCAGTGTTGCCTCTTATTTAATGGAATGATTAGTCCTGGAAGTTTACCACTCCTCCCTACAGCAGCAGTTGTTTTTTTCCTGTTGTACAATTTGTTCACTTCCTTACTTGTCTTATTGAAATGTTGCCTAATGTTATTGCATAGTATTTTTCATTCAGTAGAAATTAAATATATATAGGAGGTTCATACAGTCATTGTGAATCCTTGTTTCCAGGTTGCATTGACAAGATTTTATAGGTACCAATGATAGTTTTAAAGGATTAGTTGACTTCCAGAATAAGAATTTCCTGATAATTTACTCACACCATGTTATCCAAGATGTTCATGTCTTTCCTTTTTCAGTTGAAAAGAAATTAAGTTTTTGAGGAAACATGCAGGATTTGCAGCTTCAAAGTGCTCTGCACAATCCCAGCTGAGGAATAAGGGTGTTATCTAGCGAGACGATCTCCATTTTATAAAAAAGTTAAAAATGTATATACTTTTAAACCACAAATGCTCATCTTGCACTAGCTGTGTGAAAGGTCACATGCGGTTAGTTCTTGGTCTGTGTACGTCGGTTCAAAAGGGTAGGGTAGGGTGAAAAACGACATCTTATTTTCTCCTCCAACTTCAAAATCGCCCGACACCGTGACTACGTAATGCGTGAAGTCAAGCTAGTGCAAGACCAGCATTTGTGGTTAAAAAGTATATAATTAATTTTTTATTTTTTAAAAATGACCGTTCGTTTCACTAGATAAGACCCTTATTCCTCGGCTAGGATCATGTAGAGCCCTTTGAAGCTGCATTTAAACTGCAATTTGGATGGTTGGCCACCATTGAAGTCCACTATATGGAGAAAAATCCTGGAATATTTACCTCAGAAACCTTCATTTCTTTTCAACTGATAAAAGAAAGACATGAACATCTTGGATGACTTAGGGGTGAGTAAATTATCAGGAAATTTTTATTCTGGAAGTGAACTAATCCTTTAAAACTGAATTATGATTATGTCGATGTCAGGGGTCAGGTTAAACAATCCAACAGAAGTGTTATGATGAGTGGCGTTTATATGTTCTTTTCTGAAGTTATGTTAAGCAAAATAAGACAGAACTTAATGTGTAGAAAAATCATAGCCTGGAAATTCCACCCATTCATATAAGTTTGTGCGAATTCAAACTGGATTACAGGCATCTTGCACCACATTATAGCATAAGAAAACCTTGTTTAGAGTCACGTGGAAAATTATTAAATTATTTAAAAACACTAAAACACAAAACAGACATAAAAAGATAATTTTTTATATTAGAAAATATTTGTAATAAAAAAAAAAAAAAAAAAAAAAAAAACTGAAATACACTGATATTGTAAATATTTAGGCCTTTTCCTTACATTTTCATATTTTGTACCGGCCAAAGCAATGACATTGACACTGTAAGGGCTAACATATGAATGCAAGAGTAAGTTTTAAAAAAATAAATAAATAAAACTGGAACAGTTTATTGAACTTTAAAAAAAAAAAAAAAGTTTGCATATTTTTGGTTAAGTATCATATTTAATACATCAGGCTTTTATAGTTTATGTGTGACCCTGGACCACAAAACCAGTCATAAGTAGCACAGGTATATTTGTAGCAATAGCCAACAATACATTGTATGGGTCGAAATCATCGATTTTTCTTTTATGCCAAAAATCATTAGGATATTAAGTAAAGATCATGTTCCATGAAGATATTTTGTGAATTTCCGTAAATATATAAACAGGTAATTTTTGATTAGTAATATGCATTGCTAAGAAGTTCATTTGGACAACTTTAAAGGCGATTTTCTCAATATTTTGATTTTTTTGTATTGGTCAAATATTATCCTATAACAAACCATATATCAATGGAAAACTTATTTATTCAACTTTTAGATGTATTAATCTCAGTTTAAAAAAACTGACCCTTATGACTGGTTTTGTGCCCCAGGCTCACATATAGTATGATATAGGAGAATATGAACCTCATACTCAAGTAGGAAAAAAAGCAAAATATGTAATTTGGTGCAGTTGCTATATTTATATGGAAAAAAGTAAGATGAAATTCAGATACATTGTAATATAAATGAATGAGGTCTGTATTTACCAAACTACTGAAACATTTGTACGATATAATATAATATGATATAACTTTATTGTCAGACAAAGTCTAACAATAAAGTCGTGCAATACAGCAGGTTCACTAACAATTACAAAACTTTATCACTAAGACTTTAACAAAAAAACTTTTCAAATCTCTGGTACAGATTAAATTTTTATGTATTTTGTTGAGCTCTAATACAGCTTGGTGTACAAAAGAATACTTTAGTCTAATTCAATTATATCTTGGAACCTTATACCGCCAATTAGATGGCAAGAGTACAACTTCATTACACATCACATGATTCGGTTCAGAAACAATATTATTGGCCAACTTTACAAGATTTTTATGACAGGATAACTCATATGTATCAAATATGTATACAGTAGACTTTTTAGGGTTAAGTATGTTGGGATAAGCATATATATCATTAAATAGCTGACAGGTGTGAATTTTACCCATTTTTCCTGGCAGATTTGCTGTTCTTCTGGTTGGTTTAGTAGTGAAGGGTTTGCCACACTTCTTGGTGCTGTGTTTTTGAAGTGCAGGTTGTGTTAGATTTGTGCAACACATATTGATTTGATTTTTGTGTCATTTAACCATAAAATTTTATTGTGAGGTCTGTTATAGTTTTTGGTTCTGTTGAGTGTCATAGTCTTTTTCATGACATCTATTGTACCACCTTCCTTTAAAGTCCGGTGTTAAGCAGAGCTCTTGATATGGTTGACTGCTGCACCTTTGCTACATTCTCCATTACTGAACTTTGTATTTCTCACAAAAAGATTTTGACCTCACTGTGCTTCTCTCACACTGAGAGTGTGAGGCACAACCTTTCAGTCATTGTCTGGGTGATTTATGTAGCTTTCTGTTGTTGATAATTGAGCCAATAGTACCTCTTGGAACATTCAGACTTGTTTTGGCTGTGCCTTAGAGTTTTCTTTGGAATGAGGTTTTATCTAAACACCAATAAAATACTGAAGATAAGCGCTTTTACAAGATCACTGAAACACTACCGTTCATAAGTTTGGGACTGGTATGATTTTTTAATGTTCATGAAAGAAGTTTCTTATGGAAGCCTTTTTCTGCCACTGAATAAAAAATGTAAAAAAGGTAATTGCGACCTTTTATCTCACAATTCTGAGTTTTTATAGTGGACTTTTTTCTCAGAATTGAGATATAAACTCACAATTCAGAGAAATTAAGTCAGGACTGCAAGATATAAACACCCAGTTCTGACTTTTTTCTCATAATTGCGTGATGTAAACTGGCAATTGTGAGTTATAATGTCAGAATTGTGTGATACAATCAAATTGCAAGTTGTTTTTTTTTGGAGAATTGCATGATATAAACTCACAATTGTAAGAAATAAAGTCAGAATTGTGAGATAAAAACTCGCTATTCTGACTTTTTTTTCACAAATGTGAGTTTATATCATGCAATTCTGAGAAAAAACTCGCATTTGCGAAAAAAACTGATGTGAAAAATGTGAAATTTCGCATTTGTGAAAAATGTGTTTCTCAGAACTGCACATTTATCAGAATTGTGTGAAAAGGTCAAAATTGTGAGATGTAAACTCGCAATTCTGATAAAAATAGTCAGAGTTGTGAGTTTATATCTCGCAATTCTGATTCGGAGTTTATGTCTCACATTTCTGACTTTATAACTGCAGTTGCAAAATGTATACCTTGCAATTCTGAGAAAAAAACCCTCAACTGCAAAAAAAAAATATTGCTCAATTGCATCTCACAATTCTGAATTGTGTGAAAAAGTCAAAATTGTGAGATGTAAACTCGCTATTCTGAGCAAAAAAAGTCAGAATTGTGTGAAAAAAGTCAGATTTGCAAGATGTAAACTCAGAATAGTGAGTTTGTCTCGCAATTTTGATTCTAAAATCTTTATTTCTCAGAATTGCGAGTTTATGTCTCCCGCTTCTGACTTTATAACCTCAATTGCGAGTTTATATAACGCAATTCTGAGAAAAAAGTCAGATTTGTGAGATGTAAACTCACAATTGGCAAAAAACAAGTCAGAATTGAGATAAAAAGTAAGAATTCCATAAGGCTTCCATTCTAAGGCTGCATTTATTTGATCTGTAAATGCAGTAAATATTGTTAAATATTATTACGGTTTAAAATAATAAATAATATTTAAGATATTTTAACATGTAATTTATTCCTTTGTTGGCAAAGCTGAATTTTCAGCATTTTCAGCATCAAATATCATATATACATATATATATATATATATATATATATATATATATATATATATATATATATATATATATATATATATATGTGTGTGTCTGACAACAAATACATTTTAATTTCAGTAAAATTATAATTTAACATTTATGTAATCATATATTTCATATATTTTTAAAATGATAAAGTGTATTAAACTAAATAAAACAAATTATGCAACTTTAAAAGTGAAAGGGATTTTGCTGAAATACTGGTAAAATTTCAGGCTTTTCCAGCTCAGCTCTAGTCTGCCTCTTCATGTCTCAGCTTGTACCTATTTTACAGTAATAAAGTCAGCTGTGTCACTTAAATATTCTTCTGGGCATTTAGCCTTTGAGTATTACAAGTGTCTCCCACAGTACTTTAACTTTTTTGGTACAAATGCATGTTTCTGTATCAGTCTAATGCTTCCATCTGCACAGTGTGCAAGTCTCAGTTGAGACATGAAAATTGGGGTTATATATAGTGTATGCATTACAAAGTATTTGCACGCTTTAAACGGCACAGCATTACATTCAGCAAGCCTGAAGATATATTCTTGGATTTCTGGTCACATGCTCCTGTAAAGTATGCTTTGAAGGGTTGTGCCCTACAGGCAATGCAAGCTAAAAGCATGAGTTATAATGCCACAAACATGCAAATAATGCTGCATCAGTCATAAACTCACACATTAGTTCTAATAATAACACATAATCTTCTAAAATCCCAGCATTGCCTTTCTTGTTTGTGGACTTGAGGAAGAACCTGTTACAACGCTCCTGACCCACTGCTGAACCTCAGAGTTGGCTTTAGATGGCTGCATTGGCTGTGGTGACTGCCAGGGTAAACTTCACCCTGGGTAAAGTTCTCTGGATACACGCTCCATAATTACTCTCCTTAGCCGTCTTTAGACAATGGGTTAAACACTACTGTATTCACTAAAAATGTCTGGGAACCACAGAGATGTGAAAAGGGGAGCTAAAGAGAGTTGGCAGTACTTGTATTGTTTCTGTGCTTCGGATCTTTCCTCTGTGGATTAGCTGGAATGACTGGGTTTTGTCCATGCATTTGAAGTTCAACGCATTTTTACGTGGTCCGTTAATCAGTCATGCATCAGAAAGAGCTCCTCATTATCATGTACCGCCCCGCTTGCATTGTGACCTCTTTCAGCTTCTGACTGACAACTTCCCTCTGTGCTTGCTCCCCCTCATCCCGCCCAACTCTGAATAACTGATTTTGATCACTCGCAGTAATAAAAGTCACATGTCTGCCTGGAACAATGGCCTTTCATTTGGTGGCTGCATTCATTATAGCTATAATATGTTAGTATTTAGTACAAAATTCATGCTTCATGCTAGGTGAGAAAGAGGGAGAGTTAGAAAGAGAGAGAGTGACAGTTATTCAGGCGTATTCGTTATGGCCTAAACAAAGAGATCTGGAAGTGCTTGCTTTTCTTTTCATTCCCTCTTCTTTTAGAATAAAGCGACTTCTCACGCACTCTCTTCTTCTTTGGAGGTGGTTGCTGCAGGAGGTGTGCCAGATTTGAACTGGCAAGCTGTTTATTTATTTCCCTTTGCCTTGGAGCACTAAAAGCTGCTCAGGTGGACTACATAGACTTCATTTATGAATGCTGACCTGTGGATAATGACTTTGTTGAGTCCTTATCAGATGAATTTAATTGGACTTTTAATTGGGATTTGACGCTTCCTTCCTCTGATAATTGTTCAGTGATTTTCTAGCCTAGGGGGGTACTTGGAAAAATTTCCAATTTGTTAAACAAAGAAAACAGACATTGCAACACAAAATTACTGAATTAAGACAATGGTAAACTATAATAATAACAAAAGACTGTCAATCTGTGAATTAGTAGTGAGATTTTTTTCAGTGGTGGGAATCTGCAGGTTACATTATTAATTAATCATTCACTCAACCAATTCATTAAAACATGCTGATTAATTTAGGAACAAATCACGCAAAGGTATTTTTGAATGAGTCATTGAATTATTCACTTAACTGATTCACTGATTGATTTAAAAACACTGATTATTTCGGGAACAAATCACTTCAATGTCTTTATGAATTAGCCACTGAATCATTCACTCAACCAATTCATTAAAACATGCTGATTAATTCAGGAACAAATCATGCAAAGGTATTTTTGAATGAGTCATTGAATTATTCACTTAACTGATTCACTGATTGATTTAAAAACACTGATTATTTCAGGAACAAATCACTTCAATGTCTTTATGAGTGAGTCATTGAATCATTCACTCAACTGACTCATTCAAAAATGCTGATTAATTCAGGAACAAATCACGCAAATATCTTTTTTAATGAGTCATTGAATTATTATTTAATTAACTGATTCACTGACCGATTTAAAAAACACATTTTTTTCAGGAACAAATCACTTACAGGTCTTTATGAGTGAGTCAATGAATCATTCACTCAACTGATTCACTGACCGATTTTAAAAAAACTCGGATTATTTCAGAAACAAATCACTTGAATGTCTGTATGAACGAGTCATTGAATTAATCACCCAATCAGTTTGTTCAGGAATGCCACTGCTGTGTACTGCTTAGAGATGCTCAGTCAATTCTGCTTTGACTTTGCAAGTCGTTTGTCTTTGTAATCCTTAGTCAAAAACTTCCTCTATGGCAGGGGTAGGGAACGTTGATCCTGGAGGGCCGGTGTTCCTGCAGAGTTTAGCTCCAACCCTAATCAAACACACCTGAACAAGCTAATCAAGGTCTTCAGGATACAGGTTGGTATTTTTTTAGGGTTGGAGCTAAACTTTGCAGGGACACTGGCCCTCTAGGATCAGTGTTCTCTATCCCTGCTCTGTGGAATAGAGTTCTGTCTCTGTTGGTGTCAGTTCGATCATTTGAGCAGAGCATCCTTAAACACTGGACTATGAGTCTGCTGCGAGCTATAGTTGGTGTGTATATGTGCAAAAATCAAGCCCTGCCCACTATATTTTCTCATTTAATATTAGTTTCGCTCAGAAATACACAACTACTGTGTGCAATTTCTGGTTCACACATACTTTAATGGGAGAGGTGAAGGTAGAGTAGATTGGTTTGTTTTAAAATGGCTAGTAATATCTAGTAATATTAAGGATAATGCCAAAGCTCTGGTGTCAATGAAAAGATACTTGAGCATTAATGGGCTGTTCAGTTACCTAATAAGACTAAAACATCAATAATAAAACAGCTTATTTTGCAAAACACTTTAAGCAACCTCTTTCACCTGAAAGAAAGTGTTTTATATTCCTACCACTATTGTCCACCTGTCCTGCATGTTTTATCTCTTGAAAACATTCCCTTGTTTGCGTAAATCTCACGAGGATACGCTGCTATGAAAACACACCGTTGTGAATATAAAAGCAACTCACCGACTTTACCTGTCAGACTGCACTGAGAAATGATTAGCATCCTCCGGGCAAAAAGGAGGAGGGAGTCCGCTCCCCTGTGATTGGTTCTTTCTCTCTCTCTCTTTATTCAGAAAACCTCAATGTCTTAGCGGCATCAGGCTGTCCTGACTGGCCCTTTTCTTTTATTCCGTTTTTTTTTCCTCCCTCTTTCACTCTGTGTTTTTGGGATGGGCTTCCTCCTCCTTTGTTTTCGTGTCACTGTTTGAGCCACAGGCTGTGGAGTGAGTGCACTGTAAGTCTCAGTGCTTGAGGAGCAGTCAGGGCGATGAATGGACTCTGGGAGCCAGCCTGGCTGAACTCAGATCAGCGTTCTGAGAAGAGTGGCTGTTAGGATGCCAAACAGAGGCTGTGACCACAGAGACATGGCACAGGTATGTCTGAAAAACTACTTGATGTAAATCTTGTTGTGGTCAGTTTAGCTTTCTGGACATTAGATGATTGTATTGCAGTGTTTCTCCGGTTGCTTTACTTTAAAAGTCCCATTGGTGTTCACTTCGCAGTCCAGACACCTGTATAGGGGTCAAACACATTGTGCTTTGTTCAGCCATGTTATTTTACACCACGCTGTAATGTAGCCGCCAATGTGTTTTGTTTTACACTGATGGGTTTCGAATTATTTTGCCTTTTGCTTTAGATTTTATGATATAATACATGCCCTTCAGTTTTCTATTGTTAAGACAATAATTAGTGGGTGTATATGACTGGCCAATTTCACACTTGGTTGGATTACTCAATAAAACTCCATTGTTTAGATGTGAAGCCTGCAATCTCAGGGATTCCACGACTCAGTTCTTCACATAGCACTGGCTTTGTAAAGCCTTGTTGTAAACAGTACGTGAATTGTGTAAACTTGAGTTTTAAGATCACGTTTGTATCATACAACGCTGATGCGGTTCTTTATTTACCGATGTGGTTGCATGCTACTGTTCGCGGTTTTTAAACGTTTACTCTGTTTGACTGAGAATTATGTGCTTACTCCAGTGAAATATTAAAAATGTTAGTCTTTCCATTGTTACCACAGTACACTTAATTTTGACAGTTCAGCATATGACATTTCCATTTCATGGCAAAATCTGAAGATAAAATATATGATTATACATATTTTGTATACTTTAAGCAATTAATATAAAAATATTTTAATAAAATGTCTTTTTGATCTATTAATTTTTTTTTTTTTTTTTTTTACATTGGAACATTATTTTCATAACAATTACAAACATTTCCCCCCAAATTTTTACTATTACAATGTGTATAGACTTTTTAAAAACATATTACAATATTTGGTAACACTTTACAATAAGGTGTATTTGGTTAACATTAGTTAATGTATTAACTAACATGACCTAACAATGAAAAATACATTTATTACAGCATTTATTAATCTTTGTTAACATTAATAAAATACATTGTTCATTGTTAGTTCATGTTAGTTCACAATCCATTAACTAATGTTAACAAACACAACTTTTGATTTTAATAATGCATTAGTAAATGTTGAAATATATTAATATTAAGTAGAATTAATAAATGTTGTAAAAGTGTTGTTCATGTTAACTAATGTAGTTAACTAATGTTAACTAATGAAACCTTACTGTAAAGTGTTACCAATGTTTATTTAGCATAAATTAAGATTTCTGCATAAATTAAATGCAGTTCAACAAATACTACCTAAATATATACCCAAATATTAAATACATATTTTACAATTTGGGGATCGGGGATAATAAGGATTTAGCAGAAATCAGCTTATTGTCATGGAAGTAATGTCATAATGCTAAGTAAGTAAATAAATAGTTTTCAGTTTGTTTTTCAGTGAAAAGGGGGACATGTTTTTGACCGTTTTCATCAGCAGCGTTGGGGAAAGTTATTTTTAAAACTAATGTATTACAATATTGCGTTACCCCAACGCTATCTCACGACCAATTCATACATATTTTACGAGGTGGCTAATTCGTATGAATTCGTACGACCTCACTTGGGTAGGTTTAAGGGCGGGGTTAGGTTTAGGTCATCCATACAAATTCATACGCAGTGTTGGGGGTAACACATTGCAATTAACGCAAGTTACGTAATCAGATGACTTTTTCCAAGCAACTAGTAAAGTAACACATTACTTTTTCATTTACAAGAAAATATCTGAGTTACTTTTTAAACGGCAGTTACTTTTTGTTTGCTTTATTATTTAATCCCATTTTATTAACCAATTTCTCTGCTGCTGACCTATACTAATAAGCAAAACTTACTTTTGATTAACTAACATTTGTGCTTCATTTTTTTCATTGCTGAAGAACATTGAACTTCCTTCTCCTACAGTTCTACTGTACAGACGTGAATTTACTTTTCCTTCAGGCTTAGGCTTATGTGCTAAAAATGTAACTTTTTATATTAAAAACAAACAAGCAAGCCCAGCCCAGATTTAAAAAGTAACGCAAAAGTAATGTAACACATTACATTTAATAAAAAGTAACTAAGTAGTGCAATAAGTTACTTTTTTTAGGGAGTAGCGCAATATTGTAATGCATTACTTTTAAAAGTAACTTTCCCCAACACTGTTCATACATATTGTGCAACTCGTAAAACACATACGTTTTCGCGAAAATCGTATGAATTTGTACGAGTGACGTCGTACGAATTAGCCAGCTCGTAAAATATGTACGAATTGGTGTGAGATCAGGGTGGTTACTCCCTAAAAAAGTAATTAATTTAGTTAATTAGTTACTTTTATGGAAAGTACTGCATTACGTTACTTTTGCGTTAATTTTAAAAGTGTTTGGGGTAACGGATTACAAGTAAAGTGAATTATGTAATCAGATGACTTTTTTAAGTAACTAGTTTTAAAAAGTAATTGATTACATAACATTATCCCTAACACTGTTCATGAGTTTCACCCAAAATGTCTAAATATAATGATAAAACAAGCGGATTTAAAAACATTAATTTGTTATTTATCCTTGAAGCTGTTTTCTGCTTAATTTCCTAGACTTCCTGTTGGAATAGTTTGGTTTGAAGCAGTAAATGAGGAATTCTATATTTGTTCACATCTTGCTGGGATGTCCTGATGGAGCCCCTTAGTTTCAGAATAATCTGTTATGCCCGTCACAGGCTATTTTAAACTCCTGCTGAGTTCAGAGTTAAAGGGCAGTCAAACAAAGCAGCAGAGGTCACCATCCATCCATAAGCTAACAGTCTTTTATATAGTATCACAGCAGGTACAACTACAAGTGTTGAATGACATTGTAAGACAGTTTGATAGTAAAACCGGATACTAATGGCTGGCACTTGTCAGAATCATAAACAAAAGAAAGATTGAAGAGAGCAGAACAGCTTTTAGCCATAAATGTTTATAATGTCTTATACAGAACTTGTTTTAG
Organism: Cirrhinus mrigala; assembly: GCA_036247105.1. Taxonomy (NCBI): domain Eukaryota; kingdom Metazoa; phylum Chordata; class Actinopteri; order Cypriniformes; family Cyprinidae; genus Cirrhinus; species Cirrhinus mrigala. The sequence continues at coordinate 13,686,900 of CM070008.1, forward strand.
CATTTGTGTCTTCTCCTGTCTTGTCCTTTGGGATGTAGCTGGATAGTGAGATAGGAACAGCTCTGGAAAATATCTGTTGTGCTCATGCCGATGGAATTGTTGCTGCGTCAGGTACAGTAGCATTCTGCAGCTGCTGTTGTCCATCATGAAAACAGCTGTTGTTTTTATCATTGATATCATTTCTTTTTTCCCCTTTTTTGTACATAGCCAATAGTAAAAGTGCGTTAGGAGCATGGTTCAGAATAACAAACAAGGCGTGGTGTTGTTTCAGTGTTGTGTGGGGGTCATGAATGTGTTTCATCTGTCCCAGAGGAAAAGAAATGTGGAACGTTCCGGTCTCGCCCTGTACTGCCTGCCAGCCCTCCGGCCCCCGTCTAGTCCCGACTCCTCCAGAGCTAGAGAAACATCCCAGAGTGGGGCTGATTTACAGTAACAGTCTGTCAGGTTTTGCATAAGTTTGCTCACAAAAGCCTCTGTCCTCTAGTTGCCAACTGTCAACTGTTCTTTTCCCAGTGGAAAAGGGGAAAACAACTTCTATGGACACTGGTGCTGAATACTAAATAGTGTCCATAATGTCTGCAATCCTGCCCAAGCATTCTCTCTGTTTCAAAATTGTAGGGTGGATGCTTTCCCATCCAGGATCTGAGGCTGAAGTATTTTCGCTTCTCCGGTCCACGCTGGTTTTTTCGACTTATACACATAGAGTAACTGGAATACGACATTGCCAGAAGCTAGTAGCTCATTTGTGGGTACAGAAAGCCAGACAAGATGATTGGTTGCCTCAAGCTTGCCTTTCCTTGCAGATCTGGACCACAAGCCTGGGGCAGCAGCCAAACCTTCTTTTGAGCCTTTATCCTGGTGTTGGTGACCTGGTTGGACAGCTGCAGTGGAGTTTGACCTCTTTTTCAGTAAAGTGTGTCAATTAGCCTTTCAATCAGTGCTCAAAATAATCAGATATTAGTTTGCGTTTGTATGTATACTGTGTAGTTGTACAGCATTTTGATTGGTTGTATTATTTGCACTGATGTCATACTCCAGTTAAGTGTCTAATTTTCAAAATATTTTAAATTATTTTGTAAAGTGTATATACAGTATATTACAAAAAATACAGTCCTATATGTATTCATTTTTACAGTTTTACATTACATTTTCACATTCACAATGTGTTTTGTACAGTGTGTTATTGACTGCAGAGATTAAAAACACATCATAATTGATAATGTGATGTTAATAATTGTGCATGCCTATTTAGTTTATAGTATTATTACATTTCAGTATTCAGTTTTAAGGAGATTTTGTTGCTTTTGTGTTGAGTTGCCACTTGATTTGCAATGAAAGATCCTGACGCAAAACCGGTTGAGAACCGCTGCACTACACCCTAATGGCCTTAGAAAGTAAATAGTGGTGCTAGTGTGGTTTAATGTCAAGAATTCAAGTAATTTCCTGGGCTTTCCTTCTGTAGTATATCGGCCTCCTGTCTGGAGTTATGCAAGCTTTTCATAGGTCCCCTGACCCTATGTTCTTATTGGCAGTCCTGCAGCTCTATGTAAGTGTGAGAGCAGCACTTTTCCCAGTGTTCCAGACCTCTTGTCTTTTCTCCAACACTTTTGTTCTACAGTCTGATGGTTTGAGATGTTTCTTTCGCTGATTCTTTCGCTGTTTCTTTCTTCTCTTCTTCCCTCCCTGTGAGCTAACCATAGACTTGCACAGAGGAACACTTAGAACATGCACGACAGATAACAGAGTCCAACCACAAAATGTGTCCAACTCCTTGGAGAAATTTTAGCCAACAAATGACGCAGGGAATTGGTTGTTAAATGTTGCTGGGAGCTACTTCTGAAGGGTTCCAGAAATCCCATTTCTTATTCTCGACTTGTTTCTTTGTGATGTCCTGTATGTGTTAAGGCTGAAATGCTCTCTATGCAAATATCTTAAAGAGATCGTTCCCCCAAAATGAAATTTCTGTCATTATTTACTCACCCTTGTGTCATTTGTAAACCTATATGGCTTTTTCTTCTGCTGCACACAATGTGTACATTTGTACAATTGCAATCGAAATTATTCAAACCCCTTTACAAATACAAGCTTTTCTGAAGATCCAGGACATTATAAAAATTGCATCTACAACAGTTTACTGGCATATTAAAAGTGATAATGTCAATATATAATGTAATGTTTTTGAGTTAAAGGATTTTTTAATAACACAGCTATGTCATATTTATTCAACCCCTGTTCAACGTTGCTGTTTTAAGTGACTTATTTTTATGGTAAGAGCAAAATTGTCCTAAAACACAATTAAGCCTTTAGAAACTCATCCTAGAATTTGCTTGGGCTGTTACACATTATACATGTGCTGAGGTTGAGTAGCAAATATGGTAAAGTGAACAGAGCTCTCACCAAAGCTATAGAGAAGAAATAGTTTGAATATATTAGAAAGTCTAAGGCTATATGACGACTACCAAGGCATTAAAAGTTCCAAGAGACACAGCTGGCAGCCTTATTCATTAGTTTAAAATTGTTGTTGTACCAGAAAATGCTTCAGGACAAAAAAATATCAGAGCAACTGGGAAAAACCTGCATTGCATAGCCAAAGACTTGCAAGATGACTTGATGAAAGGAGGAAAAACATTTCAATACAGAGTAAAAGATGAATATTAGACAATTTCATTTTGGGGCATCTTGCCGAATACCACTCTTGACCAAGAAGAACAAAAAAGCCTTCTTGAATATGCTAAAAATTCATTTGGATAGACCTGTGGAGTTCTGGAAGAATGTTTTTTGGAGTGATGTGACCAAACTGGAACTTTTTGGACCTATGGATCAGCAGTATGGTGCAAAAAAAGGGAAAACTTATAAGCAGAAGAACCGAATCTCCATAGTTAAACATGGGCCAGTCCTGTTATGGAGTTGTTTTACTGTAACAGAAAGTGGAAAACATGACCGTATGAAGGGTATCATGGATTCGTTGAAGTATCAGGCCATTTTGGCAAGAAATTTAATGCCTTTGGTGCACAGACTGAAGCTAATGATCAATGGACTTTCCTGCAGGACAATCATCCCAAAGTATACATCTAAAACTACTTACGCTTGGTTCAGGGATCAGTCATTGAATGTTTTTGAGTGGTCTGTTCAGTCTCCAGATTTAATTGTCATTGAAAATATTTGGTTGAATTTGAAGAAAGCAGTGGCAAAGTGAAAACCAAAGACTATCAGTGATCTGAAAGCTTTTTTAAAGGAGAAGTCCACTTCCAAAACAAAGATTCACATATAATGTACTCACCCCCTTGTCATCCAAGATGTTTATGTCTTTCTTTCTTCAGTTGTAAAGAAATTATGTTTTTTGAGGAAAACATTTCAGCATTTTTCTCCATATAATGGACTGATATGGTGCCCCGATTGTGAACTTCCAAAATGCAGTTTAAATGCGGCTTCAAACGAACCCAAATGCGGTTGTAAACAATCCCAGCTGAGGAAGAAGGGTCTTATCTAGCGAAACGACCGGTTATTTTCATTTAAAAAAAATACAATTTAAATACTTTTTAATCTCAAACGCTCGTCTTGCCTTTCTCTCCCTGAACTCTGTGTATTCTGACTCAAGACAGTTAGGGTATGTCGAAAAACTCAGATCGTATTTTCTCCCTCAACTTCAAAAATAATTTCATCACTACATCACTGCAGAAGTACCGACCCAGTCTTTGCAAAGTGAACATGCAAAGAAGATCAAACACCGTTAACAAAAAGGTAAAACAGCGATATAGGACGACTTGAGATGGGAGTTTTTCGACATACCCTAACTGTCACAAACTGGAACAAAAACAGTCCAGGCAGGGTAAGACGAGCATTTGGAATTTAAAAGTATATAAATTGTATTATTTCTATTAAAGTAACCGATTGTTGTGCTAGATAAGACCCTTCTTTCTCGGCTGGGATCATTTACAACCACATTTGGGATCGTTTGAAGCCGCATTTAAACTGCATTTTGGAAGTTCAAAATCGGGGCACCATATCAGTCCATTATATGGAGAAAAATGCTGAAATGTTTTCCTCAAAAAACATAATTTCTCTCGACTGAAGAAAGAAAGACATGGACAAGAAAGACATGGACATCGTGGATAACAAGGGGGTGAGTAAATTATTTGTAAATTGTTGTTCTGGAAGTGGAGTTCTCCTTTAAGGGGAGGAATAGGCCAAGATTGCAGTACAGAGGTGACAAAAGCTTCTAATTCATCCTACTTGTGTTCTCAGAATTACTCAAAAGTTTATTAAAAAACTTTCTCCAATTGTTTGCAGCAAAATGTCTTGCAGAACTTGACTCTTCTGTAGTAACATCGTGTACAAAGATGGACGAAAAATTAAAGGTTGCGATTTTCTAGGTCGATATGGCTAGGAACTATACTCGCATTTCAGCGTAATAATGAAGGAACTTTGCTGCCGTACCATGGGTGCAGCAGGCGCAATGATATTACGCAGCCGTCAACTCTGCCGGCTGCAACTGTGCATCTACACAAACTTAGTGGTGGTCATTTTCAGGTGGTGCGTAAAATCATTGCGCCTGCTGCAATTGTTACCTTAACTTCCCCTTCCTCAGTGGCATCTCTTCTCTGATGACGTGCACACTGACACAAGGGTTGGACAAAACCCTGTCGTTCAAACTAGATTAATTTTCCATTAAAACCAAAAGCTATTCTGATGGCACTGATGACAGTTGCTAGTGAAGGACTTGAAACTATGCATGTTGTTGTCATTTTTTATTAATATATATTTCTGGTCTAACTCACTATAAGCCCTATAACCAATTATTTCTTCCAATTTGATGTCACACCCTGTTTCTTGTACACTCTAAAAACAACCCAGCTTGGGTTATTTGGCAACCCAGTGCTGGGTAAATATTGGACAGAACACATGTTGGGTTATTTTGGGTTAAATGTTTTTACCAAACATGCCAGGTTATTATTTTAAGTCAACTGTTGTTTAAAAATTATTACATTGCTGGCTTAAAAAGGACTGGAACTTATAAAAAACACAGAATTACTAAAGGGCAACAGCAATAATCAAACAGTGAACATTTATTATTAAGCAAGAACACATGGACAAAGTACAAGACAAAATGAATTTATTTGGGTGAATACAGCATAGTTTACAATATTACATACATTTAAACTAATTGTAACGTTTAAAAGTAGCATGTTCTCCGGGGTGACTACAAACTTTAGACTGCAGCCTCGTGTTTCACTTGTAGCTGAAAGATGCTGTGACTGACATCAAAACCTACCCATAAACAAACAGTACTGAGATTAGAGAACATATTTTAACATCAAATTAAATTAAACTCAGTACTATAACAAATAAAATTGGTTTATTTTATGCAAGGCAACAGGCATTTCCATCATGCGAAGTGACCGCTGCTGACGCAGCTTACTGACATCTGGTCCTTGTAAAATAATAAAATTTACAGCACAGTAAAGATGTTATAAATGAAATAAAATGTATACAAACCTTTATTTTGCTGAAGAAGTGCAACAAATCGGGGGGCTGAGAGCCGCTCTCTCATGTAGAAGACTCAAAAAGGCCACGATCTGACTGTAACTCAGCAGCTGGGTTGTTTCGTAAGAGAGACCGGCTTGAAGGGGAACTCCACTTTCAGAACAACAATTTACAAATAATTGACTCACCCCCTTGTCATCCAAGATGTTCACAAACGCTGTGAACAAACAAAAAGGTACAACGACGTCGGGCAATTCTGAAGTTGTAGGAGAAAATGAGATGGAGTTTTTCACCATACTCTACCTTTTTGAGCAGGAGTACATTGACGATGAACTTAGACGTGATTCATAGTGTCGTGGACGAGCATCCCAGAGCTAGTGCTACATGAGCTTTTGTGCTTAAAAGGTATACAAATTTTTATTTTTTTATAAAAAATGACAGATCGTTTCACTAGATAAGACCCTTCTTCCTCGACTGGGATGGTTTAGAGCCCTTTGAAGCTGCATTTAAACTACATTTTGGAAGTTCAAAATCAGGGCACCAATGAAGTCCATTATAAGGAGAAAAATCCTGAAATTCTTTCCTCAAAAGCCATAATTTCTTCACGACTGAAGACAGAAAGACATGAACATCTTGGATGACAATGGTGTGAGTAAATTATTTGTAAATTGTTGTTCTGGAAGTGGAGTTCTCCTTTAACCCAGTGGTTGGGTAGAAAAAAAAATAATAATCCAGTGTTAAAAACTACCTAGAACCTGGGTAAAAATATTAAAAATAACCCAATAAAATGACCCAACAAGTTCAATCCAGCTTTTGGGTTAAAAAAATAACCCAGCATTTTTTAAGAGTGTAGTACCCCTTTACTTTTTTTTTATTTTATTTATTTTTATGTAAAGATTATTTGCACAACATGTTTTATTTTGTTTGCTCTTACAGTAACTGACAGCCTAGAGGCTTTCCTCTAATAATTATGTGTCTGTCAGACTTTCACAAGAGTAACACACGCCATCTTTCCAAAGCTGTCTCTAACACTCCTGCCATGGCAACAATGGCGAAGCCCGAAACGAGCCAAGATTCCAAGAAGCTGTGCCCTTTTACCGACTCACCGCACCTTTGCCTTCCTGTGATGCAACAGGTTACCTCACATTCAGACTGACAATTAAGAAGCAAAAACGTGCGTGAACAAGTCTGCATTAACTTCAAATTCCCCCTCCAGCTCACCGGGAACCTTGTTTGTCCAGAAGAATTGCACTTGTTATTCAGGGCTGTTGGTGCAGGTGTTGTTGGCTTGTGGGTTTGTGAAACAGATACCCCATTTTCTCTCTTCTCTTTGTTTCTTTCACAGCAAAGCAGATTTATTTAAACGGAGAAGTGGGATAATGCCAGCAATGCAAACCGATCCTGAGTCAGAGCTTCTCCTCTGCATGGGAACACGTTGATAAAGGATCTGGTTTCTTTCTCACCTCCTTTGTTCTGTTTGAGGTTGCTCAGTTCTGGCTGAACTCGGAGTGTGTGTTTTTGGATTGTTTTTGTTTTGTCAAGTATTGGATAGTATTGGAGTTTTCTATTCTAATTTGATTTCTTTAATGTGCATAGCACTCGTCCAAATCATATTTTTAGATTCGCCTTCTAAAATGAGGGCAAACACATTAGCATGGGTAAAAAATTAGTTCAGCAAAAAATGAAAACTATGTCATTATTTACTCACTATCATTGACTTTCTGTCTTCCAAGAAACACAAGGAATGTTGAAGCTGCTGTTTTCCATACAATGAAAGTGAATGGTGACCACGGCTGCCAAGCAGTTCTGTCATTATTTACTCACAGTCATGTCTTTTGAAACCGGTTTGACTTACTTTTTTTTCCAAGGAACATAAAATCTGTAAGCAATGTTTAAGCAAGCTGTTTTCCATACAATGAAAGTGAATGGTGTCCACAGCTGTGAAGCAGTGAATATTGACTTTTTCACACAAAGCTAACTTTTGACTTCAGAATGCTTTATAATGCTTATGTGGAGCGTTTATTGTCCTGTTTTATTCCCCATCCATTTTCATTGTATGGAAAAGAGCATGAACATTGTTTAAAACTTCTACTTTTGTGTTTCACTGAAGAAAGAACATCAAATGGGTTTAGGTGAGTACATGATGGCAGAAGATTTTCTGTATAGGGAAATAAAGCATGAGTGATCAAACTCATGTATGGCCTCTGCCCATGTGGGAGTCTCATAGGACTGAACAACGCTCCAGAAATGCTGGATTCCACTTCCTGCACCTGCTTTTGTTGGTCCATCAATGCGATCATGTCCTTTCAACAGCATTCTGCCTTTGTGGTTTACTGTGGTTATGACAAGTAGTCTTCATATGATTGATGGACGTGGTTTGGATGAGCCATATGGTCTGTAGGGGCTCTAAATATTTGCTCTGACAATGAAATATTCAGTTACGACAAGCACCTAAAAAACACATCCTAAAAGTGGCAATTTTAACAAGCTATTAACAAATATCTAATGGGTATTTTTAGATAAAACTTATGGGGACATCGGAGACTCATTTTACATCTTGTAAAAAGGGGCATAATAGGTCACCTTTAATATTAGCCTAAAATATGAATGTTGAGCACATTCATAAAGATAATGTCAATGTTAGGTGCACTAACTGTATTCAAAAACATGCTGAAGACACAAATGTAACAGGAGAGGCAGTTCAAAGGAATATTGAAAGGGACCTGTGACAAAGGTAAACTCAAAGATGGGGAAGATGGGATCCAAATACAGATAAATTATGATGGATAAAGAAATACAAAACAATAGGAGTGCCAGAAAAAAAGCAAAAACACAAAGCAAACAAGAACCGGAACAAAGAACACAAACTAATCGCTGGGGAAGACAACCAAAACTTAAATGAGATGTTCACTTCCAGAACAGAAATTTACATTCTCATTACTCACCCCCTTGTCATGTTGATGTCTTTCTTCTTCAGTCATAAAGAAATTATGTTTCTTGAGGAAAGCATTTCATTTATTATCTCCATATAGTGAACTTCTGTGGTGGCCGTGAGTTTGAAAATCCGAAATACAGTTTAAATGCAGCTTCAAATGACTCTAAACGATCCCAGCCAAAAAAGAAGGGTCTTATCTAGCGAAACAATCGGTTATTTTCTAAAAAAAAAAAATTACAGTTTATATACTTTTTAACCTCAAATGATCATCTTGTCTAGCTCTGTGATGTGTATGTGTACTGTGTGTAATCCGGGTCAATATAGTTAAGGAAGGTCTAAAAACTCATATTTCATTTTGTCCTCCAACTTCAAAATCATCCTACATGGCTGTTTTACCTTTTTTGCAAAGGCCGTTTCACCTTTGCACGTTCACTTTGTAAACACTGGGTCTGTACTTCGGCAGCGATGTAGGACGATTTTGAAGTTGGAGGAGAAAATGAAAGAAGAATTTTTCGACCTACCCTAACTGTATTGACCCCAGAATACACAGACTACGCATGCACATCACAGAGCTGGACAAGACGAGCATTTGAGGCTAATAAGTATATAAACTATTAATTTTTTTTTTTTTTTTGGAAATAATTGATCGTTTTGCTAGATAAGACCCTTCTTTCTTGGCTGGGTTTAGAGCCCTTCGAAGCTGCATTTATGCTGCATTTTGGAAGTTCAAACTCGTGGGCACCATTGAAGTCCACTATATGTAGAACATTCCTGAAATGTTTTCCTCAAGAAACAAAGTTTCTTTACAACTGAAGAAAGAAAGACATGAACATCCTGGATGACAAGGGGTTGAGTACATTATCTGTACATTTTTGTTCTGGAAGTGAACTTCTTCTTTAACAAAGTACAAAGAAACAAAAGGGCTATTTACAGTATACAGGGGCTAATGAGGAAACAAGAAACACCTAAACAAAATTACTCAATTAATCAACAAAGAAACTACAAACAGACTATTAGGACAGGAAACAGGAAACCATGGAACTGGAATTGCAACATAAATGTCCAAAACAAGACTCAAAATGGAATCATGTGACAGAACAATATGCCAGTTTTTTTCACAAATGGCTGTATCAAAATAGATGTATTCTCATGAAATAACGTTCTGTGCAAACAGAAGGTATTGCTAACATTTGTGGTGCTATGTAATTTTTCCATGGTTCCAAAGTAATAAGTCAAATGGAATTTAGGGATTGGCTCAAAAACAAGTCAAGTCATATAATGCAACAAATAATTAATTACTGTTAATAGTGTTCATTGTCCACTATATGTAGAACATGTTTGATTACAAGATTTTTACCGTACATCTCTGCCATATGTATGTCAACTTGACATAGTTACCACTAGTAAGCTACTACTAAATATATTGTAGAAATTTTAATTTGTATTATGAAAAGCGCTATACAGATAAACTTGAATCGAATTGAACTTGAAGTCAAAGAAAGTCAGTTCACTCGGCGGCCATATTTTGGCCAAGCAATGCAAACTCCAATCTTCTTGAATGCGGAAACACAGGGGGAAATCTGCTTGCCAAATTCACGTTTAAATGACATCATAAATCTACAATAAAATCTGACATGGACTGACCCATAAATGTTCTCACTTAACCTCAAATAGCTTTTAAAAAGCCTATATTTCAGGTTGGCAAAGCCAATGTGCATGTGCGGTCCCAAACATGCATCTCTGTTTTACGGGAACTGGAGCTTTAAACTGCAGCTGCAGTAATGACTTTGGCAATTTGCAACTGACGTTTTATTTTGGTCGCACGTATTGTGCCATATTGCGTATTGCTGTTGTTTTCGTTCATAGTAATACGAGTGAACTGTCTTGCTAGATACAGTCTTTGGTGTGGTTTTCATATAAACTGGAGTGCAAACAGATAACTTTCTCAAAGTATTATAGACATTGGTAAGACAAATTATAATCAGTTTTTTTTTTATTTATTATGTAATAGGTGCATTGGATTTGATGCATTCTACATCCATAGTATGAGTATGTAAGTATGTATTTTGCTGCGATGGAAGGATACAATAGAGTGTGCGGTACATGTGTATGGCACTCAGTTCTCTTAGGAGGAGGGATTGAAAACACTTGTGCCTCTAAATCAGTGCTTGTTTGCTATGTTTCCACACTCTCATGCCATGTGTCATTATGGGCTTACAAACTGTCACATCACGCAACTGGTGGAATACAACAAAACAAATACAAGGCTAACACGCACGGCCAGGAAGACTCGAGAAGGAATCTTGGGCTATGTTTAGGCTCCGCGCAAATGACCAGCGCTGAGTCGTGTAAACATGGATAAACACAGACCAGTCTTTATGGTCAGGTCTTGTTGCACACAGGTTGTTGCATGAGTGTTTCATGGTGGATTATCCATCTCAAATAACAATCAGCAACAGTGCTCATAAGTGAAATATGTAGCGCTAAGCGTTGTTTTGGAAATTCTCGAGAATCATTTGTGTCCTGTTTGAGTTTTTGTTTAATTTCATTCATGTTTTTTCTGTAGAATTGGACACATTCAAAGTGGCTTATAAATTATGCATAATTGAGTCGCTTCCTGAGTAACTTGTCAGTTTGAGCAAGTATTTGCAGCTTAAGAGAGAATTTTAGTGAAATGAATGGTTCAACAGCAGCTGAAATGAAATTATTCCAGCACTTTGTTGATTCTTGATTGGTTATCACAAGTTCCAGGATGCTGATTTATTTTCTACTGTATAAACAATGGCTAAGATGATATGATATAATACATGATAAAAATCTTAAAATGAATATATTATTATTAGTATTAAAATATATTATTATTAAAAATATATTTCTGTAAAAAATTAGTTTTAGTTTTAAATAGTATTATATTATATTATATTATATTATTATACTATAATGTCTAAAAACAATTGTCTAAAAAATCCTTGGTTTTAGAAATTGTGTTTTAAAATAGAATGAGTATCAAAAATTGATATTCATTTTGAGATTTTATAGATGTAATAGTGTTATATAATAACACTATAATTACATGTAATAGTGTCATATAATTTGACATTAAAACACACTAGAAATTTTAGTTTTAAATTTATTTTTAGTTTTAAATATTATTATTATATGAATTATTATATTATATTATATTATATTATATTATATTAATAAACATTATTATTAATATAAATTAAATTTTGTTTTAAAAATACTATCAAAAATAAGCATCCAAAATGGATATTCATGTTGAGATTTAATAGATGCAATAGTGTTATATAATATAAAATGATATTATATTATTGATATACATTATTATTATTTTTTAATAATATACATGAAACCTAGTTTTAAAAAACTTTGAGTTTAAAAAATTGATCAAAAATAAATATTCATTTTGAGATTTAATAGATGTAATAGTGTTATATAATAACACTATAATCACATGTAATAATGTTATATAAAATTAAAACACTAGAAATTTTGTTTTAATTTAAATGTCATAATATATTATATTATTTTATATTTTATTACTATATGCTTGAAAGTTTGTTTTAAAAATACTATCAGAAATATGTATCAATTCATTTTGAATCGTTTTAATAGATGTAATAGTGTTTACTATAATATAATATAAAATTAAAACACTTTAAATTTTGTTTTGATTTAAATATCATATTATGTTATATTATATCATACATTATTTTTTTTCTAATAATTTAAATTACATTTTATTTTAAAAATACCACAAGTATCAAAATACATATCAAAAATGAATATTCATTTTGAGATTTGATGAAGATTACAAGATGTAATAGTAGTTTATATACAGTAGTATAGTACAGACCAATACTATACAAAATTTGCCAATGATATATATTGTGCATCCCTTTGTATATTTTGATTGATGTATCTTGTATATCAGAATCTCATATCCTTTACGTTACCTAACATTTTTGTTTGTAATCCAGAAATGTTTGGATCACTGTCTAGAAGTAAGTGTAATGCTGTGTTCAGGCCAGGGAGATCTGCAAGTGTAATATATCCCTGAATGATTGAGAGCTCAGTGTTGATCTTCCAAGGAGTCCTGCGTTTTATGGTGAATGATTCATCTCAGAATCCGTGCCTTTTTCCTCAGTTTCAAAAATGCAGTGATTTCACAACTCTCTGATTGACAACCTCTGGATACCACTGGCCTTCTCTTTTCCAAACAGTTGGTAGTAATAAGCAAAAGCAGTTAAATCTAAGAGAGTTTGTGCTCTAAAGGTGGGAATAGAAGTTCTTCTGAGGAGAACACTCCATAGGAGGCTATTGATTTGACCCTCACAGTCTCAACGAGCTGCTGTTGCCTGGACAGCACTGTGTAATATGCACCAACAACTTAATTGTGTGTGTGCTTAAGTTGCCATGGGCAGCATGTTGCATTGTTCCTGCTTCTTTCTCACGCTCTGTGTCCTGGGAGGTTCTGTTGTCATGGGTTGGGTTATAGTCTGTCCAATGGGAATGACATCCCTCGCCTCAGGAACATGGACTCTACAAATCCAGAGCTCAAGAGCTATCAGTAAGATCTTTCCCCACCTAGACAGCTCCCTTAGATTAATTATGTCTGAGGTCGCCTCCCGTTTCACTGCATATTACACAGCTCCCTGGAATATTTTACTCTGATTGATTGACTGTTGTGACTGTTGTACTATGACTGTTAAACTGTTAACTGACTGAATTCCTACGTAAATGTGCTGGTTTCATGTTTCTTGAATGGTGTCTTTCTAGAATATTAAAGTCCAATCAGTGTTTCATGAATATGCATTTATTTAATGTAGCATTTGCTGTTTATCACAAAACAAATAAATATAAAACACAGTTTAACACAAAATTAATTGTTTTATTTTTTAGATTTTAACAATATTATGTATGTGTATTATGCACATATACAGTGCCCTCCACTATTATTGGCACCCTTGGTAAATATGAGTAAAGGTGGCTGTGAAAATGAATCTTTCATTCAAAACTTCACAAAGTGCTAATTCACGTTGTCCACGATTTTTGGCACCCAATTATTGCAACATACTTTTCCCAAGATAACAGCTTTCTCCTATAATCCCTCATGAGTTTGAAGAACACCTGACACGAAATCAGAGACCATTCCTTCATACAGAATCTCTCCAGATCCTTCAGATTCCCAGCTCCATATTGGTCCTTCTTCTCTTCAGTTCACCCCACTCATTTTCAAAAGGGTTCAGGTCGGGGAACTGGGATGGCCATGGCAGAAGCAATTTCAATTTGTCCTCAGTGACACATTTTTGTCTTGATTTTGATGTTTGTTTTAAATCATTGTCCTGACTGAAGATCCAACCACGGCCCATTTCTAACAGAGGCAGTCAGGTTTAGATTTTTTATCTGTTGGTATTTGATCTGTTGGTATTTGATCCGTGATGCCATGTATCTGAACAAGACGTCCAGGACCTCCGGCAGAAAAACAGGCCCACAACAGAAGATCCGGCAGTATATTTAATTGTGGGCATGGGGTACTTGTTAACCTTGTTTGCACCAAACCCACCAAAAAAGCTCTTTTTTATTTTCATCTGACCACAAGATTCAACTAATCTCTGAAGTTCTCCAGCTGTGATCCTTGGAGAGTCTTTGGCCACTAAAACTCTTTTCCTAACTGCGCATTAGGACGATATAAACACGCATCCTCTTCCAGGCACATTTGTAATATCTTTAGTTGATTGGAACTTCTTAATTATTGCCCTGATGATGGAAATGGGGATTTTCAATGCTTGAGCTCTTTTCTTACAGCCACTTTATATTTTGTGGAGCTCAACAATTTTGTTCTGCACATCAGAACTGTATTCGTTGGTTTTACTCCTTGTGATGGATGATTAAGGGAATTTGGCCTTTGTCGTTCCTCATATTTATAATCCTGTTGAACAGGAAGTCATGGCTGGACCCTTTCATACTCCTAGTCACCCTGGTGTGCTAAAAAAAAATGTAAATTTACTTTAGAGATAATTTACTTAAAAAGAATTTCTAGGGGTGCCAATAATTGTGGCCAATATGCATTGGAGAAAAACATTTCATTCACAATGTGAGTTTTCCTGCACTTTCACTTGTTTTCCTTCAATGAAAGGTTAGAATTTTGAATGAAAGAACAAAAAGATAATAATTGCAGATTTATTTCCACAGCTGCGTTTGCTCTTATTTACCAAGGGTGCCAATATTTGTGGAGGCAGCTGTATACCACCGTTGGGGCCTGTAAGATTTATGCATTTCAAAGACGTTTCTTATGTTCACCAAGATTTATTCAATAAAATAATTGTTAAAATAGTAATATTGTAAAATAGTATTACAATTTTTGTTTTTTTGTTTTTGTTTTGAATACATTTTAGAATGTAATTTATTTTTGTGCTGGCAAAGCTGAATTTTCATCAGCTATTACTCCGGTCTTCAGTGTCACATGATCCTTCAGAAATCATTTTAATATGCCGATTTGCTGCTCAAGCAACATTTCGTATTGTTATCATTATTACTTTGTGGAAACTTTTTCCCAGGATTCTTTGATGAATAGAAAGATAAAATGAACATGATATATTTGAAATAGATATATTTGTCACTTTTGTTCAAAAACACATTAATAAATCATTATTTTTATTATTTGTGGCTAAGTGCCAAGCTCATTCTTCCTTGTTCTGTCCAAGTGTTTTCTGGTTTGTGTCTGTGTGTATTTTTTATAATGATCGTGTTTAATTGAGGTTGCTGTTGTCTGTGTAAGTAGAGTAGACCCTAGAATGAAACAGTTTTGAGATGTATACCAGCATACAGTAGCTTGAGAAAGCAAAGCAGACTGCCCTATTTTCCAGTACATTAGGAACACATCTATATTACAAAGCTAATGATATTGTTGATTATGAGAGAATGATGGTGGAATGACTGAACTCTCAGTGAATGAATGCAGTGGCTGCTCTGTATGCAAATGAGGCCATTGTGAGCTTGATTCTTTAAAATTTAACCATATACTTCGATCTAATCACTGGGATTGTAGAGTGTCTTACCTGCACCACCAGCGTCACCAAACAGAATTGCAAAAATAATGACTTTCAAACAAAAAATAATGTTTTCATACAGATGTCATGCTGTACTTCATCATTTGGCTAGTCCCACCTTTAATTCATGCTGTTGATTGAGTTAATGTTGATATGTTGGGCTGGTCTGAATGTTAAAAAAAAAATCAAAGCTTAGTTTTAATAGCACCACAAGGCAATATTGTTACACTTTTCAGGGAAAGCAGCCTGAAGATGCCTTACTGATAGTTATCTCTGCACTTGGAGCTGAGATAGGAGAAAGTATTTTATCGAGAAAAAAAAAATACAATTTCATGTTAACATTTGAAAACAATCACTGCTGATAAAAGAAATTACATCACGGCATAGACTAAACATTTTGTTTTAGTGGATTATTTTCTTTCTAGGAACCAACTTGTTCAGAACAAATCAAAACACAAACATAGCATGTCCCGAATGAGAACACATGATCCTAGCAGATGAATTGTCACATCATGTACTGCAATTCTACCCATGAAAAGGTTTGAGGGTCCTGTTAAACGTGTGTCATGTCAAGGTTTTGTGACCCTGGGCACCTCAGGGTGTTCATGTCACATGCTTTTTAAATTTGTCTCACAAGTGACCGCTGTGACACACTATGAAACTAAATTCATGAAGCTTACAAAACTTATTTATGTTCAAAAACTTTTGACTGGTAGTGTATATATTGTTTTGAATGTATTATTTTTAACTATAAAACTTGATTTTTAATGTTTTTAAAGAAGTCTCTTCTGCTCACCAAGCCTGCATTTATTTGATCCAAAGTAGCAAAAAACAGTAAAATTTTTAAATATTTTTATTATTTAAAACAACTGCTTTCTATTTGAATATATTTTAAAATGTAATTTATTCCTGTGATCAAAGCTACATTTTTAGCATCATTACTTCAGTCTTCGGTGTCACATGATCCTTCAGAAATCATTCTAATATGCTGATTTGCTGTTCAAGAAACATTTATTATTATTATTATTATTATTATTATTTAATTTTTTTTCAGGATTCTTTGATGAATAGAAAGATCCAAAGATCAGCGTTTATCTGAAATAAAAAAATTGTAACATTATACACTAAAAGCTTGGAGTCAGTATAATTTTTTTTTTTTTTTTGGAAAGAAATTATGGAAATAATACTCTTATTTAGCTAGGATGCTTTAAATTGATCAAAAGTGATGATGAAAACATCACAAAAGATTTCTGTTTCAGATAAATGCTGTTATTCTGAACTTTCTATTCATCGAAAAAACCTGGAAAAAATCTACTCAGCTGTTTTCAACATAATAATAATAATAATAATGATAATAATAGTAATAGTAATAATAATAATAATAATAATAACAACAATAAAAAAATGTTTCTTGAGCAGCAAATCAGAATATTAGAATGATTTCTGAAGGATCATGTGACTGGAGTAATCATGCTAAAAATTCAGCTTTGAAATCACAAGACTAAATTACATTTTAAAATATATTTAAATAGAAAACAGTTCATTTAAATTTCAAAATTTGTACTGTTTTTGTTGTACTTTGGGTCAAAAAAATGCAGGCTTGATGAGCAGAAGATACATTAAAAATCTTACTGTTCAAAAACTTTTGACTGGCAGTGCATATGTACTGTAACATATTTTATGCATTCATTTTATTTAAGATAGTTGTGTATTGAATATTGAATATAAAGCAAACAACACTGGATTTGTACCTCTGATGCTTAAAAAGGCAGTGGGACATGTGGAAAGCACCTTATATGTTTAATTCGCAAGAATGAGGTATTATCCTACTAATTTCCTCAAGAAGCTAAATGCAGTGCCTGTATTGTTTATATAAATGTTGACCTTTTACATATAGCTTCCGCTTGGGACCACGTGCACGGGCCGTTGTGTACATTTCAGTGCGGGTGTGTTTTCTTGAGTGCCTTTGCATCTATAGCTGTGCTGAGTTGTCAGAATCGAGGTGGGAGGCCGCTGTGAGTGATCTGCTGGGTAGCTGAGTGCTCTCCGACTGCTTTTGTAATTATAATGCGTTTTGTGTAGATTCCCGGCACACTGCCTTCCCACCCCTTTGTCCCTGCGAAAGCCTCTTGACAGAGTTCATATCCATTATGAGAATATCATAAGCTTCTCCTCGGCCCACACAAAGCACGACGAGTCCCACCGTCTCGCTCACGCTGTGGAAATCTTCATCTTCTAAAGTGCGAGAAATCGAGGAACGGACGCTGTCCTTCGTGACTGTCATTCAGTCGCTTTGGTCACAATGGCTTCATTCAGGAAAGGCCTCCGACTAAACAGTGTCAAACTAAATTAGTGAGAGAAAAGTGTGAGGGAGAGAGATAGAGGGGTACCGGTCACTAGAGCTACTGGTCCGTCGCCAACTGCTCCGACCGTCTACCTCCCAGAGAGAGTTGACACACTGAATAGCCCTGAGGGAGGCTGCCGTCACCCAGGGAACAGCGGAGTCTACAGGCAGAGACACAGAGGACGGGCTTGAGGAGTT
Organism: Cirrhinus mrigala; assembly: GCA_036247105.1. Taxonomy (NCBI): domain Eukaryota; kingdom Metazoa; phylum Chordata; class Actinopteri; order Cypriniformes; family Cyprinidae; genus Cirrhinus; species Cirrhinus mrigala. The sequence goes on from CM070008.1 coordinate 13,704,934, forward strand.
CAACTGAATTGTCCGTTGTTGTGGGCAGCAGGCGGTGATTTGTGGTCACAGCAGACTGTGAACGAAGCCAAAAAGGTGTAGACAAAACAGAGAATGAAAGACCTTCTTTGTTTGGTTACAATAGCTGATGTTTTTTTGTAAAATAATTTAACCATAGAACAAAAAACATTTGATCAACAGCCTGTAGTTTGGTTTTTACAGTCTGGTTGTAACTTTAACACTTGTCACTCTTTTGTCCGTTTGGATACATTGCCTACCTGTATTTTTTGTGTGAAAAAACGGCCTGACATGCTTATAGCTTCAAAGATTTTAGATAAAATATTACTGTTTTGTTTGCTTTTGATGTTTGATAGACTGATAAACCCTCATAATAATTTAAATTCCTCATTACCTAGCAGTGATTTCTAGGCCTGTACTGCCCCTTGGTTGTATATCCACAGTTGTACAGCAGAGGGCGCCCTCTGTCAAGAACAGCTGCACTATTTCAAAACATGATTAATGATGTGAAATGTGAATCTTGATACTTAAGTTTTATTCACCTACCTGCCAACATTTTGCTGTTGTGATTCCAACATACTTTTACACTGACATGATTTAACAGGTCGTTTTGAATATGAAACTTTTTGTAGCAGGCATATATTACTCAAAATTTCTCTTTCCTCATCTACCGGATTTACTTTGCAGCAAAGAGATGCTTTAACATTCACAACACAAAGTCCCCTCTGAGTTTGTCCTGACCATTTGTGGAAACAATTCATTCTGATTAAATATTTGGATTTGATTTGAGTATACACTGCCAGTCAAAAGTTTTTGCACAGCAAGATTTTGAATGTTTTTTAAAGAAGACTCTTCTGCTCACCAAGCCTGCATTTATTTGATCCAAAGTACAGCAGAAACAGCAAAATTGGAAATATTTTTACTATTTGAAATAACTGTTTTTTATTTGAATATATTTCAAAATGTAATTCATTCTTGTGATTTCAAAGCTGAATTTTAAACATCATTTTAAATATCATTACTCCAGTCACATGATCCTTCAGAAATCATTCTAATATTCTGATTTGCTGCTCAAAAAACTTTTAGTATTATGTTGAAAACAGCCGAGTAGAATTTTTTCAAGTTTCTTTGATAAATAGAAAGTTCAGAAGAACTGCATTTATCTGATATAGAAATATTTTGTAACATTTGATCAATTTAAAGCATCCTTACTAAATAAAAGTATTAATTCCTATAATACTTTTATTAATTCTATAATAATTTAATTATATTCTATAATAAATTATATAATAATTTATGTACTCAGCTGTTTTAAATATTGATGATAATAATAAAAAAATGTTTCTTGAACAGCAATTCAGCATATTAAAATGATTTCTGAAGGATCATGTGACACTGAAGACTTGAGTAATGATGCTGAAAATTTAGCTTTGATCAGATGAATTAATTACATTTTAAAATATATGCATAATATATTAATAAATAATAAATAATGTCTACTAATATTCTTTGATTGGTTATTTTTAAAAATGCATTTATGCATTTAAAAATGTCATTAAATACCTATCCTAAAAAAGACAATTGCACAACTACACAACTGTTCAAAATTGTTTGGAAAGACATTTGCACTTGCATTTGTACTCTCCTCAGCAAGAATATATTAAACTAATCAAATAAGAAGATAAACCATTAATCATGTCACAAAAGATTACTATTTTAAATAAATGCTGCCCTTATATGTATTTATTTTAAAATGTCATAATATTGCACAGTGTCACTGCTTTTATGTTTTTTATCAAATAAATTCAGCCTTTATGAACATAATAGACTTTATTCAAAAACATCTTACCGACCCAAACTTTTGAACGGTGTATGCAAATAAAGAAAATGGAAAAGTAATGCTGAATTTTTTTATCTTGGAGAAAGTTAAGGTTTTAATGCGATGGAAAATCCTGTTGCATACATTCTTGAAAATAGAGGTTCTATTTTGGCATCAGTGGTTCTATGAAGAACCTTGAATATGCATGAAACCTTTCAAATGCAGAAAAGGTTCTTTATTAGTCAAAAAAGTTTCTTTAGATTTCAAAATGGTTCTTTTAGGAACTGTTCACTGAAAGGTTCTTTGGCGAACCAAAAATACTTCTTCTATGGCATCACAGCAAAAACACCCTTTTTGAACCTTTATTTTTAAGAGTTTAGATGAATTTCTATGAAAAAAGTGCAACTGTGGCTGTATGGCGCAGTCAAAAGATTGCTTTGATTGTTTGTTTGTTTGATCTTGACTAAACTGGGCCAACCAATGATATCCATTTGAGGCGGGACTATCTGTTGGGTCAACCAATGGGGTAGTGCATGAGAAACAGTTATTAGTTGTTGACACTAGTTGCACAAAAATTACACACTCCATCTTAAGTATACCTCTGCTATAGGATGAAAACATTTTCCACTGCAGGTCCTTTCCATGTGGGTTAAACCTTAATACAGCTTGTTTCATAAACACATGATAACACCAGGCTTTTGGCAAGCGCGTGCCCACTTGACCCTCACTGCAGCGACGGCCAAGTGATGTTTAGTTTAACTTCACACTCACAGTGTTTATATAAATCAAGACACCACAGGTACAGTTGCTGGGCGGGAGGTTTAAGATTAAGGCATTAGCAGACACAGGGCGTTTCTCAGACATTCACAATATAAAAAATCAAATAAAATGACCTCATGCTTTCCCAACCCACAACAGCCTTTTTAATCACCACAGCCCGTCTCACACGCTGTTATTGTACCTCAGACAGTGTAATTAAATCTTTTAAGATGCTCGTAGGAGCAGAAGTGAAATGGTTAAATGATTCTCTGGCTAAGATGGTTGTTTTTACATAGCTGAGTTGAACAGAGGAGTGCTCATTGTTAGGAAACTTAAACCACTGGCATGGCATGACAGGTTCATTCTGTCTCTCTCGCTCGGTTTCTCTCTCTCTCCCTCTCTCTGGCTGTGCCGTGAGTCTTAGAGCGCTCCTAAATAGCAACAAGTAAGCATGCGGCCGGAACGGGCTGGAGAAACTCTCAACAGGACATGAGGATTGAGAGAGTGAGAGGGTTAGAGGGGGAGTGAAAGAGGATTGAAGCCATCCTCTCCTCAACACACTCACAATGTTGAGTGTTATATACTTCATACGAAGCTTCTTTAAGGTAAGAGTGCTTTTCAGCTTGTTTTCACAGCTTAGTGTTGGTTACAGATTGTTGGAACAGATTAACATCACGCTGTCATAGTGGTTAGTTATGGCGTTCGGTTTGTTTGCGTTTGAAGCTGTTCTTAATAGGTTATCTTGCAACTTCGCTTCCTGGAAAGAGGACAGCGTTAAGTTCAAAGGAACATTTTTGAAATAGTTTTAGGTAAAAAAAGTGTCATAGCAGATATCATTAGCATGTCAGGATCTGATCCAATTGCTTTTATTAATAATGTTAAGTTTGCTTTCTTTTAGTATCAAACAAAGAGTGTTTTTTGTCTCAAATGTCTGAGAGACTTCTTATAAGGGCTGTTTGGTTGTATCCTTGGGTTTGTTTCTTGAGATCCACATATGTGTTTGATTAAATGAAGGACGCCTAGATCACCGCCTGGACTTTCTCCCACTGAGTCAGTGAAACTTCACCAACGGCCGTATTAGTGTGCGTGAGTGGACTCAGTTGGAAGGCAGTATTGGCAGCGTCTTTAGCGTTGTCATGGATTTGGGGAGGTGCTGTTTAAAAAATGGTTTTGAGTGGTACAAGGCAAGTAGTTTTTCAGTCTAGCTTAAAGAAGAGAGAGAACAAGAGTGTCCAGCTAGCTGAATTTACAGTTAGTGTCACTGCAGAGGTGGAAGACTTTTGACACATTGCCATCGGCCTCCAGTGAGTCAGTGTGTGCAGGAAGGTTTTGTCTCTAGCAGTGTTCCTGTTTTTGAAATACTTATTCAAGCATACAAAAATCTTAGAAATGTGTGCCAAGATATGTATGTTTTCAGCACATTTTGCATATAGTTGCTCCAAAATGTATTTGAGGACTTGTATAAAGGAAGAAATGTATAAATGTCATTGCACTTGTTTTACAACTTGCTTACTTTTCAAGCAAAATATTTGACAAATACTGTAATGTTTCCTACTTCAGAACACCACACGTATGCGTTGTGGTACTCTCCTGAACCTGGGGGGAAAAGTTGAATAAATGCTTGAATAAAGTTTTTTTTTTTTTTTTTTTTTTAAAGTCACACAAAAAGTATTATCATAGCTTCATAAAATTACTAATGTCACATGGACTGTTTTATCTTTGTCCTTTCTGGGCCTTAAATGTGTCAGTTGCATTGCTGTCTATGCAGGTTCAGAAAGCTTTTAGATTTCATCAAAAATATCTTAATTTGTGTTCCAAAGAGGAATGAAGGTCTTATGGGTTTGGAATGACATGAGGGTGAGTAATAATGAAATAATTGTCATTTCTAGGTGAACTATCCCTTTAAGCTTTAAATGGTAAAATGTGGACTCATAAATGAATATCTTTAAATAAATAAATCTCTGAAAACATGTATATTAATTATTTAATTATTTGGTCATTTTTGCATTGCATTGCATACAGGGACGGATATCTTAATTGTGATTTAAAGGGATAGTCCATTCAAAAATGTCATCACCTTCATGTCATCCCAAACCTGTATGTATTTTTTTCTTCTGCAAAAACAATAGATGTTGACAGTAGGCACACAGTGTCATAAGACATTAATATATGGTCAAATTTCGGTTGCGACGTTGGGTGTCCAAAATTCAATGTCAATTCAATGTCTGTTGTCAATGTTAATTTAATGTCCAATACTGATATCAGCTGACGTTGATATTTTGTTGTTTTTAGGTTGTGTAATCAAAATCCAACGTTAAGTCAACGTGAAATTGACATCAAATACTGACATCAACACGATTTTCATTCTCAGCTAAAATACAATGTCTGTTCGACGTTGGGGTCAAATGTCCAATTTCCTTATAATTTACTCACCCCCATGTTGTCCAAGATATTCATGTCTTTCTTTCTTCAGTTGCAAAGAAATGAAGGTTTCTGAGGAAAAAAATTCCAGGATTTTTCTCCATATAGTGGACTTCAATGATGCTCAACGGATTTAAGGTTAAAAATGCTGTTTCAGTGCAGCTTCAAAGGCCTCTACACAATCCTATCCAAGGAATAAGGGTCTTATCTCAAATTTTTTAACCACAAATGCTCATCTTGTCTAGCTCTGCGTGCACTCCAGTTCAAGACCATTAGGGTAGGTCGAAAAACTCCCATCTCATTTTCTCCTCCGGCTTCAAAATCGTTGTACCTTGCTGTTTTACCTTTTTTTAAGTCCACTATATGGAGACAAATCCTGGAATGTTTTCCTCAAAAAACTTCATTTCTTTGCGATTGAAGAAATAAAGACATGAACATCTTGGATGACATGGGAGTAGGTAAATTATCAGGAAATTTTTATTTTTGAGGTGAAGTAATCCTTTAAATATTTCTTGGAGCGATTGCACATCATGTCCCCTATGTTTTAAACTGGTAGAAAAGCAAACTAAGCTGTTTTTATGGTATGATGCAATATGCCGTGTAGATTTAGCCACCTGACCCATGGACAGGACACTTACAGATGCATTGCTCTGCAGTCGCAGCTCAGTTTAAGCACTGTGCCATGTGTCTTACTCAGCTTTTCCACCAGCCTCCTCTGTGATGTAAGAACCTCTCATTGACGGGCATTGTGGAATTGCAATATGTCATGCACAGCATGAGTCAGATTATGCTTGTGAATAAATGCATCCTCACAGCCTGACTCCCTCTGAAAGAGACTCTTTTGAATTCATATTCTGTCTTTTTGGCATGGGAATGTAGGCAGTTTATGCATGAGCTCAGTCAGCATAACCGTTTCCTGATCATTTCAGCCATAATTTTGTTGACATAAGCAGTCAACAGCTTAATCAATCAGTTGTCAAACGTCATGCTATGAGCATAAACTGCCTTGACATTTGGCCTTTTATATCTCTACACCCCCAGCTGAAATGAAAGCCGCGAAGCAGCACTTTTCCCAAACAATACCGTTTGCAAGCGAGGAGCAATGCGACAGAGGATCCGTCCCAATCTGCTCTCCCGCCAGGAATATCAGCGATCAGATTGCACATGAATGGGAGTTGTTTTTCCCATCTGTGTTTTCCTGGGGCAGTTTGATTATCCGATTTCTCTTTAGATCACAGTGTTTTGGCATGTCAAAGCTTAGACGTCGTGAGCAGAAGTATGGGTGTGGATACATGTGTTAGCACGCATGGTGTTGTTTGGGACTGATAGGTGTGTGTGTGTGTGTGTGTGGATGCTCGAGGCCCCCAATCCCTCTGACATACAGATTTGAGAATGCAGATTACATACCGCACTCAGTTAACTCAATACATTGGCTTCGATTACACTTGGCCTGACAGGGAAATAGACAGGCAAATTAATTAAAGAAAAAAACAAGGGAGCAGTGAGAGATTTATGTGGTTCAGTAAACAAAACATTTAGTGAAATGTGAGTCTTGTGGCTTGTGACACATGAGGAAGCTCAAGGAAGTTAGCAAAAGATGTCTGTAAATGCAAGCAGACGACATACCAAAAGATTTTAAACGGGTCCTATTATGCTCTTTTACAAAGTCTTGATTTTGTTTTAGGGGTGTAGTAGAACATGCTCTCATGCTTGGTGGTTCGAAAACGCATTATTTTTCACATTATTATAATACCTTACCCTGAGCCTGGCACAAATGGCTCTATTAGTTCTGGGTTTGATAAAGGCCCGCCTTCCGAAAAACAAAATGTGTTGTCCCAGTGCGTTGTGATTGGCGAACAGCTTAGATGGCGTTTCAGTACTGCCACGCCCCTTGCCTAAACAGCAAGTTCCGTCTGCTCCATTACAGTTAAGGATAAATTAAGGTATAGTTGATGCTACAGTAGTTTTGGGTCCTATCATCAGCCTGCGAGGTCGCCAATACATGATATTATCGTGCTAATTTATTTAATTATTTACATACTTAGTTTCACTGCCCAAAACCAGCTCCAGCATAAGGCTAAAAGCAGCCTAGTGTTTTTAATATGACTTAATTTGTATTTAACATGACAACAATTGAATAAAAACATTGTAAGTTAATAATTATAATGCTTACATTTCCTTAGTTATTCAAAAAGCAGCTACAGAAAACATACAAAGAACATTAACATTATCAAAGAGCACCATCACTGATTAGCCTAGCCTAGTCTAGTGCAAGTTTATGCGTTTTAGAAAAACACTTGTGTTATAAGTGAAACTATCTACACTGTATGATGAATAAACCTCTTACCACACACCGTGCACGTCTGCGGCACGTTAGGGCTCTGACACGGCCACCGGAGCTGATCACAGCCATTCTAGTCAATGCTGGTGTTTACACCAGCTGTGCCTCAGCATGTGTTTTGTGCCTCGGCCCCCTGTACTGCACACGTCTGTGGCGCATTACAGCTCTGACGTGCCCACTCTAGTCATTGCTTGTGTTTATACGTTAATCGTTAAAGTTAGGCTTATCCCCCACCTCGTCCCTACCCACAACTCAACCATTTGAATTTCCGTAGGCGGGATTTATTATAATGATATTCTAATGGGGCGTGTTATGACATCATAACACCCGGAAAAACAACTCTGTAGTCCAAAGGAGCCGTTTGTTGTAGTTCTTGAAAAGTGATTTTTTAAAAACGAAATATCTCCCTTTGGAGTAGATTTGTAACTTTGTAAATCTTTTTTATGCCCAAACATACACACCACGCACTGACTAAAATTCAAAAAGTGAAAAAGCATAATAGGATTCAAAGGGATTCATCCAAACATGAAAATTACCCTATGATTTACTTACTCTCAATCCATCCAGGGTGTATATGACTTTCTTCTTCCAGATGAATACAATTGTCCAGGCATTATAATAGCAGTGAATGGCTGTTGAGATTTTGTTGAGAGTCCAATAAAGTGCATCCATCCATCATAAAGTATACTCCACATGGCTGCGGGAGGTTAATAAAGGCCTTTTGAAGCAAATCGATGTGTTTTGTAAGAAAAATATCCATATTTAAAAGTGTATAAACCGTAATCTTTGTCTTCCGCTAACTGTCATACGTGTGTTCATGAGAGAGTGGCGTTTCAGCGGATGATTCAGGACGTAGGCAAATGCAGTGATGAACGCAGAAGTGACAAACGCGTAACTGCATTGGAGAGAGCAAAACAAAACACGGTCACGAATTAGAAGTGCAAAACAAGGATTTGTAAAGAAAAATGTCAAAGGATATCAATTCAAGCCAAGAGGAGACTGGTTTTCCTTTGTTGTAAACAAAACTTGGTTCTTGCGAGACTAGCATATTCTCACTGAGCCTTATGCTATATCTACATCCTACATCATCTGCTGGAAAGCCACTTTCTTGTGAACGTGAGTACAACGGTTAGCAGAAGCTAGAGATTATGGTATACGACATATAGGCCTGTACTTGTCTGAAAGAATAATCTAAGTCATGTACACCTAGCAAAATCATGGGGTAATTTTCATTTCTGGCTGAACTATTCCTTTAAGTACTTTTTTTTGTCAGTAGCTTTCAGTCTTTATATGGCCTTTCCAAACAAACTCATTTAGGGTAGCATAAAATGACAGCAGGAACTAATAGTGAACATGCAAATGTCTCTGAGGGGTTAAAATGTCTTGCAATGAGGCATTTTCAGTGTCTTGCTGAAGTCTCACTCAGAAAAAATGTTTATAATAGATGTGGGCAGATTTTGTATTTCCCAGAGTAGAGACAAGATCAGACCATTCAGACACAGTGGATGAGAGCGATAACAGGACAGGAATGTAAACCAACTCAAAGAGGCTACCTAGTGTGAAGCAGAGGTGTTGTAGCCCTCCACGCAGACCCCAGCTTAAGCTTTTCTTAATAGATGAACCTCATAGATTGTCTTTTTGACTATAAGATCTCTGTGATCATTTTAAACATTATCTCTATAGATCTTTGTCAAAGTTGACAGCATGCATAATAATTGGATGCTTAAAACAAGTGTTGTGTGGAATCCTTTCAGTGGTTCTTGAGCATGCCATAAACTCTCAAAAAAAGTACAAAGTGGGACATTAGGTACTAATGCACATTTTTAAGTACTCATGTACATTTAAGGTGCTAATATGTGGGGGTAAAGAAGGTAAAATGCTTTTTGTTTTGTTTTGTTTTACAAATAGCATTTAGCAATGGTTCAATGGGCATGTTGTTGTGTGCAATTTATGTCCCTGCCCTGTAAATCTGTTTTGGGGAAAACAGCTCCCTTGTGTTTTGGCGATTGTGTCTGTTTAGATTATGCAACCACTGATAAAGTACATATCATTCTGTTTAGTAAACTAGCTTCTGCCGATTAAAATGGACAAGAGGGTTCAGGGAGCCGTGGCATGTGTTTACAGGGCAAAGGTCTTTTCCCTGTGCATTTTTCTTCTGTCTCTTTTAGAGTTATCAGAGCAAGGCTTTAAATTCTGTCTCTCAGCAGGGGAGCGTTGCATAAGCTGCTCATCACCTCCTCATTAGGAACAAGAAACCACTTGTTATTTGGTCTGCTGATTCAACACACCCTGCCCTTTATCTGGAATCCCTAATAGTTTAGAGAAATTGCAGGGATAAAGGTGTATTTAACCGCTTGTGCTTCAGTGCATCATGAGGGATTTTAGATATTATGATTATCAAATTTGGAAAGCAATAAACTGACTGGGAGATTACATTCCGCTATCAGACTCCTGTGAGAAAAGTGTGACTTAAGGTAAATCAGGTGAAAAGCACAGGTTGTAAATCGCATGATCCAATTCACGTACACTACCAGTCAAAAGTTTTTGAACAGTAAGAATTTTAATGTTTTTAAAAAAGTCTCTTTTGCTCACCAAGCCTGCATTTTTTTTTATCCAAAATACAGCAAAAAGCAGAAATATTTTTTTTTTACCATTTAAAAAAACCACCTTCTATTTAAATAGAATAAAATATGATATTATTTGAATTATATTTTTAATATGTAATTTATTCCTGTGATCAAAGCTAAATTTTCAGCATAATTACTTCAGTGTCACATGATCCTTCAGAAATCATTCAAATATGCTGATTTGCTGTTCAAGAAACATTTTTTTTATTATTATCAATATTTAAAACAGTTAAGTACATTTTTTTTCAAGATTCTTTAATGAGTAGAAAGATCATTAAAACGATTGGAGTCAGTATATTTTTTCGTAAAAGAAATTATAGAAATTAATACTTTTATTTAGCGAAGATGCTTTAAATTGATCATAAGTAATTCTAAAGACTTTTATAATGTTACAAAAGACTTACCAATTTCAGATAAATGCTGTTCTTCTGAACTTTCTGTTCATCAAAGAAACCTGAACATAGTCTGTTTTCAACATGATGATAACAATAATAATAATAATAATAACCAGAATAATATTAGAATGATTTCTGAAGGATCATGTGACTGAAGTAATGATACTAAAAATTTAGCTTTGAAATCATAGGTATAAATTGCATTATAAAATATATTCAAATAGAAATAGTTATTTTAAAAAGTAAAAATATTTTAAAATTTTGCCGCTTTTGCTCATTGTTGCCAAGTCCGCGTTTTTTTTTCTGCAGAATTGGGCTACTTTAACACTCTTCTGTAGGTTGTTTTTCATGTCCTCGGGTTGAAGTGACCCCGATAATGTGATATTTAGCCCCTGGAATGCTAATTTTACCAGGGGAACCCCACCAAAAAAATGTGTATTTTAACCCCTTAGAATGCAATTTTTAACAGGGGACCCCCCTCAAAATGCTACTTTTGGGCTAGTTTTGAGTTGCAATTGGGTGGGTTTTGTTGTGAAAACCTGGCAACCCTGCTTTTGTTGTACTTTGGATCAAATAAATGTAGTCTTGGTGAGCAGAAGAGACTTCTTTAAAAAACATAAAAAACCTTACTGTTCAAAAACTTTTGACTGGTGGTGTCCATTGAGTTCTACTAACTGCCAGGAAAATCTAGTAATCAAAAAGAATTATTACAATTTGAGTATTTTTAACATGTTTTATGATTTGTCAAAATGAAAGAAAATGCATGATCTTAGATCTAAGAAACAAAACATTCCTTATATGTTTCTTGGTTGTCAGTGCAATCTCTGAATTAGATTTTTCTCAATAGCAAGCATTGACCTTCACTGTCTGTCAGACAGTGTGCACATTTTCTGAAAATTTATAGTGTGCTCAGTATGCAAGTGTGATGTGTATGAAACTGATCTGATTTATGGAGCCAGTGTGTTGCATGTTGCTTCTGGAGGGCTTCATTCAGTAGATCAGGCTGAAATGGTTACCAATGATTGGAGTAGAACCTAGTGTAAATGTGCAGTTAAAAAGCCTCAAATGCTCTGAAAATAATCTAATCTAGACTTCTAGTGCAGTTTAAAAAAAAGAGTACCGGTCATATTTATAATACTTGCAATGAAAGAAGGAGTCTCATACCTGCAGATCCTGTACTTCAAAGCTAAACAGGTATGATGGTAGTGTAATGCCTGATAAATGACCTTTGATGCAGATATAATGGCTCAAACTGGGTATTCCTAGGAAAGCGAGTAATCAACCTTAAAGTCAGCTGGTACATAATCTTGAGCTGATTGAAATGGTAAAATGCTGGGACAAAATTAGGGCTATCAGTGTAATGCCTTCAGTTAGTATGATTAAGTAGCCTATTTAAAAAAAAAACCAAATCAATTTACAACAGTAGTACTGATTGTGTCCTCTGAACTGTTTATATGTTTTATAATAACAGATTTCCCTGCTATCATGGCAATGGTAGGAAATATTGATACATAGTTCATTGTACTTAATTTCCAGGTCTGAGGTTTTAAAAGGGTCATCGGATGCTAAGTTCACTTTTTCATGTTGTATGAACATTAATGTGTGTTGGCAGTGTATGTACAAATCTACCCTATAATGATAAAAATCCATGCAGTGGTTTTTAATTAATCTGTAAAAATAATATCCCCTTTTTCAAATTGAGCCGTTCTCAGATGCCTGTCGGTGTGCCGTCACACAGATAGAGGCCGCTCCCACAATAGTTGATTGACATGAGCTCTTACCTCAGACCAGCTGTCACAGTCCAGTAACCTTCCTTGTTTCGATGCCGAAGCAGGGATGTAAGTTAGACTGAGTGATTGAGGTGCTGTGTTGCTGGATGTAATAATAAACACAGTGGTCGTCATTTACTCCTGACATCTGAGCCACTGAAGATGCAGTGGATTACATTTGTTTGTGAATGGAATGCGCCTCCCGATCTACATATATCCGTCTATGTTCACGTGAATCATTCATGATCCAGCTTCACTTACAGTAGAAGTGTGTATAAGGGTTTTTTATGAATCTTTGCGATTGCCTTTCCTTATAACATGGTAGTTAGGAAGTTTAGCGACTAAATGCGACTAAATGCGGCTAAAGTAAACAGACTCGTCATTCCACAGAGAGAAGAGAGGGGTGGGGTGAGCAGAGCTCATTTGCATTTAAAGGAACAACCCCTTAGAATGAGGTGATTTTTGCAGAGCTCATTTTGACAAGGTAAAAAGGGTGTTGTTTTACAAAACCATTGAGAATTTTTAATCAAAGTATATTAGAGACTTTTCATTAAGGCCCTAAAGAATGATATCAACTTGTGGAAAATGTGCATCTGATGACCCCTTTAAGCAAAGCAAATACAGTCTCAAGGTTGTTGTTTACAGTGTTTTTAAAATTTGTTAAGAAGGATATTGTATGAAATAGCACTGCCTATGGTGTTTTTGGAGAGAGCTTTGTTAAAGCTGTTTGTCTGATCTGAAGTCAGCTGATTTATTTGGCACAGAGAGGTTCGCAGTTGTGTGTGCACCTGTTCTAAATCACCACAACCACTTACTATGCACAGCAGTGCACATGAAGGCTCCACTATACTTGGAAATCTGAAGATCTTAAATACATATGGGTACACTGGGTTTTTTTCAGATGCATTTACAGATAAAATTATATCTATAAGTAAACATTTCTCCAAAGACATTTTACTATTTCAGACTCACAGGTCAAATTCTCACTGATGAGAAAGCTGACAGAAGGAATGGTCTTAGATTACCTCATCATTATATATAAAGTTTCACATATTTCATGATATTACTTCACATCTTAATAATAATAATAATACATTTTATTTATAGGCGCCTTTCACTGCACTCAAGGACACCTTACAACAAAAGTCAATAAAGAACAAAGAAAAAGACTGAGTTTTAGATAAAGTAGACCTACACCCAACAAGAAGGACTTCAAGCTAAAGGGAACCCTGGGCAATATGACATGTATGATGTAATATAACGTAAATGATGTCTCTTACTAAAATATGTATTGGAAAGCCCATGAAAGACGTAAAAATGTAAAATTCAGAATTTGCTGGGGTATTTGGACTGGATGCTTCAGCACAGGGACATCAGCCTCATGGCCTGCAAGCCCGAGGCAGTTATTGAGATCGTTCCGGAGCCAGATAACATCACGGTCATGGAGTCTGTGTGCAGCACAGTCCAATGCAGAGCAAGAAGTGGATTTGAACCTGATAGATCTGTGGTCCGTGGATCCAGTTCCCACCCAAGTCCCCACCGTCGAATCCTCATTCTCTTCGCCAGTTCTGTCTGGAGATCTTCCCTTTCCTTTGCTCCCACTTGATTTCCTGGTTCCCCCTTTGTTGGTAATGCCCTGTTCCTCGGATCCGTGGGCTTCACTGGTGTCATCCAGCTCCTTGGCTCTGCCACCGCCTGGTTCTCCATTGCTTCCAGCTCCACCTCCGTTAGTCGGCTCCTAGGTCTCGCCTGGGCCTTCCACTAAAGCTCCACCTTGGCTTCTCCCACTGTCGGCTCCACCGTGGTATCAGTTTCTATTTGCACCTCCTGGTCCCTGCTCATCACCAGCTCCGTGCCCTTTCCTGAAGCCTCCTCCATTCTCCATCAGGTGTACTCTTTGTGGCGTGAGGACATGCTTTCCGGGAGGGGGAGCTACTGTCAATAATTATTATTAAGTACGTTCACCTTTTCTGTTAATTATCTTCATTAGTTCTCCTTGTTATCTAGTGTTTGCCTCAGGCTTCAGTCCACCAACTCAGCGTGAGGCTGAGTCCCAGTTGGCACCTCAGGCCTCTAGTTCCTTGTCTCCACCTCGTCCTGTCAACCCGGCGGTTCCGCCCTGGCTCTGCATTCCCTTATCTCCACCAAGGACCGTCTGCCCTAGCACTCCTTTGGGCTCCCTCGTCCATCTGGACAAACCTTGGTCGGTCATCGCTCAGCTTGCTGCGCCTCCACCCTGCACCCCTTCAGCTTTACCGGGTTCCTCCCTTCTTCTGGTTTCCCCGTTCTCCTCGCTTGCTCCATCATCGTCCCAGTCAACCGAATCCCTGGCTCTGCCTCGATCAGGCAAGCCAGCTGCTCCACCTTGGGCTTCCAGGCAATCGATGTTGCCCTGGTCCGTCAGCCTCTCGGTCCTGCCTGGGTCTCCAATGCTCCTGGCTCCACCTCCGTTAGTAAGCACCCAGGTTTCGCCTGGGGCTTCCGCCAAAGCTCCATCTTGGCTTCTTCCACCGTCGGCTCCACCGTGGTATCAGTTTCTATCTGCTCCTCCTGGTCCTTGCTCATCAGCAGCTCTGTGCCCTCTTCTGAAGCCTCCTCCATTCCTCATCAGGTGTACTCTTTGCGGTGCGAGAACATGCCTTCCGGGAGGGGGAGCTACTGTCACAGTCATGTTCTATTTCGGTTTTGTTTTCATTCCTTGTCATGTTTTCGTTAGCCTTAGTCCTGATTGTTTATTAGTTTATATGGTTATTAAGTACGTTCACCTGTTCTGTTAATTATCTTCATTAGTTCTTCTTGTTACCTAGTGTTTGCCTCTGGCTTCCCATCCACCAACTCAGTGTGAGGCTGAGTCCCAGTTGGCACCTCAGGCCTCTAGTCCCATGTCTTCACCTCAGCCTATCAACCCAGCGGTTCTGCCCTGGCTCTGCATTCCCTCATCTCCACCAAGGCCTGTCTGCCCTAGGCCTCCTCTGGGTTCCCTCGTCCATCTGAACAAACCTTGTTTGGTCGTCACTCATTCCCGGCTCCGCAATCTCCGGGTTTCAGGCCATCGATGTTACCCTGGTCCGTCAGTCTCTCGGCGCCACCTAGGTCTCCATTGCTCCTGGCTCCACCTTTGTTAGTTGGCTCCCAGGTCTCACCCAGGCCTTCCCCCAAAGCTCCACCTTGGCACCTCCCACTGTCGGCTCCACCGTGGTTTCAGTTTCTATCTGCTCCTCCTGGTCCTTGCTCATCAGCAGCTCTGTGCCCTCTTCTGAAGCCTCCTCCATTCCTCATCAGGTGCACTCTTTTCACCTGTTCTGTAAATTATTTTCATTAGTTTTTATTGGTACCTAGTGTTTCCTGTGTTTTGTATTCAGTGCTGTGTAAGTATTGTGGCTGCATGTCCTGAATACTGTGTATCTACCATGTATCCCTTGGATTAAAGACTATTCTGACCATGTAGTCATCTTCGTGAGCTTGTCTATAGTAGACTCCCGTGACATTGACCTAATAATACTGAATGACTAATGGTGTTGAATGCGGCACTAATATCTAAATGAATAAATTGATGGATTTGATGGTGTGACCTTCACTATGTTAAATCTGCTTCCTCTGCTCCTCACTCCTATATTTAGAAATAAGAGCAGCCCTTATGTGGAGCACATGTAACTTAACACATATAACCCAAAATTATTACCTATACTGAAAATATTTAGTGTAGGAACAATTGTGAACAATAAACTTCACAAATAATTACGAAGAATCAGCAAGTAACATTAAATGTTAATTTTGGAGTAGAAAGACAAATAATCTTTGTTTTATTTACAACTTTGAATATATATATTCAGTATATAGATTTACACGACACAAAATCATTTCACTATGTATGAATATTGCATCAAAAATATCTCTAGTCCTTTTTGCAGTCATACAGAAAACAGAATTCAGTCATACAGAGCCCCCTATGAGTGTGGGTATCTCCTGACAGCGACATCCTTGCATGTGTACAGATGTGTTTCCCTCTCTGTGGTTGGCCTCCCCGATGGGATGAGCTCATGCTCATGTTGGAAGAGCAGCAGGATCCTGTGATTGCAGCACTTCAGTGTGCCAGAGTGATCTGATGCACCCCAAACCTCAAACACCTCCTGACTTTAAAACCACCTTCCCCTGAAACCAAACCACTGCTCCTGAATCATGAATTCACATAAATCTAAACTGAGGAGGTTTCTAATGCCTGGAGAAAGATATCGTTAGCAATCCTATTCATCTCAATGCCTTGCCTGTTGTTTTCATTGTTGTATTCTAATGTACAATGCATACACAAATAGATGCATAAGTAAAACAATGTGATGTGAAAGAAAGAATGCTGCTTCAAAATTTAAAATGCACGGCCAGTTATTTCCCCTACTAAAATGTGTTATAACATTTGACAATAAACAACAGTAGGCCTATATTGTACTGTAGCTTGCTACATTGTTACACTGTCACATGACCCCAACACTGCATGTGCAGAAGCATACAGAATGTTGATGGTACACTTTCATGTCTTAGGAGTTAGAGGAAGCAGACACTCAGTCTGGACTGTGCAGCGATCCTGCACCCATGAGGAATGATGTAAGCAAAAGCACACTGAGCTCACAGTGTATTCTCAGTGTATCTCATTAGCGAGTGCTTTCTCTCTTTTATAAGGTTGTTCCAGTCATTTTAAGACACTTTGTTGTGGGGATTTAAGATCGGAACAATCTGATCTACCACACAAGTAATGATATAGGTATTATTAAATGATGCAAGTGTACAGCTCATTATTGGGACATTCTACCAGAAACGTACATTATCTGTTCTTGACTTGTTACAGGGAATAAAAAGTATTTAACCCAAAAAATGTCTAAATTTCACTAATGGTTGATTTCCGTGAATTGTTCTGTAAAGGAATATGTCATTCAGTAGGTTCTTGGATATTTTTTTCTTTATTAAAAACACTTTTGAAAATGACAAATCCTGTCCCTGCCCTTGTCCTCAGCCAAACTGGACTTACGGCTTTCATAGTTTTGTTATGCTAAAAACTGTTATTTAGAAAAAAACAAGTTTAATTTGTTATCATTCACATCAACTGATCAAAACATGAAATTATACATACATTTTACATTATGCTGTGTCCATGTTTTTGGTCAGTCCTGTCACGTTTACATAAAACTCAACATAAAATGTGTGCAGTATGCCTTTAATGGTTTGACTCAGAGGAAGTGACATAATTTGACCGAAGTGAAGCTAACACTGTTCAAGGGTGAGTTCTGCCGTTGAATTGTATAATTTTAATCTTGTTTTTGTATGTTTATTTTGAGGAGGACGAGCTAAAGCGTCAGGCCCTGTCACTTTAAAACATCCCAGAAAATAACGAAAACGTTTGAAATCCAAAACATGTCAAAAAAGGTTACAGAAATTCCTTGATTGCATGTTAACGGTTTTATGCTTTAAAATGGCTGTGATATGGCATTGTTCTTTTTTATTACCATTATTGAATATAATACGTGTTTAACGAATGCCATAGTAAAACATTATGTGAATAAATAGACATTGCATTGTAAATTCGAAGCTTTTTATGTTCATCACCAATTTTTATTTTCATTTTGTCCCTCTTTTACCTAGGCCTATGTAGCACTGTTTTGGGGTTGCACTGGGTATATTAGTGATATTTCAATACATATATATATATATAATTGTCATTTGTAACTTTGAGTAATGATGACTGTAATTATTCCAATTCAGACAGGTTGCAGTTAGATGACTCTATTTAGTGCAGCAAAGAGACAAAGGCAATGTTGGGCACAACTAAATGCAGACCCTGGAAGAAAGGAGAAACATCTTCAGAAAGAAAGGCAGAGATGGAAGCAGAAAAAAGGAAAGAAGGAAAAGTATTCAGAAGTCACAAAGACATAGGCTAGAAAAGGTTAGAAAAGGCTACCATCACAGTACCACTTCATATTACGAAACGGTGATATCTTGGTAATATCTACATTATTACCTAGGTAATGACTTGCAGTTTCCATTATTACCATGTAATTTCCTAAGTAATAATATAGATATTACCAAAGTATTACCCTGTTATTAATAATTTGTAATATGATGTGGTAACACAGTGACTTTACATTGTGCTAGTCAGTTAAATGTCTGTTGATTACATTTAAATTAAATATGTTTTTATATTGAAATTGAAATGAAATTAGTTTATTGAATTAAAAAGATGTTTGGACTATATCATTTGTCAGTTATATTCTAATGAATTAGGTCCTTATTATATGTCCTTGGCTGAACTTTACCATAGTCTAATATTACATTAACATTAAAATTATAATAATAATAATTTAAAATAGGAATGCTTATCAAAACTTAAACAAAGAACACAAAATATAACTTTTTCTGCATCAACAAAATCCATAAAGTCAGGCCCTATCACAGCAACGTCAGTCCCGTCACACCACGGTCAGTCCTGTCGCACAGGAAATTATGATATAAAAATGTACTATTTGAGGAAATCTTTATGAATTAATCTCTTTAACTGTGTAGATGAAGGTGGGGGTATATGTCCACTACTATGTTTTTGTAAAAATCTCCTATGTAAAGGTAGCTTTTTTTACAACAATATGAGTGCCTGGGTGGGTATTCTGTGATTTTGTGTACTGCAGTTGACCGAAAAGTTGCTTATATTTCTTACAGGAATTAAAAAAACCCATGTTAGATACAATCAGGGACATGTAACCAATAAGAAAATGCTGTTTGTATCCGTGACAGGGCCTAACATTTTAGGGGTGAAATGCCTATAAAAATGTATTTTATTCAAAAATAAAAACATGCTGAGATGGCACGATATGTGTTTCTTATAGTTTAACGTCCCCATTCAGATTTAAGAATACGTTTTTTTTCCCCCTGAAGATTTCTTAAGTGGAAATGTACGTTTCTGGTAGAATGTCACTATTTTAATGACAGGTTAGCAGCAAAATACTGAGCCTGTGATTGCATTTTTTTTAATTATTTTAACTTTTTCATTTATTGGTTAATGATAATCTTTTTTTATTGTGCTGTTTGCACTATTGTTTGCTGAAGAATCATGTCTCATATACTTACAATGAAAATGACATAGCAGGAAGGCTATAAGAAGCATCGAACCTGGTGTAGTTTTGGATGGCAGCCTTTTTTGCCCTGACTGGTGGGGCGGATTCAGACCTGCTTTACCCAGCAGCCCCTGATATTCTCTAGACTGTCCACTTAAATATCCACTCAAGATGCCCACTTAAATGGTGAAATATTATATATAGCCCACACTTTGCACACCCTATTAATATGATTGTTGATGCACACACACAGGTTCTTATTTCAGACATTAAGTCATGTTCCTACATATAAAATAAACATAGATTTTAAAAGAAGGTAAAGATTTTAAAATCTTTTTAAAAATGCTGTTTCTACTTTTTAAAAATCTTTTTGATAACTGTAACAGTGTTTGCAGTATAAATACTGCATATTCTCTCCACCGAGAACTTGTCATATGAAGTGGACCACAAAACCAGTCATAAGGGTAAATTTTTTTAAAATTGGACGATATTTGGCAAATTGGCAAATATTTGGCTGAGATACAACTATTTGAAAATCTGGAATCTGAGGGTGCAAAAAAATTTAAATATTGAGAAAATCACCTTTAAAGTTGTCCAAATGAAATTCTTAGCAATGTATATTACTAATCAAAAATTATGTATTGATAAATCTACGGTAGAAAATGTACAAAATATCTTCATGGAACATGATCTTTACTTAATACCCTAATGATTTTTGGCATAAAAGAAAAATCTTTCATTTTGACCCATACAGTGTATTTTTGGCTATTGCTACAAATATACACATTCTACCTATAACTGGTTTTGTGGTCCAGGGTCACATTTAATATTTTAATTCAACAAGAACACATAAAATTGATCAAAATTGACAGTAAAGATATTTACAAAAGATTTCTATTTCAAATAAATGCTAAACTTCCTAATCTTCAGAGTATCCTGGAAAATTGTATCATGGTTTCCACAAAAATATTAAGTAGCACAACTGTTTTCATCTTGGATAATAATAAGAAATCTTTCCTAAGCATGAAGTCAGCATATTAGAATGATTTCTGAAGAATTATGTGACACTGAAGACTGGAGCAATGGCTGCTGAAAATTTAGCTTCAACAAAATTTTATTAACCGCAAATTTTTAAACGGTAGTGTGCTGGACTGAGAAGCTCTGACACCATGTATTCTATATTTTGATTGGTAAAAAGATTAGAAATTATACTCAAATAGCAGAAAATGGTAAAAAATGAGTTGGACCGGTCTCTTAAGCTCACTATCAGAGTTGTGCATTTTAGCAAAATTGCTCAAGCTTGCTGTGAGTGGGGATAATTTGTGAACTGGACTGGGATTTGCTCTGAGATTACTTCCACATTCAGCTACATGGAAGCTACAGAAGACATTTTATTTAATTTTATTTGGCTTTTAATTTGGCTTTTAATGTACGATTTTTATTCATCTAGACAGTAACTTTAGATTTGTAATAGTATTTTAATTGATCTTGTAGTTTTATATATACTATATATAAATGACTAAGAAAAAATATTCCAAAAATCTGGAATTAACCCTGTATATATTTAAGGTCACTTGTTGTTAATGAGTGACAAACTTTCTCAGTGAAAATAAAATATGAACCAAGCTGAAGGACTGTGAATATTTTAACAGACATGACATCATGTACTGTAGCATGTCAAGTGGCTTTATGGGTCACTAGCAGTCCCATGTGTACAATCACAGTGCTTTTTTTGGCTCTGTCTTTCCATTTTTATCTCATACGCCTACTGTATATACTGTATATTCACGCTTGAACACAAACCCAGTCCCCCCATTCTCCTGCCCAGCCTATGATGTAGCGTTAAGATGTTAAGCCATTTAGGGAACTCAACTGTAATCAATTTGGCAAAACAAGCTCTGGTTCCTGAATGGGGTCAGATGACGTGTTGTTGGCTGAGGCCAATGCGGACAGGTTTTACTCTTGGCATATGCTGGACCACTATGTGCTCTGTCATAGTTTTGACAATGATATTTGGTTAAACAATAGGATATGGAACATGCAAGAGTTTGTTTACATCTCTAAAATGAGAAACCAGTGTCATGCATGAAAAAAGTATATGTATATATTTGTAAATCTATAAAATCAGTTGTATTTTCTATCCATCTATCTATCTAGTATTAGTATTTCCAAAAATAAGATTCAAGCATTGTTCACCTTGACAAAGACTGTGCAGAAGTATTTGGCACTCTTTGATACCTGCTGTTCTTAAAGCCATTCTTCTTAATGTCCTTCCTAATTTAACCTGAAGGGTTTGGAGTAGCTTGACCTGTCTGGATTAACTGGAGATGTGCTGTGCCTAATGACCCCTCCATTATTAAGTACAAGCAGGATATGATAGGGGGCTTTCATCTCTTTTTGTTAGCAAACTGACTGTTTTGACCTCACTAGATTGGAGACATGGTTAGTTACTGGTATACAGACCAGTGGGTTATGAGGCCACTAAGAAGGGATTGTGGAATGTGTTGGAAAAACCGGTGTGTTGTGAACAGCAGGTTGGCTGGTGGTCTACTTAGGGGATTGTTTGTATGTTTGCTTTAAGCTGGATGATGGTCTGCTCTGGTGCAAGTTCCCATCCTTTTCCACATCCTACTGACTATGAGTGGAGCTCAAGGGGTCAAATTTTTTCATCACTTCCACTTTCAGATCAAAAATTTACAGATAATTTATCCAAGATGTTTGTGTCATTCTCTCTTTAGTCGATAAGAAATTATGTGTCTTGAGGAAAAAAAATCACAAATTATCTCCATATAATGGACTTCACTGGTGCCCCCAAGTTTGAACTTCCAAAATGCAGTTTAAATGCAGCTTCAAATTACAAAATTGACAATTTATATACTTTTTAACCTCAAACGCTCGTCTTTTCTAAGTCTGCGCAAACTCTGATTTTTTCTAATTTTGGTTCAATATGGTCAAGACAGTTAGGGTATGTCGAAAAACACCCATCTCGTTTTCTTCCCCAATTTCAAAATCATCCTACATCGCTGCAGAAGTTCTGACCCAGTGTTTACAAAGTGAACATGCAAAGATCAAACATCCTTTACAAAAAATGGTAAAACAGCGACGATTTTGACGTTGAAGAAGAAAATGAGACAGGAGTTTTTCTACATACCCTAACTGTTTTGACCCGGATTACACAGACTACGCATGCGCATCACAGAGACGAGACAAGAAATGCATTTGAGGTTAAAAAGTATATAAATTGTCAGTTTGTTTCGAAAATGACTGAGCATTTCGCTAGATAAGACCCTTCTTCTTCGGCTGGGATCGTTTATAGCCCTTTGAAGCTGCATTTAAACTGCATTTTGGAAGTTCAGACTTGGGGGCACCATTGAAGTCCACTATATGGAGAAAATTCCTAAATGTTTTCATCAAGAAACAGAATTTCTTATTGACTGAAGAAAGAAAGACATAATCATCTTGGATGACAAGGGGGTGAGTAAATTATCTGTAAATTTTTGTTTTAGAAGTGGACTTCTCCTTTAAGCATTGTCCAGTTAAGCATTGTCCTAATGGTAGATTTTGTAACCACACTGTCTACAAATGCATTTTTCTCCACTGACTGCGATATATGGTGTTGCTTACAGTATGTGCAGTCTGTTGTATTGCTGTCATTGACTTTGTGCTAGCTGCTTTTTTCATCAGTTGTCAGTTTTTGTTCCCCTGTTGTTTGTGTTAATATGATGTTAATGACTCATATAATCTGTTATGTTCTCGTGCGTTCATTACATCTGCGCCTGTTCATCATCATGTACAATTTTGTTTGTGGGAAACGATTCTTTGAACAAATGAGCTAATGGATCAGATGCTTCAAATAAGCAGATGTTCCCTAAAGAGCTTTGATTTAGCTGCATGAAGCAGGACATGCTTGAGTGACACATAAGTTCCAGGTTCGAGGGGAAAGAATTTAAGAGTAATTGAATGATTATCATACCTCTCTGGGTAACTTCACAAACATATGTTCCTCTTTAGAGTTTAATAGATTGCAGACACAAAAAAGACTCAACAAATTGTTTAATTCCTATTTTGAATTGCCTCACTGATGTCACTTATAAACTGTTTACTTTGAGAAAAATACAGTCCTCTTTGTTAAGAATAGCAAAATAACTCACATATTCTCTTTGTCCTCCTAGGCTCCAGCTTTAGAGGACTCTGGGAGTGAGGCGGCCTGTCTGGATGATGGGGAATCTCAGCAGGAGGACCATGGAGAGGAACAGGACCATCAGGAATGGTGTGAGCCAGTTTCTGAAGCAGCACAGGACACAAAAGAGGAATATTTTGACACACACAGTGACACTTTCTCTGACTCGACTCATGAAACTAAGGACTGCTGCAGGACACCGCTCAGCCATGAGACCAGCTCTGTGGGTCATCAGGACTCACACTCTCCATTTATCAAAACCTCACATTCGGTTAGAGGGAGAGGTCCCTCTTCATCAGAACAGCATCATTCTGTCAATCATCCTGATGTTACAGTCGATAGAGAGCAATCGCAAATGCGGACTGGAAATATGAGGACGATGCACATGGGAGTTGATGGCACTGGAATGTCTCAAACTAAGGGTGCTCCGGAATGTGAGGAGGTTTTCAGCAATTTTCCAGCGGGATCTGGAGTTGATTCTTCTTCAAGGAATGATGTATCCTATGTACTAACACCCCTACCGGCATTAGAGAACTCTGTAGAACCACAAACACTCACTGAGTCATGTGTGAATGACTCATTATTGACCTTAACAGACAATGATGGAGCCAAGTCTCAGTTTGCTGACACCTTTGAGGGAAAATCAAAATGGGATAAAATTAACAAAAATATCACAGACACTCAGCCAGAGCCACAAATACAGCTCATAACCTCAAGTGCGAAACAGTTACAGCAAAATGATATTGACAGTAGTAACACTGAAATACAGTTGATTTCTAATGCATCTGATGCAGCACAGATAGCCGAATGTTATAAGCTGGGTGTTGATGAAAATAAGATCAGTTTATCGGTATCACGTCATCCTTCTGTGTCAGTTGAGAAGCCTGTTGAACAGAAAGTTGAGGGGTCAACAAAACACAGCCAATCACATCCTTCGGTAGAGCACAGCCAATCACAGATTTTAGTAGAGCACAGCAAATCACAGGCCTCAGCAGAACATTACCAATCACAGGATTCTGTAGAATACAGCCAATCACAGAATTCAGCAGAACTCAGCAAATTACAAGACTCAGCAAAACACAGCCAATCACAGGACTCAACAGAAGAAAGGGCATCACAAGATTTTGTTGAGCACAGCCAATCACAGGACTCAGTAGAACACAGCCAATCAACATATTCTGTAGAATGCAGCCAATCACAGAATTCAGTAGAACACAGCCAATCACAGGACACACTAGAACACAGCCAATCAAAAGATTTTGTAGAATGCGGCCAATCACAGAATTCAGTAAAACACAGCCAATCACAGGACTCAGTAGAACACAGCCAATCAACAGATTCTGTAGAATGCAGCCAATCACAGAATTTAATAAAACACAGCCAATCACAGGACTCAGTAGAACACAGCCAATCAACAGATCCTGTAGAAAGTAGGCAGTCACTGGATTTAGTAGAACACAGGCGATCACAAGACTCAATACAACACAGCCAGTCTCAGGATTCTGTAGAATGTGGCCAGTCACAGAATTCAGTAGAACACAGCCAATCACAAGACTCAGTAGAACACAGCCAGTCTCAGGATTCTGTAGAATGTTACCAATCACAGAATTCAGCAGGATACAGTCAATCACAAGACTCAGTAGGACACAGCAAATCACAAGACTCAGTAGAAGACAGCCAGTCACAGAGCTCAGTAGAAGACATGCCATCCCAAAATTTCATCAAACACAGTCAATCACAGGACCCGGTAGAACACAGCCAATCACAGCATTCCATAGAACACAGCCAATCACAGGACTCAGTAGAACACAGGCAGTCACAGAGCTCAGTAGAAGACATGCCATCCCAAACTTTAATCAAATTCAACCAATCACAGGACCCAGTAGAACATAGTCTGTCACTGGCCCCAGTAGAACACACCCAATCACAGGATTCCATAGAATGCAGCCAAACGCGTAATTCCGTAGAACATAGCCAATCAAATGATTCTGTAGAATGCAGCCAATCACAAGATTCAGTAGAACACAGCCAATCACAGGAGTCAGTAGAACACAGTCAGTCACAAACTACAACAGAACACAGGCAATTACACAATTCTATAGAATGTAGCCAATCACAAGATTCTATACAACACAGGAAATCACAGGATTTAGCAGAACAAACCCAATTACAGAATTTCTTAGAGCACAGCCAATCACAAGCTTCAGTGGAACACAGTCAATCACAGTCTTCATTAGAAGACACACAATCACGGGTTGATTTCATTATGGTGACTATAACCAAGTCAGACTCAGACACAGTGGTTTTCTGTGAAAAGGAACAATTAAAACATGACTGCGTGGACGTTTGCATGGATTGTGAAGTCAGTCAGTCCTTGAAAACATCTGGAAGGCTTTCATCAAAGGATACTGACAAAAAACTTGATTTGAACTTCGAAAAGAACAACAGTCTAAATTTCAAAAAGCAGGACTTAAATGACACCCCACCTGTTGTTCCTGAATGCGAGAGCTTTGCAGCTGAAAGCTCTTTCTCAAATGTGCCTAATGCAACTTCAGCTGGAGTGTCGGATTCACTGCATCAGCATGTGATCAATGACCAGACCTCAGAACAGTCAGATCTGCAAGCCAGACCTCATTACGGTCACCAAAATTTCCCAGTATTACAAATCCACACTGAAAAAGAGGATTACTCAGTTAGTAGTTATCACATGGACAGTCATTTTTTAGAGGACAGTGGGCCTGAGGCGGATTTTTATGAAACCCAACAGTGCCCTAATAGTAAAATTAATTGTAACACACAGGGTGAATTCACTGAAGCGCAAGTTTACGTTAATACTAAAATGTTTGAAAGCAACAATAGTGACATTTTAGAAGGAACACAGAAGGATAGAAAAACACATCTCCACAAAGAATGTACAATAGTTCCCTCGATAGAGCAGTCAGTAATTTATTCTGATAGTTCAGGAGGCTTAGAATATGCAAGGCCCAAGTCACTGAGTGTTGTGTGTCCTGAAATGAAGACAGTTGAAGCCGAATCAGACAGTCCTGTTGAATCTCTGGCTAATCTGTTTGAGATTTCCTATGACAAATCTCAAGTTAGCTCTACAGATGTTTGCTTTGAGCTCAGTGATGGACTTCAAGTGAACTGTAGACAAGTAGCACATTGTGTTATAGAATATAAAGAGACCTCCAAACAATTTCAACAAACCGACACCCTGTCTGACAAACAAGCAAAGCAAAACGAGTCGGTTGAAACAATTGAGCCGGATGTTGATATTTTGTCTAGTGCATGTACTGATCCTTTCACAAATACACAATATCCTTTTGATTATTCCCAGCTGAACAGAAGAAACAATGAATATAGCTCAGACAGAAATAATAATATTAAACCCATTACTTTTGAAGAGTGTGGCTCAGGTGAACAAATCTCCTTGCCCGGTTCTTTGCAAAAATACAGCAGGTTTACTAACAATGCTGGATCTTTAGTCTCAAAAGGGGGTGATTGCAAAGACAGTACCCCTGCTAGCCTGGCTAAAGCACCTGAAATGAGGACTGCAGTGGACAACAAAGGCAATGTTGTGAAACCGTCTGAATTCAATGAATGTAGCAGCCATAGAGATGTTATACTAAAGCAGCTCTGTGATTGCTGTGGTGGCAAGGAGTGCCAGCTGCACTCGTCTGCAGTGGAGGCAGAGCAGACAGCAGGAGGATTTCAGTTCAAGGGCACAGACGGCATCAGTCAGAGCAGAACTGCAGTGTTGCAAACCTTGAGTCCCTCACACACAGATGACCATTGCAGCACACATGGAGAGGTTAATGCAGATTCTACAAACTGTGAATTTTCACATATTGGCCATTTGCTTGAACACAAACATCCGGAGCTTGTCCAACTGAGTGGCTTTCTCAAGGTCGATGATACTTACGCATTAGAAAACATGGAGAGAAAGCTCGAAACTGTAATGGCACACTCTCCTGAAAGCACTGATTCAATATGTGAAACTTCTGATCCTCCTTGTGAGCAATCTTTGCAACCGCACAACTCAGAAATCGAGGGTGCGTTTGTTACATGTTGCCGTATTTTACCCATTACTAATTTGGAGGCCATTTTGGAGTTGGACCGTTCACCGGAAAGCTCATTTTGTGGACTTGGGGAGCAACAGGGAGGAAGTCCGTTATCAGAAGGTGGATTCAATGAAGAATGGAGCTCTTCTGATGATGTTACAAACCACCCACATGAGGACATTTCTGCCATGCGTACAAAAGCCAACGTAGCCACTGTCATGAATGAACCAGATGCTGGAGAAACAATGAGCTCTTTATCAAACGGATTTGATAGCAGCGATGGTTATAGTGTTTCCAGTTTCGTCTCACAAGACCTTGACTCCAGTACCAACAGTGAAGAGACAGAGGACAACACTCCATCATCATCCAGCCTTCGTGGTTCTTCGAGAAGTAAGAGAACCCAGTCTGGGAAAGGCTCTGTGTTTTCTGTCTTTTCTCGAATGCCCTCCTTCCGCAAGATCAAACGAGAACACAAAGGAAATAACAAGGTTGATCCAGAAATTAAGGACTCCAACAAGGATGGAGACGAACGGAATGAGGTGAAGTACAACAGGCCGCCCACTCGTAACAAATCCAGCCCTTCACTGTACCGGACCTCTATTTCTCAAAGTACAGATCAACTTACAGACATTACGAAGTTTGTTGACCACTCCAACGATGATATTTTTGAACAAGCTTTTGCTTTAAACTTGCACAATAGAGAGAAATATGCACAGTCCCAAAATTCGTATCATCATCAGCAGCACAAAGATGGAGATGCACTGAATTTTAGAGCTTCCCCAGAGGGATTGCAACCGAAAAGAAGCAAGAGTACCGATAACTTAAACTTGCGCATGAAGCTCGCAATGGCTCACAAGTCTTTGTCAAGCCTGTTCGAGTCCAAATATCCCGAGAGGGACAACCAGGAGCAGATTTCACAGTCGGAGAACGAGGAGGTAAAAACCAAGCAGTCCTGGAGGAAGTCGAGGAAGCAGAAGGAAGCAGAACTTTGCAAAAGAACTCTATCAGTTCCTGGGACAGTCTGTGACAAGTGCGTACACCAGAGCCATAGCGATTGTGCCTTCTGTTCTCCTCAGAACAGGTCCAGACTTAACAGCTCACCAGCTTCCCAAAAGAGTTTGAGGAACACATGCCATTCTGATTTGAAATCTTGTCCTCAGGAACAATCTGAAGATAGCACATGTCTGGAAGCTGGCGATCTGCCTTGCGCCCCTTACACAGATTCTGACCAGGTCTCGGTAGATGGCTTTGAATCCTGTGCAGAGGATAGGTCGCAATCACCTGTACACCCCACTGTTTTTGCACTTGCAAACCAGATGTCACCTACCTGGACCAGATCTCTAAGCTGTTTTGAGGCCACTGATACGCCGACGAGGCCTATGAGCCCCAAACCTCACAGTCCTGGTCTCAGCTTGACACATCGGAGGAGCTTCCGTTACCCATCGAGATCTGTTGCATCTTCTCTCTGCTCGCTTGGTCAGGGAGTGAGCACTGACGGTTTCTCCGATCCACCGCAGAGACCAACGTCCCTGAAACCAAGGACAGCACAACTCACTACAGCCCACTCTTTTGATTCCGAGTCCTTACTAGAGGACAGCAGTTCAGACAGCCAGTCTCAAAATAGCCTGAATTCAACATCCCTCACCAACAAACAAGAGGTGAGTCAAAGTCAGTTATGAAGTTTGTGATGTTAGGAGAAGCTTAAATGTGTCCTTTGAACAGGATTGCAATGTGATTTCTCACTTTCTATATTTAGCTTTGCTGTTTAGTAATTCTGCTTCAGTTTAATTTTTCCCAAGAGTCATATGTGAAAGCAAAAGTGGATTGTTATGGTGCATTTTTCAAAATACATTACTGCTTTCTGGTATTGAGCTGGACTAGCCAGCAAATAACAAGGGTTGTTACATGTTTAAATCACAATACTAAAGAGCTTTCAGTGAAATGTATGCACTTCTCAAAGATAGTGCCATCTAGTGGCTAACAAGGAATATTTATGATGACATTGTCCACCCTTTTTTTTACTTGAAGTAACACTGTAAAAGATTTTGTAAAAGGTTGTATCTTTTTGTATTTTGATTATAGGTGTATTTTGCATTGGTGGATTTTTTTTTTTCAATTAAAAGTTTGGGGTTGGTAAGATTTTAAAATCTCTAATGCTCACCAAGACTGCATTTAACTGATCAAAAATACAGTACAAACAGTAATATTGTGAAATGTTATTATAATTTTAAACTACAATTTAAAACTGTTTTGAATTTTAAGATATTTTATAATGTATTCATTTATTCCTGTGATGGCAAAGCTCAATTTTCAGCATTACTCCAGTCTTCAGTGTCAGATGATCTTTCAGAAATCATTCTAATATGCAGATCTGGGACTTATGGAACATTTTTTATTATTATCAGGTTTGAAAACAACTGGACTTAATATTTTCATAGAAACTTTGACAATTTTTTTCAGGATTCTTTGCAGAAAAAAAGACATCTTTGAAATAGAAGTCAATTGTTACATTATAAATGTTTTTAATAAAATTTTGATCAATTTCATGCATCTGTGCTAAATAAAAGTAATATTTTTTTACTAAAGAATATTACTGACCCCAAACATTTGAGCACATGTACTAATCTGCCAGTAAAGACAAAATACACATGTATTACAAATATATTCTTAAAGGGATAATCACCAAAAATGAAATTATTCATGTAGTTACTGATGTCATTATGCACCCTCATGTTGTTCCAAACTTGTAAAACCTTCGTTCAACACTAAAATACAAATTAAGATATTTTTGATAAAGCCCAAGAGCTTTCTGACCATGCATAGACAGCAAAGTAACTACCACGTTCAAGGCCCAGAAAGGTAGTAAGGACATTGTTAAAATAGTCCACGTGACATCAGTGGTTCAATGGAGGAGAAAAAATCGTTGAATAAAGTAATTTGTTTTGTTTTCTTTGCACACAAAAAATATTCTTGTAGCTTCATAACATAATGGTTGAACCACTGGTGTCACCTGGACCATTTTAACAATTTCCGTACTACCTTTCTGGGCCTTGGTAGTTGCGTTGCTGTCTATGCAGGGTCAGAAAAGCTCTTGGATTTCATCAAAAATATCTTAATTTGTGTCCCGAAGATGAACGAAGGTCTTACAAGTTCAGAACAACATGAGGGTGAGTAGTTAAAGACAGAATTGTCATTTTTGGGTGAACTATCCCTTTAACAGTTTAAAAATGTCTTAACTGAAAAAATATAAAAATACAGTGCACAGTAAATATATTGCTATTGTTAACTTTTAACTTCTTAACACTGCCAAAAGTCAGCATATGACAAACTTCATTCCTTAGTGGACATCCATCAAAAGACATGTACATGTACTTTACAATAACCACCTAAATTTGCACTCAAAGCATGTACAGCACAGTACTGATCCAGCCATCCAGTCAGAAGAGAGAAGACAACAAGGAAATGTGTGTGTGCTTCGGGTGAAGTCCAGAGAGCAGGGTAAAGCTGCACCCAGACCTATCTCAGACCTCTACGGTTGGACCGTGCCACTTCAGGGCATCAGAGAGGTGGCGCTTGACCTGGAGAGGAAGAATAATTCGACTGAAACACGGCGGCGCTCGTGCTCATACGAAACGTTGACTGATGTGGAGATTTTCCATAAAAAGAACCCTAACATGCAGAAAAGTTTGTGTCAGCTTAGCACACCAACTTCTCAGAAGCACGAGAAAGTAAGGAACTCGTCAAAAATGGAGAACAGCCTGACCATCAGTATCTCCCACTGCATTCTTCTCCTCTTCTGCTTTCTTCCTGTTTTGTCCTCCTGGAATCATTCCCTTGTAGTGCTTTTAGGATTTCCGATTTCTCTTCTGTTTCTTGCAATTTGCTTGATACATAAACATCTGTCTGAACACTTTCACTATTTCCAATGTCTGTCAGAAATATCAAATGAGAATATAAATTTGATTCATTTAAAATGATTACGACAGTTGTATTATTATGTTATATATTTTACACAGTTTGTCTCAGTACATGTATTAAAGGATTAGTTCACTCCTGAATTAAAATTTCCTGATAATTTTCTCACCCCAATGTCATCCAAGATGTTCAAATCTTTCGTTCTTCAGTCAAAGAAAAGAAAAATATTCCAGGATTTTTCTCCATATAGTGGACTTCAGTGGGGATCAGTGGGTTGAAGGTCCAAATTGCAGTTTCAATGCGGCTTTAAAGGGCTCTATGTAATCCCAGGCTAAGGTCTTGTCTACATGGTTCATACAAGGTGCTTAAAGTGCTTAAAGTACTTAAATTTGACTTTTTGAAATTCAAGGCCTGGAAAACACTTGAAAATAGCAATATTCCTAAAGAGGTACTTGAATAGTGCTTATTGAAAGACAGTGTATCTATGAAATAAGTGTTTAATTTTGTGAACAAACACATATCTTTTCACTCAATTGAAAAAAAAAACCACACCCTTTCTGCTTAACTCAGTCAATGTCAGAAAACAATCGAGCTAAGCAAGTAATAGTACTAACAGTGTTGTGTAAACATGGCGGAAGATGTGAAAAGAGGAACAGATGAGCCAAATAAATTGAACCATTTATGCTGGAACCGCTCCAATTGATTAAAACTCATGACTTCGAACATTCATTCAAGTGATTCACTGACAAACACCAGATCAAATTTCAGCATCACTTGAAACGATTTTTAAAAAGCACGTAGTGATGGGTGAAACAGAGCTTTTCGAAATTCTGAATCAGTTAGACCATTGCGTCGCAATGGTGAATCACTGTTTCGAAAGAGCTCTAATCATATCACATATCTGTTTCAGATCCGGACTTCAAATCACGTATCGAGAATTATTTGATGTAGATCGCAACTTTGCATATTGTGAATAATTTTCGTAGATCAGGACTTCAAATCGCATATTGCAAATCATTTGATTTAGATTAGAACATTCACAGATTGCTCAAATTCTTCTTTTTCTTCTCCAAAATGAATTGCATTTTTGAGTGCCTAAACATGCTCGAAAACTTGTGAAACTTTGATTCACTGTTTTGAAGCTCTCCAATTGGATCGTGTATCACGAATCATTTGTTTCAGATCAGAACTTCAAATCGTGTATCACAGATTATTTGATTTAGATCACAGGTTTGCATATCGCAAATCATTTTTTTAGATCGGGACTTCAAATTGTGTATCGCGAATCATTTGATTTAGATCGGAACTGGTTTGTGAATCATTTCATGAATTGAATAATTCAAATGAAAGTCCCAATCTAAATAAAATGATTTGCGATACGCAAAGTTCCAGTCTTAGTCCAATTATTCGTGCTTCGCGAATAAAGGAAAAGTCCTTGCAAGTCCTAGAATTTCATTTTACAGTATCTGTACGAACCCTGTGTCTAGCGAAACGTTTGATCATTTAAAAAAAAACAAAAAAACAATTACGTTGGAAAGGTCACGTGTTTAGTTCTTTGTTTGTGTACTTTGGTTCAAAAAGGTAGGGTAGGGTGAAAAACATTTTTCACAAACAAATTTTTTACAACTTCAAAATCGTCTGACATTATTGTTTCATCTTTTTTTGTAAAGGGCATTTGACTTTCTTCGCACGTTCACTTTGTAAACACTGGGTTGGTACTTCTGCCTACGTCACGTGTGACTTTTCCAACGTGACTACATAACGTGCAAAGCCGAGCTAGTGCAAGACGAGCATTTCAGTTAAAAAGTATATACATTTTTATTTTTTTTAGAAAATGACTGAGCGTCTTGCTAGATGTGTAGAGCCCTATGAAGCTGCATTAAAACTGCAGTTTGGACCTTCAGCCCGCTGATTCCCACTGAAGTCCACTATATGTAGAAAAATCCTGGAATGTTTTCCTCAAAAACCTTCATTTCTTTTCAACTGAAGAACGAGAGACATGAACATCTTGGATGACATTGGGGTGAGAAAATTATGAGGAAATTTTAATTCTGGAGTGAAATAATCCTTTAAATATATATTATATTATATTTAATATTTATTATTAATAATAATAATTGTTAATACTGTTGTCATTTTTTTAGTACTGTTTTCCCAGTGCTTTTTATTATACATATTTAATGATTTCATTTTTATTTAGAATTAATAATAATAATATAATATTTTTATAATATTTTAATAATATACACTGTTTCTCACTGTTTTGTCAGTACCTTTCACATACGGTATATATATATATATATATATATATATATATATATATATATATATATATATATATATATTAAGGCTGCCAAACGATTAATCTCGATTAATTGCATACAAAATAAACGTCTGCCTAATATATGTGTGTGTACTGTGTGTAATTATTAGGTATATATAAATACACATTCACGTGTATATTTAAGAAATATTTACAAGTGTATGTATTTTTTATATTTTTTATACAAACTATATTATATATAAATACAAATATTTACATAAATAACATATTTCTCTTAAATATGTACATTAATTTGTGTTTATATATACAAAATAATTACACACAGTACACACACATATATTAGGCAAACTTTTATTTTGTATGCGATTAATCGCGTTTGACAGCCCTAATATATATGTATATATATATGTATATATATATATATATATATATATATATATATATATATATATATATATATATATATATATATATATATATATATATATATATATATATATGTATAGTGTATGTAGTAGTTTAGTAAGAAATTAGATATAGCAAATATTTATATACTTTCTCATTACTATTAATCATTATAATGGGGATGTTTTAATTTCATCCATAGGTGCGTGCTAGATTTTCCCTAACTTCTCCAGAGCAGTTCCCCTCTGTTCCTCTCAAAGACCACTTCTTTTCCCAAAGCACACCTGTTGGGTTGGACTTTTTGGGCTGGCCTCACCGTGCATCATTTTCAGGTATGGACCATTGGCATTTAATCGTGCTATACATTGCACCACAACCTTTTATTATAGTACAAAGTATATTGACTTCCTAAATCTTTCCTTTAAGTCTGGACGTACTTTATTGTCCTCCAGGGGGCAATGGTTTCCTTCATTCTGCAACCTTTGATAACCCTCTGTGAGTTATTTATAGTTCTGTTTGTGACAATCGGAGCCTAGAGACTCACAGACGTCTTTGATGTAAATTTATAGTCTTTCATCATCAAACACTAACCCATTTGCGTTGAGATACCTGGACATAAACCTGAGGAGTTCTTTGCTTGGCTGCAGCTGCAAACAAACAATACATCTGTGATGAGTGATGAATTCCACCTCCAACGTGCGATTCCTTAAGAAGAAGCTTTATTCAGTCGTGTGTGCACGTAGCGGGAGCACAGAGGCTATCTTTGTGTGGTAATGCATGGAGCGTGGAGCTCAGAGGCCCCCAGTGCTGATCCTTTCTCTTTCTGCCAAACAATCCTGCTGATTATTTCTCACCCACTCGCTGGCGCCAGGCCTTCTCTCGCTCACTCTCTCTCGTTCTTTGAGCATAGAGGTAGACCTGGCATAGGTTTTAACCCCCCACCCTTATGTACACTCACATACGCACACTTTTAAAAGGAGACTTTGAATTAGGAAATCGAGTTGAGTGTCTCAACACAAGTGTAGCCTTTGATTGTAAGCTACTATGAAATGGGTTTTGGCTGACCTTGAGTTGGCTGTTTTGTTCGCCTGCTGTTATAAGCATTATGTTTCTATGATCAACATAAAACCCTGACTAAGTCTGAGCCAGTTATATATTAAAGTGTCCATTTTTTTTCTCCTGAATGTCTGATCTGAAACTTCTTGATCTGTTTTACGTAAAATATTCCTCCCACTATTGATGTCTTATTGCCATGATGTGTTCTGTGTTTTGCAAGACCTCTTTAAATGCCTTGCTTTATGTAATATGGATTTCTATGAGGAGAAAGACACAATGACCTCGTTTTGCCCCTTGCTGACATCATGCCCACTCTACGACCTTTCCGTACGCCGCATAACAAGCCAATGCAGCATTCCTATTGAGGTTATGCTAATGTAGAACTTGAGTTTTAGTTTGTACAGTATTTTGAGTTCAGGAGTACTTCACGAGAGAAACTAACACCGATACATGCTTCTCTCCACAGAATCGAATCTCAGCACACCGGCACAAGAGGCGCATGGACAGGTCGCTCCTCTGGGTGAGTTGACTCCTTCTGAATCATAGTTATGAGCTTGGACAATGCCTGAGTGATATTTTGAAGGGACATTTAAACCTGGTTGTTTGCCTGTTTGCATCTGTGACTGCTGGGTTGAACATATTTTGTGTTTTTTTGTGAAGACTAATGTGATTATTATGTTATGCTGCTTATAGTCTGTTGGCTAATAGTCCAATTAAATTGTGATTTAAACTGGGTTAGGGTTTTTTGTCATATTTTGATCTCCAAATATGAAGATCTTCTTGTAAGAGAGCCTCTTTCTATAAATACAGCTATGTATTTCTATTTATAAGAGAAAAATACTTAACATGATATTATTGTCGTTGTTGTTTTAAAAAATATGTCTATATTAAATATTTAATAATAATAATAATAATAATAATAATAATAATAATAGAAATAGGAAAATTTCTGCTACTACTACTACTACTACTAATAAATAAATAACCATAATAATAAATCATAATAATAATAATTAGAAGAACAATATATGGTCAATATTTTGTTTATATTAAATATTTCTTATTTTAAATAATAATAATAATAATAATAATAATATATTGTCAATATTTTGTATATATTAAATGTTTATTATTTTGATAATAATAATAACAGTAGGAAATTTTGACAGCTACTACTCCAAATAATAATAATAATGTCAATATTTTGTCTATATGAATTATTTATTATTCTTTAAATGAATAATAATAATAATAATAATAATAATAATAATAGGGAATTGTGACAGCTACTACTCATAATAATAATATTAATAATAGTCAATATTTTGTGTATGTTAAATATTTATTATTATTTTAATAATAATAATTATTATTATAAATAATAATATAATAATAATAATAATAATAGGAAATTTTGACTGCTAGTACTCCAAATAATAAGAATAAGAAAATTCTGTTATTTTTATATTTATTTATAGAGTGTAAAGTATTAATAATAATAACAACAAAACAACAATAGTGATATTGAAAATATTTTATCTAAATTAAATAATTAATATTATTATAATTAATAATATTATTATAATAATAAGTAATTGGAAATATGTACAATTACTACTACTACTACAAACAACAATAACAATAATATTTAAGAGGGAACATATTCCAATAAATAAATAAATAAATAAATATCAGAATTTTCAGTTTTCTCAGTGTAATATATATATATCAAATAAATAAATATCAGAATTTTCAATTTTCTCAGTGTAATATATATATATATATATATATATATATATATATATATATATATATAAATCATTATTATTTTTCAAATAAATTTCTCTGTATTTTGGATTTTTACAATATAATTAATATAGTATAATATAATATAATATAGTATAATATAATATAATATAATATAATATATTACTTTAATAGTAATATATTATATTATATTATATTTAATAGTAAATATATTTACTTTAATACTACTACTACTACTACCACTAACAATAATAATAATTATTATTACTATATTCTGAATGTTATTTTTTGCACTGTTTTGTACTGAACTTTTCCACGGCCCCCTTTGTGGCCCCTTGGGGGTCCCCAGACCCCAGTTTGAAAATCCCTGATCGAAACCGGTGACCTGTCATACACAAGAATGTGCGGAATGTTCCACAGAGTTTTATCTTTGTTCTGGATCCAGCTCCCATGTTATGTAAAGTGTAGTCACAGCTGCAAGGGTTCACATAAGTCAAGATTCTCAAGTTTGAGTCTGGTGAGAAAGGCTTCACACAAGTCACATTCCTTTCTATTCTTAGTTTCCAGAGACCATTTCTGTGGAAATCACATCTTTTGGTATCACATCAGTGAACCACGCAAGCACATTCCCACTTTAGTTGCGATAAATTGCTTACATTTTTGGGCTTATCATTAGTGTGATCTCAGTTAATTATGGGTTAAATCCTTAGAAGGTGTTCGCAACTCTCAACATCGCTAGTGCTCTCTCCAGGCGCTGTCTTTTGGTTTACTAACAGCTTGGCTTTAACAGTGGAGGAGGGGAGCTCAAGGGGGGACTAGAAGGGTGGGAGAAGGCGGTCCGTTTCAACGCCAGACCGAGTGTTTCGCATTGAGCTGTGAGTCCTCCTCCCCTTAATGGATCCCCAGTGATGCCAGCCTGTGACTGTATGCGTGTGCGCGAGAGAGAGAGAGAGAGAGAGAGAAGGCTGATTGTGTGTCTGGGCGTCTGTGTTGAGCCGTGAGCTCTTTGAGACTGTGCATCCAAGAGTGAAAGTAAAAGAGCAGGAGAGCGAGTGAGGAATGACAGAGGGAGGCTAAGGCTACGCCGCACACTCGAGCCTCGCAGACGCGCTTTGGACCCGACACCTGCCGAAGCGACGCCACCCTTCTTCCTCTCGGTGTGCATCCACATGCGCACCCAGCACAGTGCCGGTGAGGTGGGCGTCCCGCTGGCAGGAGGTGGCTGCAGTGGTGGCAGCTCAGAGCAGTCACCTGGCTCTGACTCAGACTGTAGCCCCGCTCTGGGACTGGCCGGAGGGGTTCGAGCAGTGCGAGGGGTCATGTCCCATTATTGGAGTCTGGAGAGCCTTCACTCCACCAACGGTAAGACTCACCTCTCAGATGTTTTGGTGGTCGTGGAGCTGCGTTTTGAGCTTGACGTCAGTTGACACTCATGCGACGGGTGACGTTGTGCCTCTGTGAGGTTCTTGTGACAGCTCTTGTTCATTGTGTTGCAGTCTTTTGGTCAATGTGATGGCATTGTCTTGAGCCCCTGATGGGCAAAAAGAGGTAGCTGAAAGAGCCACTGTCTCTATGCAAATGTAAACACATGGCGTAGCTGCTGTTCATGCGTTTGGTGTCAAAGCAACAGGAGTTCGCCTTCTGACCAATCGATGTATAGGAGCAACACGAGTTGGAAACCGAGCTAGATTGCTGGCGAATCGACTCGACTGTTGAATGAAGATGCCACTCTCTTTACCGCCTGCATCCTGCTTAGGTTATTGCATTACTGTCACGGATGTCATCTATTGATCTATGTTCCTTCTGGCTCGTAATTGGTTAAGTGGTAATGTTGTGGAAGGCTGTGTCCAGTGAGCCGATGTGTATTGTAGATATAGATGGATTGCTTAGGAGCGAAGTGACAGCCTTCCCTTCATTCCTTGCGTTCCTTGCATTTCCTGCGTTCGGCAGCTACACATATTCCCTCGCAGGATATTAATGTGCAAAATTAGCATGCGTTGAGCTTTTCCACACCTATGTGATTAAACAATGTGGCATGTCAGCGTTTGTATAAAAATGCTTGATGTGCAGCATAATATTCAGCACAGCATGGCTGTGTTAAAAATATTTGAGGGGAAACCAACACTGCCCCTTTTACCTCCGTGAACAGAGCCGTTATATCGATTAACGCAAATTCTTCAGGTTTCCTTTCTAAGAATAGAGCAACTCTCCCTGTGTGCTGGCACTACCCATAGTCGTATACTAATACGAGCGATATGAAATGAGATGAGATGCCAGTTTGAGCAGTATTTTGGTCTCATTATCTTCTCTCAGGGTTGGCATGGTGACAGACAAGCCAATGACCGTCAGCCAAGGTAGCACTGATGTCACAAACGGCCACCGCTACCAACGTCAGCTGCAATTTGGATGTTTTTCTCATTTTCTGCTTTGTCCTAAGAGAGATGGGATGTGACTTTTCCTGT
Organism: Cirrhinus mrigala; assembly: GCA_036247105.1. NCBI lineage: Eukaryota > Metazoa > Chordata > Actinopteri > Cypriniformes > Cyprinidae > Cirrhinus > Cirrhinus mrigala. The sequence goes on from CM070008.1 coordinate 13,744,286, forward strand.
GATGGAGGGAAATAAATGGTGCACTGGGAGCCGGGGGCAATAGCTACAGACATTTCAAACAGCGCTGTCACCTCGTCACGGTCCGCTGACCTCATTACAGTGCTCATACGCTGTCCGTAGCTGATCGCGGAACAGTCGTAAGAACAAAAAAAACGGGAGTGACACGTGAGAAATGTGTTGAACTGGAATGGTTGAATGGTGTTTAATGAGAGTTTGTTTGCACTTCCTTGGCATCTGGAAGCAGACAGAGATGGTTTGGGTTCAAGCCAGACTGGAATCACAGAACTCAAAAGTTGTAAACAGTCCATTCACTAAACTGAGAGACTCTCTACCCTAGTGTTGGGCATCAAGAACTGTTTTTTAGTGTAATTACTAACTGGGAAGTCTACAGTATGTACTGTAATATATGGAGAAAACTACCTATTAGCTTTTCCATTCATCTCAGTGGCACTTGCTTAGCAGATCTTTACTTTTAAGAGTGTGCCAAAAATGACTTACCACTTTATCTACAAGTATCTACTGTAATATAATCAAATATATGCTATTTAAATGCTTGTGAAAAAAAAAAAAAAAAAAATATATATATATATATATATATATATATGACAGGATTACACTTTTGAATACTTTTCAGTGAAAAAAAATGGTGCAGTTATGATATCTAACAGCAGGGCCTAACATAGTCTTGCGTATCCAGACCTTAAAGGAGAAGTCCACTTCCAGAGCAAAAATTGACAGATAATGTACTCACCACTTGTCATCCAAGATGTTCATATCTTTCTTTCTTCAGTCGTAAAGAAATTATGTTTTTTGAAGTAAACATTTTAGGATTTTTCTCCATATTCCAAAATGCAGTTTAAATGCGGCTTCAAACGATCCCAGCCGAGGAAGAAGGGTCTTATCTAGCAAAACGATCGGTTAGTTTCATAAAAATAATACAATTTATATACTTTTTAATGTCAAACGCTCTGCCTGAACTCTTTTTTTTCGGTTCATGACAGTTAGGGTATGTCGAAAATTACCATCTCATGTTCTCTCTCAACTTCAAAATCATCCTATATTGCTGTTTTACCTTTTTTGTTAAGCGTGTTTGATCTTCTTTGCATGTTCACTTTGCTTCTGTAGCGATGTAGGATGATTTTTAAATGATTTTTGAAGTTGAGAGAGAAAATACGATTGGAGTTTTTCGACGTACCCTAACTGTCTTGAACCAGAATACACAGAGTTCAGGGAGAGCAATACAAGGTGACCGTTTGAGATTAAAAAGTATTTAAATTGTATTTTTTTAATAAAAATAACCGATCATTTCACTAGATAAGTGAAAAATATTTCACCTTCTTTCTCGGTTGGGATCATTTACAACCGCATTTGGGATCTTTTGAAGCCGCATTTAAACTGCATTTTGGAAGTTCAAAATCAGGGCACCATAGCAGTCCATTATATGGAGAAAAATCCTAAAATGTTTTCTTCAAAAAAAAAAAAATAAATTCTTTACGGCTGAAGAAAGAAAGACATGAACATCTTGGATGACAAGGGGATGAGTATATTATCTGTCAATTTTTGTTCTGGAAGTGGACTTCTCCTTTTAGACTACTGAAGGTCTGGGAACTTTGTCTGCTTTGAATGGCCAAGACCCGCCCAAGAGGCCACTTGACTGACAGGTAAAGCAACCAATCACGTTTTGTTTTGTGGCGCAACAATGTTTAGGGATGTGGAAATGTTGCCACAATAACAGACTGGTGTTTAAAACTCTTGGACATATTTTGAAGATTCTATGCCGTGATATTTTATTATTTCACATACTTTTGAAATTCCAGAGTTTAGTTGATACTGTTAAGCGCTCACTGTCACAGTTTTAAACACGACAGCTTTCTTTTTCGACGAGGGAGTCTGGCATCACGGCATCTTTGTTTCCAGGCGGAACAGATAAGTGTGCCATATGCATCAGACGTTTAGTCATCGTTCCCTGGGCGTGACGTCTGAGGCTGAGACTAGACCTAACATGGCTGTGTTAGCCAGCCAAAACTTGACCCCTTGGTTTATTCATATTACAGTGTATAGTTAAAGGTGACATATTATGAAAATCTGACTTTTCCCATGTTAAAGTGCTATAATCAGATCCCCAGTGCATCTACCAACCCAGAAAAGATGAAAGAGGACAACCCAGTAACTTTGTTTTGGTAAGCATTTGGTTCTGCAAGCATGTGAAAAAACTAGCACGTCAGGGGATCTTACTATAATATTACCGCCCCTTAATCTGCACGTTTCCACCCATGGTGCCGTGATTTATTTACTGTATATTACGCTGCTGCCACACAGATCTAATATAAACATATGATTTATTTCCCAGCTGTTTACCTTTACAGACATACATATTATACATATACATACATACCTTTACATATTAATATTACATATTGTAAAAAAGGGGCATAATAGGTTTCCTTTATTAACCATGTTACTTACACATTACTTTTTTGTATTTTTGTTATAATAGAAATAACTCAAAAGGTACACTTTTATACAACATTTAGAAATAAATAAATGTCAGTACATTATGCTATTTGTTTTAAAGGTGTACAAGAGTTAGGCAAACTAATGAGAGTGTCTGGGAAACAGGCGATATTATTAAGATGTTTTACACTATTTGCCTTTAATAACAGCTTCCAGTTGTCTTGGAATAGATTCTTTGAAACTTTGAATAGTCTCTAGTTGAATTTTGTCTATTGAAACGTCTGCCAGTTGCTTTAGAGTTGCTGGAGGAAGCAATCTGCTTCTCACACTTCTCTCCAAAACTGCCCACAATAGTTTTATAACAGTCAGATGTTATAAGTCAGATGTTTCAGCTGGAAAATTGTTCAGCTTGGTTCTTCAAATGTAAAGCTTTTATGATCTTGACACCATATTTTTCACATTTTATCACTGGTGTCTGTGATTAAGTTTTAGCAGTTGCAGCTATTTCATTGATGTTGGCTTTGTGAAGTTCTCTGAGGAATCAGGGTCAATATCCAGGGTCTGAATATTGAGGTTTGCTTTCACTTTGCTGCAGTAGTTCTGTGTTTTGGACGCAATCCTTCATAGTGCTTGATGGTCCCTATCATACACTTTCTGTTTTTGCCCGCTATCCTTCTTCACTGAAGTTTTGCCATGCTTTGTGTGCACTGTTAAGGTTGCAGACGCTCTTGCTAAATGGGATTTCATTATTTCCCTTTTTGGAAGTCTGATGAATCACCCATTTAACCCACAGCTTGTACTAAACACAACACAACTCACTACACTGATTTACTAGAGAAACTAGAGAATAGAAGCAACAAAAAGATGTAATAGAGGACATTCACAATATTTGTCTTTACACAAATTATATAAACAATACAATTATAAAAATTGGCAATAAGGACATTTATAATGTTACAAAAGATTTCTGTTTCAAATAAATGCGGTTCCTTTGAACTTTCTATTTATTAAAGAATCCTTGAAAAGATATATCACGGTTTTCACAAAAATGTTAAGCAACACGAGAAGTGTTTCTTGAGCACCAAATCAGCATTTTAGAATGATTTCAAAAGGATCATGTGATACTAAAGACTGGAGTAATGGTTATCGGAAATTCGGCTTAGCCATCACAGGAGTAAATGACATTTTAAAATATATTAAAATGGAAAACATTTATTAAAGTAATATAAATTCTGAAAACTGTAGCAGTTGTCAGAGTAGCACATTTTAGAGGAAGACATTTTTGTTGTATTTTTGATAAAGCATAAGCATGAGAGACTTTTTCAGCTTTTCAGCCCAAGCTTTAGAACAGTAGTGTATGTACCATACTTTCAACATGCATCCTTTCAATGCATGCACCCTGACACATTTAACACCATGAATGGCTTTTCATCTGTTTCCCCGCATTTACACGTCAAGGACGCCTGCAAGTACAGAAAGGGCAGTAGAAATAGTCTCACAGGATGTGTCACCACTGCCACACATCTACATAGTGTGCTTCTGCAAATCTTCTTCTGCTTTCATTATTTGTGTGAAATGCACGACCACTTCTCACTTGTCTCAGAGCCAGAAATAGAAAGTCTCAGTTCTTCTCCAAAGCACTTTCATTAAAGTCTTGAGTTTCCATGCTGGAAAAGAAGCAGATGTGTTGCTGTCAGTATTTTCCCTTTGGGCTATTTTGTCTTGATTGCAGAATCTTGTGACCGCCCAGTGTGAGCCGGGTCAAGTGATAGAGAACGAGTCTGAAGTTCGTTTCTAAACACTCATCGCTTAATCCTCATAAATGATTATTCCTCAAGAAACCAAATGACATGACATTCAACCTAATGAATTAGACTCTGTAAACTACGCCTTTGCTTGTCATAATCCAACAATTGCTCTGCTAATCCGGTTAACGTGTACAGAGCACAGGGGGTCTACAGCCCCTCAGGCACTATCACAACTGACAGCAGTAAGACAGATGGTGTTTCATTCACACCTTTTTACATAAACCTCTGCCGTACAGCTCTACGGTATGATAGCCTGCTTCAGGCGCAGAATGCTTTTTCTCCATATACTTCATTGTCTTTTTCTGGTTTCTGCTATGCAGAAAAGATTTAAAAGGTTAAATAGTACTTGACAAGACCTGTTATGAATGTTAAGCCTGCAAATAGATATTCAAATGAAGAAATCCTCCAGGTCTTGCAGATTCTTCAGTTTTCCAGCATTTTTTGCATATTTTAACCCTTTCCAGCAGTGACTGTATAATTCTGAGATCCATCTTTTACACCAAAGACAACTGAGGGACTCAAACACAACTATTAACAAAGGTTAGAGCCAGGTTCACTGATGCGTTTAGAGCCAGGGGTGAAAACTTTTGAACAGGATGAAGAAGTCCAAATTTTTCTTATTTTGTTGAAATATCATTTTTTCCATTTAGTACTTCCTTTCGGAAGTAACAGAAGCTACTTGCATGTTTCCCAGAAGACAAATTTAGTAAAATTTACCTTGATCTTCAAATTCAAAAAGTTTTCACCCCCAGCTCTTAATGCATTGTCTTTCCTTCTGAGGCATCAGTGAATGTTTGAACCTTTTTTAATAGTTGTGTTTGAGTCCCTCAGTTGTCCTCAGTGTGAAATAATGGATCTCAAAATCATACAGACACTGCTGGAAAGGGTTCAAATATGCACAAGATGCTGGAAAACTGAAGAATCTGCAGGACCTGGAGGATTTTACTGAAGAACAGTGATCAGTTTCACTGTTCAGAACAAACAAGGGACTCATGAACAACCATCGCAAAACAAACAGTTGTAGGTCATCCAGGTAACCACACACAGTATTACGAACCAAGGGTTCCCAAGTATTTGAAGGGGGTCATTTAAATTTTTTTTTTTTGCCTTGTGGACTATATGTAAACATCTTTTATGTAAAATATCTCACTCAGGACAGTACAAAATAAAAAATAACATGCAGTTTATATGATCTCTCTTATTTTGTTAAAATTATTTACATTTTCACAGATTCTGCAAGGGGTTCCCAAACTTTCGCATGCAACTGTGATTACTCAAGTTGTTTCAAATTCGTAAGACTTGTGCTCTTTTTGATGAAATCCAAAAGCTGTCTATGCAGGGTCAGAAAGCTCTCGGATTTCATGAAAAATATCTTAATTTGTGTTCTGAAGATGAATAAAGGTGTTACAGGTTTGGAACGACATGAGGCTGAATAATTAATGACAGAATTTTCATTTTTGGGTGAACTATCCCTTTCAGATGGCTATGTGTTTTTTTTTTTTTTTTTTGGAGAAAAGGTTTAAATGAATGGTACTTGTTAAAATAATAATCATTAATATAAATATTCCCCATATTTCTCACTTTGCTTCATACCATTTGTGCTGCTCACATAAATAATACCTCAAATCATGTGAACTGTTGAAAAGAGGTGAAGAATTCAGAGAATTCAGACTTATGATTGTCACTTGGCAGGAAAAATGAATCATGAAAAATCCCATATACTCGTGTTGCAGGAGGAACCTGAGCCATAGCTAGCCATTTAGCAATTGCATAGCAACCATCTGTAACACCCTAGCGACCACATGGCAACAGAGACAAACCTGCTCAGAACACTATTAAAAACTACATAGCAACCACTATAACCCACTCACAATACTTTAGCATAACTCAGAACTACAAAGCATATTTTTGTGGATAATTATGGAATTTAAAAGAGATTTTAGTAATGCTTAAAACCTTTATTTTAAAAAACCATTATAAAAGTAGTTTATGCCTGTAACCACAGTTATTAAACATTGTAATACTTATATCTATTAATTTTTACACTTTTAGAAAGTATAGTGCATTAAAACACATCACAAACAAACCTTTAAATATTCTAATGCATTTTTACTTTGGTTACAGATATGAAAAGATATAATGCATTACAACGTACAGTATGAGTACCTTAATAATGCATTATACATAAAGGCTTTGAAGTGTTACTGAGACTTCCTGTGGCATCACGCTGCACTGTATCAGCTTTGTGTCATCACTGTTACTATACGCAGTGTTTGTTTGCAGTATCCACTGTGACTCAGTTGCTTTGCTCTTTGAGGTATTTTGCTCAGTCTGTGGGTGAAATGGCACTGCAGTGTGATGCTACATCCACAGCCACAATGAGCTGAGGCCCACACGGCCACAGTGTACCGCAGCACTGACCAGAGGAATTCTCCCCATTGTGTGAACGCCTCAGCTTGGCTCTCAAACAGATCGCACTTTGTTGAACCAGACGGCTCAACTGCAACTTTTTAGGCCTCTATTGTACCTTATTATAAGCACAGCAATTATGAAAATTGTAGCTGTTTTAAAGTACCAGATTTTATAGGAAGACAAAGGTGATAAAATCAGCCTTAATTTCACTGCAGTCAGGATGTCATGTTCCCACCCTCATTCCATCTCTCATAGCCACTGCATTAAAGGAGACATCATCACTGCTGTGAAATCACTGTGGCATATTTTCATTTTCTGTGAGTTCATGGAGAGATTCCAGACACTCCTCCCTCTGTTTGGGTCATTTAATAAACTTTGATCCTGTTTTCAGGGTTAGTAATAATCTGCAGTCTATACAGATTACTGTTCCAGACTCCTGTGGCATTGACATCAGTCTGCCAGGGAGTCAAATGAGGGTAAAGGCTGGAGTTTTGCTGGTTGTGGGTGGGAAGTAAGATCAAAAGAAAAGGAAAGAGATAAAAGAACAAAAAAAGAACAAAAGAAAAAGCCAAAAACAAGATTGGAGCCTTGGCTTGGTAAAAAACAATACAGTTTCAAGTCTAAGTTCAGTACTTTGTATATTGTTATTATACACTGGGTAAATTGATAATGTTTTTAGTTACCAACTGTAGTTTAGATAACTGTAGATAAGTGTAGATAACTGTAGTTTTGTGGCTTTTAGTCTATGTGTGTTAGCTTTGAGGTCATATATATCTGACCCTGGACCACAAAACCAGTCATAAGTAGCACGGGTGTATTTGTAGCAATAGCCAACAATACATTGTATGGGTCAAAATTACTGACTTTTCTTTTATGCCAAAAATCATTGGGATATTAAGAAAAGATCATGTTCCATAAAGATACAGTATATTGGAAAATATCAAAACCTAATTTTTGATTAGTAAAATGCATTGCTAAGAACTTCATTTGGACAAATTTAAATGCAGTTTTCTCAGTATTTTTATTTTTTATTTTTATTTTATTTTTATTTTATTTTTTGCACCCTCAGATTCCAGATACTCAAATATTTGCATCTCGGCCAAATATTGCCCTATCCTAACAAACCATAAATCAATGGAAAGCTTATTTATTTAATTGACCCTCATGACTGGTTTTGTGGTCCAAGGTCACATATGCTAGTTTACTTCTAAACACTGACAATGGTTGCTTTTTGACAAATTTGGTTCAATTAATGTTTTCAGTTACCAATAAAATTTGACCCATTTTAATGTATTTAAAATGAAATCAGCCTTTTGTGGCTTTTGATCCATGTGTGTTAGCTTTGAGGTCATTTATATGCTAATATCTATAAAATCTATGTATGTAAATTGTGCTTATCAAACGCTTACACACTAAAGAAATATTTAGGCCTAATAAGATTATTTATATTAATTGAATATAAAATTTTCAGTCATTTGGATTATGCAGTATTAACATAAACTAATAAACGTAATGTGATGCATATTGTCAGTCATACATAAATGAAACAAGAATAAGATTTATGTTATAGTACTTTACTATAGTAAATGATGGTTATTGTGATTTAAGTACACAGTAAACAGGATTATATATTAAGCACTAGTAAATTCAGTTTATTTTATGTAAATCAATCTCATTTACTTTTAACTAACTGAATTTTGCTTGTTATACATCTATAAACCATGATCATACTTTTTAACCAATTTAAATTTATTTTTTTTCCTTTTCCAGATTTATGCATATTCTATGAAATCTTTATTTTTTTTAAAATATGTCACCCTGGACAACAAAACCAGTCATAAGAGTCAATTTTTTTTTAAATAAAAATTTATACATCATCTGATCTAAGCTTTCCATTGATGTATGGTTTGTTAGGACAATATTTGGCCGAGATACAACTATTTGAAAATCTGTAATCCGAGGGTGCATTCGAAATATTCAGTAAATCGCCTTTAAAGTTGTCCAAATGAAGTTCTTAGCAATGCATATTACTAAACAGAAATTAAGTTTTGATATATTTATGGTAAGAAATTTACAAAATATCTTCATGGAACATGATCTTTACTCAATATCCTAATGATTTTTGGCATAAAAGAAAAATCTATCATTTTGACCCATACTATGTATTTTTGGCTATTGCTACAAATATATCCATGCTACTTAAGACTGCTTTTGTGGTCCAGGGTCACACATGATTATATTAAACATATTTGAAAGCTATTATTCATTTTTTGAGTGCAGAATCTCATCAATTGTAGAGCGTTGCTTTCCTTCCATGGTTAACATGTTTTCTGTTGAAACGGAAAGTTTAAAATGGACACATCGAAGATCTTTTACTTTGTTTCCACATAATGAGGGTACAGAATAGTAATCATACAAATTAGCAGTTAGTCAATTAGTCAGCCTTAACCTTGATGCTTTGTATACTAAACAGTGAGAATACAACACCAGATGAAGGCTCTTTGCCCTCCATGTTCACCTCAGCCCTCTGTTTACTGTCTGAGCAACAGAATTCCACACCCATCGTCGCTCTGCCTGGAGTCCATCAAACTGTCCTGGCAGCTTAAGTGCACGTCAGTAATCTTGGCACAGACCTTTTCAGCTTATAGTGAGGAATATCATGCAGCTTTAATTTGTCAGGTAATGATGTGCGCTTGTTTGTTGTGAGTACAGCTTATCAGTTCCTCAAGTCTGTTCTCAGACAGGCACCAGCATGACCGCCCAGCTGAGCTGTGCTAGGCACCGGCTGCTCCTTTCTAGACCTAGCACTAGCCCTAATGACTGCTTCCTCTCAATTTAAGCCTAATTTCACAGGTACCTTGTACCGTTGTGTTATATAAACCAAATTAGCATGTGTATTGTGTCTGATACAGAATTAGAGAAACATTCTTTGAAACATTGTTTGCACTGTTTTACATGCAGTATACTAGTGTTTAAAAGTGGCTCATCCAGTCAGTTATATTTCCAAACTCAACTAATCAGATAAACTAACCAGTTTTGGTATGAGGCTCTTATTTTGAATGTCAGGCTCACAGCAGACACATTTGTCAGATAACTCTGGTGTGGAGTGAGTGTAATACTCTTAGACTGGATGTGACGTAGAGATTCCTCACAGGGACGGCTGTCTCTTCTCTGATACGTAGGGAATGTCAGATTCCACTGGGCTGAATGTTTTCCAGTGAGGATCTTATCTGTGACTCACACGCTATCTTTCTTTGGTCAGACACTCTTAGCATAACTCTTCATCGTGAGTGCTTATCTGCGGCTAACTGATTAGCTAACTACATTTTTCCTTTTAAATATAGTGTCTGTCAGTCCAAACATATGTTTAAGCTAATATTTTTTCATTTATTCATGTATTCATTTATCATCATAACTTGTGTAAGATCGTTTAAATGGTTTTTAAAGAAGTCTTTTATGCTCACAAAGGCTGCATTTGTTTGCTCCAAAATACAGTAAAAACAGTAATATTTTGAAATATTGTTATTTTCAGCAGCCATTACTCCAGTCTTAAGTATCATGTGATCTTTTTAGAAATCATTCTAATTTTTTATTATCATTAATGTTGAAGAAGTCTATGTTAATATTTTTGTGGAACCAATATACATTTTTTCAGGATTCTTTGATATTGTATTTCTATTTTATAGATTTAACAAAGCAAAATGACAATATTTTTGTCATGGGTAGGTGGCTGTCCTGAAGCATACGATGAAAGAGATTATCTATTAATCAAATAACAAACACGTTAAACAGGAACAACAAAGAGCAACACAACCACATGCACATCAACAAACGAACAGGTGAATGGGATGGCAAACAAACGAACAGGTGAATGGGATGAATGAAACACTCAGGAAAACTAGGTTTAAGAAAAATGGCAACTGAACACAATGAAAACTAATGCCGATTTCACACTGCGATTTTAGTTCTGATTTTCACTTGCTGACAGTTTTGGGGAAATTGGAGGCAAATTGCAACCCTGGACCACAAAACCAGTCATAAGGGTCAATTTTTCGAAATTGGGCTTTATACATCATCTGAAAGCTGAATAAACAAGCTTTCCATTGATGTATGGTTTATTAGGATTATTTGGCCAAGATACGACTATTTGATTATATGGAATCTGAGGGTGCAAAAAAATCAAAATATTGAGAAAATCACCTTCAAAGTTGTCTCTTACTAATCCATATTACTAATCAAAAATTAAGTTTTGATATATTTACAGTAGGAATTTTACTAAATATCTTCATGAAACATGATCTTTACTTAATTTCCTAATGATTTTTGGCATAAAAGAAAAATCTGTAATTTTGACCCATACAATGTATTTTTGGCTATTGCTACAAATATACCCCATTGACTTAAGGCTGGTTTTGTGGTCCAAGGTCATAATTGGTGCTCATTCACAAGTGACAATTGCATAGTGTGTTAAGAAAGATGCAACCTGAGAGAAGCGCCAACATGCCGCCAACACACGTGATACATGTGTGGATATCTGGACCTGTCGACGACTCACAGTCCTGCAGTGTGAAATATGATTTGACTGGAAATGACATTGATGACCTACAGCCAATGAGAGAGCAGATACAGGGCAAGGGAAAGTTCAGAGGGTGGAGTCATAGATCTGCAACAAAACATCAGCATGCATACCTTCTGCAAGCAACCATTCTCTTCTTCATATACTTCTTTGTTTATGTTTCATTGCAAATCAGTGTACAGACAACTTGGATTGCAAGGTTTTTGTAAGCTTTTTCCCATATTCTTGCGTGTACTGTGTTTGGTTGTTAAACGTAGTTTGTAGACAGTTCATAAATGTTGCTGATTCTTCCTATTGAAAAGTTGTGTAATGTGTGACTCCTGTCGCTGATCCATCAGGCAGTGTGTGCACAACAGCAGCGTGAGAAGAGTAGCGATCCGACAACTTTGAAAATCGTGCAGTGTGAACCCAACATAAGACAAAACAGAACATAACCCTGACAGGACCCCCTCCTGGAAGGTGCGAACTTGTGCCAAAAGAAGTCCAACCGGGAAGGGAGGGCAGGTGCCCTGGAGTAGTGGTAGATCATGGGCAGGTGACCAGAGCCTTGCTGGCAGGCTAGGGATCCTCCAGGGCAGCACTGGTAATACAGGGAACCAGGGCGGTGCAGAGAGCCAGGCAGGAGTCAGTAGCCCAAGTAGCCAGGGATGTGCCAGAATTGCAGATTGCCAAGAAGGTGCCAGCAGTGGAGGTAGCCAGGGAGGAGCTGGTAGCTCAAGAAGCCATGGAGGAGTTGGTAGCCCAGGTAGCCAGGGAGGGCTACCGTATTCATAGATTCACAGAGTATTCATAGATAAAGCCTCCATGGCCAAAACAAGGAAGTTAGGGAAAAAGGGAACACAGGGGCTAGAATTGCCCACTGCAAAGGGAGTAGGAGTCGCTGGAGTTAGGAACGGCCTCCGTGGCCGTGACAAAGGAGCAGAAAACACTGGAATTAGGAATGGCCTCTGTGACTGTGATGAAGGAGCAGGAGACACTGGAGTTCAGAACAGCGTCAGGAACGGCCAGCTCAGCTGTCAGGGGGAGATTGTGCTGCCCAAACACACATAAATGCCAGTCATTAGAGACAAAGCAGATGTTTTTTTTCTGGCTCAGTGATCACTGGATCAGGCTACCCTGTGAACACCATGCTGGGCTCTGGGGTGTGAATGGGCTCCTGGCTAAGCTCTGGGGCATGAGCGGGCTCTAGAGCGGACTCAAGAGCTGGAACTCACACTGGACTGTGCTCAGGGTCTGGAGCCGACTTGGGAACAGCTTTCTCTAGAGCAAACTCTAGAACTTCTCTCTCTGGAGTGGACTTTGGAACTTATCTCTCTGGAGTGGACTTTGGAACTTATCTCTCTGGAGTGGACTCAGAAGTGGAGCCTGGAGCAGACTTTGGAGTGGAGGTCCTGATGGTAAGGTCCATGGAAGCCTTGGATGCAGACTCGGGGTTTGCTGGAGCGCCCAAACAGCAGAAAATGTATTCATTCATTTTTTAAAAAACGAAATTTGAACCATTCAGCTAGAGGGCATAGTTAATATAGTCAACCAATGAAGAGCTGCATTTACCAGGAGACAGATACTGATACAAATCGTCATCCAGTCTCTCCCGAAAACAAGCCTTGAGCATATGATCACTTCAGCTCACCTGATGGTAACACTCCAAGAACTCCTCCACATATTGTTCCAGAGGCCTATCAATCTCTTAAAGGGAGAAGAGGAGATGATTTTCAGCCCGTTCTCTTCTCTCTGCCTGATCCATTTTTGAGTCCTTGTTTGGTCCTGTATTCTGTCACGGGCAGGTGGCTGTGAAGCGCACGGCGAGATACTCAAACAGCCTTTAAATCAAATAATAAACATAGTTAATGGGAGAATAACAAGGAGCTTCAGCTGTTTATTCATTTAAAGTGATATTTCACCCAAAAATGAAAATTCTGTCATCAATTACTCACCCTCAAGTTGTTCCAAACCTATATGACTTTCTTTCTTCTGTTGAACACAAAAGTAACCAACATTCTTCAAAATATCTTCTTTTGTCTGAACTATGCCTTTAAACTGCTCCTTTAAACTCTCCACTAAGATACAGACATTGCTCTGGTCTCACGACACATCTGTTCCATTTGTCCATGTTAGCCTCATATTGTGGTGTATGCAAATATCAGCACTTATGTTTGAAAATGAAGCACATTTAGTGCTTGCTTAGCTGATTTTATTTTTTACTCCATCTGTGTTGTTGCCTACCGTACAATCATTACATCCATTCACATTGGCCAAGCTGACCTGTGTGCTTTATTTTGATTTGCGGATTAGCCATGAGCCACTAGTTTTCGGAGAAACTCTCATTAAAACCATCTCACAGAAGTAGGCTACATGTGCAAATGGACACTGTGATTTGCCTCGGGTCCTGCAGCTCTGATATCAACAATATGTGGGCAGTAAGATCAGTGGTTTGTGAGTTTTTCACATTGTAATGCAGTGGTAATGTGTTTGGTTTACTTAAACACAGCATCATTACTCCTGGCAGGCTTTGACAGCTCTGGGACGTTTTGCTGCTCAGAGCTCTGATCTGAATTTGAATCAGACACATGTTGCTGTTATAGAGGCGGAGCTCCCTGTCTCACACATTTGTTTCAGATGCTGCAGTACACCTACGCATACGGTTAATTAAAGTTAATGGTTAATAGTTGTTTAAAATCTGCTTCTGTCAAAGATTAAAATGAAGACATTTGTAATGACAAGGAAGTCTAATCGATTTGATGCTGTCTGTTGTTTAAAGTAAATGTAGGACACTGTTGCAGTGTTAAAACAGAGACAGTCATGTGAACATGAGCTGGTGAGTTTTTTTTTTTTTTTCTAGAAGAGCCCTTTGGGCTTATAGATCTACATTGATCTCTGTCCCACTCAAAGCCAGCTTCTAAACCAGCTCTTTAAAGTCTATTACACTGAGTTTGCCTGCTTTGTGAACTCTGTCGCACTTGCATGCAAAAAAGACACGGTGGTGCATTGATCGAACTCTGTTAGGAAGAGTGTGCAATCAATATGAAATAAAATCTTTATTTATTGCTATAGGTCAAAAAATTGGGCCTATGGTCATGGTCAATGTTTGCAGTGCCTGTAAATTAGCTGCTCAAGGACTGCTGGGATACATTAAAGGGACAGTTCACCCAAAAAGATCATTCTGTCTTCAATTAATCACCCACATGTTGACTTTCATCTATGGAACATTTCTCAGTTGCTTTTTTTATGTTAGTATTATTTAGATGCTATTCTAGTATTTATCATCATCATTGGCTTTTATTTTTATATTTTTGGTTTGTAATTTTTAATGTCCTTTTGTATTTTTTTTTAATAGTTTTTTTATATTTCTATTTAGGTTTAATTTACTTCACTACATTTAATCATTTAGCAGATGCTTTTATCCAAAGTGACTTAATAAATGAGGACGATGGAAACAATCAAAATCAACAAAAGAGCAATGATATGCAAGTACTATGACAAGTCTCAGAGCCTAACGCAGTACACATAGCAAGATTTTTTTTGTTAATTATATAATAAATAAAATGAAAATGGAGAGAACAGAAAAATAATAGTGCAAGCTAGTATTAGAGGCCTTTTTGTTAATTAAATAATAAAAATAAAACAAACAATACAAAAAGAATAGAGAAGCTAATTAGTTTTTTTCTCTTTTTTTTAAAAGAAAACAAGCAGTTACAAAACTGATATAGCGCAAGTCTTACAGGTTTTTTTTGAGGAATAGAATTAGAATAGAGAGCTAGAATTAACAATTTTAACTAATAATTAAAACAATTTAATAAAATAGAAAATAATTTATAATAATAATTTTATTTTATATTTATTTTATATTTTATGTTTAAATTTGAATTTATTCTAAATAATTTTTAAGAAAATAATTTGTAGCTAATTTTAACATTTAAACTTTATGCAATGTTATATTCTGCAGTATTTATTTATTTATTTATTTTTAATTTTAGTGTGTGATTTTATTAGTTTTAGTTTTAATTTTAGTTACCAATAACAGTACTGCATTGTAGTATGGACAACAGCTGTAACATTCTTCAAAATATCTTTTTTTGTGTTCCATAAAAGGAAAAAACAAAACAAATATATGAATCTGGGTGAGTCACAGAATTATATATTATGAGTAAACTATCTCTTTAAGTAGGTACATTGAACATTTGTCTTGTCACAAATCGTGCCCTCAGCCCTTTTTGTCCCCCCTCTGAATCCACGATGTAGATGATGTAATGTCACAGACTGTTGAGTAGTTAAGCTTTGTGAAGTCCCAGTGTGGATCTTGCATTGTGGCTACAAAGGGGGCGCTTGCAAGCAGCCATTAGAATCAAAAAATCATTAATGGGACACCCTGTGGCATTGTTGGACTTCGCGGATGGGCATGAGCAAAGGTCACAAAACCACAACTCCACATAAAATAAGCCATTTGGGACATGGCCATAATGTACATTATACATTTATCATACATCAGGATGGTTGCTTTTATTGTAAGAGCAAACCTCTCTTCTAAATGCAGGTATTGGGTCAGTTACAGAAAGAATAAACTGCTTGTAAGTTGTTCAGGGTTTTTTGAGGTAAATGGCCCCTCTCTTATTGGCTTAGTGAATAATAAATAAACTACTATAAAAGTATTGTGATTTTTGAACAAGGAAGTAGAAATAAAGAAATAATACAAATGAATTGTTCTGCAACTGAATCTGCAGCATATTGAACATTATTAGCAAGAAAGACTGAGGCTTTTAGATGAATAGTAACTCCCATGCAAAAAAGTTGACTAAAAGGGAAACCAGTGAAGAAAAAAAAAATCCATTGTGATTTCAAAAATGCAGACGAGACCTCTGAGGTGAAGGGACTTTTCCGATATGTTTCCTATCTTCTCTCAATTTTTTATGTTTGTTCTTCAGTGTTTGGCATTGACTAATGTACTTTGTAGGTTTTGTTGACTGCTATAATGGAAGGAAGTGTCATTTTAGAACTAGGCCTTAATCTTTAAAGTGCACGTGGATTAGGCTGAGTGGAAGTCTTCGTCTTCATGGCTCTGAGGTGAATTTGTGCGGTCGGGTGACTTTATCTAAGGATGTGGACTTGTAAGGAAGCAGGTCAGTGCGCATTCACAGTCCTGCCTATTTGATCGACTCCTTATATTACCCTCAGCAGACCAAGAATCACATATAAATATATATATATGTATATATATATATGTGTGTGTGTGTGTGTGCGTGTGTTTTCATGCATGGGCCCTAACATGGTAAACTGGATAAAAACATGCACGAGTTAACACGGTCAGGTGTGTGGATGGTCACAGTTATTGTGCTTTTCAGGGACTGATTCTGGACCACATACTAGAGTTTTTTTTTTGTTTGTTTTTTATGTACTGTTCTCAAAGAGCAGTTTTTATTAGTATTATTAGTATTAGTGTTATTACGGGAATATTCCAGGTTCAAAACAAGTTACAAGTCAATGGAGAGCATTTATAGCGTTGTTGATTAATACAAAACAATTTGAATTCATTAAAATAAATTGTTAAAATGTATTATTTAAACTGTAAAGCTGTTTATGTAATCATTTTACAGTCCCATTAAAGGAGAAGTCCACTTCCAGAATCTTTTCATCCAAGATGTTCATGTCTTTCTTTTCTCAGTCATAAAGAAATTATGTTTTTTGAGGAAAACATTTCAGCATTTTTCTCCATATAATGGACTGATATGGTGCCCCGAGTTTGAACTTCCAAAATGCAGTTTAAATGCGGCTTCAAATGATCCCAAATGCGGTTGTAAACGATCCTAGCCTAGAAAGAAGAGTCTTATCTAGTGAAACGATCAGTTATTTTCATAAAAATAACACAATTTAAATACTTTTTAATCTCAAACGCTCATCTTGTCTTGCTCTGCCCGAACACAAATTTACAGATAATGTACTCACCCCTTTGTCATCCAAGATATTCATGTCTTTCTTTCTTCAGTAGTAAGGAAACTATGCTTTTTGAGGAAAGCATTTCAGGAATTATCTCCATATAGTGGACTTCTATGGTGCCCCGAGTTTGAACTTTCAAAATGCAGTTTCAATGCAGCTTCAAAGGATTCTAAATGATCCCAGCCAAGAAAGAAAGGTCTTATCTAGCGAAACAATGAGTGATTTTCTAAAAAAAACAAACAAACAAAAAAAACATTTATATACTTATTAACCTCAAATGCTCATCTTGTCTAGCTCTGCGTGTACTCTGTGCATTCCGGTTCAAGACAGTTAGGGTATGTCAAAAAACTCCCAGCTCATTTTCTCCTCCAACTTCAAAATTGTCCTACATTACTGCAGAAGTACCGACCCAGTGTTTACAAAGTGAAGTCAACGAAAGAAGGTCAAACGCCCTTTACAAAAAAAGGGAAAACATCAATGTAGGACAATTTTGAAATTGAAAAAATATGAGATGGGAGTTTTTCGACATACCCTAACTGTCTCGAATAGGACTGCACAGAGTACGCATGCGCATGGCAGAGCTAGACAAGATGAGGATTTAAGGTTAAAAAGTATATACTTTTTTTTTTTTTTTTTTTTATAGAAAATAACTGATCGTTTCGCTAGATGAGACCCTTCTTTCTCAGCTGAGATTGTTTCTGAAGCTGCATTTAACTTGCATTTTGGATATTCAAACTCACAAGCACCTTAAAAGTCCACTATATGGAGAACATTCCTGAAACATTTTCCTCAAAAAACATACTTTCTTTAAGACTGAAGAAAGTTCTTGGATGACATCGGGGTGAGTACATTATCTGTACATTTTTGTTCTGGAAGTGAACTACTCTTTTATTATGTGTGTTACATTTTACTACAGTATATACACTTATATACATAATTTTTTATTGATAGCAGCATCTCTGTAGCCATGCTAATAAAATACCACTACCAACTACCACTACAACAGATTTTAATTGTTTTCTATGCTTCAGATACCTATATAGTAAATTTCGGCTACAGTATTACTCCCTTTCATTTTCTGGTACAACCGGATGTGTCAATAAGCTCTTTGCTGATTGGTTTGCGTGAGAACGTGTCATGCAAATTTTCCGCTCTAGTCTAATTTTTGTTGAATCAAGGTGAATATTGCATTTCGCCGTCATTCGCGTTGCTCGGCACAAATTTGGCTCTATTTGTGTCTTTGCATTGACTTTGCATATAATCTACTCACGTAAATAATTCAATTTGTGTTCGGTGTGAACACACCATTAGGATGTGGAATACTTGGGTATGAATTCTGTGAAAAATAAGACTCACGATAAAAGATGAGAGATGCTACAGCATCCTCCAAAAGCTTGAAAACAAACCCAAACCCTGTCTATAATACTATAATAATAAGGTTATAATGCAACCAAAACATTCCCTGTTGCACATAAATACAGTTGTGGGGGCTGTCCTAGACAAGATTGTTTGGGTTACCCCACTGTGACCGTCTGACTTCCAGCTCTGAGTGAACTATATTTGATATCATATGCCCATGCGGCCCTGGAAACGCTGAACTCTGCTGACATGTGCTGTCACGTTGCTCAATGCTTTGGGCCACACTTAACAGCCTATAAACAAATCAGGACGATTTGATTCACTTGTCCGTCTCCCTAATCAATCCACAGACTCTACAATTACCCTACATAGAAGAGCATAACAGGATTACCAGATGAATTTTCACACGTAGAGACAGCTTTTCTCATAATGACAGTAAATCTGCTGTTTTTGAGGTAGTTTTTTTTCCCCAAAGATGTTTCTACAGTTGAATTTTGACATGAAGCCACTCTCACAACAGTTTCAATGCAGATTACATTCTCAGTTACGTCTTTCATGATTTAAAGCCGCATTCCCATTTACCTCAATTTCACGGGCCGTCCTCTCATGCGTCACTAGAACAAAGGATGTTTCAAGGGGTGTAAATTTGAGTCCATTCTCTCCCATCCATTTATTATGAATGAGACAGGAAGAGAGATATTTGGCCAGGTCTACTCCTCCTCACTGGTTTACTGCACGCTAATAAATAATAGCAAACCTGTCGGTGGAGAAGTCAGCCAGCTATAGCAGCAGAGAGCATTTCCAGTGTTTTAAACGGCAAACGCATGAAAGGGCACATTAATGCACCACTGTGGAGCCAATAAACATCTCACCAGAGTTTTATTGGAGCATTTTGGTCACACTGTTGGCTCAAAGTTATAGAAACGCTAACTGCAAGCTTGTTGTTATGGTTCCCCTGAGTGTCTGCTAACAATCTTAAAACCACTGATTTGTTAGGAAAGCTTTGTTTTGGTGCTAGATGTGTTTTCAGTTCTGGTGACAAGTGCTTTGGACACTTTCTAAAGAAAATTTGAGCAAGATACAAATCAGAAGCTGGCACAGAACTGTTCTTTGTTTTTATTACATGAGTCACATGATGCATGAGGCTTTTTCTGTTGCTCTTCTTTCCTTTGACGTTTATTGAACGTCATGTTTTTGGATGTGAATGGACGGTACGTTTTTAAGGGGACAAAGGATTCTAGATCAGATGTTCATGTTCACTTAGAATGTGTTTTTAAATTTCAAAATGTGAGATGATTGGTAGTGGAATAAAAACAATGCGAGGTCTAGTAGTGTGTTGCACTTTTAACTTGTGCATGATGTTTTTAAACGGCACAAAAAGTGAGAGATGCAAACTCAGCAGTCAAAAAATGTCTGCCTAGGGTGTTTACATAGAAAAAAACAATGTGACTGGTTTGGCTGTTTAATGTGATGCTATGTTGATCTTTGTGGTGTGTGAGTCACATTCTCTCAGTATGTAGCAGCCAACTGTTAATAACCTGCAGCTAATCAAATATTCCAACTGCTAATTAGTGGATTAATCCTCTTATCAAGTGTGGCCATACAAGTGGAGGTCATTAAATTTCCTGGCTGGGGGAATGGTTGTGTAACCTCAGGCTTCCTGTGGTAAACATTTGAATCTTGTCATCTGTTGACTGGGAGATCAGTTACATGCTAAATCTTGAGCTTGGACCAGGGTGCTAGAACAAGGGGTTTTATTGTTATTTATAACAAAGACTCCCAAATATGACGAGAGCCTTAGGGGAGACCCCTTTCCTTAAATGCTTTTAATATTTGTAATATTAAAAATACACACATTGCTTAAATAATTTGCTTTATATTGTCATTGTGCTAAAGCAAAATATTTCACAAATATATCTGCCAAATATTTACTTTGTGTTAAGTTGATGGTGTATCTTTTTCCAACCCACAAGTAGAGTATAGTTAAACTGGTAAACCAGTTTTTAGAAAGCAGAATGAAAGAGTAAAAATGTTAAATTCTGTATGTAATTTAATTTAATTTAAAATTTTAATTTAATTATTTTTTATTTAATCTAATTTTAATTATTTAATATTTAAAATTTTATTTAATTTTAATTTAATTTTATTTAATTTTATTTTAAAAAATATTTTATTTGGTGTTTATTTTATTTGACATTTTATTTTATTTGATATTTTATTTTTATTTTTTTTATTTTATTTTATAAACTAAATAAAAATATTTACTTTGATATTTACTTAATTTAAATATTTAATTTAATTTTTAAAATTATTTTATTTGATATTTTATTCTATTTTGATATTTGATATTTTATTTTTTATTTATTTTTATTTTATTTATTATTCATTTTATTTTTAATTTCATTTAATTATTTTTTACTATTTTATTTTGATATTTTTACATTTAGTTATGTAGTTTAATTTAATACATTTTTTAATGTAATTTAATTAATTATTTTATTTTATTTTATTTTATTTTGGGCCCCCTAGCACCCCCTTGTGGCATCCTGTAGGTCCCTGGACCTCAGTTTGAAAACCACCTGGCCTAGAAAAAGCCATTTTATTCCACATAGCCAGACAAGGCACCATCTTGAGATCATATGACCAGTCAAATGCTACTGCATTAAAGTCATTTTTTAAGACATTTGGTTGATCCAAACTGAGAATGTATAAACCTCTTTGTTTACTTTCAGTTTGTCAACAAGTTGAATCTGCGTTTGAGCTACACCCCAAATGTTGCAGGACTGACTTTTTTATGCTTTATTTTTCAGCCTTGGTGATAACCGATGGACCGCAGGATAAGTCTGGCCTTGCGGATGAGGTGGAGAGTGAAGATGACCTGTACAATGAATTTCGCAGCTCCTCCAACCGATTCGGACACCCAGGAGGAGGAGGAGAGCAGCTGGCCATAAATGAGGTAGAACATGCAGGCTGTCTATGTGTTACTGTTTGTTTATGTTCACAGATTGTGCTTCTGTTTCTCTCTCCATGGTAAGATATTCATAGAAGCATGTTCGTTCCATCACTTAAAGAGCCGGTAGTCTGTGCTTGAAAACCAAGGCCTTACAGAGCTGGCCTTACAAGATAATTGCTTTTACATAGGCTTTCAAGGCACCACTGTAGTTTAGCATGTAGCTGTGGTCTTGATTGTTGGAATTCAGTCACTGTTATTTAATAGTCTACTACCCATCTGCTCCTCTCCTGAGGCCTGAAACTAGCAGAATGACCTGCTGCCACTGTACTTCTCCCATCAGCTTCAGCATGACTGAAGATCAGTCCGTGTTGTAGGAAGATGCTGTTATCTACAAAGAATTTCAAAGAATATGCAGAGTGTCGGAGTTTGATTTATGACTGTTTGGTATCATTTCTGAACACTCCGTTCAGCATTTTAGTTAGAAACAGCAGAAAAATGTAATCAACAGCTGGGCCTCTGGGAGCTTGGTGTGCACTGAGCTGCACAGAAGCCCTGTGCTGATGCTGTTGTTATTGTTTTTAGCCCTTCTGTCCCGCTAAACAATCCAGTAAATAATAAACAGGCAAAATGAAAGTGCCAAGGCAGGGATCACTGTTATTATTGCGCAGACATTTGTACTAGTAAACACTAGCAAACAACTAGTATTAAACGTCCTGCACCGTTCGTGCTACAGACATGAATGATACAGTACCTCGAATCATGATAATAATCATTTTCATTTGGGAGATGGTAAGCTTGCATTATAGAAAGGACCTGAGCCATATTTAGGAACCAGAATATAACCCCTCAGCAGTTCCTGGTTCAAAACCAGCAAGCTTTTAGGGTCAGTGTTTAGCCAGTTTTCCCAACCTGAAATAATAGCTTCCTTCAAGTTAGGCACCAGTTTGTAGGGGAAAACACCAGTAGAAATTTGGGCTGCAAAGCCCATAGTAGCCTAGTAGACTACAAAATATCATTTTCTTTTTTGGATTTTTTAAATTCAAAATATTGTTAACACTTTAGCATAGGAACCAGTTCTCACTATTAACTAGTTGCTTATTAGCATGCATATTACTAGCTTATTGGCTGTTTATTAGTACTTATAAAGCACATATTCTGCTCAACCATATTCCTTAAACCAATACCTAAACTTAACAACTACCTTACTAACTATTAAAAGAGACTTATTATGCTTCTTTTTACAAGATGTAATATACGTCTCAGGTGTTCCTAGAATGTGTCTGTGAAGTTTCAGCTCAAAATACCCCACAGATCATTTATTAAATCATTTTGAAAATGCCTATTTTGAGTGGAATTAGAAACACGCTGTTTTTGTGCATGTATCTTTAAATGCAAATGAGCTGCTGCTCCCTGCCCCCTTTTCCAGAATAGGGCTGTGCCTTTATAGCTTGTGACAAAAAACATCTGTTTGGTTTTGATTATCATGTCTGTCACACTGAAATCATGCGTTTTAAAGCCACATTAGTTTAAACTTCTGATACATGGTTTTCTGAGCGAACACATTCGAAGCATGCGCACAGGAACAGCTGTCACATGGCATGTGAGTACTAAACTAGTGAACTAAACTATTTGACTATCGACTTCTCTTTCATGTCTTATTGCACTTAAACTGTCAAATACACACAAGTTGGTTAAAAACAAATGAGTTACAAAAACAGTCGGTTATGTCTGTGAAGGTAAACAGCTGGGAAAGAAATCACGTTTATATTAGATCTGTGTGGCAGCAGTGTAATATACAGTTAATGAATCAATAAATCCACTGTTCTCTTGTCTCCTCTGAGGCTGGGACTCTGAATAGTGTTCTGTGGTCGTCTGTGCAGCCAAAGACAGAACAGTTAGCATTCTTTGCTCAAACTTTTGCCTTTGTCACTTGCGAAAACAAAATGGCGGCACTGTGGTTGGAAACGTGCAGATTAAGGGGCGGTAATGTTATAATAAGATCCCCTTTCTATATCATAGGAAGAGTGAAATGTGAGCGGCTCGTTTTTTTCACATACTTGCAGAGAAAGGCTTACCAAAAAGTTACTGAGTGGTCCTTTTTCACATTTTCTTCGTTGGTAGATGCACTGGAGACCTGATAACAACACTTAAACATGGAAAAAGTCAGATTTTCATGATATGTCAACTTTAATAGGCAGTAATTTGAAGTTTATTCAAAGACTATAGAATACCCAAGACTCGTTACTCATATGAAATGGGGAAATATGCAATGCTCATTATGGCCAAGAAGCCCCGCCTTCTCAGTGAAAGAGCCAATCGTTGATTAGTAAAGTCAGGGCGTCACTGCAGCTGCCAGTCAGCGTTCTGAGACGTGCGCTCAGTACTGCCCATGCGTGCTGGCTGATCTAGCCTGAAAAATAAGCTTTTTGAAATGCTATTGGAGCATAAGGAACATACTTATGAGGCAGTTCTTGTCAGATTCCATTGGTGAGTTCAAATATGAAATTTAATCGTATTTGAATTTCCCCATTCAAAGAGATAGGAGCTGCACTTGCATGCCCGAGAATTGTTTTAAAGATGGCCGCAGAGTGAAATGACTTGCCTTAAAGGGACTTTATTGAGGCAAAAGTCTTAAACCTTAAAATAAAGTGTGACCAAAATATCTAACACTTTCATTGTTAAAGCATAAACGTTAAAACAAGTATAAACCTCAATACATTTTGTTAGTAAATCGGAAGTAGCAGCAGACCTTTTCTTCTGTATTGTTATATACATCTGAGTAAAATGGATTATTGTAAAAATAAATGTAGGATGAGACTTGATTCTATCCATTGTTTGTTGACTGGATGGAGGCAAATATGAATGAATGCTTGCAGTCGAAATCTGTAAAGTTTAAGTGGACTGAATGACTGGAGAAGTTAGTGTATGTGTCATAAAGGAAAGATCCAGCTATGGCATTTTGATTAAAAATTACAAGGTCAAAATTCATACAAAATAAAACACATATACTGATGAATTGTTCACAGTTAAATGAATAAGATGCATTTAGAAAATATAGTAAATCGAAATGAAAAAAAAAATATCAATAAGCTTGAGAAAAGAGAAATAAAGGGGTAAGAACATTCAAATTTACTGCACATAATTTGCTTCCAATGTAAGATTTTATTGTTTCAAAGATATTTGATATATCTAATAATAATTTTACTTAAAAAACAAGATCAAATACTGATCGTTTTGCAGTGCAACCACCCAGAGCACATTATCAAGGCATAGTAACACCCTAAAAAACATTTAAAACACATTAGCAACCTGCAACAAAGTTTTTCATAGGCACAACTATCACATGAATATATTTTCCACTGATCTAATTAGGGCCCGAACACAGATGGTGCGAGGACTCTATTGGAATTGAAATATGCCTAAACATGCTTGAAAACTCATGAAACTTTGTACATGCGCCAGAAGTAGTGAAGATTTACATCTAATATGGGTTTCAGAAGTGGATGTGTCAAAATGGCTTGATACCGCCACCTATACAATTTCAGCTAAGTGCCCCTTGAGCTATGTTTCACATACATGTACGAAATTCGGTAGACGCATGTAACACACCCATACCTACAAAAAAGCCCCCTGGTACAAAGTCCGAATCCCAACAGGAAGTCTGTTATTTTGAATTTTGTCTGCAAATTTTGTGCCGTTTTTGCCATTTTCAGGCATTGTATTTAAACAAACTCATCCTAGAGATTTAAACAGATCAACACCAAGTTTGGTCAGTGGAATCTAAAGCCATTTGTGACGCTAAATTGTGACGATCTTGAGTTTTCGTTAAAGGGCATGTCCATGACGGCCTAACAACTTTGATGTTTCACCATGAAACAGGAAGTTGTTATAATTCAGGCATACAATGTTCGATCTGCCCCAAACTTCATATGCTTGGTAAGAGTCCTGTCCTAAACACACACCTATGCCCATAATCAGTCAATGTCATAGCGCCACCTGCTGGCAACAGAAAGTGGCATGTTTTATGTTGTAACAAACTCCTCCTAGAGATTTAATGACATGTGTCTGGTGTGTCTGTGGCGACCTGACAAAGTGTGATGTTTCGCCTTGTGAAAGGAAGTTATAATTCAGCCATACAATGTCCGAACTGCCACAAACTTCACCCGTCCAATAAGAGTTCTGGCCTGAACACATCTAAAGGCCTGAACACATTGTAAGTCTGTAAGACCTCAAGTGCACATGCAGTGTTCCATTTGGGACAGGGCCACTGTCCAATCTGCACTAGACTTCACATGTTTGGTAAGAGTCCTGGCCTAAAGACATGTAAAAGGTCAAAATTCAGTTATAATCATAGCGCCACCTGTTGGCAACAGGATATGTCATTTTTTACACTAACTCAAACATACCATGTTCAATCTGCACCAAACCTCATATGTTCGATCAAAGTCCTGGCTTGAAGACATCTAAATATTCAGTTATAGTCATAGCTCCACCAGCTGGCAGCAGGAATATATAAATATAATATAAATGACTTTGACATATTCCTCCTATATTTACCACTTTTAATGCATATTGCTCACCATTCGCTGTTTTCCTAAAGCCTCCGGGGGGGGGCGTAAGCCCGGGTGCGAGGGCTCTTTCAATACTGCTTGCAGCTTTAATTGTAGTGTTATTTGGGTTATGGGGAAAACGGCTTGTTTCAGTGTTGGAGAGAGTGATTGTTTTGCTTGTGTGTGTGTGTGTGTGTGCATGTCAAAAAGGCACAGCTGCTGATTTAAAAGGAAGTATCGTGCTGTGTGACACTGTGACAGTGGGGATGGGGCTCTGCGGCCGAGAGAGAGAGAGAGAGACAACAGCAGGTTAGTGGAATCAGAGGCCTTCACTAATCCCATTAGCGGTGCACAAATTGATGCACGGGAACGAGACGAGTGAGGATGACTGCGTTAATCCTACCTCGCTGACACCAGCCCGGGTCAGGAAATGAAAGCTCAAGAGCTGTTTGGCACCTCATGCAGTCTTTAATTAATATCTCCAGCAGCATTACCGACACCGAGAAGACGAGCAGGGGCGTGCTTGCTTTTACACGGGAAGTGCTGCTGACGGGCGGCCGGCTTGGCCAATGGAGAAGCGCCAGGATAGAAAGGATGTATTATGCTGCATTCTCTCGCATCCCTCCCCCCACCGCCGCCTCCCTCCTGCTGCTGCTAAGGCCGGCCTCCGCTACTCTGGTATCCTGGATACGCTTCACAGCACCGCCAGCCGATTGGCTGGGAAGGATAAGAGGAAAAAAAACAGGAGCAAAAACAGAAGTCAATTCAGGGAGATGGATGGATGGTTTTTGCTAGAGCCGCTAAGCACAAATGCAGCTACCATTTCCACCTCTCAGCTTTGCGTTTTGCAAAAGAGACGGTGAAAAGAGATAGGATTTCAAGTGTGTTAATCAGATCCAATGGAATTAGCACGGATGCGTGTTTAAGCAGAGCAGGAGGACGAGGGACGAGAACGAGGGGGAGGCAGCGAAAGGGAGCACAGAAGGAGAAAAAGAGACACAGAAAAGCATCGAAGACGAAGAATACATGGAGGCGGAGAGACACATCCACCCCTGCTCCTGACATCAGCAGTGCACGGTGAAAGAATCGAGGGGAGTGAGGGACGAGGAGGAGGAAGACTGCGCGCGCGAGAGAAAGAGAGAAAGA
Source organism: Cirrhinus mrigala (assembly GCA_036247105.1). Lineage (NCBI taxonomy): Eukaryota > Metazoa > Chordata > Actinopteri > Cypriniformes > Cyprinidae > Cirrhinus > Cirrhinus mrigala. The sequence goes on from CM070008.1 coordinate 13,771,472, forward strand.
ACGAGAAGGGAACGGAAAGGAAGTGAGCAGGTAACTGTGGACGTGGAGGCTCTTCCCCCTCCCCCTCACGTTTCACCGAGAACACAGAGCGCATCCGGTCGGCAAACCGTGTGCCGTCGAGCGTTCGCGCACAGACCTCTAGGCGAGGGGGTTTCCGGCGCCATGGCTCGCGGAGGCCAGAGAACGACGTCTCGGCAGGGCCTGGCTCACTTCCTGTTGCGGTGCAACCTCAGCCCGGAGGCCCAGAAGGTGGTGGTGTTCGTCATCATGATGTTGCTGGTCATCATCAACGTAGTGCTGATGTTCCTGCTGGCCTTCCAGTAGGGCGCAGCCGCAGTGAAGAGAAAGAGCGAGGGGAGGGGTGGAGAGGAAGACGAGGAGGAGGAGGAGGAGGAGGGAAAGTTGGTCCCTCTCGCTCACTCGTGGATGGGTTTTCAGGATGCAGACATCACAGTGCAGGTAACCGGAATGGGTGTGACTGTGTGTGTGAGGCTGGCAGCTTTCAGCCAGAAGTAATATGCTGAGACGGCACTGTGTTAATTATTCATCAAACCGTAACCACTCTTGAGTGGCTTACAGGGGTCAGGCTTTGATTTCAAGTCATCTGAGGGCATCTTCAGATGTTTTGTCTGTTTCTGTGAGTATGTTTGGGTGTTTACGTGTGGGAGCCTTTGAATGACAGTGCTTGCTTTGTTGTGTAACTGTCAGCTTGTAAATCCATATGCTTTGATTTTGAAACGTTATGATAGCTCCTTTGTGTTGTTGGCCTATGTGTGGCTTTCTTTTACACCACACTCTGTCCCAGAGGGATCTGCACAGTCCTTTCGCTGGTGAGCAGGAGTCTGCAGAAAAAAAAATGGGTCACACTGGTGAGCTGGATACGTTTGTAGTGGGGTTATAGTTTAGTAGTGTAGCATGGCTGCCTGCTGAGGAACAAATATCCAGAAGGAAACAATTTGGAAAATCAACTAATGCACTTGGCAAGGTTTGGCTCAGCAAAAGTGGATACTAGAACATCCAGGCTAGTTTTAAAAACCTTGCTCATTTATGAATTTTATTAGTTTTTATTGTATGTTTGTACAATATGTGACAGGGCTGTTTCTGATAGCGTCTTTGAGCAAACCAAGAAGCTGTAACTCACAGGCCATGAAGAGGAGGCACATGGGAAAGTATGTGGGTGTGTCGCTAGGCAACAGGGTACATAGGCACAGCTGTGGTGATGAGAATGCTGGGCTCTGGATTCAGGGGGTGTATATTCAGCCTTCGAGTCCATCTTGCACAAAGTATGGACTGAGAACAGAGTGTGATTATTACATCAGCACCGATAGATCCAGGTTAGCTGTGCAGAAGAGATGGTTTGATGGAGGCTGTTAAGCTTGCCAGGATTTCACTTCATTTTCTCTGTAGCCAAGCTGAATAGTGTGGCAATATATTACCCTGCTTTTTGTTTCCTTTGCCAAATCCTTTCCCTGTAAGCAAAAAGCAGAAACTTAAAATGACCACTCAGGGAAAAAGCAGACTGCAGACTGAAAAGGCTTAATTTGGTAATTCTTCCTCCAGTGATACATTGCATTTTGGTTTTGGTTAAGTGCACAGAATGAAGGGTTGTATATCATTGTGTGATAACACACTAGGTACTGAAACAGACAGTGACATTAAATGCTTTGTGTTGTTACACGGTGTATACACACATACATACATACACAGTGTCAGTTACATCATTTAATTACAAAATAAATGTAACTGTAATCTATTACAGTTACTGAGATAAAAAAATGTGTACTTAAATTACAGTTACTAATGAAAATGTTAATGATTACAAAGGGGGTTACATATTTTGAATACTTTCATACACACGCACACACACACACAGATTTAATTGATTTCTTTCCCAAATTGCATTGACTGCTCTAAAATATGACACACAAATGTTTCAGGAGTTAAGGACACAGAATAGGACACATGCTTATTCAATAACTGTTTTATTTTCTATTTGGATTTATGTATAGGCTTTATTTTTTATGTTTAACTTGTTTTGATTAACTTGTTAACCTCAGAACAATCTCAAAGTAAAAAGAGGTTCTAAAGTCTGATTTTGTGATGGCTGTGCTTTCAAATTTAATTTTTATAATCCTAAATCAAGTAATGAAGAATTTTGAAAGTCTGACAGTAATCAGTGTTGAGTATTACTGTAAGGTTAACCCTACTTGGTTTAAATGTTTAAAAATGATAAACAGCTGAAAACATTGTTAGAAATTTAGAAAAGTATTAAAAAGTAAGCAAATGACATTAATAAAGTAATAAATAAAAAGTTACACTACTTTTTCCCCTAGGGATATAATGCATAATGAGTAATTATAGCCATTCGGCAATATAGTATAATTGAAAACCAAGCGAAAAACTTCAATATATCACATTCTTTTTATTTGTGACCCTGGACCACAAAACCATTCATAAGGGGCATTTTTTTTAAAAATAGAGATTTATACATCATCTTATTTCCATTAATTTGCACAAATGTAATAAGTAATAATTAGCCAAATTTAACTAGATTTAACTATAAACGTTCCTGAGTGATTATTGTGCAGACAGTTTTGAATTGATACATTGACAGAGATAGTTTGAACTGACTGAACTTACCGAATTTAAAGGTGTTTTTGCTACTAAAGATTAATTTATAGAATCTATTGCAAATGTCATGCAAAACTTAAGAAGTGCATTAAAATCCTCACAATAGTGTTGTATGTTTTTATTATAACACCTGCAAAATAAATATTAAAATGTAATGTAAACTGCATGTTGTTGTACTGTACATAGTGTAGTAAACAGCAAGAACAAAAGTGTGAGAATTTCCATATACTAGTCACATATAATACATATAATAAATAAATAAATAAAGGTGACATATATGAAATTATGCAATGAAAACGTGATTAAAGGCTTCTTACTTTCATTTGCATACATATTTGCTATCATACTTATGCTGAAGTAGTTCCTGCTCTAATACGATCAGTTGCTTTATACAGGGAATTTTTTGTCATTCTGTTTTGCCTTTATCTTGTGTCTCAATAGCTGATCAGTGATGGCAGCGTGTGCGCGGAGGCTCTATGGGACCACGTCACCATGGACGACCAGGAGCTGGGCTTCAAAGCTGGAGACGTCATCGAAGTAGTGGACGCCACAAACAAGGAGTGGTGGTGGGGCCGGGTGCTGGACAGCGAGGGCTGGTTCCCCGCCAGCTTCGTTCGGGTAAAGGAGAACAGACTTCCCGCTCACAACAAAAAAATTTGATTACTGTCACATTATGTCATCACAATTACGTTAGGCTACAGTGAGGGGTCATCAGCGCACAAGTGTCCTTTTTGCCGAGTACATTGGTAAAAGCCACTGCACAGTGAACATTTAGGGCCTGATTTATGTGCCAAAGACCGCAATCCCACGAGCGCCATTGGGAGTGAAACGTTCTGCGGCTGTGGAAATTAAAGAACACAGATGCAGTCAGATCATTTCCATAATGGTGTGATCTACCAAGCACAGCGCAAATGAGCAAGTATGCAGTCATGTCAAGTGCAAAATGAGCTAAAGGAGTAGTTCACTTCCAGAACAAAAATTTCTCACCCCATTGTCATCCAAGATGTTCATGCCTTTCTTTCTTCAGTCAAAAAGAAACTATGTTTTTTGAGGAAAACATTTCAGCAATCATCTCCATATAGTGGACTTCAATGGCACCCGCGAGTTCCTTGCAGGGCAGACCTACAAAATTATCTGTAAATTTTTGTTCTGGAAGTAAACTAATCCTTTAAGAGTTAAGTCTTTTATAGGATATTAAATAATGGCACAAATACCTGCAAATTGACTACTGCAAATCTTAGTAAATCACATTGCATGATTGATTTAAAGGGGTCATGACATAGCTTTTTGTATTACTTTAATATGTTCCATGAGGTTTACTTATTATGTTAATAAAGTTTTTTGCACAAAAAATTTTCAACCCTCTTTCTGAACATTTGTCTAAAACAACCTGTTTTAAGGGGCAGGTCCTTTAATTCTTGTCATGATTGGCTAACGTCATTGCATATGAAATGGTATCACACAGTATCACATTGCATGTGAGTGTTTTGACAACATGATAAAAAAACAGTCAATTCCAGACTAAGCATTATGAAACCATTTACTTATTGTTTGTGATGCAGCTGCAGTCAGATCAGTCAAATCTAGTACCGCTTCATCTTTCAACAAATGTTTCTTTGCGGACTCTTCATGATACTGTGCCTCACTTACAAAACAACATGCTCTGAAGTCTGAATAGTCCTCTGACACAATCCGGGATGCCATTAAAAATAAACTATCCACTTTTTCCTTACGTTGGGATCCTTCTGATATCTGTACAAAGACGCGAATGAGCTGTTTAAACCAAATTTGTCAAAATGAACGTTTCATTTGTCCTACTGACGACAGACTCAAGCGCGTGGACTGTGTCAGAAAGGGATTGTGCATCTGTATACTGTATCCAGTGTATTGAAATCAATCGGCAGCGACTGAAATTTCTATTTGTTTTTGACGCGACACATTGCATTGCATTCAGCATGTGAGCCGTTAAGCAACAGCAGTATCTCACAAAAGTGAGGACACCCCTCACATTTTAGCAATCATTTTAGTATATCTTTTCAAGGGACAATACTATAGAAATAAAACTTGGATATATTTTAGAGTAGTCAATGTGCAGCTTGTATAGCAGTGTACATTTACTGTCCCCTAAAAATAACTCAACATACATCCATTATTGTCAAAACAGCTGGCAACTAAAGTGAGTACACCCTAAGTGATAACAGCAATACAAAGTTGTGTATCTTGTATTAGAGTAGTTCAAATTTGGTGCTTTGAGTACAATTCTCTCATACTGACCACTGGATGTTCAACAAGGCACTTCATGGCAAAGAACTCTCTGAAGATTTGAGAATAGAATTGTTGCTCTCCACAAAGATGGCCTAGGCTATAAGAGGTTCAGTAACAACCTGAAACTGAGTTACGGTATTGTGGCCAGGGTCATACAGAGGTTTTCCAAGACGGGTTCCAGTCGGAATAGGGCTCGCAAGGGTCGATCAACGAAGTTGCAGAACCTGGCTTCAAAAAACAGATGCATGAGTGCTGCCAGAATTGCTTTAGAGGTCACAGAAGTAGAAGGTCAGCTTGTCAGTGCTCAGACCATACACTGCACAATGCAACAAGTCAGTTTGCATTGGCGTCATCTGAGAAGGAAGCCTCTATTGAAACTGGCTTACAAGAAAGCCCGCAAACAGTTTGCTGAAGACAACCTGTCCAAGAGCATGAATTACTGGAACCATGTCCTTTGGTCTGATGAGACTAAGATAAACTTGTTTGGCTCAGATGGTGTCCAGCACAAAATTGTGTCTCTCCTACAGTCAAGTATGGTGGTGGTAGCATCATGGTCTGGGGCTGCATGAGTGCTGCTGGTACTGGGGAGCTGCGGTTCATTGAGTGAAACATGGATTCCATTATGTACTGTACATTTCTGAAGCAGAACATGATGCCTTTCCCTCAGAAACTGGGCCGAACGGCAGTTGTCCAACATGATAATGACCCCAAACACACCACCAAGATGACAATTGCCTGAAGGTGAAGGTGATCTGACCTGAACCCTATTGAGCATCTATGGGGCATCCTCAAGCGGAAGGTGAAGAAGCACCATGGGTCTAACATTCAGCAGCTCCATGATGTCATTATAGAGGATTTGAAGAGGATCTCAGCGACAGCCTGTGCAGCTCTGGTGAATTCCATGTGCAGAATGATTAAGGCAGTGCTAGATAACAATGGTCTGACACAAAATATTGACACTTTGGACACAGTTTTTGACAAGTTCACTTAGGGTGTACTCACTTTTGTTGCCAGCTGTTTTGACAATAATGGCTGTATGTTGAGTTATTTTTAGGGGACAGTAAATATACACTGCTATACAAGCTACACATTGACTACTGCAAAATATATCCAAGTTTCATTTCTATAGTATTGTCCCTTGAGAAGATATACTAAAATGATTGCTGAAATGTGAGGGGTGTACTTACTTTAGTGAGATACTTTATATGCCAGTGGACGTTTTAAGCTATGAAACTTGCAGGATGTTTTATTGGTACAAAGACCTTTTATATGTCAAAAGATCAAGGCAAATTTGATTTCTCATGTCATGACCCCTTTAAAATACTGTTCTCCCAAATTTGCATCTGTAAGGGAAACTCCTACAAATGCATATGCAATAAGGTAAGATGCAAAAATAACAGTCAGCACCTTTTCATCACAAATTTTTCACTGCATGTCTTTAGTAAATGCTAACAGTAGGTCTTTAACGCCAAAAGAGGGAGAAGTTTGTTTGTAAAACTGACCCATAGTCACAAGAAAATGCCGGATAGTGCATCATAACTCAACACTGATCTATTTGTTATTGGTAGTTACGGGTGAACCAAGATGAGCCCATGGAGGAATACTTAGCCCATCTGGATGGGGCCTCAGAGGGGGGTGAGGCCAGCATGGGGGGCCCCTTAGGGCCTGGTCTGCCCTGCAAGGAGCAGATGAGAGCCAACGTCATCAATGAGATCATGAGCACAGAGAGGGATTACATCAAACACCTGAAGGACATCTGTGAGGTCAGTTTACCACATGGCTCTGATTGATCGGTTCTACTTCAGCATGTGGACCTTGTTACATAGTGTCTATAGAGTCACTAGTCTCTGTTTACATTTGAGAGAATGACCTGATTCACATCAGAGCAATGAGTAAAGCTGCTCCATAATGAGCATTAAACCTTTGACATACTCCCGTTGGCTCCCAGGGCTATATAAAACAGTGTCGGAAGAGGACAGACATGTTTACCGAGGAGCAGCTGCGCACTATCTTTGGGAACATCGATGAGCTCTACCGCTTCCAGAAGAAGTTCCTCAAAGCCTTGGAGAAGAAATTCAACAAAGACCATCCTCACCTCAGCGAGATCGGCTCCTGCTTCTTAGAGCACGTAAGCTGGCTTCAGTGTAGGCAGTGATGTAGGATGCAGGTTTTAGGTTTGGATTTTTATTCTGTTCTCTTCACTTCTTTTCCATCTAGCAAACAAACTTTCAGATCTACTCTGAGTATTGCAACAACCACCCCAATGCCTGCGTGCAGCTCTCCAAACTGATGAAGATCAAGAAGTACGTGTTCTTCTTTGAGGCCTGTCGCCTGCTCCAGAAGATGATTGACATTTCGTTGGATGGATTCTTGCTTACTCCTGTTCAGAAGATCTGCAAGTATCCTCTGCAGCTGGCTGAACTGCTGAAGTACACCAACCCACAGCACAGGTAATGAGGTCTACACTAGTGCCTACTGTTACACATTTACTACACTTTCAAGCTAGCTGTAAGATATAAATTATATCTTGATTTTTTTTGTTAAAGGCATAGTTCACCCAAAAATTAAAATTATGTCATTGGTTACTCACTCTCATGTTGTTTCAAACTTGTAAGACCACACATTAGGATATTTCTGATGAAATCTGAGAGCTTTCTGACCCAGTATATACAGCAATGCAACATGGTTACAATAGTCCATATTTTAACGTAACATGGTTAAAATAGTCCATGTGACATCAGTGTTTCAACCACAATGTTATAAAGCTACGAGAATACTTTTTGTTTTGAAAACATAATGACTTTATGACTTCTGTGTCAATGCAGTAACTCAAAGGAAAAATATACAGTTGAGGTCATAAGTTTACATACACCTTGCAGACAACAAAATGTTAATTATTTTCCCAAAATAAGAGAGATCATACAAAATGCATGTTATTTTTTATTTAGTACTGACCTGAATAAGATATTTCACATAAAAGATGTTTACATATAGTCCACTAGAATAGCTGAATTTATAAAAATGATCCCACTCAAAAGTTTACATACGCTTGATTCTTACTGTGTTGTTACCTGAATGATCCACAGCTGTGTTTTTTTGTTGTTGTTGTTTAGTGATAGTTGTTCATGAGTCCCTTGTTTGTCCTGAACAGTTAAACTGCCTGCTGTTCTTCAGAAAAATCCTTTAGGTCCCACAAATTCTTTAGTTTTTCAGCATTTTTGTGTATTTGAACCCTTTCCAACAGTGACTGTATGATTTTGAGGTCCATCTTTTCACACTGAGGACAACTGAGGGACTCATATGCAGCTACTAGAGAAGGTTCAAAAGCTCATTGATGCTCCAGAAGGAAAAGTGATGCATTAAGAGCCAGGGGTGAAAACTTTTGAACAGAATGAAGATGTGTACTTTTTTTCTTATTTTGCCTTTAGTACTGCCCTTCATTAGCTATTTCCCAGAAGACAAAATAAGTTAAATTTACCCTGATCTTCAAATTCAAAAAGTTTTCACCCCCCTTAATGCATCATGTTTCCTTCTGGAGCATCAGTGAGTGTTTGAACCTTCTGTAATAGTTGCATATGAATCCCTCAGTTGTTCTCAGTGTGAAAAGATGGATCTCAAAATCATACAGTTCAAAAATGCTGAAAAAACAAAGAATTTGTGGGACCTGAAGGATTTTTCTGAAGTGCAGTGCACAGTTTAACTGTTTAGGTCAAACAAGGGACTCATGAACAACTGTCACTAAACAAAAACAGCGGTGGATCATTCAGGTAACAACACAGTACTAAGAATTAAGGGTATGTACACTTTTGAACTGGGTCATTTTTAAAAATTCAACTATTATTTTCTCTTGTGGACTATAAGTAAACGTCTTTTATGTGAAGTGTCTTGTTCAGGTCAGTACTAAATAAAAAATAAGATGCATTTTGTATGATCCCTTTTATTTTGGTAAAATAATTAACATTTAGCAGATTCTGCAAGGTGTATGTAAACATTTGACCTCAACTGTATATTATTCATGAGCCCTAATGGATGATGACAAATTGCTGAATCAGTGTTTTGAATGATTTGATTCACATTTTGCTAACTGGCATTTCAAATCACATATTTTGCTTTTCAGAGATTATAAGGATGTGGAAGCTGCCTTAAATGCAATGAAGAATGTGGCCAGACTGATCAATGAGAGAAAGAGGCGTCTGGAGAATATTGACAAAATTGCTCAGTGGCAGAGCTCCATAGAGGACTGGGAGGTAAATTACACAAGCATCTTGGAAAGTGTTCACTCACTGATTCGCTCTAGATTCTCACAGATTCTCTTTTTCTCTTCCATTAGGGTGAAGACATCTTGAGCAGAAGCTCTGATCTGATTTTCTCAGGAGACCTGACCAAGATCTCCCAGCCACAGGCCAAAGGCCAGCAGCGAATGTTCTTTCTCTTTGACCACCAACTGGTTTTCTGTAAAAAGGTCAGTTGCTTGTCATGCCAGTGAGAGCAGAATCACTATTATTTACGGCAGATGGTTTTTATGTGAGTTCCATCCAAGCAGTAGTTATTTTATATGATTGTTCTGCTGTCTTGTTTGGCACTACAGGATCTGCTTCGGAGGGACATCCTGTACTACAAGGGTCGGTTAGACATGGATCAGATGCAAGTCGTGGATGTAGAGGATGGGAAGGATAAGGACTTTAACGTGAGTGTGAAGAATGCCTTGAAATTATGTTCTCCTGGAGGAGAGGAGGTCCACCTCCTGTGTGCCAAGAAACCCGAGCAGAAGCAGCGCTGGCTGCGAGCCTTTGCGGACGAACGGGAACAGGTCCAGCACGACCTCGAAACAGGTGAACAGGCTTTTAAAAGTGTAAATGAAAGCATTGACTTTATTGTCCACAGTCTTTAAATGGACCATTTTCAGAGTAATACCGCATTATTTGTGTAAATGTAAAAAATGAAATCTTGAAATCATGTGGTGATTGAACTTACAATTTCCACCTGACAGATGGTAAAACAAAAATCTAGAATTACATCCTCAGTCATATCTAGGGACCAGAAGCAACAACCTATCAATACTGTAGCAACCACATGGCAACAGCCTGGCAATCAGAGTTATTTTAGTGTTATTAATTTATTATTTTTATACTATAGCTATAGTTTGTATTAATATTTTGAATCATTTTTTAATTTTATACACTCTGTCCATTTACACTTATATCCATTATACACTTATGTGTTTATACACTATATACCATATACACTTAAAATGAACCCAAAATAGGTTGCAAATTACCATTAATTTATTAATGTTCAATAAACGAACATTTATTAATACGTTGAATAAATAATAATTAAAAATTAATAAAAATAAAAAAAATAATAAACTTTTTAAAATGTCTTATTAATAAATGTTCACCTTTTGATTATTGCTGATGCCTCTAGTTTCTGATTTTTTTATTTACAACCTAGTTTATTTTAAGCCAGCCATATAGTACTTTTTAAAGTGGGTTTAAAGCAACCGAGCACTGGCTGAAATATGGATAAACCCAGTGATTGGGTTGTTTTGACCCAGCGGTTGGGCTAAATGTTTAACTCAACCTTCTGGGTAGTTTTAACTGAACTATTGCTTAAAAATGACTGTATTCCCTGCTTAAAATGAACCCATAATAGGTTGTAAATTAACATTTATTTATATGTTTCATAAATGAACATTTATTTGATTTGAATAAATAATAATTAAATAATAAACCTTTTTTTAATTGCTTATTATTAAACGTTCACCTTTTGATTATTGCTGATACCTTTAGTATCTGGTTTTTAATTTACAGCATATTTTGGGTTCATTTTAAGCCAGCCATATACTGTAGTTAAACAATAGTAGAGGTAAATAAAACCACCCAGCAGGTTGGTTAAGCATTTAACCCAACCGCTGAGTCAAAACAACCCAGTCGCTGAGTTTGTCCATTTTCCACTGGGTTGTATTTTTAGTTTTTCTTTTAATTTTAATCCATTTTTAGTCATCTTTAAACTATTCCTGTATTTTTTTTTTTTTACTATTAGTATTTAGGTTTAATATATTTTTATTTTTAATTCAGTTTTAGTTTTACATCAGTGCCATGAAATATTTGAATTATATATTTTCTTATGTATTTGCTGATCTGTTTAACTTTATATAATGTGTGTCAGTCAGTTCCCCATAGTTGACTAATTAATAATCTAAAAGTGTATAAATGCTTTTGTTTTGTCCTCCGAACAGGTTTTACGATCACAGAGGTCCAGAAGAAGCAGGCCATGTTGAATGCATCTAAAAGTCATCCAACAGGGAAGCCCAAAGGTGAATTTCATCTGTTTGTCATTTTGACATTTGTCTGTTTTCTTATTAGAGATTTAGGATATAATGTGGACCCTCATTCCAGTTGAGCATGTAGTGAATGAGTTGTGGCATGTGTGGTCACTGTTCATGTTCACAAGCACGTGTTTGACCATGTTTTTGTTGTGTTTCATTATTACCGCGCTGCCCTGGAACAGCATTAGCTTTACAGCACCTTTTGGCACTCAGAACTCCTTCACTCCTTCACCCCAAAACATCCAAGTGCCTTCGATTTTCTGAACCTTCAGGACCTCTGGCTACCAGGGCCACCTTAACTTCACCTCTCCTCCCTGAGGGGCCTCAGCGTAGGCAGGGGCGGGGGGTTAGGGTGCCCCCTGGGGTCCTGCGCAGGGCAATATCCTGGGTGTCCTCTCAAAGTAGAGAACCGATCGAGTAGTCCAGGGTAATTCCACAGTGTGTTAGTGTGACTTATCTGTTTATTTAACTGAGGCTGGGTCAAGATATTGATTTTCTAATTAATCATGATCATCATTTGAATCATCATTTATCAGTTTGCAGTCTGAATTAAATATCCTAAAATATAAAGACAGTGTTGGATAAAACTACAGCTTTTTTGAGTTGTCCAAACAGGGTGCATACAATAACAGCACGACTGGAACATATTCATGAACAAAAGACTCTTTTATACCAGATATTTTAAGTGAATTAACAACATGCAAAGTGTTGAACCTTTTAATGTAATGAACCTTTTAAGACTCTAAGATTCAGAAACATACAGAGTATTTAGTGTAGTGTGAATCACAAACTTGCAAACAATTAACAACATGCAATGTAGTTTTATTCATGAACAAATGATTCTGTTAAAATTACTCACAAATGAGTGACTCTTTTAAACTGGATCTATTAAGTGAATCAGAAATGCACCTTGCAACCAGTGTGGGACATTTATTTTTAGTGAATCAACATGCAGCAAACAATGTAGTCTGATTCACAAACAAATGACTCTCTTAAACCAGTTCATTTTACTGAATCAAAATGCACAGCAGAACCAGTGTAGCCCAATACACAAATAAATGACTTTTTATAATTGGATCTTTATAGTGAATCAAAAATGTACAGCGCAACCTGTGAAGCCAATTCAGAAACAAGTGAATCTTTCAAAATGGTTTTTGTTAGTGAATCAAAAACATGCAGAACAAGCAATGTAGTCTTATTCACAAACAAATGACTCTTTTAAACTGAATTTTTTTCTGTGAATTAAAAATGCCCTTCGGAAACAATGTAGGCTGATTCACAAATAAATAACTCTTTTAAAATGGATGTTTTTGGTGAATCAAAAATGCATCTCGCAAACAGTGTGGGCCAATTCACAAACAATTGACTCTTTATAAACATTAATTTATAGTGAATCAACATGCAGAGCAAACAGTGTAGGTCTGATTCACAAACAAATGACTCTCTTAAACCAGACCTTATTACTGAATCAAAAACGCACAAAATAACCAGTGTAGTCCAATTCACAAACAAATGACTCTTTTAAACTGGATCTTTTTAGTGAATCAAAAATGCAACTAGCAAACCGTGTGGGGCAATTGACAAACAACTGATTCTTTTGAAACAGTTATTTTTAGTGAATCAACATGCAGAGCAATTAGTGTAGTTTGATTCACAAACAAATGACTCTCAAATGAATCAAAAATGCACCTTGCAAACAGTGTGGGCCAATTCACAAACAAATTACTATTTTTAAAGAGTTATTTTTAGTGAATCAACATGCAGAGCAAACAGTGTAACCTGATGCGTAAACAAATGACTCTCTTAAACCAGATCTTATTACTGAATCAAAAATGCACAGCAGAACCAGCGCAGCCCAATTTTACAAAGGATTTTGTTAAACTGTAGTGAATCAACATGCAGAGCAAGCAATGTAGTCCAATTTATAAACAAATGACTCTCGAATCAATCAAAAATGCACCTCACAAACAGTGTGGGCCAATTTACAAACAAATGACTCTTTCTAAACGAGTCATTTTTAATGAATCAACATGTAGAGCAAACAACACAGTCTGATTCACAAATAAATCTCTAAACCAGTGATTTTTACTGAATCAAAACTGCACAGCAGAACCAGTGTAGCCAAATTCACAAATGACTATTTTAAACTGGATCTATTTAGTGAATCAAAAATACACCTCACAAACAGTGTGAGTTAACTCTCTTTAAACAATTATTTTTAGTGAATCAACATGCAGAGCAAACAATGTATTCTGATTCACAAACAAATGACTCTCTTAAACTAGTTATTTTTACTGAATCAGAAATGCACCTTACAAACAGTGTGGGCCAGTTCACAAACAACTGATTCTTTTTAGTGAATCAACATACAGGGCAAACAATGTAGTCTGATTCTCAAACAAATGACTTCAAGCTTTCACAGATAATTTTTTAATGATTCAGTTATTGTATGTTAAACAAATGACATGAATTTTTGCAACATACAACATATACAGCATTAGCTGAGGTGAGAATCACTTTCATATGAATGATCAAATGAAACTGAATCAGAAAATCTGTACTGACACCCAGCCTTTTATTTACAGTAACTGATCTAGATTCTGTAATTCACTGGCAACCCATCTTTCCCTTACACTAGTACACACTAAACCCATTTACAGCATAACATCAATAATATCAGCAATACTCAGAACTGGTCTGACTCAGAGACGCTCGTCTACTAAACCCACATGTGCACATCTGTGTCCCGTTCTCTAATGAGTGAAATCTCTGGAGTCCTGACCCTTTGTTTATGTCCTCCTCCCCGCAGCTGTGACCAGGCCCTACTACGACTTCCTGCTGCGTCAGAAGCACCCCACGCTTCCCACCTCCCTGCCCCAGCAGCAGGTCATCATGTTGGCCGAACCCAAACGCAAGACCTCCAATTTCTGGCACAACATCGGACGCTTGACACCGTTCAAAAAATAAGAGACTCGGTACATCGGCGGTCGTGCCTGAACTCATGTTTTTATCCCAGTGTAACATGTTTATTTTTATTGTCCAATTGCGAAAGCACTTTATGGGTTGGTTACAATCACGGCATCACTCCCAGACGTCGCGGAACATCGTGGGAGGGCGTTCTGCTCTGTTATTATTATTAACGTTGAAGAAGACGGCTACTACTGCTCAACCGCTCCACTTTCCGGCACTAACACGACTACTGCTGCAAGTCATCGTACGGACACGCTTCATCGAAAGAGCCCCGCTTGAAGAGAGGACTTCTTTATATGTTGGTTAATTTATTTTCGAGTTTTCAATGTATGCCAGCTATCCACAGTGCCCAACTACTAGCTTTTGTATGTAATTTGATACTTTTGTGTAACCCATAATGATGATGATGATGATGTTTGAAGTTTCAAAGGGTTCCGCACAAGACAAAAGTAGATCGTGTTGAGATTTATTACTGTATTAACTTCCTGGAGGCTGCCACCCGAAGTCCGTCGATATCATGTCAGTCTGTGTATGCAACTATCAACTCCTCCCAACTTTCTCCTCTCCAACAAAACTTAGACGACGTCCCATCGGTACTCACCGTTTCAGATGAGTGTTTCATGTATGTGCTCATTTGATTCTGCTGCCTAATGACTCCTCTGTAACGAACTTCTCTTTGAAGTGCCATTCCAGACGTAACCCAGATATTGTGATGGGGGTTGCATGAATTTGCTGTGAAAACTCCACATTTTCAACCCAAATAAAATTCTCAATATTCTGTCATTCTGATAGATAATGGTACTATTAAATTAAAGACTATGTTTGACAGTTGTCAAATATGTATGATTATCTTTGACCACAAAACAAAGTATGTTAATAAAAAGCATTTGTAAGTGTTATGAATCTGACATTTGGAGAACGTAACTTGATTTTTAACATTTTTAATGTTGAAATATTTTCTATTCCAGTTGAATGCACAAGGACAACTTTAAGTAACTTGTTTGTAGGTTGTATTTCCCAAAGTGCAGTCCAACCAGTTATTTTTATATATATATATATATATATATATATATATATATATATAATATATATATATATATATATATATATATATATATATATATTAATTGCCTGAATTATCCCTTTAATTTTAGTAATTTTATTATGTGATTTTTTTCCATTCTTTTTCATATATATATATATATATATATATATATATATATATATATATATATATATATATATATATATTTATTTACTGTTTTAGTAATTTTACCATTCAACTTTATTTTACTTAGTTGCTTACTGTAATCTTCATTATTTCAGCTTTAGTTTTTCTTATTTTTATTTTATTTTTCGAAATGTTTTAGTAATTTTACTACTTCATCTTAAACTTTATTTCACTTGGTTGCCTAATTTTCATTATTTCAGCATTAGTTTTTCTTATTTTATTTTTTTCAATTTATTTTATTGTTTTAATAATTTTACTATTTCAACAAACTTTATTTCACTTAATTTTCATTATTTCAGCTGTAAGTTTTCTTATTTTTTTCAAATTCATTTTATTGTTTTAGTAATTTTACTGTTTCAACAAACTTTATTTCACAGTTGCCTAATTTTCATTATTTCAGCTTTATTTTTTCAATTTATTTTATTGTTTTAGTAATTTTACTATTTCAACTTAAACTTTATTTCACTTAGTTGTCTTATTTTCATTATTTCAGCTTTTTTTTTTTTTTTTTATTTATTTTATTGTTTTAGTAATTTTACTATTTCAACAAACTTTGTTTCACTTAGTTGTCTAATTTTCATTATTTCAGCTTAAATTTTTCTTATTTTTTCAATTTATTTTATTGTTTTAAAAAATTTACATTTTTTTTTAACAAACTTCAATTTACTTAGTTGCCTAATTTTCATTATTTCAGTTTTAGCTTTTTTTATTTTTATTTTCTTTTCCAATTCATTTTATTGTTTTAGTAATTCTACTATTTCATCTTAAACTTCATTGCAGTTAGTTTCAACTTACAGTGCATCCGGAAAGTATTCACAGCGCTTCACTTTTTCCCCTTTTTTGCTTTGTTAAAAGACATTTGTTTGAAATCTTTCAAATTTATTAAAAACAAAAAAAAAAAAAATCACATGTACAAAAGTAGTCACAGCCCTTTGCCATGACCCTCAAAATTGAGCTCAGTTTCCACTGATCATCCTTGAGAAGTTTTTATAACTTGATTCAGCTGTGGTAAATTCAGTTGATTGGACATGATTTGGAAAGGCACACACCTGTCTAAAGGTCCCATCGTTAATAGTGCACAAACCAAGCCAAGAAGTCCAAGGAATTGTCTGTAGGCCTCTGAGACAGGATGGTATCGAGACAGATCTGGGAAAGGGTACACAAAAATTTCTACAGCATTGAAGGTCCCAGTGTCCCAATGAGCACAGTGGCCTCCATCATCCGTAAATGGAAGAAGTTTGGAACCACCAGGACTCTTCCTAGAGCGGGCTGACCTGCCAAACTGAGTGATCGGGGCAGAAGGGCCTTAGGGAGGTGACCAAGAACCTGATGGTCACTCTGAAAGAGTTCAGAAAAACAACCGTCTGTGCAGCACTCCACCAGTCAGGCCTGTATGGTAGAGTGGCTAGACGGAAGTCACTCCTTAGTAAAAGGCACATGACAGCCCGCCTGGAGTTTGCCAAAAGACGCCTGAAGGACTCTCAGACCATGAAAAACAAAATTCCATGGTCTGACGAAACAAAGATTGAACTCCTTGGTCTGAAGGGCAAGCATCATGTCTGGAGAAAACCAGGCACTGCTCATCACCTGGCCAATACCATCCTTACAGTGAAGCATGGTGGTGGCATGCTGTGGGGATGTTTTTCAGCAGCAGGAACTAGGAGACTAGTCAGGATCGAGGGAAAGATGAATGCAGCAATGCACAGAGACATCCTTGATTAAAAAAAATCTCTGGACTGGGGCGATGGTTCATCTTTCAACAGGACAACAACCCTAAGCACACAGCCCAGATAACAAAGGAGTGGCTTTGGGACAACTCTGTGAATGTCCTCGAGTCTAGACTTGAACCCGATTGAATATCTCTGGAGAGATCTGAAAACGGCTGTGCATCAGCGCTCCCCATCCAAACTGATAGAGCTAGGAAGGTACAGCAAAGAAGAGTGGGAGAAACTGCCCAAAAATAGGTGTGCTAAGCTTGTAGCATCATACTAAAAAAAAAAACAAAAAAAAAAACACAAACTGGGAGCTGTAATTGGTGCTTCAACAAAGTATTGCACAAAGGCTGTGAATACTTATATACATGTGATGTGAGATATATATATATATATATTAGGGCTGCACGATAAATCACGTCATTGTCATGCACATCTTGTCAGTAATGCCTGTTCTGTGATTAGTAGTAAATCTCCATCACGTGCGTTCAGCTGGAGCGGCAATTAATACACAGTGCCGTAAATCACTGACAAGCTACGCAATATCGTGTTCATAATCGCAGATTAATCGCATACGATTATGAACGTGATTTTGCGTAACTTGTCAGTGATTTACGACTCTGTGTATTAATTGCCGCTCCAGCTGAACGCACATGAAGATTTACTGCTAATCACAAAACCGGCTTTACTGAGGATATATGAAGATTTCAGATGCAAAACCAGCTAAATCCATCTGACGTCTTTCTTTTAAAAATTCATTTTTATGAGGCTCAGATGTATAGGTTTCTATGTAAGCTTTAGTTTTTTTTTTTTTTTTTTCATTTATTTTATTGTTTTAAGTATTTCTACCATTTAAACAACGTTTATTTTACGTTTATTTAGTTACCTAATTATAATTATTTCAGCTTTAGTTTTTTTTTCTATATTTTTCAGTTTTATTGTTTTACTAATTTTACTATTTTAACTTTATTTCAGTTAGTTGCCTTATTTTCATGACTTCAGCTTCAGTTCAGTTAATAAAATATCTTTTTAATAGATTTTTTTTAAATAGTGTTGTGTTTTTTTTTTGTTTTTTGTTTTTTTTTTTAAATGGTTTTTAACTAACAATAACACTACTTTTGTCCAAGAAGTGTTTGGAAACTGTTTCCACACAGTCACTATTTCTGTTTGGTGCCACTACACCATTAATAATGGATGAGACAGTATGATTTGAGTTGCAGTGTTTACATTTTCATCTTCACACAGTGAAAACAATGCCACCCAGTGGTCAAGATTCATGTCAGCGTATCTGCTCATAATAAAAAATTATATATATATATATATATATATATATATATATATATATATATATATATATATAATTTTTTTTTTTTTTTAAGAAAAATGAAACAGCACCAACCAGGTTCATATAATATTTATTAGAGCATCATAGCACATTATAGCAAAATCAATTAGTTTAGCAGTAAAAAAAAAAATCAGTTGGCACATAAATCTGATGAATAGTTGGCAATCTCGGACTGCTTTTCTTTACTGTAAGGCTACTATGACGCCCCTCAAATGGCAGAGGAGACGTTCACACAACAAGACATGGCAGTGTAGAAGACTTTTATATTGCTTTGCGCTACATTGAACTGATCTTTCTCGGATCACATCTGGAGTGTTACTCTTGTAAAATCACATCTACAATGTGAATTTTATTCGCACTTCTCGCTGACCTTAATTGAGCAGCTCCAAGTAGGTAATTGGCACTTTGCCTTTCTGATTCCCCCTTTGCCCCATCAGCCAATCAGAGTCCATACCCGGCACACTGCTCACCGTGATCACCTGACAGGAAAATATTTGACCATTAAGACTTAAAATGAGTCATTTTATGACAATCTAAAACGTCGTGAAGGCCCACCTCATCGGCGAGTAGAGAGAGCTCACTGCTGCTGGCGGCGTCGTAGTCATAGAGCACACGAGCCTTGCGGGTTCCTGAGGTGCTGCGGAGCTCGTTGAGTGCCGGTGAGGCCTGGCTGGGCGGCGGAGCGGGCAGAGAGGCGGCCGCCTGTGCTGTGGGAACGGAGATGCTGGCGGATGAGCTGCTGGCCGGCTGATTGTTATTAGAGAATGTGGATGGAAAGCTGGAGGAAATATGGGAACAGTACTTGTGAATTCAAATCTAGAAATAACTAACTGTACATACATTAACAGAAAAAATAAAAAACATCGTTTATATCACAATTTGACTGTTTAAGAGAACAGATGATTCCATTACAGACGGAATGCATAAAAATGACAATCAAATGCATAGGGATATAGAAATGAGCCAACCTTCCCAGTTGTTTCTGTAGATTGACCATGTACTGGTAACACTGGGCATAATATGAAGCTTGAGCATCCACAAAATCATTTAGACAGCGCAGGTGATGAGCCTGATCACAAAGAGGAGAGCACAGCCATCAGTGCATATTACATACATAAAATATACATGAATATAAACAGCAGTGTTTCCCACAGAATCTATAATTACTCATAAAAGCACTGTATTCCTAACATGTTTAAAGTGCTTTTAAATGTTTGCATTCAAAGGGATAGCTCACGCAAAAATGAAAATTCTATCATTAATTACTCACCCTCATGTCGTTCCAAACCTGTAAGACCTTCTTTCGTCTATGGAACACAAATTAAGATATTTTTGAAGAAATCTGAGAGCTTTCTGACCCTGCATAGACAGCAAGGGTCCTGCAATGTTCAAGGTCCAGAAAGGTACCAAGAACATCGACAAAATAGTCCATGTGACATCAGTGGTTAAACTGTAATTTTATGAAGCTACGAGAATACTTTTTGTTGTACAAAAAAAACTAAAATAACTTTATTCTTCACGTAAACAACGCATGTGTGTGGTGCTGCTGCAACAAAAAGTATTCTTGTTGCTTCATGAAATAACGGTTGAACCAATGATGTCACATGGACTATTTGTCAGTGTTTTTGGTACCTTTCTGGGCCTTGGAAATGGTAGGGCCCTTGCTGTCTATGGAGGGCCAGAGAGCTTTCAGATTTCATCAAAAATATCTTAAATTTGTGTTCCAAAGACGAACAAAGGTCTTACAGGTTTGGAACGACATGAGGGTGAGTAATGAATGACAGAATGTTCATTTGGGTGAACTATCCCTTTAAAACCAATCGAATCTGTTCTGAGAAATTCTTTGGGTAATTAATTTTTATGCTGATTCATTCAAACCACAGACAATGATTATGGCTGATTTAAATAATGATACTTTTGACTGGTTAATTCAAAAATGGTCCCATAAATCATTCAGTAAGATTGATTTATAGAACAAGGGTTTTAAAGAATTCATAAAATAATAGGCTGGTAGAAGTCATTCATTAAGACTTAAAAATTAGCCTTTTGATGGATTCATTAGAAGAAAAGGCTCATAAGAGTCATTCATTAAAAGTGAGTCTTTTGACTGATTCATTAAAAGAACAGACTCATAAGAACCATTTGTTAGGAATTGTTCAAAGAATTACCCATTAAATGACCAATTTATTACATGAATGATTTTAAAGAATAGGCCCATAAAAGTCATTCATTAGGACTGATTCAATGAATGAATCTTTTGATTGATTTATTAAAGGAAAGATTCACCCAAAAAAATTAAATTCTGTCTTTAATTACTCACCCTCGAGTCGTTCCAAACCTGTAAGACTCTCGTTCATCTTTAGAAGACAAATTAAGATATTTTAGATGAAATCCAGGAGCTATCTGACCATGCATAGACAGCAACACAACTGACACGTTCAAAGCCCAGAAAGGTAGTAAGGACATCATTAAAATAGTCCATGTGACATCAGTGGTTCAACCATAATATTATGAAGCTACGAGAATACTTTCTGTGTGCAAAGTAAACAAAAATAACACCTTACAGTTAGAGATGCAATGATCCAGTCCGAGCCGGTCCGTTTTGACAGCACACTGTCTGTGACTAATAATGTATTTGAGAGTATGTGAGAGAGAGTCGAGCACAAATCAAAACAAATGAGTGCAACAGCACTCATGTTACAGTTACAGATGCATACTGCGGTAGAAAAAAGGATGTTTAACGATTGCAATGTGACACTACTTTTATACAATAGCAGTTCAATAAACAAGAAGGTAAAATTAAGTGACTTACATTTTAAATAATAATAATAATAACCCATTCATAAAAAAGTCACTTGCTTTTTGTTTCTGAATGAATCTGCCATTTGAACGAACTGGTTGAATAAATGACTCGCAGTTATTTGATACCACCTACTAGTGGTTTGGTTTCATATTTAAAAGTATCACTGCATGTTTCCCAACATTTCTTATTTGTATGTTTAAAAAATATATTTAAAACATTAATCTTATAAAATTATGCATTTTAAATTTTGCAGTGTAAATGGATTTATAGAGAATATCTGTAACTTAGTCCAGATTGGGGGAATTGTAATGTTTAATAAATTATTATAATGTAAATATTTCATTTTATTTTATTTTATTTTTTGGATTGGGAAAAAAGGATATTGGTTTGTATATGCTGTCAATTAAAGTTCTTAGAAAGAAAATCAGTATCAGCAGGTCACACTTTTTTTGCAATCAGTGCATCTCTTCCCAAGCATGCCCGAAAATTTGGTCAGAGAGGATGACTAGCAATTTTTTTTGCCCAGCCTTATTTATTTGAACCAGAATATACAGATGATGAACTAAGAGAGATGGATGATCTGTCAGAACGCCAGCTCCTGCCTCAGCAGCACCACACGGATGCATTGTGGAACTCTCATGAATGGCGGTAGAGGCTGACACAGACGAGAAATTGTTAAATAAAGTTGTTATTTTTGTTTTCTTTGCACACAAAGAGCACTGTCGTAGCTTCATAAGATTATGGTTGAACCACTAATGTCACAGACTATTTTAACAAATTCCTTACTACCGTTTTGGGCCTTGAACATGTCAGTTGAGTTGCTGTCTATGCAGCATCAGAAAGCTCTCGGATTTTATCTAAAATAGCGTAATTTGTGTTCCAAAGATGAATGACGGCCTTACTGGTTTGGAACAACATGAGGGTGAGTAAATGATGACAGAACTTTCCCTTTAACTTGGGTAAAACATCATTTCTTTTACTGTGGTGCTGCATTTGCTGCAGTGCCGCAGGAAACACTGACAGACACAAAGGATGTGTGAGCGTACATGAGTGCTGCTGATACCCTCCAGAAGAAGTCTGGTGATCTCGGCCTGTCGGTCAAACTCACTCTGTGCTATCCTCAGTTCGGTCTCTGCCTATGGGAAACACAAACATGTACATTAAAAAAAAATCACTGTGGCTGTCATGCATATATATCCCCATCTACAGGCTCAGAATCACATGGACATATTGCCTGAGCTGGTTTCTGTGCAAAGTAAATGCAGTGCAGAGGCAGGTGGAATATTAACAACTTTGTAGCTCCCTCTGCTGGACACGAGAATGTGTTTGAGTTGTGTGTAAGAGCAGTTCCTCATTCACGTGGCAGGGTGAGTTCATATCAGACAGTACTATCAGGGCAAGGCAGGGCAGGTGTTTCTGTTTCCCTGATAAAAGATTGTTTTCTTCAACAGGCTTAAGGGGAGGAAAGCACACTCACCTGCTGCACCTCCTCAGCCCACAGCTGGCCAGCATTTAGAAACAGTAACAAACTCATCAGGTGAAGCAAAGACATCAACTTAAACCACACAAACCGATCACTACTCACAATCAACAGCTTTCATAATCGTCTAGAGCAAGTTGAATGGTTTCACCATTCATGCACAGACACATTCACTGGGAGGAACCAAAACAGGGAGCTGTTCACTGTCTACAGGGAATAATGTGAAACTTACAACAAAGGGAAGAAGACTTGAATCATCCACAATCACAACAGGTGCAATCACATGCAACACTAAACATGAGCCAAAATATTCACCTCCCCGTGAAATGTTTTCCCAAGTTAACAAAAGTAATGAATCTTGCATTCTAAAGTATCTTATATAATTTTAAAACGCATTCCAATGCACATTGAAATACTTAATCAGTATGATAAAATACAGCAGGTAAAATAAGTATTGAACACGTCAATATTTTTCTAAGTAAATATATTTCCAAAGGTGCTGTTGACTTGAAATTTTCACCACATGTCGCTAACAACCCAAGTCATCCAAACGTACAAAGAAATCAAAACAAATATGTTCATAAATGAAGTTATGTGTAATAAAATGGAATGGAAAAGTATTGAACACATGAAGAAAGGGAGGTGCAAAAAGGCATGGAAAGCCAAAACGCCAGCTGAAATCTATCAGTAATTAGAAAGCAATCATGCCTCTTTTCAGTAGAAATTAATATTAGCTGGTTTAGTCCCAACACCAACAGTACCAGGATGATGCAGATGAAACAAGGGTGGACATTTCAGCAAGACAATGATCCCAAACACAGCCAAGGAAACTCTCAATTGGTTTCAGAAAAAGAAAATAGAGCTGCTAGAACAGCCCAGCCAATCACCTTACTTGAATGCAATGGAAAATAAGAACTAAAGATCAGAGTTCATAGAAGAGGTCCACAGAACCTTTAAGATTTGAAGACTCTGTATAGGAACAGTTTCTCTATACAGGAGCCATCTAGAAGCTGTCATTTCCATCAAAGGCTTTTGTACAAAGCATTAAATATATTTCAGTAGTTCAATACTTTTTCCCCATGTTATTCCATTTTATTACACATAACTTAATTTCTGAAATTATTTGTTTTGTTTTATTTTTTATGTATGGATTGCTGGGGTTGTTATCAACATCTGGTGAACATTTCATGTCAACAGCACGTTTAGAAATACATTTACCGGGCAAAATGGTCCCATGTTTAATACTTATTTTACCTGCTGTATAATTTAGAGCATTATATGAAAAAGGATCAAATCTATGCTATTTTCTTTTCTCTTAAAGGGATAGTTCACCCAAAAATAAAAATTACCCCATGATTTACTCACCCTCAAGTTGTCTGACTTTCTTCTTTCAGACAAATACAATCAGAGCTATTTTAAAAATGTTCTGGCTCTTCTAAACTTTATAATGGCAGTGAACGGCTGTTGATTTTTTGAAGTCCAATAAAGCGCATCAATCCATCATAAAAAGTACTCCACACAGCTCCAGGGGTAAATAAAGGCCTTCTAAAGCAAATCGATGCATTTGTTTAAGAAAAATAGCTATATTTTAAACTCTTTAAACTGTAATTTGTAGCTTCCGCTAACTGTGGTACATGCGTTTACGAGGATTTCACAAGGGTTTACCAGATGGCGTGGAATGTAGGCATAGCGTAAGCTCCGGTGAGAATATGCTAATCTCATGAGAAACAAGTTTTGTTTAGAGC
The DNA here is from genome assembly GCA_036247105.1 of Cirrhinus mrigala. Taxonomy (NCBI): domain Eukaryota; kingdom Metazoa; phylum Chordata; class Actinopteri; order Cypriniformes; family Cyprinidae; genus Cirrhinus; species Cirrhinus mrigala. The sequence goes on from CM070008.1 coordinate 13,795,985, forward strand.
AAAGGAAAACCAGTCTCCTCTTGCCTTATATCGAAATCCATTGATAATTTTCTTTACAAATCCTCATTTTGTACTTTTGTAAAAACAGTGTTTTGCTTTGCTCTGTCCTCTGTCTTGTGTACATGTGTATGACAGCTAGCGGAAACTAGAGATTATGGTTTATAAATTTTTAAATATGGATATTTTTCTTACATAAATGCATCAATCCACTTCAGAAGGCCTTTAATAACTCCGGGAGCTTGGTGGAGAACTTTTAATGATGGATGGATGCCCTTTATTGGACTTCAACAGCCATTCATTGCCATTATAAAGCTTAGAAAAGTCAGGACATTTTTTCTTTAAAATAACTCCGATTGTATTCTTCTGAAAGAAGTGGGTGAGTAAATCATGTGGTAATTTTCATTTTTGGGTGAACTATCTCTTCAATAAATAAAAAACAAAACACTAAACTTGTTTTAAATACTACAAGTGAATTTAGGCAGCACAGCACTAAATAACAGTATATATTTTATAAAATTTTAAAATTACATTTAACGTGTTATAAAATGATTAGTTATTTATTTTTTTTAGGTGGATGCTGGATGATGTCAAAGGTAATAATCTTAATGTAAAATAAGGGGAAATGAGCATCACAATTAAATATCCAATATCAGCCGTTCTGATTAATTAAAAAAAATAATCTAATATTGGATGATAAGTAATATTGTGCATCTTAAATACAAATCATACTGTCATACGAGACTATACAGACACAGATATCCATGAAATATCAGTGGACAGAAGACAAAACAAAATCACACCAAACACAGTCACTGCATTCTGTTGCCCTCAAAGCTAAAAAAAAGTCTCACGAATTAAGATGGACATTTACCAAATAGGCTGAATTTACACAAGTATTTTTGTTGAGCTGAAGATAGAAATCCAAGCAGGTGTTTATCAAAATGTGGGTTTTGAACATAAAACGTTCCACTCACAGCACAATTATCGACATCTCCAAAGATTTGTGAAGGGCAAAAGAGGGCAGATGTTTTATTAGGCACAGCAGACAAACCTTTAGCCACCTGACATGCAAGAAGCTGAGCATGTAAGAAAAGTGAGCCACATACTCCTCTCCCAGCGGAGGGCTTGAGTTCAGCTCCTTCAGATGGAGGCAGGCAAGCAGACAGAGAGAGACATAATGAGAGAGAACTGGGGAAAATAAGAGAGGTTAGAGATCCAAAGACAGCAGCACACACGCAAAAGGGCATTTAACAAGCATCGTCTCTGTTAGTTACACTGTGCTAAGAGCATAAGACAGCCGGCGGCTAGCTTGGAGAAAGATGAAAGACAGCTTTGACTCTTCAAGCTTCTCTTCCCCAAATTCATATCTCATCTGAACAAGCTGTAAAACTGACTGTATGGTTAAACTGAAATGTCACGGAAGAATAAAACTGCTGATTATTACATTCTCTGCGTGTATGTGCAATACTAACTGCAGAGCGAGCATCAGCCACTCTGGCCTTCTTCAGTCTGTTTTTGGCTGCATCCAAATCTAGACGCTTATTCTGAAGCAGTTTGCGTTCTTTCTGTAAAGAAAGAACAACAACAGAAGAATTAAACAGTAAATATAATATAATATAATATAGTGTTTAATAAAGACATGTTCAATGGTATGCTGAAGCTCACCGATATGGTTTTAAAATCTCCCTCAATGAAGTTCCTAAAGGGAGTGAGGAAATTAATGGCAGAGCTCTGAATGAACTCTTTTTCTGCGCTGCCTAACAGCTTCTCAGTCTCCCCACATTTAATGAGAGCACTACCTGCAGCACATCAGAGGATGAGAGGACATTCATCTCAACCCACACACATTAGAAACATTTATCAGCTTGAAATTAGATATGGAGCTTACAAAGAGTTTATTAACAGCCACACTGCTCAGTTCTTTAAACCTAAATACATTACAGTATATAAAAGACATTAAACATGTTACAGAAGATTTATTTTTAAAATACACTACCAGTCAAAATTTTTTTAGTAGTAAGATTTTAATGTTTTTTTTTTCTTATCTACATTTATTTGATCCAAATATTTTTACAATTTAAATAACTGCTTTCTATTTGAATATATTTAAAAATGTAATTTATTCCTGTGATCGAGTTACTTGACCCTTCAGATATCATTATAATATGCTGATTTGCTGTTCAAGAAACATTTTTTATTTATTTATTTATTTATTTATTATTATTATTATTATTATTATTATTATTATTATTATTATTATTATTATCAATATTTAAAACAGTTGAGTACATTTTCTTCAGGATTCTTTGATGAATAGAAACATCCAAGATCAACATTTATCTAAAATAAAAAGCCTTTGTGACATTATGCACTATAACAATCAAAAGTTTAGTATAATTTTTCTTTTTTCGGGGGGAGGGGATTAATATTTCACAAGGATACTTTAAATTGATCAAAAGTCAAAAGTGATGATATGTTTTGATGTTACAAAAGATTTCTATTTCATATTAATGCTGTTGGTTCTGAACTTTCTGTTCATCAAAGAAACCTGAAAAAAATCTACTTGGTTGTTTTCAACATAATAACAATAATGTTTTCTGAGCAGCAAATCAGAATATTAAAAAGATTTCTGAAGGATCATGTGACTGGAGTAATTATGCTAAAAATGCAGCTTTGAAATCATAAATTACATAATAACTTACATTTTAAAATATATTCAAATAGAAAACAATTTTATTTATTTTTAAATAGTAAAAATATTTTGCAATTTTACTGTTTTTACACAATTATAACTGCTATACCTTGGATCAAATAAATGCAGGCTTGGTGAGCAGAAGAGACTTTTAAAAAAAAATTTACTGTTCAAAAACATTTGACTAGTAGTGTAAATGCTGTTCTTATGAACTTTCCATTCATCAAAGAATCCTTAAGAAAACTATTAAAATTATTACGCCATTTTCAACATTGATATTGATGAGTAATATTTCTTGAGCACTACATTTTTTTTTGACTAGAGACTGGCGGCTGAAAATTCAGCTCTGCTATTATGGGAATTAATTACATTTTAAAATATATTCATAATGGTTCTTTTAAACTGTAAAAATATTGCACAATATTACTGTTTTTTTCTGTATTTTGATCAAATAAATGCACCTCTGGTAAGCACAAGAAACCTCTTTCAAAGACATTAAAAAAATCCAAATTATTCAATACTTTTGGCCGTCAGTGTATATATCTCTAGACACATAAATGTATAGTTCTATAAACAGTATAAAATATGTTGTATGACCTTAGCCTAATAATTAACCTTGCTTATAATAAAGCATATAGGATAACAAAATGAAGGAAAAAAAAACATCTAAACATGAATTTGCTTAAGTCAGTGTTTATTCAAACACAAGTCATATGTGTAGGTATATGCTTGGTGTCACTTAAAAGTATATTTATTTACTATAAACTAAAGGTATCACATTAATAAACATCATTACAAACATTATTTCATAAAGTCATATGTGTGAACATATGCTTGGTGTCATTTCAAAAAATATATATTTACTATAAACCAAAGGTATTACATTTACAAACATTATTACATAATGTTTAACAGATGATTTTGAGCAGCACTCCAGTTGCGTTGGGAGTGCTGCTTAAAATCATCACTAAAAGTTGCTTGTCTAAAGAAGCATAGTTGCTTTTTGTGACGTCACAATAATTTAATTTATATGTTCATAGCTCCAAATACTATGTGATGCTGTAAGGGTCCATTTCTGAGTGGGACGATATTATGTAATGAGCTTACCGTATGCTGTTCCAGGTCCAAACTCGTGTCCCGAGTCGATCATACTCTCCCCCAGTAATTCGTGGTTGTTGGCACGTGTTGGGACTTTCTTGTCCAACATCTCGTAAAGAAACTCCTCCATCCGGACATCTACAAACATCAGACAAATTCAATTAAGACCAGAGAGTCAGATGATACCGCATGCATCCTCTTAAGCAAGGCCTGTTAACCACAGGCACACATTACTGCTGCAGAATATTAAAAATATCTTACTGTAGATATGTGTGACTGTTAATGAAAAACATAAGCCTTAACCTTTATGCTTGTATAAGGTGCTAGGAAAATAAAGCAATGTTTGGTAAATAAAACTGCAGGAACGGACGTTCTGACTGATGATTTCGACAGGATGACTTGCAATTTTTTTGCCCAACCTTACTTATTTGAACCAGAATATACAGACAATGAACTAAGAGAGATAGACATTCTACATCAGAACACCAACTCCTGCATCAGCAGCGCCACATGAACATGAACATTATGAACGAAGAGAAGAAATTGTTAAATAAAGTTGTTACTTTTTTATTTCTTGGCGCACACAAAATATTCTCGTAGCTTCATAACATTAAGGTTGAACTACTGATGTCACATGGACTATTTTAACAATGTCCTCACTTCCTTTCTGGGCCTTGAACGTGTCAGTTGCGTTGCTGGAGGGTCAGAAAGCTCTCGAATTTTATCACAAATATCTTCATTTGTGTTCTGAAGATGAACAAAGTTCTTACGAGTTTGGAAAGATACGAAGGTGAGTAATTAATAGTAACAGAATTGTTATTTTAGGGTGAACTATGCCTTTAATCCCATTGCAAGGAACAGATGGGGAACTTAAAACTCTTCTCTTGCAATTAGCTTTACTGCAATAGCGAGATGATTTCACCAACTGTGACCCTGAGTTCACTTCCTCAGTACTGGTGATACAAATGAACATGTATTTTTATGGTGACTTGCAGTATCGCTGAAGTACGGTCTTTTTAATCATGCATTTCTTACTAGGGTTCGGCTGCAGCAAAACTTCTGTCTGTTTCATGATCTTCTCCGTCCAGTGCTTGGTGGATTCTACCCGACTCAAAAGGGTCTCTAGATGGGCATCTAGCTCAGTCTTCTCCGCCTGCCCAAACTTCTCCTCTGTAAACTACATGGATTGCAAACAGTTTGTTGGCAGACAGTTCAAACACATGCTATTTGAGCACTGCAGTTTATATATTAAAGTTTACACATTACATTTGACATTTATAGTTGATGTTTAACTTAATGTTCACACATACAGCTGTGGTCTTAAAACCAGAACCTAGTGAGATGCTGACCTAGATTGCATTTCTGGACAACATTTGACTTTTTTTTTTCACTTGTTTACATTAATATTAGTAAAGGAAAATAATTTTTTATTTTGTATAGTGCCTTTAAAAATGACTCTCAAAGCAATTTACGATAGAGCCAAAACAGCGGAAACTATCTCAACAAATACAAGAGTAAAAAGTTAAAATCTTAAAAGATTATAGATATCACATGATACAGTTATTACAGTTGGCATAACACATACTTGATAAACTGTTTTAAAAATCAGTTAAGCACAAAATATAACATTTAGCACAAATCAGTTATTAAATTTTAGTAATATAAGACAAATTTCATTGCTACAAATAATGAACTTCATTATTTCTTAAAGGGAAAGTTAACAGTATTTTTTATAATGAAAATGTTGTCTCCACCCTCATTCAAAAATTTGAATGAATACGACTTATTTTCTGCCACACACACACAGTTAGGTAAAAATGACAGTCTTAGTCACCATTCAGTTTCATTTTGTGGAATAAAATGCCATGAAAGTGAATGGTGACTTCGGCTGTCGGTTCATAACAAATAAGTTATGTCTTTCTCCTCCACCGTCATACAGACATTAGGGTGGGTAAATTATGACAGAACATTCAATTTGTGTGAACTGTCCCTTTAAGTAAAGAATATAATACCTGGGTTAAAAACAAACACAAGAAACTAAACACCTTTAAAGTCATTTATAAACATTAAGTTACCTGCACAGCACGACTGAGGAAAGTGCCTGCGTCCGCTGCTAGTCGTCTAACGTTGAACTCCATGTTTGTGTGTTTATAAAATACTGATGTTTCAAACGATCAGTCTGAGCTGAAGCCTGTTAGCAAACACAGATTAGCTTGCTATAGCCTCTCTCCGTCCGGCCAAAACACAACTGAATTCTGCTCGCTTTGTCGTAATAAGCGTGTAGTCCATGTAAAAACGCGACTGTGAGGATAACCAAAGAAAAATAAACGCGTCAAGCTGTGTTAAGGCTGTCTGGTATAGATATTGTGGTGTATCTGTCAATAATGTCGTTGCTAACGCACAACAGCAGCTGTTAGGAGTGAAGGAGTGTGAAGAGGAAGGACAAACTCAGCGAGAGCCAGCGGATGTGTCTCAAACCGTAGTGTACAGCCTGCTTAGACAGCAGTTTGACCATCAAATTTGACCAAGAGTAGTAATACATTTAAAAAAGAAGAAATAATAATAAATTAATAATATAATAATCTCTCTGTTATAAGTCTAAAGAAATCCAGAGAAATCGATCAACAAATAATGAGAAATAAAATTGTACTTTTTATATATATAAATAATAATAATACTAACATTATTAATACGAAAGAATAATATATTAGTGTGTTGTGAGCGGTTGAAAAACTAATGTAACTCGTATATAAAATACATAAAACTGCTGAGGTTTTCGTAATGTCCACTAGATGGCGCTGTTAGTCAGAACAGGTTGTTTCTTGTCTCTTGAGTGGTTAATATTATTTAACCTTTTACAGTTTTTTTACACTTTGCCTCATTTTTGATGAATGAAGCACTGCATTCAAAGTACCACAAACACATCTCAAAAGCATGACGTTTGTCATATGTTTCAAACACCTTTGCCTTAACATTATATTTTTGGATATATCATAGACACGGTTATTCAAAACCTAAAGCCCTTCTTACATGACCTCCTATGTACATTTCAGTACATGATTAAAAGTGATTGGCAAAATTCACAGTAAACAAGAAAGCAAGATTGAAACCAATCTCAGTTTTCTTTTATTGTAAGAATTTTTGGTTGTGAAATAAATACACTACTAGTACAAGATTTTTATTGTTTTTTAAAGAAGTCTCTTCTGCTCACCAAGCCTGCATTTATTTGATCCAAAGTACAGCAAAACCAGTAACTTTTTTAATTATGTTTACTATTTATAATAACCGTTTTATATTAGAATATATTTTAAAATGCAATTTATTCCTGTGATTTTGATTTTGAATTTTTAGCATCATTACTTCAGTCATATGTTCCTTCAGAAATCATTCTAATATTCAGATTCGCTGCTCATTTATTAATGATGTTGAAAACAGCTGAATAGAATTTTTTTCAGGTTTCTTTTAAGAATAGAAAGTTCAGAAGAACAGCATTTATCTGAAATAGAAATCTTTTGTAACATTATAAATGTCTTTATCATCACTTTTGATCAATTTAAAGCATCTTTGCTAAATAAAAGTATTAATTTCTATAATTTCTTTCCCAGGAAAAAAAACAAATCAAGTTTTTTAATGGTTTAGTGTGTGATGTTACAAAAGCTTTTTATTTCAGATAAATGCTGATCTTTATACCTTTCGACTCATCAAAGAATCCTGCAAAAATGTACTCAACTGTTTAAATATTTATAGTAATAATAAATGTTTATTTAACAGCATATTAGACTGATTTCTGAAGGATCATGTGACACTGAAGACTGGAGTAATGATGCTGTAAATTTAGCTTTTTGTATATATTATTATATATTACATTTTAAAATATATTCAACTAGAACACTAGAATCAACTAGTTATTTGATATATATACAATATTGCTGCTTTTGCTATATTTTTGACCACATAAATGCAGACTTGGTGAGCAGAAGAGAATTTAAAAAAAAAAATTAAAATTAAAAATATTAAAAATCTTACTGGTCAAAAAAATTTTGACTGGTAGTGTATATCAACCATGAGTAGTTGGACTGAAACCAAACATAATTTTAAAAAGGTGATTATTCCAAAGCCTGTTCTAAGGGCTGTTCTAAAGCCCTGATTTGTTGGTTTTAAGTAAAGCAATAAGTGTTTGCACAAGTGAGGAGTTAGTGTGAGACACTGATGAATTAGTGTGGCATTTTGATCGGTTGTGTTTGAAAAAGGAAATCAAGATTCTTCCTATTAGATTTTTGAGTGTAACATAGAGAATTGTGTGTTGCGTTTGGCAAAAAGTGTTTTATGAAATTGAAAACTGTGTCAGAGGCCAAGAATTGGCGTATGGTTTTGCAGTGTGTGGTTCTGGTGTTTGAGTGTCAGGTTTCAGAAACTGTATGACAAGTAAAGATTTTGTGTGTAAGCAGTTGAAAAAAAACTGTAATGGTGTAAAAACAAGACAAATACAAAGTTCATTTATCATAAGTTTACTGCCACAACGTATGCCATTTTCACCATGCCATGTTGTGATTTAATAAAACAAAGGTATCATGTTTTAACTTCATAATATTTCAAGCTAAAACATTCATTAACTGTCTCATCAAAATCACAACAGCCATGAAAGATAATCTGTAGGCAAAACTCAGAAGTACATGCGTGATTTCATATTCGTATCCAGTTATTATCCACTTATTTACTCTGCATACAAAAAAGTTTAAAGCTGTTTGAGAGTAACGACTTTCTTTGCGAGATCCAACAAAGCGTTGTATCGCAAAGTCTTGCTTTTCCAGGAACTTGGGATTCCTTCAAGTCCGACCTGAAAAAACAAGTGACACAGTACTAGATATTGTGAAACTGTCATGCATATTTTGTCATGTAGGTATGACGTAATCATATGATGAAAGATTGGAATGGATTGATCAGAAAGATAAGTGTTCAACAGATAGCACAAAAAGAATTTCACCTTAAAAGAGTAGTTCCCTTCCAGTACAAAAATTCACAAATAATTTACTCACCCCCTTGTCATCCAAGATGTTCATGTCTTTCTTTCTTCAGTCATAAAGAAATTAAGTTTGTATATAGTGTATGTGTATGTATATAGTGGACTTCAATGGTGCCTGCGAGTTTGAATTTCCAAAATGCAGTTTCAATACAGCTTCAAAGGGCTCTAAACATTCCCAGCCGAGGGACAAGGGTCTTATCTAGCAAACGATTGGTCATTTTCTAAAAAAAATTACAATTTCTATACTTTTTAAACTCAAATGCTTGTCTTGTCTAGCTCTGTGTGTACTGTGTATTCCAATTCAAGACAGTTAAGGTAGGTTGAAAAACTCCCATCTCATTTTCTTCTCCAACTTCAAAATCACCCTACATCGCTTTTTTTTTTTTTACCTTTTTTTGTAAAGTGTTTAATCTTCTTTGCATGTTTACTTTGTAAACACTGGGTCGGTACTTCTGCAGCGATGCAGGACGATTTTGACGGAGAAAATGAGATGGGAGTTTTTCGACCTAGCCTTACTGTCTTGAACCGGAATACCCAGAGTTCACGCAGAGCTAGACAAGATGAGCATTCGAGGTTAAAAAGTATATAAATTGTCAATTTGTTTAGAAAATGACCAATCGTTTCACTAGATAAGACCCTTCTTCCTCAGCTCGGATCGTTTAGAGCCATCTGAAACTGCATTTTGGATGTTCAAACTTGCGGACACCATAGAAATCCACTATATGGAGAGAAATCCTGAAATGTTTTCCTCAAAAAACATCATTTCTCATCGACCGAAGGAAGAAAGACATGAACATCTTGACCAGGGGGGTGAGTAAATTATCTGTACATTTTTGTTCTGGAAGTGAACTTCTCCTTTAATTACATAATGGCTACTTTGTTCTATGATAGAACAATGCGGTTAAACAGATCACAAGGACATTATTTTTGCATTACCTGAGCGCCAATACAGGCGCCGATGAAGGAGCTTCTGCTACAGGTGCATCCACCGCAGCTCATGGTGTCCCGGATAGCCTGCTCATAGCCACTGGCTGTCAGAACCCCATGCAGCGCTGCCTGAAATGCACCTGGCAAACCTGAAGGACATAATAAAGCTGCTGAAATATCTGTGACTAACAGCATTGTGTGCATAAGACAGACTTAAGAGAACAATGTTATCAACTGCAGGTAACTAACCTCAGGTATTTGGAAACACAGTAGGAATGAGCTCTTTGGGTTTCTTGCCCAAATTGTCCTTTACTTGATGAATGTGTCCTAAATTAGAAAATAAGAAACAAAAATAAGATTAATTTGTTATATTGAAGGAGAAGTTTACTTCCAGAACAAAGATTTACAGATAATTTACTCACCCCCTTATCATCCAAGATGTTCATGTCTTTCTTTCTTCATACGTACAGAAATTATGTTTTTTAAGGAAAACATTTCAGGATTTCTCTCCATATAGTGGACTTCTATGGTGCCTGTGAGTTTAAACGTCCAACATGCAGCTTCAGATGGCTCTAAATGATCCCAGCCGAGGAAAAATGGTCTTATCTCTTATAATTTATATACTTTTTAACCTCAGATGCTCGTCTTGTCTAGCTCTGCGTGAACTGTGTGTATTCCAGTTCATGACAGTTAGGGTATGTCGAAAAACTCCCATCTCATTTTCTCCTCCAACTTCAAAATCGTCCTACACGATGGAGAAAATGAGATGGGAGTTTTTCGACCTACCCTAACTGTCTTTAACCAGAATACAAGACAAGACGAGCATTTGAGGTTAAAGTGTAGGTTTTAAGTATATAAATTGTACATTTTTTTGCTAGATAAGACCCCTCTTCCTCGGCTGGGATCATTTAGAGACCTTTGAAGCCGCATTTAAACTGCATTTTGGAAGTTCAAACTCGCGAGCACCATTGAAGTCCACTATATGGGGAGAAATCCTGAAATGTTTTCCTTAAACAAAAATTTCTTTATGACTGAAGGAAGAAAGACATGAAAATCTTGGATGACAAGGGAGTGAGTAAATTATCTATCAATTTTTGTTCTGGAAGTGACGTTCTCCTTTAAATAATGTCTTTGTGATATATGCAACGTTTGATATGAATCCCAGAAAAAAAATGATGTATTGACCAATTTTGTGTTTTGGAAACAGTGATGATGTTTTTTTTGTGTGGGCGGAGCCTATCTGGTGGCAGAAAATGACAGTTTTCAAGTAGCAGTCTATGGAAGCCATGGAATAAAAGAATAAAAATTAAATTTTTAAATTTGAGTTTACATTTCAAAATTCTGACTTTATTCTCACAATTCCAAGATTATATCTTACAATTCTGATAAGAACAATCAACTTGTCATTCTTTCTTTTCTCCTCGCCTCAGAGTGATAAGTTTATATCCCACACTTCTGTCTTTTTTTCCTCAGAATTTACTAACTTCTATTGTTGAGTTAAATCGAGTTATAAAGTCTGGACTAGGAGATTTAAACTTGCATTTGCGAGAAAAAAAAGTCAGAATTGTGAGATAAAATAGGTAAACGTTATGTAAAATGTTAGGTTTAAATAATATTCTATGCTGTAACTGTAGGGTTAATACAATACATCTCCTATGAACTGCTTATGTGAATATTATGTACACCTATTGTTTAAATCAATTTTTTCCTTTAAAAGTAGAGTAATCATAGCAGGTCTTTGATGACAGTATTCTATAAAAATGATTTGCATTCCGGTTCTGACATTCAAAGGCACAATACATTTTTCTCATTTTCCATTGATTTTACCCATTTCCCTCCACTTGTTACCAGTGTTTTTCTGCCACCACAATGCATGCGCAGCTGCAAGTGACGTAACTGTGACATCTACTCCAAATTGGTCTATTAGCCAGAGTAACGCGTGATATATCCTGCTTCATCTGTGATCTAAGGGTGTGTTTAAATTTATATTACACATTTATTCCTGATTCACTTAGCGTTCACATGGTCAAAGTTCTTTTTAATCAAACAAAAGCTGCCAAATGTAAACACACCCTAAGAATCCAGTTTACAATACTAATAACAATTTAAAGCTGCTTATACCAATTATAGCTTTGTCCAACTCCTGAGGGTTTTTTCTGTTTGGGTCATTGAGCTGTTCCAGCACTGCATCCAAGGCCTTGGGATCAGGACCATTCAGGATAAAATGCTCCAGGAACCTGAAGAAAAAGCATGTTTTAGCACTGATATTTCCCATCTTACTATAGAGATCAGTTCTAGTACACTATATCCATGCACATTCTAAAAAGTGATTTACTATTCTATGTTGGAAACCAAAATAGTTTCTGAGGCAGTGCTGAGTTGCACATCTTATGTTGTCAATCATATATTATCCAAACCTAGCAGCAGCGAGTAAATCACGTTACTGCCACACATATGTCATTGTTTTGCGTGACACGGATGGCTTCCTCAACCCTCTCCAACATCTCTGGCTTTCCAGCATAGCATGCTATAATGGGAGCCAGCTTCGCCACTCCATCTATTTGGTTATCAGTTTCACAACCTGAAAAGTGTCACAATAAAGATTTATTATATTATAATATTATATTATTTTCTTATCTCCTTCAAAATGACTTATAATGTTGTTATTATAAATAAATATTTGAAAAACATTAAAATTAATTAGTATTAACAATAATGTGGCTACACAAAATATTTAGGAGGATGGTTATCTGACTTAGTCATTCTGAACAACAGAAATGACAGTACCTGTCTCTGCCTTGCCTGCATCCACATTTTTAATAAAGCTCTTAAGGCTTGCTTGTCTCCAGGGTCCTTCAATAGGTAGTTTAGGCCTGGGAGCTTGAGAAAAAAATAAAATAAAAGCCATGAATAATTCAGGAAAACTTTGTTTGAAAACAAAATAAACAAAAACAAACACCATCTGTCTAGGGTTATGAGTCAAAATGACAAATGTGCAAATGGTTATATTGTTAACTGGAACTTTTTTTTTTTTAATGTGTTGAATGAAATATAGCTGAAATAAAATAAAAATATCGTACGAAAAACTAAACTACAGTTGCTTCCTTGTCAACTAATATATAAGCTCAAGAATAAAAATCAATAAAAAAAGCAAAAACACTGAAATAAAAATAAATAAAACCTGAATAGTAATATAAAAAATAAATAATAAAAATGACAAAAGCACATAACAAAATCACTAAAGATTAAAGAAAAATTAAAATGAAAACTAAAAATGAAAAATCTAAAAATAAAAGCTGGTATTGTGCGTATATTTATAATATATTATTCATATTCATATTTTATAATTAGAAAAAAATATATAAGGACATTATATAAATAAATATATAAGTATAATTACTTTCCTTTTTTTTTTTTTCTTTTTTTTTTTTTTACAGTTCTTTGTAATATAGAGGATTATCTGAGTTGTCATAATGTGGAAAGACAAATACATTAAATATTTCAAGAAGTACTAATAAAAAAGCAAACAAAGATGATAATTCCCTACCTCCTTTGTCTCTGTAAGGATCATTGACTGGTGTGTCGTATTCAGATCCGGGTCCAAAGAATTTGTAGGTGCGCTGCTTTAGATCTTCCACATTCAGACCTGTTTGAACAAACAAACAAAAAACCAAATAATCAACATCCCATTAACTACAACATGGTCAAATAACATGGTGATATAATATGCATACCATCATAGTCAGGTTTTCAAATGCACAATTTCTTTTTTCATATTCTTACATACTATATTGTATAGTATTTTTCACCTCCACACTCAGACAGGGACTCCAGCAGGACGAATGCTTGATCTCCATAGCAGCTCTGCTGTCCGGTGTTCCTCCTGTAGAATGGGTTTGCAGACTCAGGGCGGAATTCAGGCTCAGGACTTTGAGAGAGTAACACGCTCAGCTTCTGCAGGTCGTAGACCCAATGGAGTGGTTGTGCTGCAGAATGTACAGTATCAACAAAAATCTGCATTTGTCCATTTTGATTATAGGATAATACTACATTACAGTGTACATGCTTCACACATTACCTGCTACTATAATTAATTACCACAGTAATGATAAACAGTGTGTGATTATGCATCTCCACAAAATAATGTCAGGTTATGTTCATGTGGTTGTCAATGCATATGTAAACACACAGTAATGTATACTGTCTATGATGTCAATTCAACTGTGAAATATTATAAATATGTACATTGCTATTATGGTATATTTTGTTACTAGTATTCGCAAGTAATGCAAACCTGCAGCATCGGCAACAGCTGATCCAATGATTGCTCCGATAGCCCTGTCTGCCAGGGCAAGAGCCATCTGTGACCGCAAGATAAAACGCACTTATTAAACAGAAACCAAATTAGAGAGAAATATCGTGCTCACCTTATAATATATTCGTTTAATATATGTGCATATTTAATATAATATGCACAACTGAAACTCGCACTAATGGTTAATACAGTTTAAAACGAAAGTGTTTCTTCTCACCTTGAAATCTTATATTCTTCAAGCGGAGTCCGAAGTTTACAAGTTACACAATATATCTAATAGGAAGCGCTTGTATTATGGAACTGCGTTTTCCGTGCTGCTGATTGGATGGAATTAAGCACGTGACAACAGAACGTCACAGTGCACGTGCAATTTTGTATTTGTTTGTGTCAGATCGACTGGTTTTATGATTTTATAATATTTAAAAATATATAATATGTGCTTTAACTAATTAAAAAAATTGAATTAATTTTTTATATATTTGCTACTGGCCGCTTCATTTATTGCTTTTTAAAATAGAAACACACTATTAAATATTACAACATTTGCTTTCATAAAATGATCTCAAACTTCTAAAATAAAAAATAAAAAAACTAATTTTACGCACCTTTTCAAGGTCATTAGTGTATATTTACGATGAGATAAAACAATTAAATATGTCTATATGCATTATTGGAAGACCATAATAACTTTAGCCCTGTCTGTGAGTGAGTTCGCTTCTAAACCCACTTCTCTGTCATTGTTTGTTGAACGATCAGCTATTCCCACTGTAAGAGCTTTTTTTTTCAACTATAAAAGCTTCAAATTATTGTATTACTATGACTGTATGTATATGTGACCCTGAACCACTAAACCTGTCATAAGCAGTCAAAAATACATTGTATGGGTCAAAATGATCGATTTTTCTTTAATGCCAAAAATCATTAGGATATTAAGTAAAGATCAAGTTCCATGAAGATACTTTGTAAATTTCCTTCCGTAAATATATCAAAGCTTAAGTTCTGATTAGTAATATGCATTGCTAAGAACTTAATTTGGACAACTTTAAAGGCGATTTTCTTAACAGTTATTTATTTATTTATTTATTTATGTATTTTTGCACCCTCAGATTCCAGATCTTGAAACAGTTGTATCTCGGCCAAATATTGCCATATCCTATATGGTGTATAAATCTCAATTAAAAAAAAAAAAATTGTGGTCCATACTATGTTTAACTTCATCATATATCTTAATGTTTTCCTTTTAAGACATTATTAATCCCACATGATTGACAAATAATTTATTTGCAGTTTTTACAGAGTAATACAAATAGCTTCAAAGTCAGGATGATATTTAGCAGAGAAAAGCGAGATATCTGCAAGAGGTTTAAATATATATAAGACCTATTATAGTTTGCGACAAGAGTCCATCTGATAGTAAAAACTAACGGAAAAGGAAGCGTATTTGATAGGCTGGGGGGGGGGGATTATAGGAAATGATCCTACTATGGTGAAAATTTTCTCCTTAATATTCATGAGGTGAACCTTGGCCACTGGAAGATCAACAACGCAACGTCAACAATAATAATGAATATTCATAAGCTAATACTTCGCTATTGGAAGAGTTACGAGGCAACGCAGCACGTCTCAGTTATTGTATAACCTTTGCCGTAGTAGGATTTGTAACTCCGCTGATGGGGGATTCTGGTAGACCGCGGATAAACCTAAATTAGTGCGCACAAGTCTCAGTTTTGGCAACTAAGAGCGCAAGCCCAAAGAGAAAAAAACACGGGTGCCAAATGAAACGCAAGGTGTGCGCTCTGCTTCGGCTGTTTCTGCATCTTAGCTTCATTCAGCTGTGTCAGATTTATTTAACAGTTGTTGGGTTTAATTTTATACGCGCATTATGGAGTACTGGAGGCAGTGCAGCTTGTGGCTGATCAATTGCAAAGTTTTGCCCCGGAATCATCGGGTCACGGCGGACTCGGCGCAGGTTTTTGATTTGGCCCAAACTCTTCGGGATGGGGTGCTTCTGTGCCAGCTGCTGAACAATCTCAAACCCGACACCATTAACCTTAAAGAGATTAATCTCAGACCACAGATGTCACAGGTGAGTGCAAACAATAGACAGTGTAGTGTTGTTTTATTGTTTATATTGTTTGTAATGTAAAACTTTATATTTTACAATGTACTACAGTTACGGAAACGCTGACCTACTGACATAAATTTAGACTTCATATGAGCAGTTTATCTACTTCAGTGCATTTTTTTTAACCTATATATTATATTTATATTATAGTATTATTTGTATATTTTTTTGTAAGTTAAAGACATTTAAGGTTTTATAGTACTAGCTAGTGTTATAGTACTACAAGTGGCTCCGGTGCCACTGGCTGCATAGACTTCTCTTCACAAAGGGCCCAGTGGTAGATATACACAGCTCTCTTTGTATACGGCATCATTCAGTCGGTCGGCAAAACTCTGAACACGCTGGGTAAACACTGAGCTAATGAAACATCAATTTTTAAATGTACATCGTGTTTTGGTAGCGACCCAAAAGTCATCCAGATGAATGTTCTGTCTGATTTGCTGCTGTGTAAGTAAGTGTTAAGGGCTGAGAAGTCTCAGGCAGTCTGCCCAGGCCCAAACAACTCTTCCCAGATGCCCCTGTTTCACTCCAGTGACCTGATAAAATCCAACTTTGATCTGACTGATTTTTAAACTCACAAATCCACCCTTCTGGATTGACGAGACACAGTCGGTCTCCACCAGACAACGGAAAAGAGCAATTTTCAACAACATCCCTTGTTGCATTAGTTGGCATTCCTGTCACTTATCTGACTCATGTAAATGGAGTATTTTGATAAGTGGGGTTTTTGTGCTTTGGAATTGTTTTAGATTCATTTAAATACACAATTGTGAAATAATAATATTACATTATTTAAATTAAATTCAGCCATGACAACAGACTAATAGTAGAGAGAAGTTAAAAGCAACCTCATGTTGTTTTCTTTTCAGGGTTGCTCTATTGTGCTTTTTGAATGGTAAGAAAAATGCAGAAGCAGAAATATCTTTAATAGCACCTATTAGGCAATAGAGTCTGTTTGTGATTAGTTTGAAATCTCATTTCCTCATCTACTGAAGGGAGAAGCCTTAATGATTCCACTAATTAATCTCTCTTAAGGCCACGTTTCCACAGATAATTTCCAGGATATCCTCAAAATGCTTTGTCCTGGCTACACATTTGCATTTTACATTTTGTTTTGTAATCTTGTACGTTTTCCCCCTCAAAAATTAATATGTACAAGTTGTTTTTTTTTTTTTTAGTTCCTCTGCCTGAAGAATATTCGTACGTTCTTGTCTGCATGCTGTGAAGCATTTGGGATGAAGAAAAGTGAATTGTTTGATGCCTTCGATCTCTTCGATGTCCGTGATTTTGGAAAGGTAATGAAAAAAATCTAATCTAAAATCTAAAAGAATCTCTTATTTATAAGTTAAATTTATTATGTAATATTTCTTATTTTTTGTTAACACTGCACAATAAAGTTCATTTGTTAACATTAATGAATGCATTAACTAATGTTAACTAACAATGAACAATACATTTGTTACAGTATTCATAAATCTTTGTTAATGTTAATTAATAAAATTAACTTACTTACTCCGTCCCAAGTGAGACATAAGGCTGCAACTAACTCTTAACTAGTAAACTAACCCAAAACTAACCCGGTCCTCCTGGTCGGGGGTTGGGCGTGAGGCCAACTATCTGATACTGTAAAAAATATCAAAGTTACAGAAACCACTATAATAACAGCACAGATAATTAATAAAAGAATAACTGTTAATTGTTAGCTAATGTTAGCTCAGCTCCATTAATTAATATTAACAGATAAAACTTTTAATACTTTTAACTTTTTAAATTTAATAATGTATTAGTAAATGTTGCATTCAATATGAACTGAGATTAGTAAGTCCATTAGAATAATCTCATGGTTAGTTTATGTCAACTAATGTGGTTAACTAATGTTAACAAATGGAACCTTGTTGTAATGTGTTACCAATTCTTTTTTTTTTTTTTTTTTTTTTACACCATAACAATAATGAGCACCATGGGCTATAATCATAGTTAATTTATAAACAAATAATCAATTTAAATTAATTATTTTTTATTTGTAAATATATAATTGTATATTATATATTATAATAAATATTAGTAATTTGTTGTCATTAAGTTTATTTTAGTTTAATCATACTATTAGAATTATTTGTGAAACAATGCTGGCTGTAATTGAGACTGAAAAACATTATTTGCTGAATATGGGTCAGACAGTGTGTATTGATATAGAGGGGGGAGGGTGATAATCACTGACCAGAGAAATTAACAATCTAATATACAGTTTTATACTCTTGATTCTGCATCATGATCTGTATTATTATATTTTAACCATGGCCAAAGAATAATAGATTTAACTACAGTATAAAATAACAAATCATTTTTTGAACATTAATCTCTATCCCTACACAAACATTTCCCCCTCATTCACTTTTCCCATGCAATGAACATAATCGGTTTAATTTTCCTCAGAAAATCTAGCTGTCTCTTCTTGTACGCGCAGGCACTTGCAAATGCCTGGCTGATGTGGTTGTGGTCTGGCCTCTGAAGGTCACCTGTAATCAATAGCTCATTTATTTCCCCAACCTCTTCATGTACAACCTCATCCTGAATGTTTGGACTTTCTTTGTCTGGCAGTGTAATACAATAATTCTCTGAGCCACAGGAGTAACCAACTCCAGTAGCTTCCTCCTGGCATTTCTCTTCCTAGCAAGCGTAGTGGGTGAAGGTCTGACCTCACATGGGGTTAAACATAAAGTGAAGCGTCCTTTGTGCTGTGAGGGACTGCACTGTTTTCACAGAGGGGTTCAACCATTGTTTTTCTGTACTCATAGGACACATCTGCAGCCATGCAGAATCATCAGCACAGCCCTGTAGGGCTGGACGACACTCCTGAAAGAACTGACTAATGTAGGGAACAGAAAAGCCGTCCAAACACTCCCACTGCACAGTTTTTGAAGGCTTATGGCTGAGGGCATGTGTGTGTGTAGTTAATGGTTCTGAGGAGTGCTATTTGTTCAGAGTAGATCCGGATAACTTGGTGTTTTATGCAGTCATGTGATTTAAAGTGAAAAGCAGATTTAGTAGTTAATGCTAAAAGTGATTACAATGATGTATGTACAGAGTTAACTAACTAAAAGTACAAAGTTTGCAACGCTACTAATTTAACATTTTTCATTAGCATGAAATTTTGAATAATGAGGAGGCCATTCGATAGAGGACCCTAAGTAGCCGTCCTTCATCACAGATGCCAGGAAAGTTTTTGGTAACACTTTACAATAAGGGTCATTAGTTAACTACATTTGTTAACGTGAACTAAGAATGAACAATACTTTTACAGCATTTATTATTATTATTATATTATCTTAGTTATTATATTATATTATTATCTTAGTTAATGTTAATTTCAGCATTTACTAATGCATTATTAAAATCTGGAAAAGTTAACATTAGTTAATGCACTGTGAACTAACATGAACAAACAATGAACAACTGTATTTTTATTAACTAATATTAACAAAGAGTAATAAATAGTTAAATGTATTGTTCATTGTTCATTCATGTTAGTTGATACATTAACTAATGTTAAATGACACCTTATTGTAAAGTGTTACCCAGTTTTTTTCCTCTTTCTTTCTTTCTTTCTTTCTTTCTTTTTTATTTATTTATTTATTTACTTATTTATTTTTGTATATTGACACTCCTTATCAGTTTTGGGTCAGAAGTTCTTGTTTTTATTTTAATTAAATTAATTGTTGATAAACTTTTTATAGCACCTTTAAAAGTTGCATCTCAAATGGTTTATAAAAGTTAAAATACATTGAAAAAAAACCAAGATGGAAACATGCATCAAAAAATTTAAGAATAATATTTCAAACACAAACAGTTACAAAGTAATCAAATAAAAGCTACTCTGGAAATGTGAGTTTCAAGAGAAATCTTAAAAACTCTTAAAGAAGTCTTTTAAAAAGTATTCAGCATGTCTAATATCAATATAATAATATTAATATTAGAATATATAAAGTATCATATAGAATATTAAATTATAGTTATTAATAATAAGGTTGTTAAGATATTAAAATTGTTAAGCACCAAAGCAACATATTAAAATGATTTCTGAAGAATCATGTGACACTGAAGACTTGAGTAATAGCTGCTGAAAATCTAGCTTTTCCGTCACAGGAGTAAATTACATTTTAAAATATATTTAAATAGAAAGTTATTTGAAATGGTAATATTTCACATTATTTTATATCATATTATTTTTGCTAAAATACGTAAAACCTTGGTGAGGTGATTTTCAAAAACATTTATTTATTTATGTATTTTACAAATAAGTTATTTTTAAGTAAGTTTTGACTAGTGCTAGCTTACTTCATATGCACCTGTCACTGACCAACACATTGAAGCAGTGTAACCATTGTGAGAACTGTTAGCATTACTTCACACCACACAATTTCAGAATGCAGTTGCTGTGTTTCGCCCCATTTCCTGTGTGTTCTCAAGGTTTAAGTAAATCCTTCTCAATAATCTTTGCCCGGCAGCAATCTACTAACATGAGTTTGCCTTGTAAGTACGCATGTTACATCCACATACATTAAATCTGCTTTAAATCAAATTATGAAGTAATGATATGAAATACAGCACAGTTTATGTGCTTATTTTACTATTAGGTAAAAGAATCTTTATAAAACTAATAGTTTAGGCTCTGATTGGGTGATTTGCAATTCAAAGCATGTGTAAAAATGCATGCCAAGTTACATGATTTGCCCAACAACTACACATAGCATAATATTAGTATAATGAAGTATATTACTTAAATGAAATAAAATACAGCTGTGCAGTGTTTCCCCTGCCATTATATTAGGGGGATATATAATGGCAGGGGAAACGTGGACGGGATCGCGGAGTCCATTGATAAAAACGGATTTACTCTATAGCGCGGAATGCCACAGAATTCGTCAATTTCTGGATGAACAAATCAAAATTAGGTCTCTCATTTAATTCGAATCGCGACATGGACTAATGTCTGTGAATATTAAAACGCAAACAGACGGTTTAAATATGAATCCTCCATGGTCCGTTTGGCTCTGTATGAATGAAGACGGAGACGCAGCTTTGTTTACTACACAAATACTGAAGCACAGGTGAGGCTCTCGGTGGTTTTCGGCCTTTGCGTCTCATTATATGACGACATAAACACATGAACTTAATCTCCAGAACTGCTGTGAGAGTCACTTCATGTCAATTTTACCGTTTCATTTGAGCATCATATCATAGTGTATACACGAAAACTAACTGGCAACCTGTCAAAATAAAAGTACGGTTTAACATGTAACAGAAATGTATTTAGTCTTGTATTACTTTTGTACAGTATAATGTAGGTGTTTATATATTCCTATTTCTGGCAAATTTAAATAAAACAAGTAAATGCTAAAACAAATAAATATTACAACAAGATTAACCACCTAATTGTAAAAAAAAAAAAAATACTACAATTATTATTAAAAAACAGAATATTCACACAATTTTTCTTTCATGTATTAATTTTAACAGAAAAACCTCTGTTTGTTTGGCAGGGTTTAATTTCCATTTTATTAAAAAAAAATGTTTAATGCCTTCATTTGATTATCAGAAAAATTAAAACACAAGAATTTCTAAAAAAAGAAAAGAAAACACTTGTAGGGCCCTGTTGTTCAAAATGTTGAAACTGAGATTTGTGGACTTACTTTTTCACTGAAATAAAAGTTTTTGTTATTACACAGAGAGTAAAGTACAGAGAAAAAAAAAAATAGTGTACTGTTGATACCCCGCCCAAAACCGGAATCCTAGGGGAAACGCTGCTGTGTATTACAATAGTTAATTATAATAAATATAGCTCTGTATTGAACATTAGTGTTTTTATTTTTCATTATATCAGTGTTGTCATTGTCTTATAAAAGCGATAAGACACAAGATTCTCTGCACTACCGTAATTTTATCATGTGTAAGAGTGTTGTCTTAAATTACAATTAAATTAGTTTCATTGCTTATTGTTTTCTTAAAAAAGTTTCTCATTGAGTTACGCAGGTGTTAATGTAGCTGAACTCGGCTTATAGTTGCTTGTGCTCTCATGAAGACCACACAGCTGTTTAGAGGTTGTATTTTAACCTTTTCTCACCTTTCATCTTCCTGTGCTGTTTCCTTGGAGACTACACGGCATATGCGGTCTTATGCACATGTAGTTGTTTCAGTCACCTCATATGACAATAAAGATATGGATTACTACATGCCTTCCAGACATTCTCTTATTATTAGTTTACTGGGGTATATTGATACAACCGTATCAAATCAATAGGTGCTAGGAGTTTTGTCTTCACAATCCTACAGCAGTAGTGATTTACTGACAGAACTGCTTTATTTGGCTCACATATGATTTGAATAAATAGATTCAGAATGAAAAAACTAACACTGAGTACTAGGGATGTTCAATTCGGTTATTTTTCCTAACCGATCGCCGAGGCTCGTTAACCGATTATTAACCGTTAACCAACAAGATCATTTTAAATTAGAATTTAATCATTTTAGAAAGGATAAGCGTCTGTGACCTTTTAAAAATACCAAAATTTGTTTTCCAGGGATTAATTTTACATGCGCAAAAAAACAGCAAACACCAGAACATGAGGACTCACATGGACACATCGCATCACGCACCTGCAGCGCTTCTGTGATCATAGAAAAACAATAAAGCAAGTTTAAAAATATATAATGAATGAATAGGCCTATACGATTAATATTTTTACTTAATTAACAAAACGAAAGAAAAAAACGTGCAGCAAGTAGCTAGTATGCAGAGTTTTGGTTCATTGTAGTGCTGCGTGAAAGGAAGACGGTTGAAAGCAGCATCCTATTTTTCTTTATTTTACAAATACACAAAGATTTGTTTTTATTGTGAGCGTACGCAAATAAAAGCAAACCGTTTACAGTTTCAATTATCTGTATGACTAGAAGGAGATGTTTCCACTGTTAGAAGGAAAAAAAAGTCAACACACACAGTTAAGCATTGCTAACTTAACACAGCCTTTCCATTATCATAAAAAATACTCAGCCAAACATATGGAAAAAACACACTGCTTAATCGTTATCAACGTACTGTCGTGATATTATGTCAAACATTTTGTTTTATGTGGATACTGGAATGCAAGTGAAGTACAAAACCAGGTTTACATAATAAATAATATTTTTTAAATACATCTCGAATATGGAAACATTTGGATTTGTGTCGTATGAGAGACCCAACGTTAGTTTCAGTTTCGCTGTAGCCTAAACAAATTTGTTTTGGCTTGTCGTTTATATAGCCTAGCTTCTTATATTTTTCGTTCTTGTTCTTTTCTAAATACTGTTAAATTGAAAGGATTTTTTTTTTCTATTTTTTGTGGAGAGAGGGGAACTAAAATAGCCTAGCCTTTGTTTATAGTGTTTGTAAACATTTCATGTCGGCAT
Organism: Cirrhinus mrigala; assembly: GCA_036247105.1. NCBI lineage: Eukaryota > Metazoa > Chordata > Actinopteri > Cypriniformes > Cyprinidae > Cirrhinus > Cirrhinus mrigala. Next base: position 13,819,611 of record CM070008.1, read on the forward strand.
CAGGTCTATTTCTGAATGTAATAGTAAAATGCGACTTAACGCTATAAGCCTAAGTGATTTAACTTTTTTTTTTCTCAAAAATGCAACTGTATTTTATTTTAACCATCCAGCAAACTTTTTAAAATATTTTGATAAATTACTGAAATAAAAAACCCTTTTAAACCGTTTAACTATTAATCAGTCAAAATTCTTCCTGTCGGTTAACGGTGCACCGGTTAAAATGAGCATCCCTAGTGAGTACAGATATTTTTGACCCTGGACCACAAATTCAGTCTTAAGTAGCACAAGTATATTTGTAGCAATAGCCCCAAAATACATTGTATGGATCAAAATAATTGATTTTTCTTTTATGACAAAAATCATTAGGATATTAGGTAAAGATCATGTTCCATGAAGATATTATATGTAAATATATCAAAACTTAATTTTTGATTAGTAATATGCATTGCTAAGAACTTCATTTGGACAACTTTAAAGGCGATTTTTTCAATATTTAGATTTTTTTTGCACCCTCAGATTCCAGATTTTCAAATAGTTGTATCTCGGCCAACTCCTATTCTAACAAACCATACATCAGTAGAAAGCTTATTTATCTCAATTTAAAAAAAATGACCCTTATGACTGGTTTTGTGGTCCTGGGTAACATTTTTGATTGTTTGTTTGTTGTGTTTTTGTTTGTCTAATCAATATGTGTACAGTGCATTGAATGGATTGTTTTTGTACTTTTTTTAACCGTATTATTTAGCTGATTTCTCAGATCCCAACCAGGCTAAGAGTCAAGACCGCACTCAGATCAAACAGTGCTATGTTTTCAGCTTTCATCTCATGAACAAGTTAAACCAAAGAAGCACAGGAAACCTTTATATAACCATTGTAAGGTGACAAGACAGGAGAGATGATAGATGAGAGTTGCGTGCCTGGCTAACTTGCAGTTCTTTATGACTAAAATGTTAAATTAAAACTGTCAAAAAGCTTGGCATGGTGCGTCATGGGATGCTTTTGCAACAGTATTGAAGCAGTTTGCATGTCTGCTCTTTTTAGTTCACTATCTATTCTAACATGTCCAATACAAATCATTAAAATTGTAGTTTTGTAAAGAACTTGTAGCTCAGGTTAGATAGATCATAAGAGTTTGATTCCCAGGGAATCCATGGGCTGATAAAAATGTACCTTGAATGCAATGAAAGTCTCTTTGGATAAAAGTGTTTTTTAAATGTACAAATGTGATGTAAATGACAAGAAGTTCATTTGTAGGCACAGTTTGATTGTTTCAAAGCTAATTTTAGGTATTTAAACATAAATTCCATCAAGTTTGTGAGTGGCTGTTCATTTTGAGAGAAAATAAAAGTAAGCTAAAAAAAGTATTACCTTCTACACACTCACACTTAGTTTCGGAACTGAAATGTATGAATGCACAGTCATTTGAGATTCAGAATGAAAAGCTCACCTCTGCTGCGCTGCTTTATGGTGAATTGAAATTCTGCTGCGGTAAAGCTGCAAAAGCTGCGACCTGCATGTGGCATCTTAGCTTTGTACTGTATAGGTAACTTTTTCAATGCTCTTGTATATAACTTTAAAGATGTTATTCCTAAATGTAGGTTGTATATCTAATGTGGAAGCCAAACTGATTTTATTCCTTCTTGTACGTTATGGAACAGATACTAGGGAAATGTATAGATTTAGCTAAGTTTGTTACTCAGGTATTGCTGAATGCCGCCTGTGAAGGAGTTAAAATACTAAAACATTTATGCCGTTTAGGACGCATGAAGTGAGAATGAAAGTAAACGACAACACTCCTTATCAGTGGCGTGAACAAAAATAGCTTTCTAAAGGAAGCAGGGTTGGTTTTCAACAGGTGTTCTGAAGCGTGATTCAGAGACCCAAATAGTGTGCTATCATCGAGATCTGTCTATTGTAAGTGTATTTGTGTTGCATGCATGTGTGTTACCATATGTCAGTCTGTATACGTCTGTGTGTTTGTGTGTGCATGAGTGTAAATGTGAGAAAGCAAGCCCACATCGCATAGCTTGGCATTGCAAGACCACTTCCTCTCCAGAGAGAGTGTTGCCTCTTTAATAACATCGCTTTTCTGAGGTAGACTATTACAGGAATCACTTCTGCTTTACGCCAGAAATAGCACATCTAATACTCATCCTATTAGTTATTAAGAACTACTTTTATAGAACTATTTAATAACTGAACAGTCTGATGTATCTCAAGTAAAATGTAGCAAAATGCACAATTTACAAAGGACAGTCAATTTAATTCTAATCATGGACAGGATGGCAAAAAAAGTTCCACTAATTATAATTATTTAATTATTAACTTAATTACCTTTTTTTCAAAGCGGTCATTGGATGCAAAACTCACTTTTACATGTAGTTTGAACATAAATGTGTGTTGGCAGTGTGTGTACACAACCACCCTATAATGATAAAAAATTTAATTTTACTTATAAAGATTTTTTTAAATCTTTATAAGTAATATCCCCTTTTTCAAATCAGGCCATTCTCAGCATCTTGTCTGTGTGATGTCATACTGACCAAGGCTGCTCCCACGATAGTTGATTGACACAGCCGTCTTACCTTTGACCTGTCCTGAGTGAGCTGTGAACTGTCCGCCATTGTTTCGACTCCAGTGCAGGGGAAGACAAGAATGTCTCTGATTGAGCAATTGAGGTGTTTTGTTGTTGGATGTAATAATGAACATAGCAGTCGTCATTTACTCCCGACATCTGAGCCGCTGAATATGCAGAGGATTAACGTTACTTTTGTTTTAGAAGGAAATGCGCCCGGCCATCTACATAAATACGTCTATGTTTGCGCGAATCATTCGTGATCCAGCTTCACCTACAGCCAGTGTTGGGCAGTAACGCATTACTTTATAACATTTTACTGTAATTTGATTATTTTTTTAGTAACGGAGTAATTTAACGCATTATAATTTCCAAATGAGTAATTAGAGTATAGTCACAAGCATGCGTTATCGCTGCGTTACATCATTGCTGACAGAATGTGTTTTATCATCTAGATTGTAAAAAGGGTGTTTGCTAGCACACGCAACGTCCTCTACCCGAGTCCTACTTTGACTGGTAAGCGTCTGAGAGGCAGATACTACCAATGAAAGCAAAGTCAGCATGGAGAGATTAAAGTATGCGTTCTGTAGCTGGAAATACAATCATTATTTTGAGTTTATTTCTGTCAAAGGCAAGAACATTATTGTGCGTTGTCAATTAGAGGAAAAGAAAACCTTTTCAAACGTGAAAAACTCCATATCTAAAACACCTGAAAGGGCAGCACGGCATGTTAAAATGTCTTGAGAATGTACCGGATGCGGAGAGCAATGCATCCACTTCTGTTGTCTTCATGAGTCAAGTCTTGTCCTGCACCGCTCTCTGTTACACTGACAACAGAGAGCGGCGCGGGACAAGACTTTATGGGCGAGTGCGGGTGCGGGCGGGCAGAGACTCATGTTTGTGCAGGATGCGACAGAATAAAATGATTTGCGGGAGTCCCTCAAAATAGAAATATCTAAACATAAAATATCTCAAATGAATGAATTGCTATCCATGTACTGCACAAAAGCAACAGGAATAACTAATATAAAACAAAAACGATTAACACGTGTTACTATTTATAACACGTGTTTGCAGCATTGAACAGTGTTGATTTCTGGAATGCAGTGGACAATCAGAGAATCCACTCACCGCTCAAAATGCAGCGCATTCTGCAACCACGCACGCAGGAGCCTCTTTTAGTAAAAAAAAACAGTGGTTTGTGAATGTTGATGCTTTAATAACAAATATTTTATCGGGAGCGTTGATGCTGGGATGTTAGGCAACACACAAGCTTACTATTTCACGTAAATTTCGTGGATGTATAGAAAAAGTAATGTAAGTGGTAATGTAACTAATTACTTTTGAAATAAAGTAATCAGAACAGTAATTTCATTACTTTTAAAAGGAGTAATCAGTAATCAGTAATCGGTAATTTAATTACATTTTCAGAGTAACTTGCCCAACACTGCCTACAGCATAAGTATGAGGGTTTTCATATGCATCTTTGCAGATTACCTTTCTTAATAATGCGATAGTTAGCAAGCTTCGTGGCTAAACGTGGCTAAAGTAAACATTATGGCTCGTCACCCCACAGAAGAGAGGGGCGAGGTGAGCAGAGCTCATCAGCATTTAAAGACAAATGCACTAAAACAGCTCGCTTTAAAAAAAGGGCTGATTTTGACAAGGTAAAAAGGGCGTTGTTTTATGCTACCACTGAGAAATTTTAACCAAAGTATGTTATAGACTCATTAAGACCCTAAAGAATCATATCAACTTGTGGAAAATGGGCCTCCGATGACCCCTTGAAATACTTAATTTTTTTTCCATATATATTTTAAAATATACAAAAATGGCCAAAAAAGTATATTTCTGTAAATATATTGTCTACTAATATATTTTTTGGCTATTTTTGTATATTTTCGAAAATATATTGTAAGTGAGTGTGTGTGTGTACCTACTTAACCATATTTTGGGGACAGTTGTCCCCAAAAGTGAGCTAAACCTAACAAAATCTCAAAAAAAAAAACTCACTTTGGGGACATCCTCATTTATAAAACTGGTATGAATGTTTTTTTTTTTTTTTTTTTTTTTTTTTTTTTTTTATTGTTAAAATACATAAATTTTTCTGTAAGGGGTAGATTTAGGTGTAGGGTTGATGTAGGGCGATAGAAAATAAGGTCTGTACAGTATAAAAACCATTATGCCTATGGAGAGCCCCTACAAGGATAGCTGACTAGACGTGTGTGTATGCGTGTGTGTGTGTGTGTGTAAAGCATTATAAAAAGAGAATTTTGCCATCTATATACAGTATTAAAAAAATACATTCACATATGTCACATGTGGAGAAAATTTTGATTTTGATTTAAAATTCTTAAAAAAAAACAATATTGATAATATAATATAACATATAAACAATATTAATATTAAGTCTTTATAAATCTAGTTTTGATCTCTAGCAGGCCATCCACATCTATATCCACAAGCCTGGAAATGTGTTTTCTTGCCCCTAAAATATATTTAGAAATCTGTTTTGGTATGGTATGAAGGTTGACTAAATATATTTTCAGTTTCAAAATTATATTTTATTGGCCTTCACTGTTTGCAGCATATATTTACCATACAGTATATTTCAAATATATTTTGTCCATAAAAATATACATTTTTGCCATATCACCACCTTAGAATTATAAGGTTCTGACATTTTTGTCAAAATTAAGTTACTGACATATTCTTATTCTGTGACAACTTATTTACCGTATGTGATGTTTCTTTTGTAAGCTGTGTACATTTTGGGCACTTTGAAGCTCAATAGCTCAAAAGTGCTCGGAATGCAGATAGAACCTTATAATTCTAAGGTAAATTAACTTAATTAAATATTATGTAGAGTAAATATGTTGTGTATGGTATACACTACACAACTTTTACATTTACCGTCTTTATAAATAGTCACAGAGAAAAACTGTCCATCTTAAAATAAATGTATGATTTCCTCGTCCAAAAATGTATGATTGGCTCGTCCAAACTGTAAATTGGGGGAAAATCAGGTCAAAAGTCATGTAGTGTATTCCAACCTTAACTTTTAGAATCAAATTGATGTTTTTGTGCCTTACTAAACTTACTTTAAAACGTAAATGGTACCATCTGACAACTTTTAAAGATTCAGAACTTTAGAACAAACTGCTTTGTTTTGTTTTGTTTTCTCAACAATTGGTCTTTTTATCTTGGCAAGGACATTCTGAACAGTTTATTTTTAGAAATACATAATACTTGTCTCAAAAGACCAGAGAAACATGCACACACATTGATGACTACAGATAAGCCAAAGATCTATACTGTAAGTAGAACAAGCTCTGAAACTGGCCGACACACATTTCTAATTCAAATGAACTGCTTTTGTCTTTTCAGGTCATCGACACCCTATCAAAACTCTCTCATACGCCTTTTGCACAGCAGAAAGGCATCAGGTGAGTTTGCATTTCCGACGCAACAAAAGAATCAGTTGCACACATCAAAAATCATCTTACTCTCTGAGCTAAAACAAAGGGTTCTGTACTGATTTCACAGGTCATTTCCTACAGAGGAAAGCACTGAAAATGAAGACATATATATCCATTTGGCAGATCTTATTGAGTAAGTATGAAGCTTTGTTAACCTAACTGGGCAGTTGTTCTGATTGGAAGCAATGAGATGTTAGTTTTCGACTGAAACTCATTAGCACTTGCGGTTTGTCACCCACATATATGTTGTTTCGGAGGAACAATTTATAATTTCAGTATTGTATGAGATCCATTAACTACTTAGGCGTTGTGTGGGAGGAATATGAATGGCTGATTAATAGTAAATGAAAACAGGAAGTTACACAGGAATTTTCTGTGGAAATAGAGCTGTGCGTACAGCAGCGTGCAGATCTATTGCATTTAAAAACCAGTAGCTGCAAAGTCTGAGCGTTTTGACCAGACTGTTGTGTACTGTGTTCATATTTTTATATGAAGACCTAATCTGAATGTGTTTGTGTGAACAGCGAGGAGCTGGAGGAAGATATTTATGACCCCGTGTACGGAGATGTAGAGGGAGGAGAGGTGTATGAGGATCTGATGAGGACAGAAGCTGCTGCGTCTCAAGCGGTACTCAAATGACTCAATACCGCACACACACACTCTCCTAATGCATCAAAGTGTCGATTTCCTTTGTAAAACACCTACTCCTACTCCTACCAGAAATATGGTCGCTGTTTCTGAAGTATCTTAATGAGTAAATTCACTGTAAACACGAAAAACACCAGAAAAAAAACATAACTTCTGTTCTGAGCATATGCGACCCTTTAAAACTTTATTAGGTTGTGTTTTTAAAGCTGTTTTTTTGGCTGGCTGGCTGGCTGTAGACTAAAAAAGTGAGTTGTGTTGACAGAAACAGGCCGAGGTGGACATCAGAAGCTGCTGTCTTTTAGAGATCAAACAGACAGAAGCCAAATACACTGAGACCCTGGAGACAATTGAGAAGGTGAGATTCACATTCGCAGGATGGAGAATTTTATCATACCGTGCTTCACATCTAGTGATGGAAAGCTGCTCTGCTGTTGCCACACAATGTAGGATATAACATGGAGCTACATGGAGCTAAAAACATTTTATTCCTGTCTTAACAGTACTTTATGATTCCACTGATCAAATTCATCTCAGCAATAGAAATTGACAAGATTTTCATCAATATACCAGTGAGTAAAGTAATTTTTTTTTTTTAAGATTTTGTCTAACATTTCAACCAAATTTAAATTATTTTTAAATGTGTATTTGTGCTTCACAGGACCTGGTTAAGGTTCACAAAGGCCTACTGGCTGAGATTCAAGACTCTGTTCAGAATAAAAATGCAGAAAACCTCCATCAAATCTTCATTATTTACAAAGACAGGTACTGTGTAAAACCAGCATGTTTAAGCACATAAATACATTCATTTTATTTTCCAATAAAAACATTTCTAAAACAAGATAGTTACGTGAAAAACAAAACTTTTAAGACTTATGTTATATTTATAAATATGTTATATTTATAAGTAAAGGATATACAGATTATATATTATACTATTACATTATACACTAGGAGTCAAAAGTTTTTGAACAGAATGATTTTTAATATTTTTAAAAAAGCTTGCTTTTGCTCACCAAGCCTGCATTTATTTGATCCAAAGTACAGCAAAAATAGTAAACATTTAAAATAACTGTTTTCTATTTGAAAAAAATTTAAAATGTAATTTATTTATGCGATTTTAGGGTCATTACTCCAGTCACATGATCCTTCAGAAATCATTCTTATGTTTTGATTATCTGCCCAAAAACATTTATTATTATTATTGTTATTATTATGTTGAAAACAACTAAGTAGAATTGTTTCAGGTTTCTTTGATGAATAGAAAGTTCAGAAGAACAGCATTTATCCAAAATAGAAATCTTTTGTAACATTATCATCACACAAGTCTTTATCATCACTTTTGATCAATTAAAAGCATGCTTGCTAAAAAAAAGTATTAATTTCTACAATTTATTTTCCAAAAAAAGAAAAAGAAAAAATGATACTGCCTCCAAGCTTTTTAATGGTATAGTGTATACTGTTACAAAAGTTAAATGCTGATCTTTCTATTCATCAAAGAATCCTGAAAAAAAGGTACTCAACTATTTGAAAAATTGATAATATAATAATAATAATAATAATAATAATAATAATAATAATAATTAAAGCTTATTGAACAGCAAAATAGGCATATTAGAATGATTTCTGAAGGATCATGTGATACTGAAGTCTGGAGTAATGATGCTGAAAATTTAGCTTTGATCACAGGAATACATTAGATTTTAAAATATATTAAAATAGAAAACAGTGATTTTGAATAGTAAAAATATTTCAGAATATTACAGCTTTTGCTGTATTTTGGATCAAAAAACAAACAAACAAACATTTAAAACATTTAAAAAACATTAAAAATCTTACTGTTCAGAAATTTTTGATTGGTAGTGTATATGTGTGTGTGTGTGTGTACCTGGTATTTATCATATTAAGGGGACAAAATGTCCCTACAAGGACAGGAAACAGGCTTATAAATCATGCAGATTGAGTCTTTTTGAGAAATTAAAAGTGTGCACAGTCTCCTGTGAGGGCTAGGTTTAGGTGTAGGGTAGGTGTAAGGCAATAGAAAATACGGTTTGTACAGTATAAAAACCATTAAACAAGGAAACGTGTGTGTGTGTGTGTTTACATTGTATATATACATTTATTTTTCTTACCCTACTGGTGTTACTTTAAGCATAAACCTTTAGTATAAACACCAAATAATAATTGAATTATCCTAAATATTATTTATTTATTTATTACATTTTATGTGAAATGGTCAAAAAGCATTTTAAATGAGAAAAAAAAAGGAATTAAACATTTAAGGGATGAAAGATGACAAAATTTGTTTAGAATCAAATTTTGTGGAAATCTGCAGAGCTTTCACTGAATTTCTGCAGAGCTAGTTAATATTTAATATTTCTAGAATGATATTGCTAAGCACTGCTGATGTGTGTGTTTTTTTTGCTAACATTTACCCTGTCTCCTTTAGGCTTCTGCTCTATGGAAAATACTGCAGTCATGTAGAATCAGCCATTTCTCTGTTAGACTTCATCTGTAAGGAAAAAGAGGGTGTTCGGCTGAAACTAGAGGTTTCATTTTCTGTCATATTTACAATATTTCTTTCTCATTTTATAATCATGACCCAGAAAAGCTCGTTTTATTTAGAATGTGCTTTTCCCATACCCACATCACTAAAAGATGTTTTTGTCTTTTGAGGTTCTGTAGAGTCTTCTGTTTTCCAGATTCAGTTTATTCTTTGTTGCAGGAATGTTCAAAGAGAGCCAACAATGGGAAATTCACTTTGAGAGACTTACTTGTGGTTCCCATGCAGCGAGTGCTGAAATACCCATTACTGCTTCAGGTACAGTAACATTCACACTATTAACATCATATACTGTCCTCTTTGAGTTAACACTAGAGGAGTGCATATCACGATTTTGATCAGCTTTTCTGTATACAGTGTTACGTTGGAACGGCCCTGTTTGATGGTCCTACTGATATGTACCACATGGGGGAGCCGTCTGGCTAGTTTTCTCCTATATTCTGACCATGACGCTACATGAATTTACAGAATTTGTCATCACTGCTGTAGGAAAGTTTTACTTTCCTGTTTTGTGCTGAGAAAAAAAAATCAAAAGAAGTACAGTTTGTTCAAATCAATACAAGAGGTCATTATATTTAAGTCAACAAGAAACTGCAGTCACAACCCATAATTTGACACTTTTCTAAGCATTGCAGTATATGTAAGGTGGTACTTGATATTAGCATTTGGGAATTTAGCTTACTGAGAATGTGATCTAGGTATTACTGGTGTAGAATGACAGATAAAGATTATGAAGAAACATTTTTGAAGATAAAAATACCCATCCATCAAATTGTGCACAATGGCTTAGAAAATGTATTAACAGATTAAATTGGAACATTTTTGATTTCAGTTTTGTGTTTTGAAAATCCTTTTTGCAATTTTTGCAAAGTGACAGATGATAAGTAACTTACTTTATATATAGGTATAAATGTTGTTAAATAGTGAAATCTGGCAGGTTAGGGTAGATTCTGAAGTCATCTGTTCAAATTTTGAGATCAGTCTCTCAAACCTTCTAGCAGCACCAGCAGAATACGTTTTAGCCGTATTGAACAGAATGGCCTAGAATAAAATATTTTTTTCCCCCTCTCATTCCTTGGGACTTACCAAGATCAATGTACCTGGTGGATTTAATTTCCATCCATCTAGATTTAGAACAGGAAGTGAGTCTGTATCTTGGTGTATTGACATTTTATAAAAAGAAAATTCACCCAAAATTTAAATAATTTATAACATTCCAAACTTGAATGGCTTGTTTTTTTTGTTTTTTTTTTTTTTTTTTCCTGTGGAACACAAAATATGTTTTTTTAAAAGTGTTGTTTTTAATCTCTCCATACAGTGAAAGTCACTGAGGCCCAATAGTGTTCAGACCTTCCAGACTTTGAAAACATATTGTTCATTTCATTTGTAAATTTTAGTATATCTGCTGATAATCTTTGAGCTACTTTACCTAAAATGACCACCAGAGGTGCTATGACCAAAGAAATCTACTCAACCTCAACCTTTTTACTTTGCCAGAAAACAATTTGATAAGTTTCAAAGAATTGTGTAACAAAAGCTAATTTAATATGTATGTATTAGACTGATTAACTTAATTAATCAAGAGTTAACAAACTTATATGAAAATAGTAGTAGCTTATTTTGTCTTTCTGTATGATTTTACTGTTAACTTACAGTAAATTTGTTTCCTAATAAGTCACGTCACTTTTATTAAATTAACTATAGGTATTGTATACTTATATGTAATATTACCATCACAGTTACTACAGTAGTCCATGCTAAAGTTTTGTATGTGAGAGGTCCTTCACCACAGGACAGAGATTGCATGAGAACAGAAGTGAGTGGACAAGTGTTAGAGACATGTGTCGCCACACACCTGCCAGCCTGATACACACACACACACACACAAACAAAAGCAGGGACAGGTGGCAGTGTTTCTGACACTCTGCCCCATGCGGCCCTGTTCTCAAACACACTGTGCCCACTTCCTCTGGAATGACTCAGAGATACCTAATATACATTATATTATTGTAGCTGATATACCAGTCAAATGTTTTTGAACAGTAAGATTTTTAATGTTTTTTAAAGAAGTTTTCTGCTCACCAAGCCTGCTTTTATTTGATCCAAAGTACAGCAGAGACAGTACAATTTTGAAATATTTTTTTTACTATTTAAAATAACTTTTTGAATATATATTTTAAAATGTAATTTATTCCTGTGATTTCAAAGCTGAATTTTTAACATCATTACTCCAGTCACATGATCCTTCAGAAATCATTCTAATATTCTGATTTGCTGCTCAAAAAACATTTATTATTATTATTTTGATGCAAACAGCTGAGGAGAATTGTTTCAGGTTTCTTTGATGAATAGAAAGTTCAGGAGAACAACATTTATCTGGAATATAAATCTTTTGTAACATTATAAATGTCTTTATCATCACTTTTGATCAATTTAACGCATCCTAGCCAAATAAAAGTATTAATTTCTATAATTTTTTTCCCAATAAATAAATAAATAAAAATGAATGAAATAAATGCTGATCTTTGGATATTTCTATTCATCAAAGAATCCTGAATGTAGTCGACTGTTTTAAATATTGATAATAATAATAATAAAAATAATAATAATAATAATACATGTTTTTTGAACAGCTTATTAGGTTGATTTCTGAAGAATCATGTGACATTAAAGACTGGAGTAATGATGCTGAAAATGTAGCTTTGATCACAGGAATAAATTACATTTCAAAATATATTCAGATCGAAAGCAGTTATTTTTAATAGTAAAAACATTTCACAATATTACTGGTTTTGCTATATTTTGGATCAAATAAATGCACTTATCAAATAAACAATTATTTAAAAAACATTAAAAATCTTTTGACTAGTATATATATATATATATATATTTATAGTTTATGGCCTGAAGTGTCCAAAACACATGAAATCTTATTTTCTAATTACAAACCCAGTATAAACCACATAAATACATTGTTTCTTATCTGTTTTAGGTTTATTTTAGTGTCATTGAGATACTATTAATGTTTTTAAATTATTTGTCATTTTTATATTTAATTTATATATTTAATTCATTTTTATAATTAATTTAATTTTAATTTAGTCTTTTAGTGATTCTGTTTTTGTTCATGTGCGAAATATATCAGTATGTTTTTTTAATCAATTTTAAGTAATTTAAGATTTTATTTTACTTCGATTCATTTCATAATGTCTAAGTAACGAAAATGTTTATTTTTTTCTTTTTTTTTTTTTAACATCTTTAGTTGTAATTAACTAAGATAATCCTGATCTGATTAAAATGTTTGTTTGTTTTTTCACTCTGAAGGTTCATGTAGTTTTCAGTCCTCTCTTCGTCTTCGCTCTCTTAGCATTTTTTTATTTCCTCCTTTATTTCGTGCTGATGCTTAAGTCATTACTATGGCAACTACGGTAGATATTGATTACTGTACACTGTTTGAACAAGTGAATCAGATTTCATAATTTGCAAAATGACAGTGTAGATAAAAAAACTAATGGTCCAGATACAGATCACCACTAACAGTGAGTTTTGAGACAGAAATAAAGATGAATGCTTGAAAGGGGCAGGATTTACTAGTAGAGCTACAGGGACGAGCACTGAAATCTTATTCATCCGTAAGGCAGGTAATTGGCTCTCCATAAGCTCCTGCTCCGTGTTATACCTCCAATACGTTTAGGCATATACGCACACCTGAGTCTAGGTGCACGTTCTCATACACACATTCCCAAACACACATGCTTGAGCTTCCATCAAAGTCACAGCAGTGGTCTGGGTCAGAATGTAAATCTGGAAAGAGTGCTGAACTTTCTAATCACCTTGTTTACTCGCTGCGATTGGGCTGTTTGTTTCTCTCCAGCAGCATTCGATTGCACTCTGAAAACAAATGCATGTTTCTGATGAGCTGCACAGATTTCACACTTGGAACAACACCATTTCTCTCCTAGTGTGTTTGTGTGCTCGCGAAGCTGTTTGCGCACAAATCCAAAGGGCAGATTTGTTTATCAAGTTAATTAGTTATGTTATAGCATGGATCTCAAAAGGTTCTGTTGACGTTCTTCTCTATATCGTGAAATAAATCTGGTTCAGATCAAAATGTCTGCCATTCCCTCAATGCTGACCTGGCGTACTCATTGGAAACTTGGCACCGTGGTCACTCTGTTCTGTCCCTGCAGCAGTCTAGTCCAGATTCTGTAGAGTTTTGATGATGTTGTGTCAAAAGTTTATGAACAGCAAGATTTTTCATGTTTTTTTTGTTTTTTTTTTTAAAAAGTCTGTACTGCTCACCAAGCCTGCATTTATGTGATTCAAAAAATAGCAAAAGCAGTGATATTGTGAAATATTTTTACTATTTAAAATAACTGCTTTCTATTTAAATATATTTTAAAATGTAATTTATTACTGTGATCAAATCTAAATTTTCAGAATCATTGCTCCAGTTTTGCTGTTCAAGAAACATTATTATTATTATTATTATTATTATTATTATTATTATTATTATTATTAGTATTTAAAACAGTTGAGTAATTTTTTTTACGATTCTTTTATAAATAGAAAGATCCAAAAATCAGCATTTATATGAAATAAAAAGCTTTTGTAACGTTATAGACGATACAATTCAAAAAGTTTTTTAGTCATTATAATTTTATTTATTTATTTTTTGGGAAAGAAATTATAGAAATATTTTTTTTATTATTTTGCAAGGTTGCTTCTGAGCTTTCGATTCATCAAAGAAAACTAAAACAATTCTACTCAGCTGTTTTCAACAAATTAATAATAATTGTAATAAATGTTTTTGAGCAGCAAATCAGAATATTAGAATGATTTTTGAAGGATCATGTGACTGGAGTAATGATGCTAAAAATTAAGCTTTGAAATCACAGGAATAAATTACCCTTCCTTGTGATATCTGCACAGTATCATCATGTCATTAAAACTTTATATTCCAAAATTTCTAAAAATGAAAAAACATGCTCATCTTACACGTGGTGTGCTAAAGTAATTTTTCTCTCTTATTTATTTTTTTTTTATAGGAATTGGTGAAATATACTAGTGACAACACAGAAAAGAGCAACCTACGATTAGCCCTTGATGCCATGAGAGTGAGTAAAGATTTCTTACGAAATCTACAGCAAAATCTTTCAGAAAGTACAGATTTTATAATGTTTAGACATTATTAAATGCTTAAAGAACACATACAATGTCTTTACAAGTGCAGTTTTATTTCATGCTTGATGTATTTCCTACTGAAACTGATAACAGAGCTTGTCCCTTTAAAGGGGTGTTATTATGCTTTTTCACTTTTTGAACTTTAGTCAGTGTGTGGTTTGTATCTTTGGGCATAAAAAAGATCTACAAAGTTACAAATCTCAAAGTCCACTCCAAAGGGAGATATTTTGTTTTTAAAAAATCTCTTTTCAAGAACTACAATGAACAGCTCCTTTGGACTACAGTGTTGTTTTCTGCATGCAATGAGTCACAACGTGGTCCATTAGAATATCATTGAATTAAATCTCACCTACGGAAATTCTAATTGTTGGGCGGTGGGTAGGGATGAGGTGGGGGATTAGCCAAACTTTAGCGATGCAGTGCGGAGAACCACTTCAACGAGCTGCAGCGCAGCAGGTATAAACACAAGTATTGACTAGAGTGGCTGCTTCAGAGCAGTAACGCGCCGCAGACGTGTGCAGTGTGTGGTAAAACATTTATTCATCATACAGTGTAGATAGCTTCACTTATAACGTGAGCGTTTTTTAAAATGCATAAACTTGCACTAGAATAGACTAGGCTGATTAGTGATGATGTTTTTTGATAATGTTAGGCTGCTTTAACCTTATGCTGGAGCTGGTTTCGGGCAATGAAACTAAGTATGTAAAATAATGAAATAAATTAGCACGACAATATCATGTATTGGTGATCTCGCAGGCTGAGGATAGGACTCAACACTACTGTAGGGTATTATTTACTCACCCTCCATGCATCCTAGGTGTATATGACTTCCTTCTTTCAAACAAATGCAACCGGAGTCTAATAAAGTGCATCCATTCATAATAAAAAGTCCATAATAAAAAGGGGTCTCCTGTAGCGAATCGATGCATTTTTGTAAGAAAAATATCCCTATTTAAAACGTAAGATTCACTATTAATCTAGCTTGCGCTAACTGCTTTGACAAGGGGCGTGGCAGTACTGAAACACCGTCTAAGCTGTTCGCCAATCATAACACACTGGAACAGCTAACCAATCATAACACATTTCCTTTTTTCGGAAGGCTGGCCTTCATTAAACCGGAACTAATCGAGCCATTAGTGCCAGGCTGGGAGAAAGGTATTGTAATAATGTCAATTATGTGAAAAATATGTGTTTTTCGAACCACCAAGCATGAGAGCATGTTCTAGTACACCCCCAAAACAAAATCAAGACTTTGAAAAAGAGTATAATAGGACCCCTTTAAAAGGAACCCCAGGTATTAGGACTTGTATGGCTTAATATAACATAAATGATGTCTCTTACTGAAATATGTAGTAGAAAATCAATGAAAGATTTATATTATTAAAAAAATCCACATAATTTTATACATATTTTGGACTATGGCCATTAATTTGATTATGTCAAATGGTTGCACTCGGTGAGCTACTGGCGCTACCTGTTGCTTTTTGTTTTTACCACATCACGAGTCAGAAACTCTAGATGCCATCCTGGCAGGATGTAAACATGCTGACGCTCGTCATGACGCCGCAGCCACTGAAGGAGTTTCTCAGCGTGGATTTCACTTGATATCCAGGGGCGTTTAGACTCCTTGTGTGGGAAAAAAATTGATGATACAGCATTTGGTTTAAGCCTATATGCTTATATCCATCGCCACCTGTAAGCTCTTTCAGTAGCTGTGGTCATTGAATCAGTATTTTATTTTCAAAGTTTTTTGTGGTAAAAATAGCAACAGATTGCGCCAGTAACCATAGTCCAAAATATGTATAAAACAATGTGGATTTTTTAAATAACATGCATTTTCATGGGTTTTCTACTAGACATTTCTAAGAGACATTTTACATTATATGAAGCAATACGGGTCTTAATTCAGGGTTCCCTTTAAAAGTAGCCAACAGGCTTTCATTTGTCGCAATCATAAACCACAAATGGCTACTTGCTAGCTGGTTGCAGGTCGTATGTAGATTTTAGAAAGTGTTGTGCAATTCGGTCAGTGCTCAGGAGTACAATAGATCTCCTCTAAGCTAACACACAGACTAAAAGCCAACTTAAGATGTCACGCTCATTACCAGTCTCGATTTCTCTTTAGCATCTGACATCAGTATAAGATCATCCCTGTGTATAATTGGTAATGTTTTCTTTAATATCGACAAGATTATGGGATTCTAGTATGTGAAGTGATGTCAACGGCCCGTTTCAGTCTCACTGGCAGAGGAGGTGGAAAGCAGATTAATGGCTATGTGAGATGGCGCAATGGAACAGAGGCCTGCAATGATTTAATTTGTTGGAATTATCATCTCAGTGTTGATTGGTTTAGCCGGATGGGAGCTGGGAGAGTTGCTCAGACAGGGACTGAACTCATCTACCTGCCTGCCTGTAAAATGGTGTGTTTAATTTAGACTCATAAGCGAGTGTTTGAGCAGAGGCTGCCTTTTAAAATGGAAATCAGCCGAGATCCACGTCATCCCAGCGGGGTCCTTCGAAAGGCCTCTTTCAGTATTTGGAGATGTTTGTACTCGCTAATGAAATGAAATAATTTCCTGTGGAGCGATAAATACTGGATATATTGCTCATTCAAAACATGATGCTTTTCATTCATTTCATAATTCTTTTATTACTAATTATACTGTATTATCAGCTCAATTTGAGAACAGATTTTCATGAAAAGAACATGATTTTCATGTTTTTTAGTATTTGGTTTGTCTCTCTGTTGCTTTAATGACAGCAGCTCTCAAGCCCTGATACCTGGTGATCATTTTTGAGATCAGTTTTGATCAGTTTAATGCGTCCTTACGGAATATTTTTTCAACAAGGATGCATTAATATGATTAAAAAGGTTACAATGAAAACATTTATAATGTTACATAAATGTGTACATGTTCTTTTGTACTTTCCTGAAAATCTATTATGGTTTCCACCAAAATATTAAGCATAACTGTTTTCAACATTGATAACAATAAGAAATGCTTCTTGAGCACCAAATTAGTATATTAGAATGATTTCTGAAGGATTATGTGACACTGAAGACTAAGAGAAAATTTATTTTCATGTTTATTTTGCTTGGATTTTCATATATATATATATATGATATGTGCATTAATCTGGGTTAGTTTTCTTTTCCTTCATTAAACAGGACTTAGCCCAGTATGTAAATGAGGTGAAAAGAGACGTAGAGACGCTGAGGGAGATTGATCAGTATCAGAGATCCATTGAGAATTTGGTAAGTTGTCATTATAAACATGACCTTATCTTTTAAAGCATATAGTTTATTCATATCATCATTTTTTTCCTGTCTGTTCATGAATGTCTCTTCACAGAACCAGTGCTTACTTTCTTATGGAAGACCGAAGGGTGACGGTGAAGTCCGTTTGGTGTCAAATGTGGACAAGCGCAGACAGGACAGGTAAGGCTTAAGGCAAAAACCTTTACTGCAGTCCACTCTTGCTTCTACTTTCATGCCACGTCATGACGTGTCAATGTTGCAGACATATTTTTTTGTTCGATGTCGCTGTAATCGTCTGCAAGAGGCGAGGGGACAACTATGAGATGAAGGAAGTAATCGACCTCAACCATTTCAAGATCACCAATAACCCCACTACTGATAAGGACTGCAGAAAGGTCAGTGAGAAACAGGAATGTGGGCTTTGTAGGTTCAGAAAACTGCACTCAAACATCAAAACAGTCATATTTTTCTCATGATCCCAGCATCTGCTATTCATCATATTGTTCCATTCTGATGGGTTTTATAGAGGTCGGACTAGCACAATTCAAGTGTTCTGTAGAATAGAAATCACTCCGGTACTTGCCTTTTCCACAGATGGCTCCAGTAACTCTCCTTTAGATCTCCCTTGAACTGTTAGAGTGTCATAGAATAAAGTCTTTGGTGATTTTTTTTTTCCCTCTGTAAAAATGTTTATGTCCTCTAGAATGCTGTAGGATATTCCACTAATATCCAAACCATTTTAAGGACAGTGTGACTTACCAAAGTGCATTTTTATGCAAATTAGTTGTGCTGTTGTAAGCTCTTTGAAAGCGCTTAAGTCAGTAAAATGTTCACATGCAGAACATGGGAAAAGTGGAGGTCTTTAGAATTTCTGCACTGTAAAATGTGCTTAGATCAAGTAAACAATGCTTAAAAAAACATCTTTCAGAAACTACTGCTTCTCAATGCAGCTTTTAAATGACAATATACTGTTGTTTAAGTCAACAAATACAGCAGCTACAGAGTGCTTGTTGTCTCCTAAGTATTCATGAGATGAACATTTATGCAATGCCCTTTTTTTTTGTCTTTGCTCTCTATGTGCATTTATTACAGAGATGAAGAACATAATACTGAACTTTTAAAAACTTAAAAAACTTTTACAGAACTGTGCAACTGAGTAAATGTTTTACTCATATATTTAAAATATATTTATATTAGGAATTAAATGTATTTAAAATATAATAAATAACAATATAATAATATATAGTATTTGTTTTTTTAATTGCATGTTTTTAACTATAAATATGTTAAATAAAAATATGTATCAGAAAAAAAATCTAAAATTACTATACATAAATACCTGTGGTGTGTGGTGGTGTTCTGTTTTTTTTTTTGTTTTTTTTTTAATCAAATGTAAATTCACATCCCAGTCACATTTTTTAGGTTAGATAAACATTACTTACACTATCAGAAAAAGAAAACACACATTATTTTATATTTTTACATTAACAATGTAATCAATATTCTATTTATTAAAGCCAAGTATAAATCTCATCAAGTTAGTTTTTAAGCATTTTACATTTATTAAATTTTATTAATTTTTTAAAAAAATTAGTCTTCCCATTAACACCATTACATTGTTCATTCAGACTGATTCACGAACACGGAACGTGTAAGTGATGGGATTTATTGCATGAACCAATCACAGCCGAACATAACCAGTCATATCCAAACATATCGCAAGGAAGCATTGCCTCCTCTTACATGACATTCCCCTATTCATTTTCAGTTACCCCCCACCAAACTCACTGCACGCTTTAGGGGGTCTGTTAAAACTACCTGCTGGTAACGCTGTTGGAAAATGTTTTTTTTTTTTTTGTAAGAAAAACTAGTGATTTAAACACTTTTTAAATTTGTATTTTGTAGTGTTGTCATGGTTTTATTTTTGTACTATGATTTTTTTTTTCTCATCCAATATTTTAAAGAGACACTGCCTCCCTTGCCTCCTCAGAACTGATATTTAGGCCTTAATAAAGAAGTCGGACTGTCCTTTAGACTATAATAGTGAGTGTAACTAATATCAGGCTGGAGAGCCCATCGCAGACTGTGGCAGACAGATGCTACTGCTCTTTATGAGGGTTGATGGATGGTGACGGATCACTGCAGCATGTCAAGTCAAATTCTGTATGCTGAACTAACCGCTGTGGAAAGACTTGGTTGCTTTTGACGGTAAACAGTCTAAAGTCTGTTCATTCTGCAGAGTATCCCATGTCATGTGAATCAGAAGAGGCCTTAGTAAGCGTACTTTGTATAGAGGTTGCAGAACTGTGTACTTAGGTCGATGTGTTTTTTCAGTCTGTAAAGGTGGACAGCTCAACCTCAGGTTACCTTTGGTTTCTGATGTTCTTTTTGGGCTGAGCAATAGTGATACAGATGTAAAAATAATGCGGATATGTCTTTAAACTTTTGATATTTTTTTCTCTTTTATGCCTTTCACCAAAAGGAAGGTTTCTTCTGAACAGATGGTCTGGTGAAATCTGTCTCAAGGAGACCTTGGCCAGGCAAAGCCCCGCTGGCTTTTCTGTTTGAAGTGCCTTTCTGCCCCTCCTCAGGACATATACACACACTTAATACACTGATGGATCTTATTCCTTTACGTCTTTGACAAGCCCTGTACACATCTGCAGACAACACATGCACACAGACATTGCTGTACTGCAGACATTTAGTACTTACCTGAATATGATATTTCACATAAAGGACGTTTACATATAGTCCACAAGAGAAAATAATAGTTGAATTTATAAAAATGACCCTGTTCAAACATTTACATACACTTGACACTTAATTGTTACCTGAATGATCCACAGCTGTGTTTTTTTTTTTTTTAGTAATAGTTCACTAAACAAAACAAACAAACAAAACACACAGCTGTGGGTCATTCAGGTAACAACACAGTATTAAAAATCAAGTGTATGTAAATTTTTGAACAGTCTTTCAAAAGTCTTTTTTATAAATTCAACTATTATTTTCTCTTGTGGACTATATGTAAATGTCCTTTATGTGAAATATCATATTCAGGTCAGTACTAAATAAAAATAACATGCATTTTGCATGCTCCCTTTTATTTTGTTAAAATTATTAACATTTTGCAGATTCTGTAAGGTGTATGCAAACTTTTGACCTCAACTGTATTTAATGTCAGTTTTATTTCAATTGCCAAAAACAATTTTTATTAGATTTAGCTTTAGTTAAAAATAACAACACTGGACTGGATAGCATTTAGGGTGGGATGCTGCAACATAGCCCTCAGTAGTGTTCATAAATGCTACACCACACAAACTTTCACATGAACACACACATTTTCACATACACACTGAATGGTAATAGTTTGTGATGAATGTGTCCACTCCCTCAAGGTTGCCTCTGGCTGTCTGTTGCTGTGTAAAATAAAATGAGCCCCCTTTTCCCTCACCCACCAACCCTCACTACCATCACCCATCACTGCTTTAAACCAAACACCATAACCCCTTAATATTTCAATACAGCAACATTATGTGTAATTTTTTGTCTTAATATATTTCCTTATTTAAAAGTTAGATTATTAAATGTAAGTGTAATTTGTATTTTTAAGCTGTTATTTTGCCATTTGTCTTGTCTTCTGGCAGTGGTGCTACGGGTTCTACCTCACTCACCAGCAGGGGCAGAGTGGATTTGAGTTCCTATTCAAGACAAAAGAGCTGAAGAAGAAATGGCTGGACCAGTTTGAGATGGCCATGTGAGTTTGAAACGCCAAATCACAAATCTCTCACCACCCTCATGTAGTCCCAAACCTGAATCGGTTTCCTTTGTTTAGTGGAACACAAAAGGAGAAATTTGTTTAGCTCTTTCTGTGCTCTTTTCAGTAAAGTAGAACCAGAGATTTCAAGCTTAAAAAAAAAACACAAAAGGTATTGGAACGCAAAAAAGTATAAAAAGTCAGTTCAATAATAATCTTTAATCCCCTCCATTGAGTTGTTAACCGAATCATTCCCTCTCATTTGAATCAGTCAAGAAACATAAAATTTGTGAAGTGAATCAACCAAATAATTTTAAGGAATAGTTTACCCAGAAATGAAAATTTGCTAAAAACATACCATCAGGCCATTGAAGATGTATACAAGTTTGTTTGGAGAATTTGGAGAATTTTACCATTACATCATGGGACCTCTGCAGTGAATAAGTGCCATCAATATGAGAGTTCAAACAGCTAATAAATGCATAATTCACAAGTAATCCACACAGCTCTAATGAAGTGAAAAGCTGTGTGTTTGTTATCAAATTTAAGAAACACAAGAAACCAAGGAACAAGACAGAACTGAACATAACCGCATGCTACAACCACAGTGAATAGTGAAACAACCAACCGGGAATATAAGAAGCATTAAATTTCATATACACACAGGGCAAGGGCTAAAAGGGGGGAACAATGGCAGAAAAGGTAGAGTGGAAAAGATCAGAGCTGGCAGAGTGGGGAGCCAGGGCAGGGCCGACAGAACACAAGACCAGAGTGGAGTGACCAGAGCGGGGAAGCCAGGAAGGAGAGATGGTGACCATAGCTCGGAGATTTCAGAAACAGCCTCTGGTGGGTGAAATATGTAGTGGGCCAAGCTCCACAGCCATTTGAGCTTCAGCCCTATAGCCCTCCACAAAAACTGCTTAGGGGAGTCTTAAGCGTTTGTCGCGGAATTCCCTATCACTACTCTCACGGTGAAGGGGGATCTGCTTAGCTGAATTTCACACTCCACAAACTCACAAAGAGTACCTTGAGGACCATCACACAGTGGCTGTGTTTTTAGTGGGTCATTGAGTGCAGTGAGATCAAAAGAGCTGAGCGATCCGCTTAGAAAATGTTTTTGGTGTGAAACATCCAAAAACTCTCAAGTGTGGTCCTAGAGTGGCGCTGTTTTGTAATGTGTGACCACAGCTGCGGGAACATATTTTATCTGGGGGGTGCTGAGGGGGCGGGGCCACGGTGGGGAGTTTTAGACTAAATCCTAATATTAAATATCCCAAACTAGGCATGTTGCAATAGTCGGTGTTAACAATGTTAAGCCGGTTCCATCACTTGCCCACCATGGTACCGTCCCCCACCGTTAATTTGATATTTTATAGTAATAAAAATCATTTAGTTCAGTTAGAGAAGCGGCAGGAGTCCGATTTCATTTTGTCGAGCTGACTGACAAGAAGAGTGAGACGAGACAGACAAGACGAGGGCGGAGGATTTAATTTCCAGGCGAAATCCAACATAGCCGGTTTTAAAAATATTTTGGATTTTGAAAAGCTTGGATTTTGAAAAACTTTTGCCATTTCTCTAAGGTGATTTTGAAAGTTTTTTAAAAATTCGTTTCTAATTTATTTGGTTCCACAGTTTTTGCTGGTTTTCAGTTTTTAAATTTAAACTTTGTGTACGTTATTTGTTATTGTATAGGCTATTAGGCCTAAATATAGCATGGTGTATTTTTATTCATTTTGTTAATAAATTAATCATTCTGTGTTTAATATAAGTGAGTTTGTCGTTGTTGTCCATTCAATCAGTTGACGCTGAATTGCCGCTAATTTGAAAGTGAAAGTAAAATGTGCACATGCATTTACAAGCTATTGAAAAGTGAGAACTTGAGGGAATAAATGAACATACAAATTAATGAAGACAGAGTTATGCGAACCAATACATATTCGTGTTTTTGTGATTTTTAGTTCAAACTTTTTTCTTTAACATTTCTATTATTTAAGGGGATTTTACAAAATATTAACATCACTGATATGCCAAAGTTTCAGTCTGTGCATTTTGGCAAATTCTCTCATCAGAAACAATGAAGTGCAGATGTACATGTGATGAAAATAAGAGATTCATTCATTATACACTGCAGACAGCTTCACTTATTATAACTGGAGCTTTTTTTACAGTGCTTACACTCACACTACACTGATTTCAGTGATATCCTTTGATAATGTAAATGTTCTTTGCTCCCTGTATAATTTGTTCTTTGTTTGAATAATCGTAGACATGCTGCATTATAATTAAACTTAAAATGTCTTTTTATTAAACATGTGATTAGGTTAAATGTAAATTCAGTCTTATTAAAATATTTTATGACTCGCCTGAAATGTGATGATGTGCATAGTTAGTAGATTATATTAGGCTACAGTGGTTTGAGGGGCACAAGGAAAATCTCAGACCTAGCCCAGCGGCGGGGGGTGCTGCAGCACCCCTAGTTCCTGCAGCCATGTGTGTGACAAACTCAGAATTGCAGTAAAGCAGGATCTGAATGCAAGGAGTGCTATATTGACACTGTTGAAAAATCCAGCATATGCTGGTTAGGTATGTTTTGAAGCATGGCTGCTGGTTTGAGCTGGTTTAAACTGGTCTTTAGCTGGCCATGAACTGGTTTTAGCTGGTCATGTGCTGGTCATGAGTTGGTTTAAGCTGGTCATGTGCTGGTCCTAAGTTTGTCCTAGGCAGGAGCTAGTTGCTTAGGACCAGCACATGACCAGCTAAGAACCAGCTTAAACCAGCTCATGACCAGCTAAGAACCAGCTTAAACCAGCTCAAACCAGCAGCCATGCTTCAAAACATACCTAACCTGCATATGCTGTTTTTTTTTCAACAGGGGAACAAAACTAACAGTAACACAAAGAGGCATATGAACACAAGAAATGGAAAAAAAATAAATAAATAAACTGAACATAACATGAAAACATAAAACATGAAAGTCCAACAAAGTTTCTTACAAACACAAAGTTTTCACTTCATAAGATGTTAAGATAGTTCACCCAAAGTAAAAATTCTCATTAATTACTCACCCTCATGTCGTTTCAACCCCATAAGACATTTGTTCATCTTCAAAACACAAATTAAGATATTTTTGATATCCGAGAGCTTTCTGACCCAGACAGCAACACAACTACCAAGTTCAAGGCCCAGAAAGGTAGTAAGGACAAAGTTAAAATAGTCCATGTGACATCGGTGGTTCAACCGTAATGTTACGAAGCTACAAGCATACTGTTTGTGCACAAAGAAAACAAAAATAACGACTTTATTCAACAATTTCATCTCTTCCGTGTCAGTCTTGTGTCTGCACACATCATCTTATATTCAATAAGGCATCCAACATGTTTATAATGATGTCGTTTGATGTCAAGCAGCTTACTTCGTTCTAGTACGTTGTGACATCCTGCGCCTGGGATGCTGTCGAGATTTGATATCATAGTGTATTTACACTGGAAGAAATCAAAAGAGAGATAGAGAGGAAAACTAACAAGAGTTCTGATTTGGAAATCATGCGGGTTAAAGAGGATACAGCATCCCTTGTGCCAAGAGTCTGTAATGATGTTTCCTCTCCTGCTTGATTTATATGTCACCCTTTAAAAATGTGTTTCTGTACAGGCACGTATACGTGTGGTTGACTGTGTGATGATCTGAAGGGTGCATTCAAACAACAAATTACACCTGCCGCATGCACACAGCTCTCTTGATGCAAGAATCAATCTTAGAGTCGTTCGGGTAAAGAGCTTCCCCACTGCTCTAATTCGTGCCCAGAATTGGAAGGGCTGCTCGCGGCCCCGTGGGCCACAACATTCACCGACGCTTGGCCCCCGTTCACTCTGGCCTCTTAAATATGCAGTTTAACTCACACAGTTAGCTTGTCATATGCTCGTTTTTCCAGTCAGCAAACTTTACCATGTTTCTGTTTTTCCATTTCAGATCTAATATTCGGCCTGAGAATGCCACATTTAACTCTCACCACTTCAGGATGCACACTTTCGAGAGGGCTACCACCTGCAGCTCCTGTCGTATGCTTCTCAGGTGAACTGACTTTGCACATTTGAGACCTTTTGTGTGCTGAAATAAGTTAATCAGTGTTAGCCAACATTGACCAGTCAGATTATTGATAAGATGTTTCAAGACCCTGTGAAAATCATAGAGTCCGGTGTTTTCTGTGCCTTGCCAGTCTCATTTTATTAGACAAAAAATTGTTGAAAAAGATGCAACATCAACATTTTGGCCCCTTTTTGTCAGAGAAATATGATTTTAAAAGTGTATAAATAATCTAAAATGTATTTTGTCAAGTAGGAAAGGAGTAGTCTAGAATATTGGTAGCCTTAAAGGGGTCATCAGATACCAAGTTCACTTTTTCATGTTGTTTGAACATTAATGTGTGTTGGCAGTGCAGGGTAGGGTAGTACAAATCTACCCTATAATGATAAAAATCCATGCAGTGGTTTTTAATTAATCTGTAAAAATAATATCCCCTTTTTCAAATCGAGCCATTCTCAGATGCCCGTCGCTGTGCCATCACACCGACAGAGGAGCTCCCACGATAGTTGATTGACATGAGCTCTTACCTTAGACCAGCTGTCACAGTCCAGTAACTTTCCATGTTTTGATGCCAGAGCAGGGATGTAAGTTAGACAAAAATATCTCCGATTGAGCGATTGAGGTGTTGCGTTGCTGGATGTAACAATGAACATAGTGGTCGTCATTTACTCCCGACATCTGAGCCGCTGAAGATGCAGTGGATTACGTTTGTTTGTGAATGGAATGCGCCTCCCGATCTACATATATCTGCCTATGTTCGTGTGAATCATTCGTGATCCAGCTTCACTTACAGCAGAAGTGAGTATAAGCATTTTTTTATGAATCTTTGCGATCGCCTTTCCTTATAACGTGGTAGTTAGGAAGTTTAGCGGCTAAACACGGCTAAATGCGGCTAATGTAAACAAGATCGTCTTTCCACAGAGAGAAGAGAGGGGCGGGGTGAGCAGAGCTCATTTGAATTTAAAGGAACGACCCCTTAGAATGAGATGATTTTTGCAGAGCTGATTTTGGCAAGGTAAAAAGGGTGTTGTTTTACAAAACCACTGAGAATTTTTAATCAAAGTATATTAGAGACTTTTCATTAAGACCCTAAAAAATCATATCAACTTGTGGAAAATGGGCATCTGATGATCCCTTTAAAGTTTAAGGAAACTAAATTATCAAAATTTCAGATTAGTGATGTGCCTTCCAGTGCAACAGATTGTTGCAAAAAGACAAAATGTAGGGTGGGACTTGTTATCAGTTGTTGATTGGGCAGTTTGAAGGGGCGGAATTTAAATGGACTGAATGATTAAAGAAGTACTGTATAAGCCAACAGAGATATGTCTCTGTTTTTAGGAAGGTCTAGTTATGATTTTTTGATTAAACTTTAGAAGGCCAAAAAAAAAAAAAAAAGTCATCATTTACTCACCCTCATGTTGTTTAAAGCCATAAGCTTTAATAAGCTTAATTGTTCATCTTCAAAACAATATTTTTAATAAACATTTCTATCCCTTTATTGACAGTCCAGGTAACTAAGATGATTCAAAGATTGTTAATTGTAGTGCATTTGAGGAGTGGGAGATATGACCAAAATCCTTATCACGATATGAGTAGTTTTATTTCACGGTAACGATATGTATCAAAATATAGTTAATTTTGCTTTAAATAAAGTCTTTATGATAACCATTTTTGATACCATAGAAAATTCATAATTCTTGTCAATATTACAAAAAACTAATACTAGCCTAAATTATTTAAAAAAAAAAAAATGTCACGCTAACTGAAGACAAGTAAACAGTCAGAAATTAAATAAGAATAAGAAACTTATTGGGTCATTCTACAGAAAGGTCCACTTTTGGTATGGCCAGATGTCTTAAAGGGGTCATCGGATGCCCATTCTATGATTCTTTAGGGTCTTAATGAAGTCTATAATATACTTTGGTTAAAGATTCTCAATGGTAGTGTAAAACAACACAAAACAACACCCTTTTTACCTTGCCAAAATCAGCTCTGCAAAAATTATCCTGTTCTGGTTGAGGTTGCTTCAAATGTTAATGAGCTCTGCTCGCCCCACCCCTCTCTTCTCTCAGTGGAGTGACAAGCCTGTTTACTTTAGCCGTGTTTAGCCGCTAAACTTGTTAACTAGCGCGTTATTAAGAAAGGCGATCACAAAGATTCATAAAAAAAACATTATACTCACTTCTGCTGTAAGTGAAGCTGGATCACAAATGATTTGTGCGAACATATACAGATATATTTAGATCTGGAGGGCGTTCCATTCACAATCAAATGTAATCCACTGCATCTTCAGTAAATGACGACCGATATGTTCATTATTACATCCAGCAACACAACACCTCCATTGCTCAATCGGAGATATTCTTGTCTAACTTACATCCCTGCTCCGGCCTCGAAACAATGGAGGTTGGACTGTTACAGCTGATTTAAGGCAGGTCTGAGGTAAGACGCTCATGTCAATCAACTATCGTGGGAGCGGCTCGATTTGAAAAAGAGGATATTATTTTTACAGATTACTTAAAAACCACTGCATGGATTTTTATCATTATAGGGTAGATACACTGTACATACACTGCCAACACACATTAATGTTCAAATAACATGTAAAAGTGAACTTTGCATCCGATGACCCCTTTAAAATGTATTTCTTTTTCTATCATTTAAATTTAGACCACATTATAAGATTACCTTTTGACTTTATGAATAGACATAAACAACAGCTTAATGATTTTTTATCATTTTTTTTTAGTGCATTTATTTAAAGACCACATGTACCATTTTTTGTCACTGGTGTTATCTTAATTCTTTGGGATTATTATAGATTTGAATTAATTATTATTTCTCGATTTTTTTTCCCCCCAGCACATGTAGTCAGAGTTAGAGAAAATAATGAAAAAATGCAAGAAATAAGGAGATTATTTTTTATTTAATGTGACAGAAAAAAACACAGTAACACCAGTGACACAATGAATCATCAGGGGACATACATAACACCTGATATACTGATCTTCACTGGCCTTACCCATAAGTAAGGTGACACCAGTGACAGTGATAAGTGACAGTAACACCAGTGACAATTTTCATGAAAAATGCATTTTACAAAATGGGTGCTGCAAGGTAGCAAACATGTTGTCAGTCATGGTATACTCACTTAATTAAGTAGTTTAATCAATTTGTATTCTAGTTTTTTACAATTCCCTAACTATAAAGTAGGTCATACCAGTGACCTCAACTAAAAGCTTCATATGAAATCATGAGATAAATGAGAAAATTTCTGATAACTGAAAAGGGACAGTGGACATCTCATGGGCCTTTTTTTATAGATCTTGAGAAAATAGAAAGAAGGAAGTCAAGTGATGTCATCAGTGTAATTTTTATTTAAAAATGAAAGATTTTTGTTAAACGGTAACACCAGTGACACAACTCCAGGGGACCACTACTTTCATTTTATATTTTAGCATATTTATTCAGCATTTTGTTTTTTTTTTATGCCATTTATATCATATATATGATATGGACAGAAAAATTGACATTTCCATAGAATGACCTAATTATAAGCAACAGGACAAAAAAACTTAAACTGAGAAAGTTGTATAAAGTAATGTATATAAATGTATAAAAACACTGCATATTCTTCACTGTGTAAATAAATATATATTTCTTAAAGTTACAGAAGTGATTTAGTCAAGAGCAGTGAGCAGTTTTTGTTTTTTTTCCGTAGCTTATGATTTCACATAAGAAGTAAATGACTGTGTTTATAAGGATACTTGCAAAGACAGACATTTTGACACATACTAGTGTATATTTAACTGCTCAAGGCCTGTAAACTGGCAAAAATAACTCCTGCGCATTATGAGCAATGTCTTCAATGACTTTCAGACAGTGTATGCATATAGCAAAATGAGTTTACTTTCGCTGCTGATTGCATTTCAAAGGCTTAAAATCACTTGCTTTAAAATTTGGAATTCACATAGCATAGCACAGCAAAGTCACATGAGCATATTACCACGATAGAGATGATAGTCCAAAATCTCTCTTGACAAATTTCTACCGTTGTCTACTGGTATATCACCTGTCCCTTGTCTATATGAATTGAGTTAGCTTCTGTGTGTTCTACTGTATTTCATGAGATTTATGTATGTGTGTTGATTAGTGTTTATATGTAAATGAAATCCTAACTTTAATCTGTTCATCAAACACTGAAAAAAAAAATCTGTTGGATTAACATAAAAAAAATATGTACATCGGTTGCGTGTATTTGTATTATGTTCTCTGAACATAATTTATCTCCGTTTATGTTACGTAACTTGTGTTTGTCAAATGAACATGATTTTTTTATGTTGTTTTTATGCTTTTTATGCCATGTTACCTTGTTGATTTAACATGATTTTTTTTTAATTAAAGCTTTATCCACCATATGCAGTGGTACTTCAATAAATTACATAAAACTATGATAAAATGTACAATAAATCCAGATAAAACTAATAACAGTATAAAAAAAACTTTGGTAAACTATAAGTATTACATTTTTAAATAAATAATAGCATTTTAGCAACCTTAATATATGCAAGGAAATAAGCAAAAACATTTTTTGGAAAAAAACTTTTTATTTTAATAGTACACAACAATCCATACAGATTACAAATTTACAGAGAAGCATCTTACAGACATAGCTCATTTGCTTGAAATGCATCTGTTAAAATATAATATAACCCCATATAAAAGCAAAATAAAAAAAATAAAATAAAACAAAAAAGTACACTTCTTTGCTTAACGTAATACAAATCTTGCTTAACGTAATACAATATTACACAATAAGAAC
This sequence comes from Cirrhinus mrigala, assembly GCA_036247105.1. Lineage (NCBI taxonomy): Eukaryota > Metazoa > Chordata > Actinopteri > Cypriniformes > Cyprinidae > Cirrhinus > Cirrhinus mrigala. The sequence goes on from CM070008.1 coordinate 13,849,975, forward strand.
AATAACAGCATAAATAAAGTAAGAAAAAATTTAAGAAGGACTTTGAAAGTATGCTGATTTTAAAGATTCACCATTATACTCCTCAGCAGAACAAAGAAATCCATACAGGTTTTGAACAACTTGAGGGTATGTAAATGATACCAGTATTTTCATTTTCAGAATTTTCAGTGGTTGAGTGAATGATCCCAGTTAGATGGGCAATTGAATTTTGCAGTAGTAAATGCCAAGTTATCCAAATCAGTGTAAGATTATCTGGCCCTCATTGATGATCCTGATGTCCCCTGGTCTATCATGGGCATTGTCTCCTCAATGCATCTCGGGATGAGGGCTTCATCTGCAGCCTGGAAAATGCACAGTTAAAAAATGAGATTCAGTACCACTCTGGAAATATCTAATATAACTAATATAACTTAATTTCAATAATTTAGTAACATCAGTATTCTAAGAAATATAAACTTAAATATAGCCAGTCGTTGTCAACAAAGACTGATTACAGATAACTGTTAGACCTCAATTCTAGGATTGTGAATGGTAGGCCAAGACATACAATAGTGTCTTCCTAAAACAAACTGTAAAATTATATAACACACTTCGAATACGTACATGGATAATGGCAGAAATGTCCAAAGTGTGGATGTTTTGGATGTTTCGGTAACTCCTCTCTAACTGCAACTGCTACTGTGCACCTTTAATACACTGACACATTCAACGGACAGGGAGAGAGAAAAATAATAGATTAATATTAACATTTGCAATATCGTCAGACAAAGAGATTTTAAAAGTAGCAAAAATGTGAGTTTCATACATACCATTAATGTAAAGGCTTTGGACTGACAGTGAAGTGGATGTCAATAGGTGCAGTCGTCTGATGAAATATTAGATATCTGTAAAATATCAGAAGTATGCATCAGTTTTAAAACAGTTAAGAGTTATTATAATATTGAGTACTGGATAATCTTATCAAATAACACGAAGATGCATATCATTCAAAGCAGTCATCAGAGATGTACGGATGTGAAACAAAACAAAAGTAAACGTTTTTAATAATACTTACTACTACTAAACAGCATTCCCAAAAAAAAAAAAAAAAAAAAAGAGAATAAGAGGTCTTCACAGGACAGGAGAAACCAGACATCTAAACAGAAAGCATATTCAATGTTAATTTTCTTTACAACAACATGCATGGTAACGTTACTAGCTTTTTGATTGTCTGTAATAGACTGCACTTTTTTCCACTCGTCCCCTGACTGCAGCCGCCTAACGTTACTCTCACCTACATTTCAGCTAACGTTAGCATCTCAAACGAGCCCATCCTCTACACTGGATGCGGCACAGCGCGACAAATCCCCGACAGTTCAAGCTCTTTGAAACGGCCACTTTGTCGCGTAACGTTAACGTACACAGCTTCAAGCTGCTGCGGCGCGGCGCGGCACGGCACGGCAAGGCAACAGTAACGTCCGGTGTACACGGTTCAGTTTCTCATCATTATTCTGACTCGTCTAGTCAACATACCGACATGCAAAGAAAAAGATTACACGCATTTCGAACATTCAAACGTTAATATACACAACATTTTCAGAAGAGGCTAAAGCTAGTGTTAACGTTAGCTAACATACAAACGCATAAACGTAACTTTAAAAAACAATGTTGTTTGAAATGAAAAGTACATAAAACCTGAGTGAAAATATGCACATTCAAATACTGAATACCTACTCTAAACTAAATCTTATTTTCAAGTTTTAATTAACTTACCTCAGTGCAGAGCTCAGATCCCATCCACAGCCAGAGACAAAATGGCGATGGGTGCGAATCGGTTTCCTTCGCAAAGGGGCGGGGTTTATAAAGAAAACATAACTACTTCATTTAGCTTCAACATGATTAATTCTATACGCTTGAACATCCTTACAGAATACATATATGGTACCTGATTTAAATATGTTTAGATGAGAAGCATAAATTAATCATGTAAGAAATGCTAAATGCATATTTAAAAATTCAACAACCTCCCCATTGCCTTTTTTTCAGTGAAGAGTGTGGTTGTGTCTCTTCAGAATGCTTGGATTAAATGTGTGATTCCTTACTTTGCAGATTAGTTTTGCAACATTTTTATAAACTTCTTAAATTGTCAGTTTTGTTTTAGTGGAGGGGCAGAATTATCCTAGGTTTAATTAAAACAGTCTTCATTTTTGTTGCAAAGATGAACAAAACTGAGTGACTGCAAAAATGGCAAATTTTTTTGGTTTTGGAAGAACTGTCCCTTTAAAGCAAAATTGCATAAACTGAACACCACAATAGTCAACTATGCTGCTTGTATGTAATTGAATGAACCAGCGTTGACCCATGATCCTTCTGCTCTTCAGGGGAATATTTAACCAAGGCTACCTTTGTCCTAAATGTGGAAATGGGGCTCATAAGGGCTGTCTGGGAAAACTAGGAGTCTGTGGAAGGGCAGGTAATGGTCAATAAAAGTCTCTGCATTAGCCAAGTTGGCATTTCATATTTCACTCTTCAAAGAAATACATGTATTCTTGGAATTTATACCCAGATTATTTCAGATTCTTTTTCATGTCAGATTCAGTTTTCAGACATACCATAAATATTTCATTGAATGTTGTAATGTAACTGTCATACCATAGTGTGAAGGTAACACAGAGCTTAAATATTCTCTTACTGTAGGAATAAAAGCTCAGATATGTTCAAAACACTAAGTTCACACTCAATGTTTTTGCTTTCCACTGTGTAAACAAAATCTATAAATATATAAATGTTTTGTGTGAATGTTCGCTTACTGTGCCTTTCTTGATTTAAGGCAACAATTTTAACTTGCTGGAGAGGTATATAATAGTCTTAGTCTTAATAGAAATGCCACAGAAGTGTAATTTGTACATGTACAGCTATTTCCCTGCATTTACAAATCTTTTACTCTCTCATTATGTTTTCAGGTGCTGCTTTTCAAAAATCACAGGTGAAACACATACAAGTTCATTTAAATCCATTGTAAATTGTTTGTCCACACAGTACACTTCAAATGTAATGCATGATATTGCCAGACTGCAGTATAAAATTATTTTTTATGGATATTTGTAAGAATCCAGAGGATTGTTGTATAATGCTGTCTGAAGTATGTTTTATTTTCATTTAAATATTATGTTCATTGTACTGACAGAATGCAGTCTTAAATAGTAATAACAGAATCATTTTTAGATTGTTTCTTTGTGTCAGTGTGTAAATTCATTTTGACAATATTTTTACCCCTGTTGCAAAAAGCAGATAATAATAGCTGAGTGTTCATATTGCAGGCAGTCTGTTAATGATATTTTCTCCCTTCTCTTATTTCACAGAGAAAGACAACACCTAGGAAACAAGAAGATTCAGGTAGGTATCTTTCTCTTCGGCACACTTCCGTATATAGACTGTGAAGTTCTCAAGACTGGTGTAAAGCTCTTTTATATATTGTATTTGAAACATTTACTGTGCTATATACACAGTCTTTTGTTCCCCATCATCAACCTTATTGTTGTTTATATGAGGAGGTTCATTCAGGTGCTAATTGCTGGGAACTCTTTGAATTCAGATCCATGTGGTTGTCCCAGATGATAACAATAGACAGCGTATCATCAGAATGATGATGAGGGTTATCTCCATTATCATCCAGTAATATTTGGATAGTTGAAATACATCTGGGAGTGTTGTGCTGTGTAACATACTCCATCTAAAACTACTTTAAACAGCAATTATTATGCACTTGCTTTTATGACCTTATATTAATACATCATTTGTACTTTTTCAAATTCATTTGTCACGCTGCAGGACTGTTTAAAAGGAACTAGCAAAGGCCAAATAGTAATAAAAATGGTGAGAAACTTTAATCTAAATTGTAAACTATCCACCTGTTTCTGGGGTGCGCTACTGTAAAAAAGAACATGGGAATATACCAATGCTATACCAAAGTAGTATACCAATGCTATTTTGTGTGCTAATTAGCAAAGAGGCTTTTCGGATTATTGTTTACTTTGTAAAGTTGCAAACCCTTGTTATAGATGTCGTTACGGTGATCAGAGACAACGTGTGCTGTTCAAGGTTGTGTTCGCTCATCGTTAGCAGTTTGAATCGCTTAATCTTGAATGACTGTCAACTAGTGATGTGACATTTGAACCGAAGCATCAGAGCTTGTGTTAAAGGAGAACTCAACTTCCAGAACAACAATTTACAAATAATTTACTCACGCCCTTGTCATCCAAGATGTTCATGTCTTTCTGTTTTCAGTCGTAAAGAAATTATAGTTTTTGAGGAAAGCATTTCAGGATTTTTCTCCATATAATGGACTTCATTGGTGTCCCGATTGTGAATTTTCAAAATGCAGTTTAAATGCAGCTTCAGAGGGCTCTAAACGATCCCAGCCAAAGAAGAAGGGTCTTATCTAGCAAAATGATCTGTCATTTTTTTCAAAAAATATTTTTTTTTATACTTTTTAAGCACAAAAGCTCTGTGTAGCACAGGCTCTGGGATGCGCTTCCACGAAACTACAAATCACGTCTTTCATCGTCTGTTTAACCCGGCTCAAAAAGGTAGAGTATGTCGAAAAACTCCATCTCATTTTCTCCTACAACTTCAGAATCATCTGACATCGTTGTACCTTTTTGTTTGTAAACAGCGTTGGCTTACTTGCACTTCCTTAGTCTTTGCGTTCGCTTTGTAAACACTGGGTCTGTAGTTCCGCCTACGTTCCGCGTGACCTTTCAACGTGATTCAATAGTATGTAGTGTCGTGGAGCTTCCCAGAGCCTGTGCTACACAAGCTTTTGTGCTTAAAAAGTATACATATATATTAGGGGTGCGGCGAGACACTTATCCCACGAGACGAGACAAGACACGAGACTGGGTTCACGAGAGATTTTTAAACTTTTCTTAAGAAATCCTCAATGATTAAATATATAGGGAAAATAGTCTTTTATTCAACTGAAAAAGACAAAATGCAAAAAAAAAAATATTAGGTGCATTTTGAACTTTATGAAATTAAACTTCCATTTTAATTAATTATATGCAGTAATAAACAACATTTAAACAAGAGCTTCACAATTCTGGATAAATTGAGAATCCCAGCTGTTTTTAATAAATTGGAGACCATGATTCTCTCACGATTCTGGAGAAAAAAGATTAGAAAACTAAACTAAATAATGTAATTTACTAGTGGTTCTGACACACTGTTCATTGCTTAAGTCTTTTAAAAATATATATTCATTTAAACAAAAAAAACAACAACAACAACAACAAAAAAACATTCAATGAAGGAGTCAGTGTCTCACTGCATTAAGACTAATGACTATTGAAATCTCCTGAATGAATGATTCAATGACATACTTTTTTTAAACGGGCAATTGTCAGAGGAACTGGATGCTGGCGGAAGAGGATAAGCGTTACTATACATACAAGATAGTTTCGTTTTGATCGCTACTGTAGACAATAAGTGTTTATACCCAAACTATAAACTTTTATCCCAGTACTTCTGTTATTTAAATGTCTGTAACACAGAAATAATGATTATAATGTGGTTGAAAAGACTGTTTGTGTTGCTCTTTCTGCGTTCACATTTACCCCGACCCTCTGATTCATTAACATGGGCAGCGACAAAACGTGCTTCTCACGCTCCACTGACACTCACGATGTGAAACAATCCTAATAGACATAGCTAAATCGTTGTCATTCAGGAATAAGATTGCATGGTTGTTTGAATCGAGATCTCGATATTTTAAGGATTAATCGTGCAGCTCTAATGTAAACACTGCAAAATGTTTTACAAGAAATCGTCACGAGATCTCGCGAGATCCAACTGTTCTCGCGAGACACATAAGATCTCGTGAGATCTTGTGCTACGAGATCTTGTCACATCCCTAATATTTATATTTCTCTGAAAAAAAATGACAGATCGTTTCGCTAGATAAGACCCTTCTTCCTCAGCTGGGATCATTTAGAGCTCTTTGAAGCTGCATTTAAACTACATTTTGGAAGTTCAAAATCAGGCCACCAATGAAGTCCATTATATGGAGAAAAATCCTGAAATGCTTTCCTCAAAAAGCATAATTTCTTCATGACTAAAGACAGAAAGACATGAACATCTTGGATGACAAGGGGCTGAGTAAATTATTTGTAAATTGTTGTTCTGGAAGTGGAGTTCTCCTTTAAGGAGTGTGCCAGATGAAGCCTTGATTCAAGGCTTGTGTTATTAATGTAGAAATCACGAAACCAGTGACAAACGAAGACTCACTTTCTGTCCAATCCTGTGCTTGATTCACTTTGCGTGTCGGAATATTCGAACCCCCAGATCTTACTTATTTAGACTTATTTAATTTTTTTTTAATTTTTAAAACATTTTTAAATACCAATTCATACAAGTAATATGAAAAATACAAAATTAAATATTTGCCATATGCAATTCATATATGTGTACATTATTCTTCTATTACATCATATAAATATCTGTACTGGCATTTAATGCCACAGTTTAATGGGTAAATGAATTTATCAGAGACAGAAATTAACAAACAAACACACACACTGTTAGGCGTTTATTTGTGCACGTAACATGAGTTGATCTATGGAATGTGTGGTAAATGTTACGGCCGACAGAGTTTCTTTCACATGCTTTTGTCTGCTTTATTTTTTACTAACCACCAGATAGCGCTGTTTTCGACACTCAAAGCTGTGAATCTTTTCCCGAAACAGTCAGAGGAAATTCTCAGTGCTTCACGAGCCTTCATTTGCCCATCACTACTGTCAACTGTTGAATGAATGAGTGTTGCATCCCGCTTGTTTACTTCGTACCGAAAAACAATCCCACTTTTGACGCGTAGGAAAAACTTGTGGACAGTGGTGGGAAAGAATCCCATAGAATTATTATTTGCCAACTACACATTTACTATTGGCAGTCTATGTCAGCTCCTTCCTGCAACTGTTAAAATAATTTATTTTATACCAAATAGTGTTCAGTCCACAACAGTTTAGCGTGGTGTCTGAGATCTCTTTACTGTCTTGCCAAGTCAAAAAGTCCATATAATAAATAAATATACAATTATTTTAAATTAGGAGTAATATTATTTTTTAAAATAAGAATGATAAGAGAATATATGTCATTTAATAAAGAATAAATAAATTAAAACCATCTATTATAATGTGGACATTGTTTTATGTGTGCTGTTGACATAAAATCACATTTTGTTAAAATCATTTACCTAAAAAAAGAAAAAACGATTGAATCGCATCGCAGAATATTCTGAATATCACCAGAATAATGTCATGAACCATACGATATGCACAGCTAACAACAAATTGAGCAATCAGCTCGAAACATCACGTTTTTGGTAAGAAAACAATTAAAGTAGTTTGAAAGTAAAGTTAGATGGCAACTGACTGGCGACCTTGTTATGTGTTTTGTCATTCTCAGAAGAATTACTGGTAAACAGTCAGGAGAGATTCTCATTTTCCTCCAAAAACACTGCCACATCATTTTATTTTCAGAATGGTGAAACTTCGTGCTCAGCTTAAACAGGTGCTGATTTTCAAAATTGCTGCCGTTCGGTTTTGCTCTTCTGGGACTAAATAACAATCCTGAAGTGCTGAAGAGACTTTCACATGCTGTCGAGGTTGGAAGGGGTGTGTTCATGTTGATGGAAAGAAGAAGTGGTCAAAAACAATTTATTATAGAAACAGCACAAAATGACCTTGCTAAACATGTTTTAAATAAGCTCAAGTGTGCTGACAGTTGAAGTGATAGAAGCTCACAGTTGAAGCTGTTTTATTATCTTCATTACTTACACAGTTCCCTCTAATGTTTTAAAAAAACAGCTCTGGCACATTTGGGTGTGTTAATTGGAGCATTCGCTTCTACAATGTTGTAGTTCTCAGTAACTGCAGTGGATTAAGTGCTTGTATTGAGAAAGTGTGATCTAAACACATTTGTAGATGGATTCTTTCTTCAGGATGTCTAATGTTCACAGCAGTTTCAGCAGGTGGAACATCTCCTTGATATAGGCATTTGATAAAGTGAAGATAACAAGTTATAAGTTATCTAAAAACACAACATGGGATATTCTCTCCTTCTTCAATATCATCCTCGGTTTCCTCATATTGATGGGTTGTTGCAGCACACATCTGCTTTGAGAAAACTGTACTTGTATGTTATGGTTTTAAGAATCTTGTCACAAATTTGATGCTCCTGGTGAACACCACATAAAACACCTGGGATGTCACATATGTGTGATCCTTTTTTAGTTAGCTTCAGGCAAGGGCCGCTGAGCACCAGTCAAAGCTGCCAGGGTCAATTCAGTGGGCTGTAATGGCAGGAAAATTCTTCCTCTGCACTGTCCGATGGTCACATAATACTGTTATTGCCACTACCGTATCATATTATTGTTCACAATTCAAAAAACCTCAGCTTAACTTAATATTGTGTTGTATTTTAGACACAATATTGCCTGTTTTTGCCAGTTTTGCCATTCATAAAAAGAGCAGTTTACTTTATTCCTAAATGACCCAATGACTTATTAAAAAATAAATAAATAATAATTAAAGGGTTTGTTCAGCCAAAAATTATGAAAGAAAGAAGAAAATAGAAAAATTACATGGAAAAAAGCTAAATTTAAAGTTACTTTTTGTAACATTTTTCATGTTTTTCTCATGTAACACAATAATGGCTTTAAATGATCTTTTGTAATTAATTTCTTAGCCAAATTATATATATAATAAGTAATTGATCCATGTCTGTATTGTCCACTATTTGTTACATTATGTGATTTTCACTCATCTTGTGTCATTTAAAGAATTTTTTGAATTTATATTTAATGAAAGAATTATTATTAGTAGTAGTAGTAATAGTATCAAGTATTATAACTATATTATTCATGTCAAAAGGCTTATTGATCACATAGTATTTACAGTGCCTTGCGAAAGTATTCATACCCCTTTTTTTCATGTTTTGTTATGTTGCAGCCTTATGTTAAACTGCTTTAAATTACTTTTTTTCCCAACATCAATCTACAGTTTATATACCATAATGACAAAGCACAAAACAGGTTTGTAACAACTTTTATTATTTATTAAAAAAAACTTTTACATTTATTAGAAATAAAAAACTGAAATGATTATATTGCATAAGTATTCATACCCCTTTCCGGGACACTTAAGATTTAGCTCAGGAGCACTCATATTGCTGGAGATGTTACTAAACTTCAAGTGGAGTTAAACTGTGGCAAATTAATTTTTAGTGAGTATCATTTGGAAAAGCACACACCTCTCTGAAAAGGTCTAACAGCTGAAAATAAATATCAGAGCAAAAACCAAGCCCTTTGGCCAAAATAACTTCCTGTAGAGCTCAGAAACAGGCTTGCATCAAGGCAAAGACCTGGGAAAGAGTTCAGAAAAAAATTCTGCTGCATTGAAGGTTCACAGAAGCATGTAGCCTCCATTGTCCATACTAGAAGGCGCTTGGAACAACTAGGACTCTTCCTAGAGCTGGCCTCCTGGCCAAATTGAGCAATTGATGGAAAAGGGCTTTGGTTATACTGGTGACCAAGAAGCTGATGGTCACTCTAGTTGAGCTCCATGATCATATATGCAGATGGGAGAAACTTATGGAAGGACAAGCATCGCTGCAACACTCCACCAATTCGGTCTTTATGGCGGTGTGGCCAAACTCAATCCTCTCCTCAGTGAAAACACATGAAAACCCACTTGGAATTTCCAAAAAAGCACCTAAAGGACCCTCAGACTGTGAGAAACAAAATTCTCTGGTCTGATATACCACAATTCCAAGCATCATGTTTAAAAAAAACCAGGCACTGCTGATCATCTGAAGAGTATCATCCCAAAAGTAAAGCATGCTGGTAGCAGCCTCATGCTGTGGGGCTGTTTTTCAGCGACAGGGACTGAGGGACTCATTAGAGTAGAAGGAAAGCTCAGTGCACCAAAATATTGAGATAGCCTTAATGGAAACCCAGTCCACAGCATTCAGAACCTCAGACTGGGCAGAAGGTTTACCTTCCAATAGGACAATGACCCTAAGCACACAGCTAGAGTGGCTTATTGACAACTCTGTGAATGTCCTTGAATGGCCCAGCCAGAGCCTTGGCTGAATGCAATCAAATATTTCTGGAGAAACCTGAAAATGTCTGACAGAGCGTGAGAGGTGAGGAGGTGAGGCGAAGAATGGCAGATAATTTCCAAATTCAGATGTGCAAAGCTTGTCATTTTTATCATACCTAAAAAGACTCGAAGCTGTGAAGGTGCTTCAACTAAGTACTTAGTTAAGGGTATGAATACTTATGCAATGTACTTATTTCAGTGTTTCATTTTTAATACATTTGCAAAGTTGTCACAAATCTGTTTTTTTTTGCTTTGTCATTTTGGTGTTTGGAGTGTAAACTTACGTGGGGAAAAAGTAATTTAAAGCAGTTTAACATAAGGCTGCAACAACAAATTGTGTAAAAAAATGAAGGGGTATGAATTATTTTGCAAGGCACTGTAGCTTTTATACAGTATATGAAAGCAAAGGCAAAACCTTAGTTTAGTAACAGAGAAGCCATGCAGTTCAATCTAGAGGCATAGATCTCCATAAACTTCTCCAATACATGTAAAACAACTGTTTTACGGTCTACTTTAAGACTGGCCACCTGGCAGTATTAAAAACAACAAGTTTATAGACTGGATACTAAGGAGCTGTTTTATGCTAGAAGAAACCCCCAGCCTCAGTCTAAGGCTTCAGGGAGAGTTTATGTTGCTCCCCAGCCTTATTAACCACCATACACTGAAGCTCTAGAGTAAGAAACAACCTCAGATGATCTCCTTTTCGGTCATTGGTTAGTGTGACTACCTCTGATTTAGTGGATGGGGTGGTGGAAACAACAATTGTTGTTGTGCGTCACTTTATTTGTCCTTTGTGAAAGAGAAAAGTGGACATTTACTTTGGGTTGGAAGGGCCACCTACTGAAATCCAGCACAATGCTGTAGTGTTGCTTGATGTGAAATTAATTTTCACAAAAAGGCCACTAAAAATATTTGTTATTAAGTGTATCAGTCATATTGGGTAAAACATGTCCTTAGTTGCTAGTTTGGGAGGTATTTTCCTGCCTGTATTTTTTTTTCTTTATTTTTGGGAGAGATATTTTGCCTAATTGCTCTCTCAATCAGTTAAGACACATCATCTGTAATCTTTTTCATAATTCCTCATTTTACTGTATTTAATGTAAACTTGTTCTCAAGCCATTTGACATATGGAACTTGATTGCTTCAATTGGGAATTAAGTCTTGACTGTGAAAATTGGCTCTTAAGTACCAAAATGAAGTCAAGTGGTTGAAAAATAAGGTTTGTGATGTCAGTGAAAATCAAAACTTTTTAGAAGTGATGTAGGTCAAAAATCTTTTCTTTGGAATTATGTACACAAATGCAACATGCAAAATAAAACCAGAAACTTATTTTAGGAAGAGTGCCAATTTTGATTTTATTTTGTTTTTACAGGTTTGCCAAAAATGCTAGTCATCAGAGACTATTTTGGGGTTCCCAGTCCTCCGGGGGGACCGCCATTGAATGCTCAGACTGGTGACGTCATAGAGGTCATCTGTGCCGATCCTCACAGCTCCTGGTGGCAGGTCAGATGAAGTACAAAACTATTTAAACACCAGAAATTGTGTTCTGTGGTGTCATAGGACCCTAAAGCTTGATCACAAAATCACAACATATATCACAGGAAATAGGGCACACATAACCTTTTATACAGATATGTCTTGTGACATTTCATCCAAATGATAAATGCAATAACCAGTATTTCCATAGCTAACAGGCTGTTGGCCCATTTAGGTAAAAATATAAATTATAAAAGTATATATTTTTGTCTCCTTTGTTTGATTGGTTTCTCTTCTACTTCTTCTACTTCTGTTTCTCTCTTCTGATGATGAAGTCCTGAAAGTAAAAGAGAATCCAATCAAACAAAGTAGTCAAAAATATATCATATAATAAATTTGTCATTTATTTATTGAAAAGTGTTACATATCTCTGAGTGGGAAAAGTATGTGAATCTTTGCTTTTAGTATCAGGTGTGACCCCTTCTTGCAGCAATAACTGCAGCTAAATGTTTCTTGTAACTGCTGAGCAGTCCTGCACAATGACCTGTAGGAATTTTAGCCCGTTCCTCAGTACAATACCGCTTCAGCTCTGTGATTTTAGTCTACGGGTCCTTCCACAAAATTTCAATTTGATTAAGGTCCGGACTTTGACTCGGCCATTCCGAAACATTAACTTTGTACTTCTTTAACCATTCTTTGGTAAAATTACTTGTGTGCTTGGGATTATTGTCTTGCTGCATGAACCAGTTTCTCTTCAGGCTTAATTCTAAGACAGATGTCCTGACATTGTCCTTTAGAATTTGCTGGTGTAATTCAGAATTCATTGTTCCATAAATTATGGCACGCTGTCCCAGCCCAGAAGCAGCAAAACAGGCCCAAACCACGATACCATGCTTCTCATTTAAACCAAAAAGTGCTATTTTGGTCTTATTTATCCACAAGACATTTCCCCAGTGGCCCTTTTGCTTGTCCACATGATTTTTAGCAAAGTGCAGACAGGCAGCAGTGGCTTTCTTCTTGCAGCTTCAGTGTTCTCCTGATGGTGAACTCATGAACATTAACATTAGCCAATGTGAGAAAGGTCTTTAGTTGCTTAGATGTTACCCTGGGGTCCTTTGCAACCTCACATACTAATACACGTCTTGCTTTGGAGTGATCTTTGCTGATTGACTACTCCTGGGCAGAGTGTGTCTGGGCAGAGATTTGTACACAGTCTGTCTGACTGCGGATTTGTGGAGTCCAAACTCGTTAGAGACGGTTTTGTAACCTTTTCCAGACTGATGAGCAACAATAAATCTTTTTCTGAGGTCTTCAGAGATCTCCTTTGTTCGTACCATGATTCACTTTCACAAACATGATCAGACTTTGATAGATCCCTGTTCTTTAAATAAAACAGGGCACGCACTGACACCTGATAGTCATCTCACTGATTGAAAACACCTCTGAACAGATGGACTCTAACTTCACCTTCAAATTAACTGCTAATCCTTGAGATTCACATACTTCCCACTCACAGATAACGTTTTATGCGAAAGTTTGGGAACCACTTGCAGAATCTGTGAAAATGTTAATAAGTTTAACGAAATAAGACAGATTATGCAAAATGCATATTATTTTTTATTTAGTACTGTCCTGAGTAAGATATTTTACATAAACAATGTTTACATATAGTCCACAAGACAAAAAATAGCTAAATTATTAAAATACGCCCCTTTGAAAGTTTGGGGACCCTTTCGTTCTTAATACTGTGTGTGGTTACCTAATGATCTGCGACTGTTTTTTTGTTTTGTGGTGGTTGTTCATGAGTCCCTTGTTTGTTCTGATCAGTTAAACTGAGCACTGTTCTTCAGAAAAATCCTCCAGGTCCTGCAGATTCTTTGGTTGTACAACATCTTTTGCATATTTGAACCCTTTCCAGCAGTGACTGTATGATTTTGAGATCCGGGGACACTGAGGACAACTGAGGGACTCAAACGCAACTATTAAAAAAGGTTCAAACATTCACTGATGCTCCAGAAGGAAACACAATACATTAAGAGCCGGGGGGGTGAAATGGGGTGAAAACTTTTGAACAGGATGAAGATCAAATTTTTCTTATTTTGTTGAAATATCATGTTTTTCCATTTAGTACTGCCCTTCAGAAACAATAGAAGATACTTGCATGTTTCCCAGAAGACAAATTAAGTACAATTTACCTTTATCTTCAAATTCAAGAAGTTTTTTGGAGGATTTTTCTGAAGAACAGTGCTCAGTTTAACTGTTCAGAACAAACAAGGGACTCATACACACAGTATTAAGAACGAAGGGTTCCCAAACTTTTGAAGGGGGTTATTTTAATAATTTCAGCTATTTTTTGGTCTTGTGGACTATATGTAAACATCTTTTATGCAAAATATCTGACTCAGGACAGTACTAAGTAAAAAATGGCATGCATTTTGTATGATCCTCTCTTATTTTGTTTAAATTATTCACATTTTCACAGATTCTGCAAGATTTCCCAAACTTTCACATTAAAACTGTATGTATTATTAGATCATTTTCCTGAATAAATAGATGACAAACTCTTATTTCCATCTCATTTGTTTGATTGGGCTCTCACTGTCAACTTTCAGCACTTGTGAGACAATCGAATGATCTTTTGGGTTATATTTATGCAGAAATATAGAAAATCCGGTAACACTATACAATAGGATTCATTAACACTAGTTAACTACATTAGTTGACATGAAATAAGAATACTTGTACAGAAATACTTCTACAGAATGTAATAATCTTAGTTAATGTTAATTTCAGCATTTACCAATGCATTATTAAAATCACAATTTGTGTTTGTTAACATTAGTTAATGCACTGTGAACTAACATGAACAATGAACAACTGTATTTTTATTAACTAACATTAAAGAAGATTAATAAATAGTGAAATAAATGTATTGTTCAGTGTTCATTCATGTAATACATTAACCAATGTAAAAAAATGACACCTTATTGTAAAGTGTTACTGAAAATTCAAAAGTGTTCACAAACTTTCAAGCAGCATATGCTCATTTGATATTATTTATAGTTATTGTTGTTGTCTGTAAGCCTAGTATAAGAAACAACTTGACAAAATAATAATCAATTATTAATGTGTTCAGTTGTTTTGTTAATTAATATTACTCGGTACTCGCAGCGCTAAATGTTTTTAACCCTCTGGGGTCTGAGGGGGATTTGGGACCCTGGAGAAGTTTTGACATGCTCTGACATTTGTGTTTTTTTTTCAGTATCTCAAAAAATATTAATGGCTAGAGTCTGATTACACTGTAATCAGCACAAACTGTGCTTCAATAATATGTAAGCAGCATGAATGCACACGTTTGTTTTGAGAAAACAACGTTTATGCGTGGTTAGTGAAAAACTACAATTTTCAGGTCACTAAAAATAAGGCCTAATTATGTTTAATATTTGATATCATTGAGCAGATATGCTACTGTCAGTATACAAAAGTATAAACTAAATAGTAACTGGAAACTTTCTTATTTTCACATTGCTTTCTAATATGAACTGATACTTAAGTGAGCCATCAGATATAGTGACTACAGAGCTCAGTCTTTGTTCAGGCATGTTTCGGCATTGCAGTTTTGTCTCAAGCTTATTGTCACAGACTGTTCCTGTGTTATTTATTTCTGGCTCGTGCCGGGCTGTTGTGGCTCTTTTTCTCTATGGTTTATGGTGGCACTAAAACCTCATCTTCCTCCTGGTGTTGCTCCAATCTGGCCGACGCGTCTCGAACAGCTCGGCAGGGAATAGACACTTAGCGAGATTTCCCATGCTTTATGCTGGGCCATTTCTGCCTGATAGCACATACCGAGGTAAAAAAAAAACAAAAAAAAACCCTACAGCTCAAAAATGGATGCCAAGAGAATCACCGAGCCAACAGACTGCGACAGGCAGTGGCTAGACGTGCGTGTCAGCCGCGGTTCTCCACGCACTAGGCAGGTCAGAGAGGGGAGCGAGAAGCGCCACTGTTGAATGATAATGCACATCACTGGTTTATTTTATCTCGTGTGAAACGACACTTAACTCTTAATAAGGCTACTAAATCTTCAGGGTCCCATGACACCAAAGAATGGAATTACAGAGCACTAAGCATCCATCTCCCATGTTACTGGAAGACAATTATCTCTGTCCCGTTGCCAGAACAGTGCAATCGATCACTGTAATTTAATTTGATCCTTTAGGCTGCCAACTGTTTACTCTAATGGGGTAATAAGTTTAATCTTTATCATACGCTTATCTGTGGCGTAACAAATATAAAGGGCTTTCAAAAGCAACGGCGAAACATTATTAAGCCGAATAAATCATGAATACAGTTCCAGTTTGGGGCTCCAATCTAATTTGTGGTCGAGGTGCATTTTTCTGAAATTCATTTCATACTTGTTAAAGATGGTCTTAAAGGGAGCCAGGAAAGAAAAATATATATTTCGCAGGGTATAGTTGTTCGAGAAGAGGCTCATTGCGCTTTCAGTCAAACCTTCAGCCAAACTCGCAATCGATCATAGTCTGCTAAATTTTGGCATCTGGTTCCATTGCGTTCACAGCGCATTATAACCTCCCAGCTGTTGTTTCAGACTGAGTCGGGGGGAATAGTCGGTTTTTATCCAAAAATATACAGATAATTGTGGTGGAACCCATGCAAGAAATGAGCCTATTTTAAAACTGGCATCCGGCCTGCGATTGCTCAATACAATCTATCGCGCGAGGACATAATAAGAAACTCGGGTCTAATGTAATTCATAAATCCAAATACGCTCAGAGCAGCAATATCAAACAATGGCTTATTGGCGAGTGTCGTGATTCACGAGGTTCTGCCGTGGAAGCTGTATGATTATTCAGCATTAGATGATGCTTTCATTCTGATGCGTAACGGAGTTTAACCGTGGGTAGGGGCTGAACAGTAATTAACTGTGGCTCTAAATGAGATTCACTGCTTGTTGTGAGCTAATTGTCTTAGATTTATTAAAGCAAAGGGGAGGGGGGTGGGCATCGCCTCAAGGCAAATATAATGCAATTAACAACCACACGTTCTGGCAGGGCAAAATCCTGACAACGCAAGAGACCGGCTTCTTTCCAAGTGATGCAGTCAGGCCCTGTCCATGTGTAAGTATGTATATTTGTATGACTTGCATAATCATTTTAATGCTGTTGATTTGTATTTGTGTGTACTATATACAGTCCAGTTGGCATCCAGAAGTTTTGAATATTTATTGAATGTTCATTAAACATTTCAAAAATAGGTCTCTTATGCTCACAAAGGCTGCATTTTTTTTGATAAAAATAGAGATTTCTTTAAAAACATTAAAAGTCTAACTGTTTAAAATCTTTTGTCTGATAGTGTAGATTCCAATGTACAATTACATTTTCAGAATTAAAACTGTATATTCATGATTTACATTTATACATTCAGACTTACATCTACATATTGCAATTTGCATTTTATATACTCAGACTTATAACTATATATTCAGATTTACATCTATATATTTACAATTTACATTTATATATTCAGATTTATAAATACGTACTCTGATTTACTTACATATATTCAGATTTACATTTATGTATTATTCACAATTTACATTTATATATTCTGATTTGTATCTGTATATTCAGACTTACAACTATATATTCTGATTTGCCTCTATATATTCAGACTTATAAATAATTCTGATGTACTTCTGTATATTGACAATTTACATTCAGATAATATAGAATTATTTATTAGTTGGCCCTTTGTAGTATCATCCATCTATCTATCTATCTTTTTTGTTCAACTCATCCATTCCAAAATAATACTAATAACTGTCAACAAAATGTATTTAATTTCAGCATAAAACTTTACATCAAAATGTTTATATATGTGACCTTGGACCACAAAACCAGTCATAAGTAGCACGAGTATATTTGTAGCAATAGCCAAAAATACATTTTATGGGTCAAAATTATTGATTTTTCTTTTATGCCAAAAATCTTTAGTATATTAAGTGAAGATCATGTTCCATGAATATATTTTGTACATTTCCTACTATAAATATGTCAAAATTTAATTTTTGATTAGCAATATGCATTGCTAAGAACTTCATTGGGACAATTCTCAATATTTAGATTTTTTTGCACTCTCAGATTCCAGATTTTCAAATAGTTGTACCTCGGCCAAATATTGTACTATCCTAACAAACCATACATCAGCGGAAAGCTTATTTATTCAACTCAAAGTTAAAAAAATTGACCCTTATGACTGGTTTTGTGGTCCAGGGTCACATATAATGAAAAACATAAATTGGTATTAATAGCATAAATGAGTACACCCCCTCTGAATAAATACAAAAGATGTATTTTCTTAATGATGACTAATATAATTCATTTAAAGATGGCAAAATTGAAATGTATTAAACATATACTTGATAAACACAACAAAATATATGCCAATATTTTCTGTAATATATGTAAATTAACAAATTTTGTTTGAATGAAGGATTGCAGAAATAAGTACACCCTAGAATTAATTTAGCAAATGTATAATATTCTAGTACTTAGTATGTCCTCCAGAACTTTAATTATACTGCTCTGACCCTTCTTGGCACTGAGTGTACAAGTTTTACAAATTTTCACATCTGTCCTGTTTAACTCCTGGAGGATGACCTCCTTAAATGCCCTGATCCTTAGTGGAGAGTGTTGCTCAGCTTGTTTATACAGGATCCCCTACAGCCACTCAAGAGCATTAAGATTGAGTGAATTACATGTCCACTGAAGGATTTTCACCTTGAGAGAATGAATATCTTCATTGTCATGCTAAAAAAAATGCCCAATAATGCAGGGAATGAGGGGAGGGTAGCATCTTCAGTTTCAGTTTTTTTGTATTACATCACACAGTCATGTGAGATATCATGACAGCATTGATAAAGCACAACTTCCTCACACCTTCAGCACTCATACATCCCTATAGAAAGGCTTTACTACCACTGAACGTCACTGTGGGTACCAGGCACTTCTCTCTGTACTCCTCCTCTAGCAACACCAGAACATTTTGGATGCTTTTGGACTGGAAATGATTGACTTGGTCTCTTGAGACCAGAGTATGGATTCCCAGAAGTCTATATTTTGTAAATATTTGAGGTTAAAATGAGGTTAAATGAGTTTATTGTGCTTTGGCTACAGTAGGTAATTCTAGTGGTGACAACAACCATACATGTCACTTCTGCAGGCTGTGTCAGACTCTGTGAGATAAAGTGTCACTCTTTTCATAGCTTTTGACGGCTCTGAGACACTTGCATGGTATTTCTCCAACTCTTTTTCTAGCAAAAAAATCACTGAATGAAAACTTAAAGATCTGATTATTTCATGAGTCTTGTCACAAGTCCATTGTTTTTGAATGCCGGTGCTACTTCTGCTATATTTTCACACTTAAAACAATAAATTGATATTCCTCTTGTACCATTGCCCTCTTTTATGCTAAGAAATAAGTCACCTGGCAATTCTCTCCCAAGTAGTTTCATTGTTGCCAGCATTAAGTCTGAGTATGATTCAGTAGGCTATAAAATGCTTTTAACTTTCAGGAAATTACTTGTCTTTAAAAGTTTTTTTTAGTTTTATTTAGTAACTTGGGTGGGGTTGTACTCATTTTTGCAATGCAACATTTTATCACTTTGATACGAATATCTTATTTTAATAATAATTTTGGCATTCTTCTTTGGTAATTGATCAAGCAGGCTTGTTGGAACATTATATCTCCAAAGAACCCTAACATGTCTTCTAAGTAAAGAGACGTTTTAGAGGAGGAGTACTCATTTATGCTGTGCACTGTACGTATCACATTGTTTATAATATTTCTCATCCTCAGGTACCAAGGACAGTCGACTATTCAGCTCAACCTTGGTATGTCTCCACTGTAATTGTTTAACCATATTTATTCCAGTATCCACATGACAGAAAATAACCTGCATGACTGTATATGCAGAGTGTTATTGTTTTGGTTTTAACCACGTGCACGTCGGCTCTTGTGAGCAGGTTCGCTGGGCCCATGGAGAGGCACCACGCAGAGTCTGAGCTCATGGAGCGAGAGAACAGCACCTACCTGGTGCGATACAGGACCCGGGAGAGCAGAGAGTACGCTATCAGCATCAAGTACGTCTAGCTATTATCCCACTTTGTGTATTTGAGCCAGTGTGTTTTTATTGTGCATAAAACTGCCGTGACGGATGGTCGGTGAGGTCCTTGCACGGACGTCCTTTTACATGCAAAGCTCCTCTGTGGAGCTCAATGCATTATGCATCTTGAGATTTGCATACAACTTAATGTGTAGCATGGATGTGGTCAGTGAGTGATCACACCACATACTCACTGTAGGCTTCAGAACATTTAATAGTTGTGTGTCTCATGCTTAAAACAAAACACAAGGTCTCTGTAAAAATATTTTATTCTATTTAAGGGGTTTTTAGGTCTTTAGGGTGTTTTGACCTGTGGTCAGAGACTGACAGCACTATTCCACATCCCTAAGTTATAGTTAGTTCTGACCACAACAAGGTCACGTTTAACTTTTAATGGGGATTGTGGTTTTTACATCTGGTTTAATAACATGCCAATGAACATTAGGGCTTCTCCTTCTCGTGACATCTTTGGAGCCAATATTTATAGGAATAGTTCATCCAAAAATGGAAATTCTGTCATCATTCAACATACTTCACTTCAGTTTTTTTGGGTGAACTATCCCTTTAAGGCTCACTTTAACACAAATAAATGAATTTGTCCTGACTTTTGTTTGTTAGCACATTCCTAAGGAACACTTTTTTGAGATGGCTGACACTGGGGTGGAAGTACAGTATTGACCTTCTCTGAATGCTTACAGTATTTCTCTGCTATCTGCAGGTACAACAACGATGTGAAGCACATTAAGATCCTCACTAAGGAGCGCTGCTTCTACATTGCTGAAAGCAGGACATTCAAGACTGTATTAGTAAGTGGGTTTGAGTTGCACAGAAGCAATGGTCTTCATCGTCATTTGCTTAATTTATCATCACCGTATGAATACATATGTAGGGTGCTATAATTTAGTGTCGCTAGTTGTGCTGCAGAGACCTGAGCTTTTTTTATCAGAAAACCGGAACATGTGCTGATCTGCATATTTCTGTATTTCATTAGCATAATTAATATTGTGAATCCATCAGAGTCATCAATACTGCTGCAACCTTGTTAAAGCTTTAATGTATACAATAGTACTGAATGATTATTAATTCATATATCATGGTACTCCAGGGTATGTCAAAGAAATACATAGCTTTACCATGGTGCACATCCATAAAACAATTTTGTAAGAGCATCTATAAGCAATTGTAGCTGTTCCACTAAGATAAAATATGGCAGGGTTTCCCAACTGCAGTTGTTAGAAAGGTTTAATGAATTAACTCATAAAAATGTAAAATCTAAATGAGTCTACTTTAACCATTAACCAAGAAAAAAGAGAAACGTGAACAAGTGAATGTGATGTTAAATTATTGAAATATGAATTTAAAATTACAGGGGGGCTTCAAGTTTTAGGTTAAAGGGATTCAGCTGACAAAACATTTTGGGAATCCCTGAAATAAGCTTTTTAAACTTGTGATGTTTCTGTCCAGGGACTGGTTGAGTATTACAGACAGCACTCTTTGAAAGAGGGTTTCCGTACTCTGGACACTAATCTGCAGGTGCCCTATAAGGAGCTTGGTAGTAGTCTCAGACCTGCTGGTGAGTATCGTACACCCTGTTTAGATTCACTCTGACTATATGATGACATTAATTAGGCCTTGTTTAGAATTTAGGGTTTTTTGGATATCCAGATATTATCCAGATGAGTTTTTGAAAGTTTGAACAGCAAAAAACACACGAAATCTGATTTTTTTTTCCAAATTTGATTCAAACCACATATGGAGGTGGTCTGAAATGTGATTCCAATCGGATTTTTACAGATGCATCTTAGTCTGGGTGCTCTGGCTGCTCAAATCGGATTATAAATACTCTTTTGCATCACTCTTAATACTACACACAGTGATAATGTCAAAACTGGTGATGAAAACGGCAGAAGTATTCATACAGTATTCAAATGAAGCCAAAGCCAGTCTCTTACTCTTTCTTGTGCGACAGGGGAGTTCTGCACTGCAACTCAACAGGGTGCTTATTTGGAGATTGAGATGATGCACCTCTGTTTTTCCTGCATCTGATCAAACCTTATCAAAAAGTGTGTAAAAAGTATGTTGTTACCAAAGCAATCCATGCGGATAAGTTGGTTATGTCTGGACACATGAATCGGATTTGATCACTTGCAGTTAAAGGCAGATTAGGTGATTTGGTTCAAAAACATTTTTTATTATCCTTGTTAAAGGCTCTTTACAACCTAATAGCAATCACTAAGTGATCTAAATGTATTTATATATATTTATATCATCTGTGGAAGGTGTAGGACCATAAAATGTTTGTCCAGTCATATCCCTCATCCCGAGGGCTACAATAGGCTGTATTCTTAGGATCTCCTGGTTCTTGGGTCAATTTGAGCCAGACAGGTAATCTCGTTTTGACCAGATCATTGAGTCAGTGAATTGTTGAATGTTAACAAATGCAAAATTGATATAAAAAACCACATTTGCTGACACAGCCATGCTATTTTAATTTCCTTGTATGTGGGTTTGAGCTGTTTTGTTGAACTGTAGTTTCACAGAGTTCGTATGGGAGCTCTTCATCTTACAAGTGCAAGGCTGTATTGCATGAGATACCAGTCAAACCTACTGAGTTAGAAAACCCATTAAGCTGTGTATGAGATATAAGATATTTCACATAAAAGACGTTTACATATAGTCCACAAGAGAAAATAAGATGACTTTTTAAAAATGAGCCCATCCAAAACTTTACATTCACTTGATTTTTAATACTGTGTTGTTACCTGAATGATCCACAGCTGTTTTTTTTTTTGTGATAGTTGTTCATGAGTCCCTTGTTTGTCATTTGTTTGTTAAACTGCCTGCTGTTCTTCAGAAAAATCCTTCAGGTACCACAAATTCCTCGGTTTTTCAGCATTTTTGTGTATTTGAACCCATAGTAAAGTAACACATTACTTTTTAATTGACAAGAAAATATCTGAGGTACTTACATCAAATAAGTAACGCCAGTTACTTTTCCCCACATTTATTGATCAAAAGCTCTTCTGTCCCCATGTTGAGAGAAATCAGGAGTAAGATGTTAGTTCTAGAACAAATGTGAACATGCATTAATTCATTTCACTCACAAAAAACAGATTCAGTATTCCTCAAACTGAATAAAAACAGTGAAATTCAACTCAGAATATGACGCAAATGTGCAATAAGTAAATATGTTAAATAATACAAATATCCTTGATCCAATTCAACCATACTAATAAGCAAAAATTACTCAAGATAATTTAACATTTGTTTATTGCTGAAGAGTTGACTTTTTTTTTCTTCTGCGGTCTACTGTACAGACGTGAATTCACTTTTCTTAAAGCCTGAGGGTTTTGGTAAGAAAAGGCTTTTACATTTGCCAAAAATAGCACTTTTTATATTAAAAACAAACAAGCAAATCCTGCCCAGATTTAAAAAGTAACGCAAAAGTAAAGTAACGCATTACTTTCCATAAAAAGTAACTAAGTAACATAAATAGTTACTTCAATATTGTAATGCATTACTTTTAAATGGAACTTTCCCCAACACTGGTAACAGCACAGTATTAAGAATCAAGTGTATGTAAAATTTTGAACAGGGTCATTTTTATAAATTCAACTATTATTTTCTCTTGTGGACTATATGTAAACGTCTTTTATGTGAAATATTTTATTCAGGTCATTACTAAATAAAAAATAACATGCATTTTGTATGATCTTTCTTATTTTGGTAAATTAATAAACATTTTGCAGATTCTGCAAGGTGTTTGTAAACTTTTGACTTCAACTGTATTTCCCGTGAGCCTGGGTAGCAGCAACTAACTGTTGAAATGTAGTGAAGTAAAAAGTGTGATACTATGATTTGGAATGTAATGAAATAGAAGTTTCCCATAATAAAAACATTGAGATAAAGTACAGATACGAATACAAGTAGGCTACAAATACTAGCACAAGTGCAAATACATTACTACTAGCCACAAATGGTATAATTCATTACTGGATGCACTGCACAAACATACAAAAACATTCCTTTGTAGATTATTCGTTTTTAGCATAACTGACGTTAATTTGTACTGACAATGCTCTTTCAAGAGTTACAGCCAGTTGCGTAATAACACCACGGCATCCAGCAGCAGGAGTGTCTACTAGCAGCCAACAGTACAGTGACCTGTCGACCTTCAGCGATTAAAATCACCGTCAAGAGTGAAAGGGTCTTCAGACAGGTCCTCTTTTAATGCCAGGAGGCATAGCTGGCTCTCAGGATGTGTTTTTAACTGGAGACTAGCGTATGCGTCCCGACACCTCACAGACTCTTTTGATTAAATATAAAGGTTGACTGAAATCATAGGGTGTGCATATACACGTGTTGCTTTCATAGTGTATAAATGCACGCGTTTACTTCAGCTCTCATTGCCCAAGATGGCTCCTCAAAGAGAAAGACAGATGCTTTGAAGCGAGTCATACGCACTCAGCACCTGGCAGCAGGAAAATGGCTGTTTGTGTCTGGCTCTGCAGCCGCTGCTGCAGGCGATGCGGCGAGAGAGAGGACTCGGCTAAACAAGACGCCAGCACTGCACTCAAGTAGCACCGGCAATCTCTCTGACATGACATGACAGTTTGCTTTGAGTTACAGGAAAAAGCCATGATGGATGCTAAGCTCCCTCTCACCTGTAGGGACTTGGCTGCTTTTCTCTCTCACAGCTAAGAGAAAAAACAGTCCCTGCACTGAGAAATGAAAGGGCAACTAGTGGAGACACGGAAAGTCAGCTTTATTGAACAGAGAGAGGTGTGTCACGTAGAAAAAGGCTTAGCGAATGAGTACGGCTCTGCTGATAGAAAGAACAGGATAGTGGGAATTGTGAATTGGGGATTTTGCTGTTCTATATGTCCTTTTTTCTTCAGCATTCTTGGCTTGTTAGAGTTGTTTATGTTAGACTGCCACTCTCAGTGACGCATCCTTTCACAAACCTCAGCAGAAAATCCGGGCCCTCAATGCATCCTGGGACCGCGCTCTCGCTGATGTGCCCCAAACCAAAACACACACAAATACACCGACAGATCATTCGGCGTGTGGGCGCTGACACGTCTGCAGGCGTCGAGTGCTTGGTAAACACGTTGAACACAAAGGGAGATATCAAGGTTGTGTTTGATAAGCTAATGTGAAGAATGTTATTTACTAGACAGATATCGCATCGGTTTTAGCTCTGACTAAAGATATTGAAAGTATGATGGGTGCGCATGATTTCTGCAGGTGATTTCTGAGTGACAGTGTCACAGGCAAAAGTAGTTGGCCTGTCGCCCACTGCTTCGTTCCCCCCAAAGGAGATGCAAAACAGGCAGGCAAACATATTGTGGATTTGACGTTTGCTAGTTTACATATTAGAAAGTCCTGGATGCTCAGATGGGCGTTCAGATGGTAACAGGACTTGCGCTCTGTATGAACGCTATCACAGCTGTGTCAGTGACAGGGCCAGGAGCACACACTCATGTGTTTTTGGCAAAAGCTAGCAGAACACCTAGAGAAAGTGGTGTACAAAATAAAAAAAATCTTGACACTTACAGAAATGGGTCACCCGTGTAATTTCCAACCTGTATGATGTTTTTTTTTTTCAAAACAGTATCTCAGCTGCTTTTGCCCAAGTAATGTAGAATATGGTTCATAAAAGTAGTCCATATGGCTGAAGTAGTCCAAATTTTGGTCTGTTCTGTCATCATTTATTCACCCTCATATCATTCAGAATCTGCATGACTTCTGTGGAACTTGAAAGAAGATATTTTGAGAAATGTGATTTTTGCCCATATAATAAAAGTGCAATAAATAAAAGTCCACATTTGTAAAAAAAGAAATAAAATAAATAAATAAATAAATCCATGGTACCGATATTAATCTTTACAATAATATTCTTTATTTGGCTTGTACAGTGTCCTCTAGATGTGTGTCGCTTAAAAGACTACATATTCTGTGTATCTGTAGTTTATTATTATTTCTATTTTAAGAAATATCATACAACCAGAATATTTTTTTCCATATTTTAATTTATTCAGTATACTTTGATAGTGTTTTCGTGTACCACGATAGAAGATTACGTAATATTTTAAGATTAAGATTTAAGAGTCATAATATTTTGAGAATAAAGTAGAAATTACAAGAATAAAGTCTAAATATTTTGAGAATAAAGTCTAATTACGAAAATAAATTCAAAATATTTAGATAATAAAGTCAAAATATTTCAAGAATAAAGTCGAAATGTTTTGAGAATAAAGTCAAAATGTTTTGAGAATAAAGTCAAAATTACGAGAATTTGTAGCAGTTACAAGATTAAGTATATTATGTGTGAATATAACACATAATTAAACATAATTCAATTTTATTCTCAAAATACTACAACTTTATTCTCGTAATTTTTTTTTTTTTTTTTTTATGTGGCACTAAAACACCGTTGTAGTATACAAGTTGTTTCAAAATAATAAAAATGCTTAAAAAATGTTTTGTTAATTGTATTTTTATTTGATTACATTTCATAAGATGAACTTGTTCAAAAGTTGCAGTAATGAAATAAAGTATCACACTTCCACAAAAATACAGAGCTGGAAAGCTGTTTTCAACGTTGATAGTAAGATATGTTTGTTGAGCACCAAATCAGCGTAATGATTCCATTTTAAATAATAGATTAGGCTGTTAAAGTTTCATTAATTCATTTTGGACGCACTATTTTGATGATAAATTTGTGGTGAATCATCATCACAACAATCCAGAAAAAATAAACAAATAAATAAACAAATACACAAACTGATTTCATGAGGCCCTAAATGAATAAGAATAGCTTATTCTGTGTCGTCTACCTGTAAAGCTATGTTTATATTCATTCTTGAGGTCTAACAAACTGTTGCAAATTAGCTCGAAGGGGAAATGTGTATAAATAATTACAATTAATTGTGATTATTTGCAATTATTTATAT
Source organism: Cirrhinus mrigala (assembly GCA_036247105.1). Taxonomy (NCBI): domain Eukaryota; kingdom Metazoa; phylum Chordata; class Actinopteri; order Cypriniformes; family Cyprinidae; genus Cirrhinus; species Cirrhinus mrigala. The sequence goes on from CM070008.1 coordinate 13,876,728, forward strand.
TAGCTGCCAGTAGTAACTATAGCAGAATTAAAATTCCCATCAACTAATCTGTTTGTCCAGCGAACATTCAGTATAATTTCATATCAACAATAAGAAATGATATTTTCTTGCCCACAGAAAATAACTTTCTTAAAGTACTATTGCATTAGAGCATGTAGCTTGAATCGGAATCGTAAAGGGACATTAATTTACAAGGCAGAATCAGAATCAAAACTCATGTAAGGATTAACACATAACTAATCTAAACAAACAGACATACATTTACTCATACATGGGAAAAGGGCAAGTGAGAAGCAATTAGAGAGACAAGAAAACGTAGCTGTGAAAAGAGTTAGTTAACCACCTGAGTGAAACCATCAGTGCTGTCTACAGCTTATACTAAACCTCTGTTTTGTTTAGATAAAGTTCCAAACGTAGGTTTGGGAGGAGCCTAATCATTCAGTCCTGTCAATCATCATTACGAGCCTATATAAGCAGCTCTCATTGCGCCCTCCAAGCGTCAGTTCTTCCGGCATCCCTCCACCTCCACTTCTCCTCCATTTCTGTTGTTCTCCCTCTAGGTAATATCGCAATGGGGGGTTGAACTCGGCGCTCAATCCGGGCCTCGGGTTCGAGCCACCATTAAGAACGGCAAGCCAAGTTTGTTTACCATTCCCCATCAGGACTGGATGGGCAGGCGAACTCCTGAATTAAATGTACAATACTTGCATTGCCTTGGTCGTTGAACAAGTGTCCGAATGCAGTCTCGGGTGAAAGTCTTGATGGTTTGGAGCACTGGTGGTTTTGGAATCGCGATCACGTTCTTCCGGGTCTGAAGACTGTTGGACTCCAAAGATGTTCTGACTCGATAGTGACTGGGAGTTTCTTTCCATGTGGAAAGTGAAGAAGAACCAGGAGCTGAGAGAGAGAGACCCAGCTGAAATCCTGTGATCTTTGGGGAATGGAAAGACAAGGCCGCAAGGCCTGGTGCAAGCTTAGGGGTCCCGAAGAGTTCTAACTTATCCTTCCCATCTTCTTAGGATCTAAAAGAACCACAGAGTGACTCCTCGGGTCACTCATGTGAGACGAGTGAAGAAAACTAAAAAAACGCGGAAGAGAGAAATGTCTGTTCAAGGGAGATGAATTGCGGGGTTGAGTGAAAATATCTGACTTTTTGTGGTCGAGAGCCACAGCTCTATATGTTGGGGCCTGTCGGGCCCACCAAGCACGCCCCGCGCAGGATCAGGATTCCCGTGAGTCCCTCACATGGGCATCAATCGGAAGATTTTGCAGAAGAGAGAGAAAAGCAGAAGAGAAGGATCACTCATGTGATGCCTTTAAGGTCACTGGAGGCTACACCTCCAGGAGGTCAAAGAGCCAATGGTGACTTTCACCTTTGGAGGGAAAGTTTACGACTCTTTGTCTGTGAGCATGGCATTTTGCATATGTAATTCGATTGGGTGTTAATGCAAAAACTACTAAGGATTCTTAAAACATTAATATGTTGCATAGGTATCAACATATAATATATACCATCTTTTAGATCATCAAAATACAAATTTAAAGAGACCAAACACGGCATAGGCGTGTTATGCTACCGGTTATCTATCATAATAAATCCATACAACAGTGTACAATGAAAAACACAAAATACAAGGCAGTAATACTATACACAATGACCTGGGGCTTTGTGTGATAGGAAGTAGAGGTCTTCACGGGTCCAAAAATTCATACCCGAACCTGAGGAGACCCGTAAATTTGTTGCACAGAACTGACCTAGACCCGTATTTAATTTGAAAGTGGGACCCAAACCCATGCAGACCCGAGAAATGCCTTAAATTTTCTACCCGGACCCGACCGTTTTTCATAAATTGGACCTGAACCTGGCTGGGAAGACACAGACCCGACTGCACCCTGTCGGCACATATTGCACAGCAAACTCAATAACACAGCTATTAAAGTCAATAAACAAGTTACGAAAAAAACGTTTTGGCTTACCTACTGTTAGTAGCCCTGACTGCGATCAATCCTCCTTGACACTAACATTTCCGTCCATGTTAGGCTGTTCCTGTCTCTTGCCGAGTGAAAGAACCTTCTTAATCTATCCATTATTCCATATATTAAAGTTACACTTTACTGCGTATGTAGTGGTGTCTGGAGAAGTTGGTATACTCTTAATTTATTTAAGGTATTGTTTTCGTTATAATGTACTGATTCAAATCAGTAAACAACAATTAATTATCATGTTACCACTCTGCGCACCTCCCCTGACCTGATCTTGCGCATGCATTTCTGTCACGAAGCAGGACGAAGCAGGCACAATCATATTTCAAAGGAAGCCGACGCCATGGTCTTGCTTTTATGGAGTATTTGCTTTTATTCACGTGCAGTTGGATTAGATATCATGTGGTGGACTGTCATGATTTTGGCTAATGCAAGACACTACTGAATGATACGCATCAGAGTGGATTTAGAAGTGGCTATACACAAAGCCGACTGAAGTGGGTATGCCATATACCTGCGTATACCCTGCACTGCACCATCGTGCGTGTTCAATAACAGGTGCGTCTTTTCTTCAGTAAGAGAAAACAGTACAAAACATATGCTTAAAGCTCCACCTAGTTAATCTTATGAAGCTTAAAGGAGGAATTCACATGAGACAGCTTCATACCATCCGCTTGCAGTACTAACATTAACTTCGCATCACGCATGTTTTTTTTTTTTTTCCCAACTTATTTCCCGTTCAAACTTTTCTCATCCTAATTTTACAAGTTGCCAGTTACAAAACACACGCAAAGTGCTGACCGACACTGATCACTGGCGGGTGTGGTGTTCTCCGATCGATTCAAATGTTAAACAGACCCGGGATCCGAGGTAATAGATTGGGACCCGACCCGGCTGACCATTTAAAATATAGACCCGAACCCGTACGGATCCCGGGTCTCGGGTCCTCTTTGAAGACCTCTAATAGGAAGGTCAAAGAAAGGTTTGTCTGCGAATGAGTAGGAAAGAGTCCATTTCTATAGGCATTGTGTCTTTCCTATGGGCAAATGTAGTGTGCTCTGCTTGCATTCCTTTGAGCAACAAAACCCATGTTATCAAATGGTCTCCCTGGCAACTGAGCCTTTTTGGGGTGTTAGTTGCTTTTGGGGGTTGTCTCCAGAACTCCAACATATAGCTGGCTGTTGGTTTTAAAGATTATTTGTTAAATGTAACAAATAATTGTGTGTCTGATTGGTCCAGATTGGTCCACAAAACATGTGAAATGCATTTCCATCCCCATTAATGGTATGAAATATAGTATATTATATATTGAATAATATATTTTTGCCTATATTGTGCAGCCCTAGTCAAAAACAACAATGTCAATGTTTATTGATTTTTTTAGTCATCTTGTGTGAATCTCAAGCAGGGTTATTCATTCGGCCAGTGCTGTGCGGAGTTCTTTATATCAGCTTGTTTATGTTTGTTTTGTTGAAAATGTCTCTGTTAAGATCTCTGGGTTTTTGTGTTCTTATTTTCTTTGCTCTGCCTCGGCTTGGATCCTAAGCTCCAGTGCTGTGTGGGCTTTCCGTTTTGAGTCCCACCAGCTACAGTTTTGTTCCTCCCTCCCCCTCACCCTTCTGGTCAGGTACAGCTATCAGCCACCTGTCTTATTCATTTCCCCCTCCAGCCATCTCAGTCTCTTCTCCCTGTGTTTGCTTCAGCTCTCTCTGCAGTGTATGTGTGCTTTCCGAGAGCTGTGGAGAGAGTCGCTCGTCATTTTGTGTGTGAAAATGTCTGTGCATGATGCAATGCCATTTGTGCCGTTTTTGCTCCAAATCTCCAATCATCTTGTTGCATGTTCACATGTTTTGTCCTACTTGGCATATCTTTGTGCCTCTCACTCTTGCTTTTTTGTAACTCTCTACCTTTAGTTTTGACCCCGCGAGTGCTTGGCATTGCACTGGCACGATATGATTTCAGCTCCAGCGATACACGGGAACTCTCTCTGCAGGTGGGTGACCTGGTGAAGATCTATATCAAGTGTACTAATGGATGGTGGAAAGGTGAAGTCAATGGCCAGGTGAGAAAAAACACTCTTATACACCATTATTCACTTAAAGCTCCAGTTCTAAAGCAGTTCTTCAGAGGTTTTGGTGCTTTTATGTTTGTTTACATAGTGTGAAGTTTTTCTTCCAGCCTTGCACATCATTGAACTGAACTTTTGCCCTTTCATGTGAATCACAGTTCATGGTTGCTCAGAAGGGAAATGCTAGGCACACAGCAGCAAAAACGGTTGTCAGAGTGCTAAATCCAATTCTGTTCATACACAGTCGGTTATGAAGAACTGACACCAGAATTATATAACCAGCTAGGGGTGTGTGATATCATGATTTTTGATCGTGGATGATTAAAATGTCTCCACAATCTGCTGTAGAAGAAGTATCATAGTATCAGTTGCAGTTCTGGCGCCTCTGTCTCAATGTACTGTACGACACGACATGCATTTACATCAAATGTTAACTCAGTGGTAAAATTACACTCATGAAACTGAAGTTCTGTATTCTGTTATAGTTCCACATACAACCATTAGTCACATTAGTTAAAATATATATTTTTAATATGTTGTCTGTTATTTAATTTAATATTTTCTAATGTTTTATATTTACACATTTACACTACTGTTCAGTCAGTAATTTTTTTTTTAGAGAAATTAATAATTGTATCCAGCAAGGATGCATTTAATTGATAAAAAATGACAGTAAGGAATTTATAATGTTACAAAATATTTCTGTTTCAAATAAACACTATACTTTAGAACTTTCTTTTAAAAATGTACCATTGTTTACACAGAATATATAGGAAAACACAACTGTTTTCATCACTGATAATAATAAGAAATGTTTCTTAATCACCAAATCAGCATATTAGAATTATTTCTAAAAGATCATGTAACATTAAAGACTGGAGTAAAAGTTGCTTAAAATTAAACTTTACCATCACAGGAGTAAATAAAAAAATTGAAATATATTACATTAGAAAACCGTTATTTATATATTTTGCAATATTACTATTTTACTGTATTTTTTGATCAAATAAATACAGCTTTGATGAGAGAGAATGTTACATTTTTTTCTAAACTTTAATGTATATAGTATATAATAGTAATGTATATGTTTATTTTATAAATATATAAAAATTAGTATTTTTTTATTTAACATTTTAGAAATTATATTTTAACTAATTTTAAATTCAATTAAAAATGATGCAGTAATTAATACAGTTATGAATCCCCTGTTTCAGGCCTATTGATTTAGATATGTTACATTGTATGAGTGGTACTCATGTTCATGGTAAAATGCTTTTTTTTTTCAAAAACATACACTACCAGTCAAAAGTTTTTGAACAGTAAGATTTTTTATGTTTTTTTTTTAAAGAAGAAGCGCTCTCCAAGCCAGCATTTATTCGGTCCAAAATACAGCAAAAGCAGTTATATTGTGAATTATTTTTATAATTTAAAAAAAACTGCTTTCTATTTGAATTTATTACATTTATCTATTTGAATTATTTATTATAAAATGACATTTATTCCTGTGATCAAAGCTAAATTTTCAGCATCATTACTCCAGTCTTCAGTGTCACATGATCCTTCAGAAACCATTCTAATATGCTGATTTGCTGTTCAAGAAACATTTTATTATTATTATTATTATTATTATTATTATTATTATTATCATCAGTATTTAAAACAGTTGAGTACATTTTTTTCAGGATTATTTGATGAATAGAAAGATCCAAAGATCAGCATTGATTTGAAATAAATCAACATTGTAACATTATACACTATACCATTAAAAAGCTTGGAGTCATAATATTTTTTACTTCTTTTTTGGGAAAGAAGTTATAGAAATGAATACTTTTATTTAGCAAGGATGCTTTAAATTTATCAAAAGTGATGATAAAGTAATTTATAATGTCAGTTAATTTCAGATAAATGCTGTTCTTCTGCTTTCTATTCATCAAATAAACCTGAGAAAATTCTACTCAGCTTTTTTCAACATAGTAATAATAAATGTTTTTGAGCAGCAAATATTAGAATGATTTCTGAAGGATCGTGTGACTGGAGTAACGATGGCCAAAAATTCAGCTTTGAAATCACAAAATAAATTACATTTTAAAATATATTCAAATAGAAAACACATTTTAAATAGTAAAAATATTTCAGAATTGTACTGTTTTTGCTGTTCTTTGGATCAAATAAATTCAGGCTTGGTGAGCAGAAGATACTTCTTTAAAAAGCATTAAAAATCTTACTGTTCAAAAACCTGTGACTGGTAGTACACCCCAGATCCAAAGGCAATTGAATTATGGTTTGGACGCAAGCAAATGACACGCAATACGGAGGTGTGACACTGTGATTGACATTTGAGATTAGACTTTAGCCCTGCGTTTCTATGCAATATAGCTGATCTTGACTCTCCAAGACACCCAAATCTTTCCTCAAGCCTTATTACATTCTCTTTTCTTCATTTCATATGCTCAAGTGCGTTTATAAGAGAGATGATTAACTGGAAGTGATGACAGAAGATGGCAGAATGACTCTTAATGATTCCTCTGCACATGTCATTATCAGATCTGACCCACAAGAGCTCTCAAACCAGTCACGGAGATGAAGAGATACGCTTCGTTAGTCTTCACTAATGTTTATTAATGCTGTTGATATTACAGGTGGGATGGTTCCCTTCAACTTACGTGCAGGAAGAGGAATGATCGGCGCAGGAAGTTGTCCTCTCTATGCTGTGACAGTGATACAGTAGGCCACTTGTTGGCTTCGGACAAGAAACGAAATAGCGAACAGTGCACCCTTATTTAAGCGAAGCACCACAAACACAGCAATTATCAGCCTCCTCTAATGGGATCCGGTGGACTGCGGTTGAGACCTGCAGCGTGATGCATCTGAGGCCCCGTCGGCTTTGACTGTTTAATTAGTTATGAATGTCCCTCGCTGCTCCACATTCAGTCCAGACATCTCTTTCTCTCACTCTTTTCCTCCCTCTCACCCTGTCACCTCCTGAAATCTTCACACAGGGCCTGGGGCCCCCCTCTCTCTGCCTGTTTAAAATTTAAACTCCATTTCTGCACTGTGCCGGACCTCCCATAAACTCAAGAGTGGCACGCAGAGAGAAAAGCCCTGAGCTGGCCGTTTTTTCCCTCCACTCGGCGACCTTTACGCGGTGCTTTCAGCTCACCTTGTGCTATAATTGATGATTTCATTCGCCCGTCTGACTCGGCAAAGTTTGGCTGGGGCGAGAAGGAGCGCCGTGCTGTCACGAAGCCTTCCTCCCTGCCTCCTCCTCTCCAGCCCTGATAACACTTAGCAGCGCTGCTCTCTCAGGGCGCTCGGAGCGCTGCGCGGTGACAGGAGGCCTGCCGTTCGGTGCGATATCCATCTTAGCCGGCCTAACACGCTACGCTGTGATCAGTCATCGCTCTGTCTGTTCCTGAACCTCAGGTGCTCCCAAGCAGAATGTTGGCACTGATTTTGGACTGAAGTCAATTTCTTCTCTTGTCATGCAACAGAATGACTTGTTAATGCTGTAGTGTTTGGGGCTCTAAGGCTCCTAGACGCTGCAAAAAAAGTTTGGCGAGGTTAATGCCTGTTTCAAAATGGAAAAGTACAAAATACACTACTGTTCAAAAGTTTGGGGTCAGTAAGATTTTAGTTTTTGGAGAAATTAATACTTTTATTTATCAGGGACACATTCATTTGAGTGACAGTAAAGACATTTACTGTATAATGTTACAAGTTTTCTATTTCAAATAAATGGACCACGAAACCAGTCTTAAGTAGCATGGGTATGTTTGTAGCAATAGCCAAAAATAAATTGTATGGGTCAAAATGATAGATTTTTCTTTTATTCCAAAAATCATTAGGATATTAAATAAAGATCATGTTCCATGAATATATTTTGTAAATTTACTACCATAAATATATCAAAACTTAATTTTTGATTAGTAATATGCATTGCTAAGAACTACATTTGGACAACTTTAAAGGCGATTTTCTCAATATTTTGATTTTTTTGCACCCTCAGATTCCAGATTTCCACATAGTTGTATCTCTGCCAAATATTATCCTGTCCTATCAAACCATACATCAATGGAACGCTTATTTATTCACCTTTCAGATCATGTATAATTCTCAATTTCGAAAAATTGACCCATATGACTGGTTTTGTGGTCCTGGGTCACATATTAGAATGATTTCTGAAGGATTACGTGACACTGAAAACTGAAGTAATGGCTGCTGATTATTCAGCTTTGCCATAACAGGAATAAATTACATTTTAGAACTTTTTAAAAAAATAAAATAAAATAAAACAGTTATGTTAAATTGTAATAATATTTCACAATAATATAATTTTACTGTGAATTAAATAAATGCAGCATGGTAAGCATAAGAGTCTTTTTCTAAAAAGTTAAAAATAGAATAAAATCTTACCGACCTTAAACTTTTGAATGGTAGCATATGTTTTAGATTTTAAAAATGTGTTTTTATTTTACTTCTCAGGTATGTTTTTCTTGATATAAGGATTTGTAGATGTTTTTACTGGAAAACAAGACAAAAACACTGATAAAGAATAGGATTTTTGCACTGTAATAGATATATCAGCTTCTCTTGAATTTGGGAGAGGACTTTCCTCGCAGATTAACTTGTGTTCAAAACATTTTGTAAGTTGTTTGTAAAGGAAGTTGCTCTCTAAATGGACAGCCGCTTTAGTTTTCTTAGTATAGATATTTACAGAAATGTAATTTTCACTGCTGTTATAATTGTTAAAGCACCTTTTATGCATTCATGTTGTCTGGTTTTCTTCAGAATAAATGTAAATTATCACTTGTTTCACAGTGTTTAGAGAGTGAAGGTCCATTGTAACTTTTCACTATGTTTGCTGATGGTTTATGAAAATTTACTGAATATAAATACATTTCTTACTGGCCGTGAAACTATTTCATATTACGTTTTTACGTTCTTACTGTTTTTTCCTTGTACTGTTTTTTTCCTTTTTATTGTAACTATGGACTAAGTTGATAAGAGTAATGTAGAAGTTTTCCCCATGAAGCTTACGCTGGTGATGTACCAGAGAGAAAACGGATTTCACAGTAAATGATCTAATTTTTTAGCAGTAAGAAAAAAATTGTTTTAAAGCTTGTTTTGTAGAACATCACAGTTACATATGATGTGAGAGAAGTGGGGCCTGAAGATAGGGAGTATGTGTCATTTAATAAAAATATAATTACATTTTCAGAATGACATTTTTTTTCTCAAACATTGTCAGTGGGGTAAAATGCTCCTCGGGAGCAATGGACAATTACTGTAGTTACTCTGTTCTGAACATCAAATCCTTTGTTTTTCCATCAAATGAATTCTAACCGGTTGAATATAAATATTTGGATTTTATATTTAACAATTACCTAAACTTAGCATCAGGTAGCTAGTTAGCTAGCCAGTTAGCATCAGCTAAGAAAATGTTTCAAATAGTCTATTATAATTTTGTAATTCATAATTATTGATTATATTCTTTTTCATTTTAAGCTTAAACTGCCTGTACTATGATTTTGCTTTAAATGTTTAAAGGAAATAGCTTTGTCAGACTAGGGGGGCATTTTACCCCATCCATGGGGGCGTTTTGCCCCATAGGTGGGGTAAAACACTCCCTTGGTACAAGTTTAATTTCTGTTAGAAATCTAATAACATGAAAACTCTGGACATTTTTCATATTTTGTTTAGAATTTATGTAATTGTCACTAAAACTATGATCATTTTTCTGAACACATTTAACTTTTGTTTCACAGAAAAAAAGATTGCACAGCCCTTAAGGGGGACCATATTTGTTTTTTCTTGAGTCAGTCCTGATATTGTTTTTTTTTTTTCCCCACGTGAGAAATATTCTAGCAGATGTAGTTCTCATGGAAAACATGTGATGGTGAATATTTACAATATGTATTATGTTGCAGTTCCTAAGCAAGTTATGGCTAAGTTTACACTTTCATTTTGGTGCTTGGCAAATGATAATTTTGAGCCTTTATTTTAAATTGGGTCTACTGTACATGGTACTTATTTAAAAATGACGAGATTTTCATCACTGTACACAAACCTCTGAAACATTGATACATTAACATAACTGTTATTCAAAACCTTATTATATTCCCATTATATAAGCTGTGACATAATGAAACATTATAAATTGATACATCACAAACAAAAAGCTTGTATTTTCTATATTTTTCCTTTAATTAAATTTTTTAAACAATTGCTTTTCTTGGGAATATTGCTAGTATTTGTGGCCAATTTATAGGTTTTTCTTCATATCCTTTCCTTCCAGTTAGTCATTTGTTCCTGTTTTGAGGTGGACTGCAGACTTAGAAGTGCATTACTCATAAGCGCCACCTATCTCTCAAAAGGACCATTGAGACTGTATCTATAATTTCCTGACTACCCTACCAACCCACATTCAATTACCCTTGATTCTTGTATCCGCTTAGAGTTTTCTTAGAGCTTCATCCGGCGCTGCATGTTCAGCTCCTCCGTCCACCCTCAGCCCTCTTGGCAGGATTTAGTTGTTTGTCTCCCTTTTATAATCCCTTTAAGCCACTTTCTCAATGACGTCATCCACCAGGAAGTGACATCAATTTGGAGGGAAAAGAACAGCACAAACATGAGTAAGTATAAGCAGTGGATTTTTTTTTTTTGTTTTTTTTTACTTTGACTTTGTGTTTTGCAGGGTTAGTTGGTTTATCTCACTCTGAATTATTCTATCCTGTCTGATAATGACATTTTTACAAATCTAAATAACTTCTAAGTTGAAATCTAACTCTCAATCTCTTGAGCAATGACTAGCTTTTTATTTCTGTCTTGTTAGGAATTACGTGAATATTCCCATTATTTAAATAATCAAGTTATTACTGATAAAATTTATGAGCCAGAGCTTGACCAAAGTACATGTTTCAAAGAAACTAATTGTAATCTTTACTTAAATCACAACATAAACGTTTTAATTTGTGTTTTGTTTGTGTGTACTAGTGATAGGAGAAACTAACCTTTTCGAAGCTTTGAATCAACTGAACCAACTGCTTCACAGAATGATTGTTTCTAAGCGTTTTAACAAAACAAGCTAGTGACGCCTGCTGGTTAAAAGTGTGTAAAGGCTAAAACATGCATAAAAATAGCTTTTTTTATTGAATGTTTAATACATTAAATTCAATAAAAATAATAAAATACTATCAAAGGAACACTCCACTTTTTTTTGAAAATAGGCTCATTGTTGAACTCCCCTAGAGTTAAACAGTTGAGTTTTACCGTTTTCTAATCCATTCAGCCGATCTCCGGCAGCACTTTTAGCATAGCTTAGCATAGATCATTGAATTATTGTTAGATCAGACTGATAGCATCTCGCTCAAAAATGACCATATATAATGACAATATTTTTCCTATTTAAAACTTGACTCTTCTGTAGTTACACCGTGTACCAAGACTGACGAAAAATGAAAAGTTGTAATATTCTAGGCTGATATGGCTAGGAACTATACTCTCATTCTGGCATAGTAATCAAGGAACTTTGCTGCCGTACCACGGGTGCAGCAGGCGCAATGATATTATGCAGCGCCTGAAAGTGACCGGCACTAAGTTTGTGTAGATGCAGAGTTGACGGTATAGTTCCTAACCATATCGACCTAGAAAATCGTCCGTCTTTGTACACGATGTAACTGCAGAAGAGTCAAGTTTTAAATAGGAAAAATATCGAAACTCTTTTAAGCGAGATGCTAACGGTCTAATCGGATTCAATGATCTATGCTAAGCTATTCTAAAAGTGTTACCGCCAGACCCAGAGATCGGCTGAATGGATTTGAAAACGGTAAAACTCAACTGTTTAACTGTAGGGGAGTGAGAAAATGAGCCTATTTTCAAAAAAAGTGTGTTCCTTTAAATATGAAGTGTCTGTATAATATGTGGTTTTTAAAATATAAAATTTGATATTAATTTGCAGGGCTTGCTTTGTTTGTTTTATGGACAGCTTCAATAATAAAGGTCAGTAAGATACTATTAACTACTTCTCATTCTTTTAATTACACAAATGTCTCATTAAAAATGTCTACAAATTGATGAAACTGATCCGAGATCAGGTAAAAACCATAGACGCTGGTTCAGTGGTTTGCCGCAGGGGGCACCTGATACACGGGTTCACAGAGGTGCCACCCCCTCTCCCCCAACGTCAAGCCGTTGAAATTTCGAAACGTTTTGAAAAAAGTTATGATGAAATGAAGCCTTGTTTCCTGAAATCACGTCGCTTTGGCAAGTTGATACACGCTCGAAACCACTGTTTTGAAACGATTGATTCACAAACGTTTCGAAGCTTCATGAAGCAATGCTTCGAAAGCGCTCATCACTAGTGTATACAACATGACCCAGTAAAACTTGTCAGTTCTCCTAAATATCCACAAATGTTTCAACTGGGATTTTATTTCATGTCAGATCTCCTGTGTTTCAATATGTTTCCAAACAAACTGTTCGAGGGATAGTTTTTTCAGAATTCCAGTGTTTGTGTCACAAATTCCCTGTAATGCTCTTAAATCATCTTAGGACAGTAGGAGCTGAGTAGCAACAGTAGTTGAGATTTAACCTGAGGCATGTTCAGAAAGAGCCATGAGGGCCGTGCTGCAGCGCAGCAGTGATTGATGGCCAGCCTTGTTTGCCAGAGGATGGAAGCAGGTCTATCTCTCTCCACTTCAGAAAGGTGTGAACTGACAGCAGGAGACTTCAGAGAAAAAGGAAGAGACAGAGAGGGAGAGAGAGTGGGAGAGAGAGAGAGCATCCCTCAATTCTATGACCTGAAAGTGTCACCTCTTGGTGTTGAATACGAGACAGGAACGGGTGAAGAGTTATGTGTTATATGGGTGTGACTTACCTCACCACACTGTCTTTACCAATTCAGCAACTGTAGTTGGGAAGAGTGGGAGGGAAACTCAATAAAGCCCTGTACTGTATGTCTGATGGGGCTGAGATTGAGCGCCTCAAGGACTTCATCAGCACTATTGAGTAATTAAACACTTGCAGATCAAAGCTGTTGAAGCGAACAAATCCTGAGTGGACCACAATGACTCCCCCCGATCCAACCTTGGACGGATGTCCTCATGCACTCATTGCTCCTTTGGGCTTTGCACTTTGTAATGCATCTGCCATTAAGCCCACAAACAGAAGTTGCGATGCATTGTAAGTGCATATTGCAACAAACCTCAGTACTCAAGGGGCTGCTGAGTACTACATACTCAACTGTTACTTCACTGCAGTTAAAAAACAATTGTTAAAGAAAAAAGCAGTTAATACAACAGTTTAGAAAACAAAACATTTAAGGGATAGTTAATCCAAAAATGAAAATTCTGTCATTAATTACTCACCCTCATGTCATTCCAAACCAGTAAGGCCTTCGTTCATCTTCGTAATACAAATTAAGATATTTTTGATGAAATCTTTTAAAATCGAAATGGTTTAAATAGTCCATATGACATCAGTGAAACTGATATTTATTAAGCTACAAAGATACTTTTTGTGCACAAAGAGAAAGAAAAAATAATGACTCGTAGTTTCATAAAATTATAGTTGAACTACTGATGTCACATGGACTGTTTTATCGATGTCCTTACTACCTTTATGGGCCTTTAACTTATAAGTAGCTGCATAGTAGTAGTAGCTGCATTGCTGAGTATGGAAGGTCAGAAAGCTCTCGGATTTCATCAAAAATATCTTAATTTGTGTTCCGAAGATGAATGAAGGCCTTACAGGTTTGGAATGACATGAGGGTGAGCAATTAATGACAGGATTTTCATTTTTGGGTGAACTAACCCTTTAACATTCAGTAACGTGCAATTTTCGAAACAATGTTTTAGGAAGTTTTGAAACCTTTGCAAACCTTTTGTTTCAAATTAGTGGTTTGGAGCTCATTTTAACTAGCCAAGTTTAGCAAACAAGGATTCATAACATCAACTGTTTCAAACCTTGGTTTTGAAACTTTTTAATGGTTCCCTGCTAGAGCACAGTGCCTAACCAGTGAACCATGGCCTAACATATAGTTTTAGCAGATCTGTGGTCAGCTTTATAATATAGGTTCAGTTTTAATGAATTTGAATAAACATGCATGTATAAAAATCGAGAAGGAAAAGTAATGCGTTCTGACTGGTCTAATTAGGCAATCCCTGCCTCAGTCAGGCACTACAAATGAATAAAAAAACAAAGTATTTATCACTCTGTATATTTAATGGTAGTTATTGATTTGTAGATTGCAATTGAAAACATTTGGAAATGGTTTGTAAAAAGTGTCTTTATTAACATTTAGGTTGTGTTCACATTGCTTTTACTATGAGCACCAGCAGGCAGCTTCGTAACAGTGAATCAGTGGTGTGCATGTTTTTTTTTTAATATCAAACATAAATATATATCCCAGTCATGTTTTCTTGGTTTGTGTAACATTACTTACACTATCAGAAGAAATTTAAATAAATAAATAAACAAATAAATAAAAAATTACAGTATGAATCTCATCGTGTTTCATCTAAATAATTCAAGGCAGTAGCAATTTAATATAGTTCGACAAGAAAAGTTTGCTTTAGGTGAGTGCAAATCAGAGTTCTGTATAAAAGTAACAATTTAAACAATATATTTTATTTGTGCACTCATGTTCAGCAATTCTTTTTAATGGTTAACAGTTAACTATTTTTGAATTTTTCGGATCATCAATCACCAAAGCTCTGTAAATACTGGTCACAAACGATGAGATTTACTTTAAATTTCACCATGCTTAAAGACTCCCACAGATAATTTTTTCATGCCATTTTTAGTCTTATTTTGATGTACCAAAGTGTGTGTTTTTTACTTTTTAAAAATTAGTCTTCCCATTAATGCTATTATATTGTTCACTGATTTGCAATTGTGAGGCGAGCATGAACACAAGAGGCGGGATTTATCGCTTGAACCAATCACAGCCGAACTTAACCAGTTATGTACAATTATATCGCAATGGAGACATTGCGTCCTCTCTCGTGACTTTCCCCCATTAATTCTCAATTACCCCCCACCAAACTCACCGCATGCTTTAAAGGGTCTGTTAAAACTCGGGGGAGACGAGATGCGGACTCCCGCTGTAGCTTTACCTGCTGGTGTCGCTGTTGGACAATGTTTCTTTAGAAAAACTAGTATTTTAAGGAGACACTGCCTTCCTTGCCTCCTCGGAGGAAACGCCTGTATGTTTAATCGATTCAAAGTTTTTCTTTCTGCCATCACTACACTATTTTGTACTTTTTGCTCCACCAATTAAAACCAGTCCCAGTGGTGTGGACAAAATACCAACCAATCAAATTTAAAGACCGGAGCTAACTGTGTTAATACAACTGATGCTTGATATTCCACACAATAATTTTTTTGTTGTTCTTGTTTAACTCACATGTTTGTAGTAATTATAAAAATTAATACTAATTTAAATTAATAATTCATAGCTTTCATAGACAATGGTAAAACAATGAAACTTCATCTCATCAGTTTATTAATAAAGTGTAAATACAAAACCTCAACCTTTCCCAGGCTCGCATTCTTCTATCTCACACTGTTAGCCAAACTTGACAGAATGCCCCTCCATCAAGAAAGTGTCATTTCTCGCCATCTGGTTTTATTGATTGTGTCTTCACACTTTCTTTTTTACACCCTGATATTTCCTTCAGGCCTCTTCTTCTCCCTCTCCTAACATAGCGAGTTAGACACAGTTGTGTTTAAGTTATTTGTATGTTGCTTTTTCTGTATGATTCAGCCCTTGTTGCGCTTACAGAAAGTCTCTCTTGCGCTCTGATACCACTACATGTTTTCAAAAAGGGATAAATGCTTTCATTCCAGACACAGGGATCTGGGGCACAATATATTATTTATAGTCTCAGTTGGTGTGATACATAAATAATTTGTTCCAGAGGGCTGGTGGGGGTGGGATTGGGGGAGGTGATTTGCAATTTAAGTCCAGAGATGCTTCTTATGCCATTGAGCTACTATTTAAAATACAAACCAGTGCTATGATATGCCATGCAAGCATTTCAGAGGGTGGTTGCAGTGCACCGTTTAAAGAGATTCAGGGTTGGAGACAGTAAAAGATTCAGAATATGCAAAATGGATTTCATAAGAAAGTAAGAGTGCTTATGATTCGTTAAGCCGTTTGGCAGGCAATTAGTGATCTTGTAAAGGCGTGTTATACAGCAGGTTCAAGGCTGCCTCGTGAAGGCTCTGAACCGCCACCGATTTCTGTGTAAAGACACAATAGAACATAAAAGCAGCACTGAAATATTAAGCTACGACCCATCTCAGCTCATAGTAACAGGTCATGACAGAGAAAATATTTCAGAAATACTATTAATAGCTACAAAATTCTAATAAAAATCATATATTTCATTTAATTTAAAGGGTTACTTCACCCAAAAATTAAAATTCTGTCATTAATTACTCACCCTCATGTTGTTCCAACCCCATTAAACCTTTTTTCTATCTTCAGAACATAGACAGCAACACAATTGACATACTCAAGACCCAGAAAGGTAGTAAGGACATATGAATGACTATTTTAACGATGTCTTCCTACCTTTCTGGGCGTACGCGTTGCTGTCTATGCAGGGTCAGAAAGCTCTCATGACATTAGGGTGAGTAATTAATGACAGAATTTTTTATTTTTAGGTATACTATCCTTTAATAAAAGATGTTATGTTAGTTCACAGTGCATTAATTCATGATAACAGACAGCTTTTGATCTTAAAATTGTATCAGTAAATACTAAGATTAATATTAAGTAAGATTTATCAATTAGAACTATTGTTCATTGTTAGTTTATGTTAACTAATGTACTTCAAATGAAACCTTATGGCAAAATGTTCCTTTATTTATTTATTTATGTTACAACTGGCAGTTTCTATATAGGCATAAAATATTTGCATTATTTACTAAAATATCACAGTAAATGGGGTAAGTTGTCACAATAGAATCTGCGAGTGAACAGCCTTTATAGGCTTTTCAACAAAATTGAAACAGTAATACAATTCTGAAACAGAGAAAAAAAAAAAATGTAATATGTAATATACAGTTGAGGTCAAAAGTTTGCATACACCTTGCAGAATCTGCAAAATGTTAATTATTTTACCAAAATAAAAGAGCTCAACAAAATTCATTATTTTTTTATTTAGTACTGACCTTAATACAATATTTCACATAAAAGACATTCCCACAAGGGAAAATGATAGTTGAATTTATAAAAATTACCCCATTCAAAAGTTTACATACGCTTGATTCTTAATACAGTGTTGGTACCTGAATGATCCACAGAAAAATGATTTTCAGAAAAATCCTTCAGGTCCCACAAATTTTAAGGTTTTTCAGCATTTTTGTGTAGTTGAACCCTTTTCAACAATGACTTTATGATTTTCAGATGCATCTTTTCACATTGAGGACAACTGAGGGACGCATATCCAAATATTACAGAAGGTTCAAATGCTCACTGATGTTCCAGAAGGAAAAACGATGCATTAAGAGCCAGGGGTGTAAACTTGAACAGAATGAAGATGTGTACATTTTTCTTATTTTGCGTAATTTATCTTTTTTTCTCTCCCCCATTTAGTACTGCCCTTCAGAAGCTACAGAAGATTCTTGCATGTTTCCCAGAAAACAAAATGTTACATTTACCCTGATCTTCAAATTCAAAAAGTTTTCACCCCCCGGCTCTTAATGCATAGTTTTTCCGAATTATTTTCTCTTATGGACTATATGTAAATGTCTTTTATGTGAAATATCTTATTCAGGTCAGTACTAAATAAAGAATATCATGCATTTTGTATCTTATTTTGGCAAAATAATTACCATTTTGCAGATTCTGCAAGGTGTATGTAAACTTTTGACCTCAACTATATTGTATATAACAACATATTTTTGGCCAACAAATGGTGCCATTTGTAAATTTCTTACACTTACGTGTGTGACAGCTTGCCCCAACCTTACATTAATAAAAAATACCCTGTCCTGTAAACACAGATAAACCTGAAATCTACCTTCATCATAGGTGACTGAAGGTTTGAATTAGATGTTTGCAAAAACATTTGTGTAATTGGACTTTAGTCAAGCTGCTGAGGTTATGCAACAACATCCCTTTGTGACAACTAGCCCTGGACTCTCCTGTTTACACCTTTCTAGTTTAAAGACAGCAGAAGTTCAGCTACATGTTCAGTCACTTTTAAAACCCATTTCAGGAGTGATGAGGCTTGTTACTCTGGTGTCGCTTGACAACTTGAATTGAAGTTTGATCTAAGGAGTGCGGCTTTCTGTGCGATTATACCCTCAAGTGTATACATAACTATGAACAAAACGTATTCATATCCAGTCTTCACATAACACAAAAGTTCAATTAGAACATAATGCATGTTTTCGTGACACTCACGTCTAAGTGCTTGTGTTAACTGCTGAATATTTTATGACTGAGTGACCTAAGCGCTCTACATTATGCATTAATGATGCCATGTCCATCAAACTGTCTTCGTGATGCCCATTTGATGAATCATCGCTAAATACAACCCCACACGTCTCTGCTCACCACAGGTATTCTTCTGAACTGATGTCACAGAGCTCACTGTAGAATGAAATGCACTGATTTATGTTTTGCAGAAATGGTCTCTCTCATTATACTTGTTCAGAATTGAAGCGACTTGTGTCTCCTTTCGAAAATGTGTTTGTCTATAATATAAGGGAATAGAAAACCCTACTAATGCTTTGACTTTGTTTACACTGATAAATAAGCAGAACGTATGTCACATATGGAATCCTACAATCTTCATTACTACACTTCACTACGGCTCAGTTCGCTTTCTCCTTTTCTTCATTGTAATTTTGCAGCCTCCATCAACAAGCTACAAGTGAGATAAAGGTTATATGCAAATGCACTCATTATATCTGATAAGGCGGATGTTGATGAAGAATGTAGTCTCGTCCTCATTTTTTAGACCGAATCTTTCTGAGTTCTTTCATCCTTTCGGTTTCTAACCATATGACTATTTTAGTTCAGCAGCATTGTTATATGCAATAGTGCTTAGATGCAGTTGAAAGTGGATTACTTGTTCATTGTGTGCACTAACTAACAAGATCATTGAATACAGCCTTCCATCCTGGGCTCTTGCATAATGTCTGTGGTGTGTGGCCACATGTCATTTGCAACTTTTTGAAATTTAAAAACCCAGAATAAATATTTTAGAAATGCAATAAGCTTAAGAATACAGTATCTTCCAAACAAACAGCATAGGGACACTAAAACTATTTATAAACCATGTAAACTGTCTTTTAATTGGTCTGTTGTGTTCTAATCTTAATTGGCAATCAATCAGCAAAACTGATGAAGATGTTCTGACCCTATAAAACAAGAAAGCTGTTTAATATAGTAATCAGGCATCACAGCTGACAAAGAGGCACATCTGACTGTGACGTGTCTATCATTATTATAATATGGAATCAAAAAAGAATTCATTGTTGCTGGTCTTCAATGACAATTGCAAGTTATGCCAAAAAGGAATTATGCTGACATTGTTTTAAACTTGGCCGAATGTATTTTCAAACATTTAGTCCACTGTATATCTGTGTTTTAATCTTGATTTTTCCTTAGCCCTGTTGGGAAATTAAGCGTGTCTGTTTTTAAGCATAAAATCCAACAAATGATAATAGTGAGGCATTTGTTTAAAACAAGAAAAAAGGGGGAAGAGGGGAAAAAAATATATATTTTTTTATTTATTTTTTAAATATTCAGCTCCACATACACTATACAGTTCAAAAGTTTGGGGTTAATACTACTACTACTAATAATAATTATTATTATTATTATTATTACTATTATTATTATTAAAAAAATGTTTTTGAAAGAAGCATCTTTCTATATGCTGTATTTAAAATTGCATTTCTATTTTCATTTATTTAAAAATGTAATTTATTCCTGTGATGGCAGAGCTGAATTTGCAGCAGTCATATGTCTCATGATTATTCAGAAATAATTCTAATATGGTAATTTGGTGCTCAAGAAACATTTTGAAACATTTGTTCTGCCTATTATTTTGCTGAAACCAAGATGCTTTACAGCATTTATTTGAAACAGAAATCTTCTGTAACATTATAAATGTCATTATTAGTTTAATTTAATGCATCCTTGCTGAATAAATTAAAAAAATCTTTCTGACCCCACATATTTCAACAGTTGTTCAGTTTTACACAGTTATGCGTGTTTTCAAATAAATTGATCTTGTTTTAAGGATCTTTTTCCCCACTCCAAAACAAGACCAAAATGTCTAATTAAAGGGGTCATCGAATGCCCATTTTCCACAAGTTGATATGATTCTTTAGGGTCTTAATGAAAAGTCTATAACATACTTTGGTTAAAATTTCTCAATGGTAGTGTAGAACAACACCCTTTTTTCCTCGTCAAAATCAGCTCTGCAGACATCAACCTGTTTTGTTGCATGTTGCTTTAAATGTAAATGAGCTCTGCTCACCCCGCCTCTGTCTTCGATTGGGTGACGAGCCGTGCTTTGAAAGACTGTTTATTTTAGCCGCATTTAACCTCGGAATTTGCTAACTGGCTCATTATTAGGAAAGGCAATTGCAATGATTCATTAAAACCCCTTATACTCACTTCTGCTGTTGGTGAAGCTGGATCACGGATGATTTGCGCAAACAAACAAATTTAGGTAGATTGGGAGGCGCATTCCCTTCAAAAACAAACGTAAACCACTGTGTCTTCAGCAGCTCGGATGTCGGGAGTAAATGATGACTGCTATCTTCATTATTACATCCAAACAACAAAACATCTCAATCACTTAGGAGCCATTCTTGTTTACGTCCCTGCTCCATCATCGAAACAATGGCGGTTGGACTGTTACAGCTCACTCATAGCGGGTCTAAGGTAAGACGGCCGTGTCAATCAACTATCGTGGGAGCGGCTTTGGTCCGTGTGACGTTACACAGACAAGAAGCTAAGAATGGCTTGATTTTAAAAAGGGGATATCATTTTTAGGGATTAAATAAAAACCACTGGGTGGACTTTTATCATTATAGGGTGGATGTGTACACGCATCCGATGACCCCTTTAAGTATTAATGCTGACTCAGTTAAACCAATTGTTATAAACATTTTAATCCCAATTTAGTATTTTAGTATTAATGCATCCCTGCACTCTCCCTTTTGAACCTGTACGGCCTTCACTTAAGCACTGAGGAGAGACAGAAAAACACAGTAGCTGCCCTCACAACAACAGCTTCAATCTGATTACGTTTCCCTTATTGCAGAAGAGAAGGTTCCAACAACTGAGATATACAGTGCGAGAGATGTGAAAAAAGATCTTGGATGCTCACTAATGGCTTTGACCCTGAGTAGAGTGCTTATAAAACCCTAAAACTGTCTCCTAAATGGAAAATGTATAACGGTGTCACATCTCCCTCACCTCGCATACGACTACAACATTTAGAGTTAATCCTTTTAGATTTAAACTTTATTGATTTACCACGATGGGAAGTAACCTGATTAAATGAAACCTAACCAGATTAAACTGAAACAGAAAAAAATGTGTGCATTGTTATGGCTGCTATTTAAAGAATCACATCCACAATGTGGCCCTTTTCAGAATCAATTTTTAGTAAGACAGAAAGTTACTGTTGCTCACTAGACAATGCCTATATACCCCATAATCAGTATTTGCTAATGGACAATTAACTGCAGATCACCAATGACTAAATTATGGTTTAATCATGTTTTAATCATGTATTATATAATACTAACTGGCAGAATTCAAAGAACGCATTAACTAAATATGTCCCACCCTTTAGTCCTTGAAGAGAATTGAAAGGCATGGCACACACCGGGCCAGACAACCGAAGCGAAGCTCCCCGTGGTTAATATCCAGCACGGAAGCCTCCTTGTCTTTGGCCTGTCTTCTCCTTTGTGGTCATGATAGCGTTTAGCTCCCATTAAGATACTCAGCACTGTTCTTTTCATAAGACAACAAAATCTACTACTGATGTGCAGTCAGGATTATTCTTAGATCAAATGTGACAGTAAATGCATTTATACTTTCTATTAATCAAAGAATCATGAATAAGAAATAATGGTTTCCACAAAAATATTAAGCAGCACAACTGTTTACAGCATTGGTATTCAGAGATATTTCTTGAGCACCAAATCAACAAAATTGCTCAACTGCTCAAAATTCAGCTTAAAGGGATAGTTCACCCAAACATTAAAATTCTGTCATTAATTACTCACCCTCATGTTGTTCCAAACCTGGAAGACCTTCGTTCATCTTTGGAACACAAATTAAGATTTTTTTTGGTGAAATCCAATAGCTTTCTGACACTGCACATGCTTTTCCACTGGGGCTGGTAACAGAGCTGGAACTGGTGCTTGGTCAAGACTGGCACACGTTCAGAACTACTGTTTCCACTAGCAGGGAACCGAACCCTCCACATCACCAACATGTGACCGCAATCGCTTGTTATTTTTTGTGGAAGGAAGTGTTGATCTCCATTTCTGAACTAACATTTAATTGTTGTGTTAATGTTATTAATTTACCTGAACTCTGATGGCTTTTAAAAATAGGCTTGTTCGAGATGCATCGGCTCCACACAAACTGATCCTAAACTTCTGGGGCCCTACGCAAAACTCTGTCAGGGGGCGGGGGAATGAATGAGTGAAACGCATTTGTCCGTGTTCCGTCTCGAATCATGCTCATGGAAAGTGCTTGAGAAACAGTGTCTCTTCCAGGGCTCAGTACATTTCATCTTTTCAAACTCTATATGACATTCACGTTACATGATTTGACTGATTTTTATGTAGAAAGGGCGACAGCGCACCACATTAAAAGAAAGGAACATTCATGTTTTCATAACCACTGGCCAAAATCAAAAAGAAAACTAAAATGAAATTATCTTTGAGAGCAAGGGGGCCCTACGCAGCATGCGTATTTTGCGTATAGGGAAGAGCAGCTCTGGATTGGTGTATAACATCAAAGTATTATGAGAGCAATTCAAAAGCTTAAATAGTCATCTGCTCTCCAATTGCTCTTGCAGTACTTTTGATTTTAGGTGCCGATCAGTTTATGCAGCGCCAGTGCATCTCGAACAAGCCTAATGGCTCCTTCCAAACTGTTGTGGAAGCTCCATCTATTGACATCATAGGTTCCCTTGTTTGAGACCAGCAAGGTTTTGGGGTCGGTTCAGAACTAGGATCTGGGCATTGGCCCAGGATTTTATTGAGTGGAAAAGTGCGGCACGGTTCCCAGTTGGGCTCCGGCTCCTGCACCAACCCTGGTGGAAAAACAGCAATGATACTGCCACGTTTAAAGCCCAGAAAAGTAGTAAGGACATTGTAAAAATAGTCCATGACATCAGTGGTTCAACCTTGTGAGAATACTTTTCATGCACAAAGAAAACACAAATAGTGACTTCATTTAACAATTTCTTCTCTTTCGTACGTTGTGACGTAGTGATTCTAGATATGCCCGTTACCATGAATCACACTTCACAGAATGGTACGGTTACAAAATAAGCTCACTTTTATGAGTGCAAAAAAAGTAGTTCTTTTTCTCTCTCTCTCTCTTTTTTTTTTTTTTTTTTAATTTAACTCAAATAGGGGACTCGTTTCTGTTTCACAGTAATTTGCTTAGTCAAAACATATCAAAGAACAAAACAAACCACAAGAACAAAATAATCTCATTAAATAAATCATATGAGCATCAATGAATCACGATCATCTTGCAAAAGAGAAAGAGGAATTTACAAGTCTTCAATAGTAAATAAATAGAGATCGAAACA
The DNA here is from genome assembly GCA_036247105.1 of Cirrhinus mrigala. Taxonomy (NCBI): domain Eukaryota; kingdom Metazoa; phylum Chordata; class Actinopteri; order Cypriniformes; family Cyprinidae; genus Cirrhinus; species Cirrhinus mrigala. The sequence continues at coordinate 13,900,596 of CM070008.1, forward strand.
AATTGTAAATGTTCAAACACAGCGCTTGTCGAGGTAACAAGTCTCTTTCAGTTCAAAGTCCATAATGGAAGCAAACAAAACATAACTTATCAACCATGACTCTTTCACAGTTCGGATACTGCATTTGAATGTTCATGTTCTTCAACTGAAAGAAAGAAAAGAAAGATGTTTGATGTTTGTTTGTGTGCTTGTGTATGGTGTGTGGGTGGTGTGCTGTGGGTGTGTAGTATGGGTTAAATGTCCACTAAATCCATCTTTTCCGAGAGTCAGTCATGATTTTTTAATGTTTTAAACGTCTAAAGACTCCAGGGCATTTAAACTTTCTCAGCTTTGGCTCTTGGTGTAGCGGAAAGGAGCTCTCTCACTTGCCCACACACCTGCGTCTAAATGGATTTGATTTCCTCCATTTCCTCCTAGCTACTGACTCCTCCTACTTGTTGCATTGCATTATGGGCTTTGTAGTTTGTTTCTGTTACAATGTTCTGACATAGAACCTGGATGTGCTGTGCCTTGTTTACAAGCAGAGGAATGCACACGTATGTGTCATGGTACTGTTGTGTACTTCTTGTACGCAAAGAAAAAAAAAAGATTTTATCCAACATATTTAACCAAATATTTGTCTCCTCCGCGTCAGCGTAGTGCCATTTTGGAGAGTATATGCTGGACGCAAACTGTGTACGCCAGATATGCTGTTTTCGTTTAAATCAAAACGTATATGTACGTAGAAAACGTATCTCTGTGGTGTGGCTGACATAGAATGGCGTACGCAGTCTGTGTCCAGCAGATACTCTCCAAAATGGTGCTTTGTCAATGGGACAGTCACAAGCCTCCCGGTTTTCACCTAAAATATCTTAAATTGTGTTCTGAAGATGAACAAAGCTTTTACTGGTTTTGATCGACATGGGGTAAGCGATTCAGGACAAATTTTTAATATTTTGGGGTGGAGTAACCCTTTAAGGTTGACTGATGTCACATAGGCTAATTTATCAATATCCTTACTACCTTTTTGGGCCTTGATTGTGTTAGTTGTGTTACTGCTGTCTATGCAGGGTCAGAAAGCTCTTGGAATTCATCAAAAACATCTTAATTTGTGTTCTGAAGACAAACTAAGGTCTTGCGGTTTTGGAACGAGTAATTAATGACAGAATTTTCATTTTTGGATAAACTATCCCTTTAAAAAAAGGTTTGTGTTAGATCACAGTACATTAATTCATGCTAACAGACACAGCTTTTGATCTTTGATCTTAAAATTGTATTAGTAAATACTGAGATTAACATTAGCTAAGATTTATAAATGCTGTGGAAGTATTGTTCTATCCCTTAAACCAGTGGTTTTCAATCCTGGTCCTGGGGACCCACTGCTCTGCACATTTTGTATGTCTCATTTTGTATGATGCACTCAGTTCAGTACATGGATCTCTCTTCTGACAAGATGATAATCTGAATCAGGTGTGTTAAATAAGGGAGACACACAAAATGTGCAGAGCAGCGGGTCCCCAGGAAATCTTGAAAACCTCTCCTTAAACTATCTCTTTAAATATATTAAAATATTTCACAGTATTACTGTTTGTGCTGTATTTTTACTCAAATAAATGCAGTCTTGGTGGGACTTCTTTCTAAAAATGTAAATTTGATAGTATTGATAGTATATCGATATTGTTGATGTCTATGGCTTTACATGATAGTGTATATGGCGTTTAATCTTCCAATCAAACTGATGAAAATAAATTTAATGACATGAATAAGAAATGTTTCTTCTTCTTCTTCTTCTTCTTCTTCATCTTCTGTTTTTAGGCAATTAATCAAATAAGCAAATTTGTGACACTGATCATGTGAACTCCTATGTGCCAATACTTTCTTTTCTTTCATTGTAGCACAGATTGATAATATAATTTTCATTATTAGTTTATTTGTATTATTAATAAATAAGAAAACTGAAGCATTTCCGCTAGTGGTTTCAGACCTTTGGACTGTACAGTATATGCCATAAGGGAAAAGGGCGAACTGCATCTCTAATGTACTGTGAGCAGGTTTTACTCCAAAAAGTAAATGAGAAGCTGCTTTCACAAAGTGTCACACCCTGCTTTGAATAAGGCATTACAGTCCTGTTCCTCAGAGATGGATGTGGCCATTATTTTGAGAAAAGCATCATTCTTGGTAAGCAGGCCACATCCTGGAGAAAAAAAAAAAAAGTGTAATGTTTTATGGCAATGTTATGGTATCTATTCTGCTGAGTCTCCTGTACTTTGAAAAACATTGTGCTTCAATAATCATCCATCAAGTGCATATCCATGAGCTATGCACACATTCCTGATAACCTTTAAAAGTTTAAAAATGGTCCGGAAAGTTGGAGGAGAAGCAGGAAGGCATAAAAAGATGTTTTACAGCCTTGCTGAAATGTACCTCATGTTCTTTCTCATCTCAGGTGTGGGACATCTTGGCCTAGTAACATTGTCAGGGACAGTCTCAAGTGGGAAGCTCCTCATGCCGTTCTGCCGCTTTGAAAAATGGGACCTTGAGAACGAGCCATTAGTTTTGTAAGCCATTGATAATCCCACAGTGATGTTGTAAAGACCGTACTGAAAGAGATTTCGCAGTCTCGGAGGCCTTTTGTGTAGTTTTGAAACGGCACCGTAAAATTATTGGTCTAGAGGTTGTGCGTATATACTCATGTCGATGTTGTTTCCAACAGGTGACAAATAATAGCCTCAGGATTCATTCACAGCTTGAGGGAAAGTCAAAGAATTGTTTCACCTTTTTAGTATGCAGCGCTTTCGAAATGCACAATCAGGGACGCATTGTGTAAAAATAGCTGCTGAAATGTATAACAATAGTCTCGGTTGAAAAAGAAGCTGTTCTCTAAAGAGCATCCAGTTATTATTGTAGAGTATGAGGAATGAGGAACGAGGAACGACGTGTACCCTCATTGACCCCTGATGTCCATCAGAAACAGAGGTGGTAGTTTGCTGGGGGGAGTTTGTATTCAGTCTCATTACAGACTCATTAGCATTCTGACAGCATTTGCATTCAAACCTAATGAGATGCGGTACAGCTTGTTTTTTGGGGGGTGCAATGTTTATACTCATTTATCTGGCCAATCTTAAATTTCCATCTTGGAAGCGCAAAGTGTTTCTAATTATTCGACCGCATCTATTAGGCTGAATGAAATGAGTCGAACAGAAATGGTGAACCTGGACCTAATCATCAAAGGAATTTACAATGGAGTAAATGGACATGGCAGTTATTCCTCAAAATAAAACGACATCTTCACTTATACTTGTCTTTTGGGAGAAAAGTTATTAAGATCAAGGGCGATAGAGGATTTCATTTGATTGAAATGAAGAGGCCTAATCTCACTAATGTAATCTATCCAGCCTCAGACCCGCTTTCACTGTGTGTCACAGGCACAGAATGACTTCATTTCCATTCGAGTGCCCAGCGCGGACTTGAAAATGATTGCCGTATCACGACTGCGTGTTATGCCTCGCCGTGAGTGACATTCTCCAATCCATATTTCGTCAACACGCCTCCCTTACTCATTCGTTTTGTGATTTACATTTGATTTCAGTCTCTGCTGGAAAACTTTTATTGCCGTGTCCTTAGATACGGCCCTCTTAGTACTATTTTTATGAATAGATTTCATTTGAAATTTGAGCTTTCAGAAATGATGCCTTGGCTATACAGTACCAGCTTCTAAGTAATAATGTCATTTGCATTAACATTTATTCATTCAGCACACGCTTTTATCCAAAGTGACTTTTTTTTTTTTTTTTTAATTTTACGAGTTCAAGCAATTGAACCCATAACCTTGGTGTTGCTAGTACCACATTCTACAGTTTGAGCTGCAGAAATGTCATTCGGTAATTGATAACTGGGTACATTCGAAATTGTTCACCCAATCATTTACTCAGAGAAAGCTTAAAACAGAGGTAAAGATATTAGCTAAATACTGTATATATTATATATTTATTATACACACTGTATTACCATTTATAAGCTTGGGGTTGATAAGATTTTTAAAAATCACTTAAAAGTTTTTAAAAGTCACTTATGCTCACAGATACTGCATTTATTAGATAAAAATACTGTTAAAATAATAATATTGTAACATATTTTTACAGTTTAAAGTGTGTTTTCTGTTTTTATATATGTATGTAGAAATAATTCTAATATGCTGATTTATTATCCTTATTATTATCATTGTTGAAAATGGTTAATATTGCAGTTTAAAATTTTTGTAGATTCTTTTTAGGATTCTTTGATAAATAGAGTTCAAAAGAACAGCATTTGAAATAGAAATCCGTTGTAACATTATAAATGCCTTTACTGCCACGTTTGATCAATTTATTGCATCCTTGCTGAATAAAAGTATTCATTAAAAAAAAAAAAAAACTTTCTTTAACGGCAGTGTATATATTATCAGGGTATTTACCAAATACAAACACTGTAATAGTATAGTTGCAATGTTTCAATTTGGTAAGTTATTGTCTAATAATATGGAGATAGAATTGTTGCATAATTCCAAATAAACATATTATGATCCACAAATATTTGTAAAGAGATTAACAAAAATCGCACAGGAGGCTTAGTCCCACCCCTGTGCCCAGATTGGTTCAAACTGTCATCTATTCAACCAATAATCATAGGTTTTGGACTTTTGAACCACCAATTAGCATGTTTCTTTGGAATTTTTTAAAAACTCAAAGTGAAAGTAAAATGCGTTGTGCGTGCGTGAAAACACAAATTAACATATTTGCATGACAGCACTGACATAAAACAAACCAAAAACAAGGATGAAAAAGCAGTACATATCAGATAAAGCACTGGAATTTATGCTTTCACGTGGCTCTGCACAGTCCCGGTAAAACGCGGAATACAGCCAGCGAATCAATACATTTGGCTGTTATATTATATAAATTATTCTTATATAGTTTATAAAGATCATTTGCAACTTTTTTTTCTTTCTGTTGCACTCTGTATATTTTTCTCTCGGTTTGTGTGTAGTTTGTGAATCATTTGCACTGTTTGTACATTTGTTGCACAAGACCATTTGTGCAATTGTTTTTACTACTTGCTGCACTGTTTGCGTTTGTTGTTACTCTGATTGAGAATTATATTTCTCTGAAAAAAAAAAACTTTTTTTTTTTGTTTTACTGTTTTGTTTTCATTTACTTTACTTCCTAAACATTTTTGAACACATCTATATTGTCAGTAAACTAAATAGACCTGTTTTTCACAAAAAAAAAAGCACCTATAACAATATTGTAATAAATGGCTATAACTTGCTTGGGGAATGTTATATGTAGACAAAATTTTATTTGGATGAGTAAAACACCCAAATACAACTTTCTAAAGAAAAAAAAATCCAAACTTCAGGAGGTTCTGTTTAAGTACACAGTAAAACAATCTCCAATTGTTGCTTGAGATTTTCTTACAATTTTGAAAATTTATTCATTTTTAGAGAGGACAAAAGGAAAATTGGGGCTTTAAATTAGTCAGACTGAAACTTCAAGTTCTCCTGTTCACAGTGATATATAGCACTTGACTGCTAGAATAGGTCTGAAAAAGCAAAGAAAAGTGCAGGCGTGTCAGGTGCCCTGAAAATGTTTTAGGTTTTTAAGGGTTAATTGTGGATCTCATTCTATATTTATTTGTCAATATGTTTAATTTTTGTTCGTCTTTTTACTTTTTTTGGGGATCATAAAATATTTATTTGGAATTTTGCAACAATTCTATTTCCATATACTAAGCAGGATAATGATATTGTCAATTAGTTGTAATCTCTGATTACCCCAAAGGGGTTTATTTTGTGATTATAACTGGCTGGATAATGACCTGTAAATTACAGGTACAGTCAAACTAAACCAGATATAATTTTTTATATCGATCTATCTATCTATCTATCTATCTATCTATATATATATATATATTTTTTTTCTTTTTTTTTTTTTTTACTAGTGGGTGCAGGTGAAGATAGCAAAATAAAGTAAACTGTGATATAACTAAAAATTCCTCATGCTGTGGATTATCAGTAAAAATTATTCAAACTCTTTGACTTGGCCATGTTTTGCTTGAAGTGTTTTTTCTTTAATTGCTAATGCAAACTTTTTACACCACAGACTGAACAAAATTAAGCATTGCTTGGTAATTAGTCAACAAAGTATTGATAGCTGTGTAAATATTGCTATACTAACAGTTGTCTAAATAATAATTTTAGGTTGATTGTAATCCAGTACATACCTTTCTGTTAAAGTTATCTGACTTTATCAAGATGAATTTGTTCTGACACAGTTTAACTCTGAGTTCTTGTCATATTTTATTACCATTTTCTAAACTATAGAGAATAATCTGAGATAAAGTGAGAAAAGTTAAACGTGTCTGAATAAATTTTGGTTTGACTGTATATCAGTCTTTACTGTATGTTAGCTAATTGCTAAATCTGAACAGAGTCTGTTTATGAGGGCCATAATGTTTAAATTCCCATTCCAGAACACTGACATAATGAGGCTGAACATGTTGTCAATATTCAATTTTTAGTTCAAACTGTGAACATTTCTAGCATTTTTTTTTACCTTTCTTAGTAATGTTTGGGAGAGCACTAACTGTTAAAAAGTTTGCTGAGATGTCTGAACCTCTGAGAACACACATGAAGATTTGCTTTTACAAAATGGCAATAAACAGCTTTTTTTGTTTCATCTTTAATTCACAAACATAGCTGGCTTCAAGCAACAAAGGATACCTCACCAAAGCCCTTTGGTGAAACCTTTCATACAGTTCGGTCGGTGAGAATGTAAACGTATGTTTTAAGCAAAACGATTAGCAACTGAACAGGGATATTCAACTCCATCAGGGCAATAAAGGACCAACCCAAATTCTACAGGTTGTTGCATTGATGCAAAAAGTCACGTTGCTGATTAGGGTCTTTCTTCTTGTACTAATTCTCATTGTCATGAAAATATCCCAGTACAAAATGTCAACAGTTTTCTCTCATGTTACTGATCTTACACCAGCTCTGACTGATAATCTGGATCAATTCTTGTGCGACATACATCATGGGTCTTTTACATGACTTCACAGAGTTACAAGAAGAATAGAGAGGGTCAGGAAAAGGTAAAGTGTGAGAAGTTTGACAACCAGTCGTGGTGGTGTGTGCGTAAATTCAGGTGGCAGTCTACGAGTACATCTTGATTCATCTTCACATTGATGATTTGTCTCCAAAAAAAACTGTATTGCAGTGTTTCTGCGCTCTGAGGCTTGAGATAAAGTTTTATCTGACGGATGGCTTCAGAGCTGTGTAACCTTGTATTGATTTGATTTCTTCCTAACATTTTCAACAAAGACAAAGACGGTCATTAGTGTCAGCATTTTTTATGTTGTTCTTGTTTCTTTTTTATTTTTGTTGTAAATTTCCTCTCACAGTTTCTAGCTTTTCAGTTTGTCCATCATCTCTGGCAAACTGACATAGTACTGAGTAGAAAACTTTACAGTTTCCTAAAAAGAAGTTTAGTTTTTTAATTCCACATCAAAGGAGCATTTCTTTTCAGTCGTAGTGTGTCCTCTAACAGGAATTCATGATTGGAGCCCCCATGGAGAATGTCTTTGGGGCGAAAGCATTCTCCTCAGAGTGATGTAAGGCCCCGGGTGGCCAGCAGGGAGGGGATGAGAGATAGAAGAGCCAGCGGGAGAGTCTGGGCTGCGGGCGGGGGGCGGAGGGACGGCTGGCTGGATTGCAGATCCTCGCAAGAGTCACCCTGGCACTGGGCCTTCTCGCACAGTACGCCACCGAAACCGGCCGGACACTGGCAGCGTTGGTGGTGGTGACACACGCCACCGTTCTGACAGCGCAGGAGCACATTGTCACACACTCGAGCTGTGGGGAGCAGAGAAAAAGAGAGGTGAACACGCATCGCTTTCCTCCCCCCACCAGGAAACACTTTCCAGGAAAAAAAAGTGCATCCATCAAGATGATCATCAGGTTGCTGTGTGTGTGATTGTTTATGATGGGTGCTGGCGAGAGGCTCAGCGGTGTCTTTTAAGGACACCACGGGGGATGTTAGTCCCACTGTAATATTGCAGAAGTGATATGATTAATCATAGAGTGAGAGGTGGGATTTGGGGCAGGAAATATATCTTTGTGTGACACATTTTTCAGTGCGTGACCAAAATTGAAAACACCACTGCTGACTTTTGGCAAATATCTGGCATGAAGCTACTAGTGAAAGTCCAAATGCTGGCAGCACAATAACGGCAATTTGTAACTATTTTGGCAATTTGGTGGCTAATGAATTTGAATTTTACTACTTCATACTTAAGTTTTTTTTTTTTGTTGTTGTTCTAACAATCATATGTTTCCATCAGAGGTTGCGTTAGACTTTAACATTGTCCGTCATTTTGAAATTTGCACATTAATCTTCATATTTTAATTATAATAACACATTTAATTCCTTTTATTTTTGTTCACATTTTCATTTTTAGTTATGAACCTACAGGACGATATAGGCTTATGCATTTATTTTAAAGAGAACAGATAAACCGATGAGACTGCTTAACTTTTTATGTTCAACACCACACCCCCCAGTGACAGCCATTATAATATATTCTCATTTTTATGAACCAATATCGATTCATAAATCCCAATCGATCTTTATTCTGCTTTTAGTTAATGAATGAACAGTACATAGTGCGCCTCCCATACAATAAATCGCAATATGCTAAGCTTTGTGTTTCTTTTGGTATGAAACAAAGTGTCAGATTTCAAATTCTGTCAATTTAATTAGAAAATTAAATACCATTTTGGCGCTCTTCATGTGGCCTGGCTCTTAATGTGGTCAGTTAACGCGACCTCTGGTTTCTATATGAATTCGTATGAGATCACCTCATAGTTGTTTTTGAGATTGGGTTGCTCCAGGTAACTCTAGGTGATTGTGTTTAGCATATGAAGGTTACTGCAAACTCAATCAACACCTATATTGTTAAATGAACCGTTCAGCAAAGCTTTGACACTTCTGATGTTGGATCCATAATCCAATCATTGTGAAATGAAAAATAAACGCTACATAATTAAGATTCAAGGCTTCTCCCCCCCCTTTAAATTTCAAGTTCAAATTCAAGGCAAACAGGAAATTGGTGTGCAATGAATTGTATGTCATGGTGCCAATCCAGTCTGAATTGTTCTAATCTCCCTTCCCTTGACCTGTAAACAAGCTCTTTAGTGGAAAAAAGATGATTGCTATTGCATTGTACTAGCTTCCATTATTGAGGAAAATATTTGCTTTAGGAGGAGAGACAGGACTATTTGCTCAGAAACTGGATGTAATTACATGCTGCTTTCTTCATTCAGATGGATTTCATCTAGGTCCTCCGAGAAGCAGAGACAGAACAAAACTGAAGAAAACCAGCTATGAGCAATAACTCTACGATCCCCGCTTAAACTAGTCTAAGCTTAGGTCTTGGTTTACTGTGCCTGGCTTAACTAGTGTTTAACTGGTTTAATTTTGGTAGCTGACCCTATAAAACCAGTCTGACCAGCAGTTGTTTCTCCCATACATAAGACGTAACTTGCTGCTTAACTAACATTAACAACACTGCATTGTTGGAAAAATTAACTAGCTAGTCATAACCTAATGTTTGCCTAAACTGCAGTAACACTGCACAGCCATCATACGAGCCACGTTGCTTCAATAATCAAGTACTGTCATAATGACATCAACAAGGCAGTGAAGTCATAACTTTTAAAAATTAATAGTTTCAAGATCAAATTCATGTCAGATTATTGTTGTAAATAATGAACATGGTATCTGAGGAATACTTAGCTAATTTTGTTCACTGTTTTCCTTTATTTCCAGATGTTTTATTTAGTTGTGAGTTTTCTCTGACGTCATACTCCTGAGCTTCCTGGGGTACTAAAGCACTTTACACATGCACACTCTTCATTCTCTTGATAAGATAAAAGATGTAGAGATTTGTACATACACTGACCAAAATTATAAACGCAACACTTTTGTTTTTGCCCTCATTTTTCATGAGCTGAACTCAAAGATCTAAGACTTTTTCTATGTACACAAAAGGCCTATTTTCTCAAATTTTGTTCATAAATCTGTCTAAATCTGTGTTAGTGAGCACTTCTCCTTTGCCGAGATAATCAATCCACCTCACAGGTGTGGCATATCAAGATGCTGATTAGACAGCATGATTATTGCACAGGTATGCCTTAGGCTGGCCACAATAAAAGGCCTCTCTAAAATATACAGTTTTACTGTATTGGGGGAAAAACCAGTCAGTATCTGGTGTGACCACCATTTGCCTCACGCAGTGCAACACATCTCCTTCGCATAGAGCTAAACAGATTGTTGATTGTGGTCTGTGGAATGTTGGTCCACTCCTCTTCAATGGCTGTGTGAAGTTGCTGGATATTGGCAGGAACTGGAACACGCTGTCGTATACGCCGATCCAGAGCATCCCAAACATGTTCAATGGGTGACATGTCCGGTGAGTATGCTGGCCATGCAAGAACTGGGATGTTTTCAGCTTCCAGGAATTGTGTACAGATCCTTGCAACATGGGGCTGTGCATTATCATGCTGCGACATGAGGTGATGGTCGTGGATGAATGGCACAACAATGGGCCACATGATCTCGTCACGGTATCTCTGTGCATTCAGAATGCCATCAATAAAATGCACCTGTGTTCGTTGTCCATAACATATGCCTGCCCATACCATAACCCCACCTCCACCATGGGCCACTCGATCCACAACCTTGACATCAGCAAACCGCTCACCCACACGACGCCATACACGCTGTCTGCCATCTGCTCTGTACAGTGAAAACCGGGATTCATCCATGAAGAGAACACCTCTCCAAAGTGCCAGACGCCATCGAATGTGAGCATTTGACCACTTAAGTCGGTTACGACGACGAACTGCAGTCAGGTCGAGACCGCGATGAAGACATGCAGATGAGCTTCCCTGAGATGGTTTCTGACAGCTTGCGCAGAAATTCTTTGGTTATGCAAACTTTTTGCAGCAGCTGTCCGGGTGGCTGGTCTCAGATGATCTTGGAGGTGAAGATGCTGGATGTGGGGGTCCTGGGCTGGTGTGGTTACATGTGGTCTGCGGTTGTAAGGCCGGTTGGATGTACTGCCAAATTCTCTGAAATGCCTTTGGAGACGGCTAATGGTAGAGAAATGAACATTTAATTTACGGGCAACAACTCTGGTGGACATTCCTGCATTCAGCATGCCAATTGCACACTCCCTCAAAACTTGCGACATCTGTGGCATTGTGCTGTGTGATAAAACTGCACATTTTAGAGTGGCCTTTTATTGTGGTCAGCCTAAGGCCCACCTGTGCAATAATCATGCTGTCTAATCAGCATCTTGATATGCCACACCTGAGAGGTGGATGGATTATCTTGGCAAAGGAGAAGTGCTCACTAACACAGATTTAGACAGATTTGTGAACAATATTTAGAAAAGGCCTTTTGTGTACATAAAAAAGTCTCAGATCTTTGAGTTCAGCTCATGAAAAATGAGGGCAAAAACAAAAGTGTTTGTTTTTAATTTTGGTCAGTGTATTTATACAACAGTTCTTTCTGGTCCTCAAATCTGATTGGCTCAGAGCCTTTTCGAGGAGTGTGATATTCTAGTGGTAAGAGAGGTCAAACCGTTTCACTGTTTGTATCACTCCGCTTGTGGTATTTCTCCCAGCGAGTGTCATGGTCAGCACCCAAATACACTTTTTAATTTTATAAATAATACTGTTTTTGTGTCACGGCAAGTGACAGCAAGTTTTAAATGTTGTTTTTAGGTGAGAATGTACTTGTTAGGCATTAAATATGCAAATATAAATATATGTCAATAAGCATAATAAATAGTTGAAAATTTGCTTTGATGTTTTCGGAGGTGTGTGCACCAGGGCATCAGCAGCCATTCAGAGCATATGAACCTGGCAAGAACATTCTCACCTCTCATCTTCTTGAATTTACTGCTGGCTCTGAAGTCTCTAGTGGTTAAACATAAGATATAATTTATTTTGGGTAAATTTAATGGCAAGTCTTTGGTCTCATTAATCTATTTTGTGAGCAAATAATTTTGGCTGAGGGCAAAATCTCATCACGTCAAATTTTATGTAACTTCAGTATATCATAGCGCTGCCTTTGTACTTTTGACTGAATTGCCTAGCAACTTTGATGATGGCTGTTATTTATAATTTATAATAATGTTTATAAATAATATTTTATATAAATAATAGTAATATTTAATAATACTATTTGGTTTTGAGAAACGGTGTGTGTGTGTTTGTGACGGTGATAGTTACATTATACCACCATTAGATGGTGACAACAGTGTTGGGGAAAGTTACTTTTAAAAGTAATGTGTTACAATTTTGTGTTACTCCCTGAAAAAGTAACTAATTACGTTACTTAGTTACTATTTGCGGAAAGTAATGTGTTACGTTACTTTTGCTTTGCTTTAAATCTGGGCAGGGCTTGCTTCTTTGTTTTTAATATAAAACTATTCTAATGTAAAAGCCCTTTTACACCAAAAGTGAAATGAATTCACCTCCGGCTGAAAGAAAAGTACATTTATGCAGGAGATCACTCTTCATCTATAAAAAAAATGAAGCACAAATGTTTATCTAAAGTAATTTTTGCTTATTAGTATGATTGAATTGCATCATCGAAGGTCAGCAGCAAAAACACTGATTAATAAAATGGGATTAAATACATAAAGGATATTTGTTTTATTTAACTTATTTAATTATTGCAGGGTTGCATCATATTTTGAGTTTGCACTTCACTGTTTTTATTCATTTTGAGGAATACTGAAACTTTTTGTGAATGAGATGAATTAATGCATGTTCACATTTAGTCTAGAATACAGTAACATCATGTTTACTCCCAATTTCCTGACAGGAGACTTGTCAATCAATAAATGGGGGAAAAAGTAACTGGTGTTACTTATTTGAAAAAGTAACTCAGATATTTTCTTAGAAATTCAAAAGTAATGCGTTACTTTACTAGTTACTTGAAAAAAGTAATATTATTAGGTAACTCGCATTACCTGTAATGCGTTATCCCCAACACTGGGTGACAAAAGACTGATTTTATGAGTCAGCAGTAAAGACTTTTATATTAAAAGAGACTAAAATAGAGTTGTAAACAAAGAAATTGTTTTTACTTTCAACAACACCTTATAAGATGAAAGTATAGTACGACAAAGATATCGTTTTCCTGAGCGTACATTCAAACTAATGTTTTATGGTAAATATGACGAGACTGAGCTGAAGAATGAATGCTGCAGATAATTACACTCACTCAGTGAATCTCTCTCTCTCATAATACTGTACTCTACATAATACAGTGAGCTTTTAATATAGAAATACAATAGCAATAGCAACTCAACATTCCTTCCTTATTAGCTCTAAAGTGGCTCAGTTGTTAAACTGTCAACTTGAGATTTGAATCCATGGTGGAAGGCAGTAGTCTGCACAAAAGAGGGTTTTTAGACACTCCATTGTTGTTTCTTATTTTCTTATAACATTCGACTATACTGCAGTTTGATAGCATTGGTGAAACACTCCCCAGTCAGGGAGACTAATAAAGACCAGTAAACTAGCTTAGACCAGTTTTAAATGTTTCGTGTGTAGGGAATGCATGAGAAGCCGTGCTAATTCATGAATGTAGTCACAGTTAAATTAGGCCATATTAGGCCCAACACAAGCATGTACAATATAGCATGGCCACAAAAAGATTGCTACATATTAAACTTATTATAGGACACAAATTTGTATTTTACAATGATCGGCTGTATGAGCTGCACATTGACATGGCAAAGAGGTTTATCACATCAAAACTGTTACTATATTGTGGATTTTACGATTGCTGGAACAATGTATTGATCAGTTAGACTCCATTTACGTATTATTAAAAAAAGTAATATACATCCGCAGTGATTTGACTCATTTTATTATTTTGATTTGTTTTTCCATAGTTTAAATAAAGACAGTGTTCTGCACCATTACTGCAATTCTACTATTATATAAACAAACAAAAATACATCACTCCCAAAGAGACACACTTAGGCTTTTAAGTGCTGAGGGTAATTTTAACACTGAAATATCACTTTTTTTTTATCATATCTCTCCATGAAAAGCCCATCTGGCATGGTTTAACTGGTGCTCAGAAAAGCTCAGTGTCCATTTTGAGCGACAACTCTGGAAAGATTTTGCTGGGATTTAAACTTTAAATCTCCAGGCTTGGAGTTTACTTTGTTCACTGTGTATGGGATTATCCAAATGCTGACAGGCCTCTAGAGGACCCTACAGAGCTATTGTCTTTCCATGAGCATCTGTACCCAAGATTAGATTCGAGCAAAGGGTGCGGTTCAAGTGTACCCAGAAGACAGACCTGCTGCCGCTGCTCCTTTGACTACTTCTTTCTTCAAATATGTACATGCGCACCGAGGGAGCACTGAACACACAGACACTCACGTCTGTCCCGGTCTTCATTTTCATCGTGAAAGACGTGCAAGGTCATCCGTCACATGCAGTGTACAGTGGCGTAGATTGCATTTGCACTTGTGTTGCGCTTTACCTTCTGACCTAAGATAAAACAGAGGTGTGAACCCTGGCCGAGGTTTGTCTCTCCCTAGGAGACATATGTGCTGTATCGCACCTTCGCCGGGTACAGTGACTTTTTCACACGCTAACGGAACAGAACAGGCAGCTCCTGACTTGAGCAATAGTGACGCATGCATACAACAGATCTATTTGTTCCCTGACAGGTCAGAGAGAAGGTTTCAGTGTTCCTTTTTTAGATGAACAATCTGAAAGTGGTATATTAGCCACCTTTTTTTTCAATGCGGAAGTAAGCTTTTTTTCTGGTAATGTGTTAGACGTCCGGTTCATAATCCGGGAAATAACGAGAAGAATATCGAAGTGCAGTAAACAGTAAAACAGTTTGCACTACAAACCAGTGTGTTCATAATTATAAGTATTAAGATAATACATTAAAATAATATAGTAAGACACACCAGTTTGCAATATCAAGCAGCAAAACAAGCTTTTTGTGCAGCTAAAAATAGCTGGAAGTGGATGAGACCGGAAGCCAGACACAAAAAATTTACAAATGGCTGCACCCACTCTTATGAGAAAAATAAGGTGGATAGATGAGACTAAAGATCTTCGTCTGTTTAGTGGCAGCACTTTAGAATAATGGTCTGTCATTAATGGGTAACTGTGCAGGAAGTAATGCAGGACTAATGAGTAGTACTACAGTAACACTTCAGCTGCTATTAACTAATATGGAAGCAGGATAAACTAATCAGTAAAAAAAAGTGAATGTAGGACTAAAATAGTTCCTTATTAGGTAATCTGTAATTACTAAATGTGACCCTGGACCACAAAACCAGTCATAAGTAGCATGAGTATATTTGTAGCAATAGCCAACAATAGGGTCAAAATTATCATTTTTTTCGTTTATGCCAAAAATCATTTTGATAGTAAGTAAATATTGTGTTCCATGAATATATTTTGTACATTTCCTACTGTTAATATATCAAAATTTAATTTTTAATTAGTAATATACATTGCTAAAAACTTCATTTGGACAACTTTAATGGCAATTTTCTCAATATTTAGATTTTTTTTGCACCCTTAGATTCCAGATTTTCAAAGTTTATCTCAGCCAAATATTGTCCTATACATCAATGGAAAGCTTATTTATTCTGCTTTCAGATGATGTATAAATATAAATTTTAATTGACCCTGGTTTTGTGGTCCAGGGTCACAAATACAAAATTAAACTCGTCAAGAACTATTAAGTCCTTCCCCGCCAAACACGGAATTTTTCGTTATTCATGAGACAACGCTTTTTCTGCCAAACACGGAATTTTCCGTGTTTCAGTGTTTTCACGCATCTCTTGAATGTGTAGAATGTGCCGATCAAAAACACAGATGAGGAAGATGCAGAAATGAGCGATCTCATATGTAAGCATATGCATATATGATGAGATCTGGGAAAACCTGTCGGATGTCGCGCTGGAATGTTTTAAGAAAGTTTGTCAATTTCATTCAATTATTATTCTATAACATCTTGCCTATCATCTTGCCTACCAAAATTCACTTGTTTAGTGCATAAAAATAGTGATTTAATGCAGCAAGCAGAAATGACTGTCTTTCTCTTATGTTAAGGTGCTTTCCCTTAACACCACAAAAACAATTCATTCAAGTGTTGATTTAAAAAAAAAAACTTATTTTTATTTTTTTTTTTTTTTAAGTAGAGGGTATGCTCTTTATTTTGGTGTATTGCCTGTTCAGATTTTTGTACAACAAAATATTCTAGGGGCCATGAAATTTTATTGAAAATGGCCAAAAATGCTGGTGGTGGCTGGCAACCTTTTTCAAAAACGCTGACAGGGAGTTAAATAACTACAAAAATGATTAGTTCTAAACCTGTAAGACCTAAGAAACCCAAATTAAGTGGAAAGAAATGCATTGTGGCAGAAGAAATTGTTATTTTTGTTAACTTTGTGCACAAAAAGTATTCTTGTAGCATCATAAAATTAAGGTTGAATCATGGATGTTACATGCACTATTTTAACAATGTCTTTACTACCTTTCTGGGCCTTGAAATGTTCAGTTGCATTGGTGTCTATACAGGTACAGCTCTCAGATTTCATCAAAACTACCTTAATTTGTGTTCTAAAGAGATGAATGAATGTCTTACGGGCTTGGAACGACAAGAGGGTGAGTAATTAATGACAGAATTTTCATTTTTGAGTAAACTATACCTTTATCATTTATTTACTAATCACAACATTAACGTGTCCTAAACAAGAACATGTTATTTTACTGTGAAAGTTCCTCTATATCATAAGCTGTGTCTTTTTTCACTTTGATTATTAGCATTTACTACTCTCTAACTGATAAACAAATCTCAGGGTCCAGTGCTTATATTTTCCACCACTCTGTGCATCTCTTTTCATCTTTTTTATGGTCTGAGTGATGGTTCTCCACTGTATTCATCTGTTCAAGAGATTAATCTCAATCAAGTCTTTGAAACCAGTGTACATAAACCTACCGCCATCTCATCTTTTTTTTTCGCACCTCTTTCTCTCTTCTATTCTATGAACAGGCCAGTCTGAAGAAAACAGATACTTGAGACTAATTACATTTGAGAGGTTATTAGAAGAGCCTGATATCCGGGAGGTCATCATTAAAGACTACTGTCCGCCGGCTGCTTAACAGAAGGTTTGGATTTAGAAGGTGTAGGTGTAGAACAACCAGACAGATTCTCAGAATCCTCTGTTTTATTCTGCTTCTGGTCCTGACAAAAAAGAGACCACTCACTGTCACTCACAATCAGCAGGAGTGGTGAAAATGAGAAGCCTTCAGTTTGTTCAGTCCTCTTTTCTTAAAGACCCCATGAAATCAAAACAAGAGTTGTGTGGCTTTTAGTTCATCCTTAAGCTTTGAGACCATCTACAATATGCTAGTGACAAAATACATTTTAGCAGCCTCCGACTAGCACATCAAATCACAGTTTATAGCCGTGATGGGGTTTTGAATATGACTTTTATGTTATTATTTTCTAATTCATTGTCCCCAAACACCTAACAAAAAAATAACCACAGACAATGAGTCACTCAAAGCTGTTTCTTGGACAGTCTTTTAAGATTTGAGGCTAGACTAAAATTGTAGAGGAGATCAAAGTATACACAAACAAAAAATCTGTAGTTGGATGTTTTACAGGAATTAATGAGATGATTACTGAAAGTCTTACCTTGATTTCGGTTTGCTGCTCCAAGTGAAGAAGCATTCGGTCGAACTGAAAGGTAAGAATCAAATTATTTTTTGGTTTTAATTCCTGCATCATTTAATAAGCTAGTGTTTGTAACTGCTTTTCAGTCACTGTTTGGTTTATCACCAGTGCTTGAATTAGTACGTTTGAATATTTGATAGAATTATGTTTTACATATTAAAATATCCTTATCTATATAAAAATGAGACACAAATCATGTTCATTAATCCATGAGTAAAAAACTCACCAGAGGTGCCAAGGTTGTTTGGGATACCTGGGAAATAAAAAGAAAGAACAAGCATCAATTAAACTACATTTACAGAAGCTTTTTAAAAAGAGATATGTGATAACCTTGCTTCACAGCTTCATGTTTTCAGTGAGAACATCAGATAGGAAGAAAAAGAAAACATAATCAAACCAGCTCATATGATTCTGGCCACTCGGTGATTGTAATGAGCAGTTCTGTGCGCCATAGTATCATCATTGGCAATTACAAAACTGTGTTGAAAACTGCTGTTTGTTTCAAAAAGCACATTTGCATTGGCAGGGCTCAGTGATAAGGATATTTTCTTTTTCTTGACCTTTGGGCCTGTAGTTCAGATTTAAATGTTAATCAGCACAGGCTGATGGGTCGTTAATGCAAACTGATGATATTCGCAGCGTTAACTACTTGGCACAAGCTGATTGGTTCATGTTGCATACAGAGCAAATGAGTTTGCTGCTTTACATTTAAATGGCTGGTTAGCAATTACTAGAGCATTTCGCAGCGCACAATGTTTGTCTGCAACCCCCCACCTCCCCAGCTCCACCTGTATATATCTGCTACAGGTTATTATATATGCTACTTATGCAGCAGCAGTATGTCTTAATTACTCACAGCACTGTATCACCATATGTATTGGCATTAACAAGTTCCTGTATTTGCAGCAACAGCAGCAGCAATAATCTACAACAACAGCAATAACCAACAGCGGCAGCAATTCAGCAGTGTAGCAGATCTATTCCACCAAGACCAAATACATTAACATTGTCATATCTATTATACCATGCTAAGGTCTTCAGAGAGTTTCCATGATAGAATTTCTTTTATTTCTGAAGAATATTTTTAATGAAACCTTTTAAACCGACTGTGTCGGCGCCAACACATCAAACCAAGCTGTATTCATGTTACCATAACTCTTCAACCGTTTGCACTATCAACAAAATTCAATTGCTCCTGACAGCAGACAACGCTTTTCGACAATATATGGCTTATTTGCGCTCCTTTGGCAATGACGGCATATTTATGGGAGAGCAGGAAGAAAGAATTTGAATGGAGAGATAGGGAGCGCAGAGTTTTGGATTGCATAAAATAACAAACGAAACGAACAAAAACAGCAGGCTGAGTCAGACTTTTCGCTAAAATGAGTGTGTGTAAATGTATGGGTGTATGCATGTGTATGCATACCGTATGTGAATGTGTGCGTGTATGAACAAAAAAGCCTGCTGAATAAATCTGTGCAACCCAGTGTCACAAAAATTCTTGTATATATGTAAAATAGTTAAAGTATTTTGAAGTAAGAAGTGTTTCGATTGTTTCGATCATTATTTTTCTTTTCTTTTTTTTTTTTCCATTTAATTAAAATTTATTCCCCTTTTTTTTTTTTTTAAGGCAATTTGTTTTCTGAAAAAAATGATACCTTGCACTTGAAAATAGCACATTCAGTTAGAATTTTACAGTCAAATAAACCAAATATGTAGGTTTTAATTAAACTGGGCTGAAACTCTGACAGTAATACGTTAGAAAATTATGGGATACATTGCAAAACATTACATTTAGACTAAATGTAAAGTAATGTGTATTGTTTTATCACATTAAACACAATTGTGACCCTGGACCACAAAACCAGTCCTAAGTAGCATGGGTATATTTGTAGCAATAGACAAAAATACATTGTATGGGTCAAAATTATTGATTTTTTCCTTTATGGCAAAAATCATTAGGATATTAAGTAAAGATCATGTTCCATGAAGATATTTTTTAAATTTCCTTCCATAAATATATCAAAACTAAATGTTTGATTAGTAATATGCATGGCTAAGAACTTCATTTGGACAACTTTAAAGGCAATTTTTTTTTTTTTTTTTTTGTTTGCACCATCAGTTTCCAGATTTTCAAATAGTTGTATCTCTGCCAAATATTGTTCTGTGCTAACAAATGCATAAATGGAAAGCTTATTTATTCAGCTTTCAGATGATGTATAAATCTCAATTTCAAATTGAGCCTTATGACTGGTTTTGTGGTCCAGGGTCACACATGACAGTATATAGGATTTTTACAGGAGTTTACAGGTATGTTACATGCTTGTTGGCTGTTTTTCCTTCACTATCCACTCCAACATTTACAATAGACTTTAGTAATAAATACATTTTAATTTTGTAATTAATTGCATAAGCATAGTTTACATTTGTCGACAAAATTAATTGTGTAGCTCTTTCTTTTAACTGCTAGAGTATATGCAGCCTGCCAGAGTGTTTTATGTTATGTATTATTCATTAATCTACGCTGTTAGTTAGCACACATTTTAATAAATGATTTGACTTTTCTATCCATCAGATTCTTTTTTTATATGATTATTTTCAACCATCAACTATTATGACAGGCCTGACATTTCAAACCATTGCACCTACGTGCTTCTCCCCAGTCAGTCTACAGGACACTGTTCAAAGAATAACAGCACTGAATATCTCAGCATGTGCTTGCTTCAAAACCACAGACCATGAAGTGGGTAACACTTTCTGTGTTCTTTTGTATTACAGTTCCCAGTTTTTTAGTTCAATGCTTAACCTAGCAACAGCGACTAACAGATATTTTATCGCCACATTATGTTTAGCCCCAAGAGAGTTCAGAGTGGTGGTTGAAATCTTGCCTTCGACTCTCACGGCACATCATAGGCCTCATTACGGCATTAGCGACTCCAACCTAATTGGGAATTCTGCTCACCTGAGCTTTGAATGACAAGTCTGGAAAACAGGCAGAAGTGGACAGCTGGTAGATGAGCTCAGTATGCATTGATTAAACCAACACACATCTTATTTATCACAAAAGTACCAAACACACATAATTCTTCGCTTCTCAAGCACCTGTTCTTCCCACATGGGACACAACAAGAGCACAGAAATGAAAATCCTCCTCTGCACACGTAAGATCAAGTTCTTAAGGTTCTGCTTGGTTAAGGCTGGCACACATGCATTATAAGTATTTCAGGCATTTTTGCTGTTTATATGAAGAATGCAGCTGTATGCGATGCTAATGTGACATTTGTGCATAAATACGATCAATTCCACAAAACTATATAGTACACTGAGCATACATTCATGAGCATGAATTTTATGAAATAAAATTGGCTCTCTTTAAGTTCATGAGCTGGGATTTCAGTTGAATTGGTTACATCTCACAGCATGTTGAATTGGAATTTGAATTGGAATGACAGGAAGAGCAATTTACAGAATTGAAATACAAAGAAACGTAATGCAGTCACACAACGGAGGATGTGTCTTTTGTGTTGTTCAGAGTACAGAGAATTTCTTAGGTTTCATGTGGTTTGACTCAGTCTTGAAACTATTCAGTCCTGTCATTCTTGTGATGATGTGGAATCCGCAACTGCTCATTATAATCAGAACATTATAGAGAGTGTCCAGAATCTTCTTTGATTGTTTTTTGATGTCCTCACTGAAAGCCGGAAGGTAAATTAAATGTACCGTCCACCGAGTGTATATGTATTATGAACATCTAAAAAGGAAATAATTATAAAAAAGCATGTGTGTATATATATATATATATATATATATATATATATATATGATGCGTAGATGTTTTTTCTCAGATCTGTGTAATACAAACTTGCAATTCTGAGAAAAAAAGAATTGCATATATAAATTTGCAATTGTAAGTTATAAAGTCAGAACTGCAAGGTATAAACTCGTAATTTTTTTCTTCTTCTCAGAATTGCGGGATATAAACTTGCAATTGCAAGTTATAAAGTCAGAATAGCAGAATATAAACTGGCAACTGTGAGAAGTTCTCTTTTTTCAACAAAAATGACATTAATTGTAATTGTCATTAATGTTTATGAAAATATCATAAATTGAAAGTGACGTGTATATATATATACACATATATACAGTGTTGGGGAGTAACTAGTTACATGTAACAAAATTACGTAATTTAATTACAAAATAAACGTAGTTGTAATTAGTTACAGCTACTGAGAAAAAATGTGTAAATAAATTACAGTTACTTTTGAAAATAACACACACCCACACACACCCACATACAGATTTAATTTACTTTCTTTCATAAATTACATTGGCTGCTCTAAAATGAGACACCAGTGTTTCAGGAGTTTAGGACACAGAATAGGACACATAACTGTTTTATTTCCTATTTGGGTTTATGTATATACTTTATTTTTTAAGATTAATTGTTTTTTCCAAGGCATTGTTACTGTAGATGCCAGTGTTTCCTGTCTTAGCTATGCAAACATTTGATTCCAAAACCAGTATCATAGCTATAAAACTATTTCTTGTTATGTTTTTAAATCTGTATTTAACTTCAGAATGATCTCAAAGTAAATAAGAGGTGTTAAGTCTGAATTTGTGGTGGCTGTGCTTTAAATTACATTATTACACGGCTCTATGGAATGCCTGATTCTGATTGGTCAGTCATGACATTCAAAGGTATGTTATTCCCCGTTAACAACTGGTAAAAGCTAAGAGACTCATCCGGGCAAATTTAAATTGGTGCGATACGCTTGATAGTTTTTCCTGGTGGAAGCTTTGCGTTTGGTTAGCTAATAAAATATTAAAACTCCATTCGATTTATGTGTACAGTTTCTTAATTCTTTCATCCTGGTATCGTGGACTCACGCTGTTGTTTCATACAAATGCAGCTGCTGCCATTTTGTTTTGTACAATGTAATGGATTATAAGATAACTAACAAACTAGTACTGTAAGTACTAGTACTTATTTATGTGGTGAAATGCTGTGTAATAAAAGTGGTTTTGACTGCATTGTTTCCCTTAAATGTCTGTCTAGTTGCCTCAACTTGCCGCTTGCTAGCAACTGATTTCTTCATGAAAGCTTTGCGTTCAAATATTTCAACTTAGAGCAGTGTTTTGTGCCTAATTATTCACTTTTGTGGCAAGCAGCTGTGTAATAAGTGGGATAATGTACATCCAGCCAGTTGTTATCGCAAAATAAAGATGTATATTATCCTTTACTCATTATAATCTTAATTCAAGTGATAAAGTGATTGAAGTCTGACAGTAATCAGTGTTGAGTACTATTGTAAGGTTAACTCTGCCTGGTTTAAATGTTTCAAAATGATTAACAGTTGAAAATATTAGAAATTTAGAAAAGTAATCAAATGTAAAAAGTTACATTAATAAAGTAAAGCAAATATATATATATATTTGCTGCTTTTCCATTTTGCATCTACTTGTACTTTTACTTTCAGTACTTAAGTAGGCTTAAGATTTAAAAAAATATTTTGTACTTAAGTACAATAAATATCACATACTTTAAGACTTTTACTCAAGTAATATTCTAAATTGTGACTTCAACTTCTACCAAAGTCATTTTCTGTTAAGATATCTGTACATTTACTTAAGTATGGCTTTCAGGTACTTTATACACCACTGCCCATTAATTAATCCAAACCCAGTGCACCCAAAAACTTCCCTTCCAGCCTTGTTTTATACATGGAAAAATCTCCTCTACTCTGTCTGGCAGTATGGTGCTGGTATAATAGAACAGCAGGACACTTTCGCTCACACGAAATGTTCCTTTCTGACTCTCTAAGCCCATCCCACCAGACAAAGGCATGGATTTCATTTCCTGCTGAATTATTAGGTGCGAGGTCACATGCAGCTATATATCTGCACGAGCAGGGTCCTGCATACCATGAATCTTAACATAGAGATAAATTGCCCTTGTGATCACGGCAGACGACTTGATGACAGATGAAAGCTATTACAGCTTAATTAAATTCTGCACTTTCAGCAAATTTATCTTTATGTGAGAGCCATATGTTTCATAACCTCACATGTAATACGAGCAGCGTAGGAGAAGTGCCGTGTCGCTGCGATCGTGCTCGTTTGCAAGGAAGGGGAACGATGCAGCAGTCGAGGACTATTGATTTCACCAAACCTGCAGGGGCAATAATGTTATTTTGATTTCATATGCAAGCCTGTTGCGTTGTGGATTTCTTGCCAAAACAGGTGCTAATATTGCTTTTGATATAGGTGGTCCTTGGTTTCCTCTGTTGGGCACAGATGTGTCCTGGTATTGGGTTTTTAATAACTAGCTGTCAGTCTGAGCTTTGCCCCTGCATTATGAGGGCCTTCATAATAGGGGAAAGGCTAGAGCGATATTAAAGGCTTTCAAAAGCATGTATGCTCATACGCAACCACCTACACACTCACACAAAAGCACCGAAAGCACCAAATCTAATATTGCCATAAAAGATCACGCATGCATCGCTGCAGTGTTGAGAATGCAGAAAAGACATTCATAAACCGAAATGTCGCCGCTGCTTTCCACCTTGCGATGCAGCAGCCCGTAAAACGTCCTTTGCTTGTGACTGCCTAAGTATATGGCTTATGCTTGATGGTAGTGACTAAGTTTTGAGTGGACCTGCACTGAGGGGGCCAGAGGGTTCTCCTCCCACCATCTGGACAGTGCCGAGCCGCTCGCTGTCCCTGAGCTACAGTTACTGACTTCATTAGATTTATTAGGGCAATGAGCCCCCTGCCTTGGGTTGAGAACTTGACAGATGTGCCACTACTCAATGCCAAGTTGAAGCTAAAGAAGAGGGTGACTTCTCGCCCTCATAGGTTGGGAGAAGCACAAAAAAGCACACAACATAATATTTTATGAGTCTATATCGAGGGTGTCTGAGGAGGCAAGAGAGGCAGTGAAGGTGAGAAAATAATTGACGGACATGCAGAAAAATATATATTATATTATATTAAGATTTCTTTTAAGTCTAGTATTTATCAAGGGTGCGTTTATTTGATAAAATACACTAAACCAGTATATCGCGAAATATTATTGCAATTAAAAAAATGACTTGTTTTAAGCAAAATTCACAGCAAATGCAACTTGATTTAAGAATTTTTAGATATTTTGACTTGAAACAAGACAAAATACTAAGCAAGATAACCTTTTTTTTTACAGTGTATTTTAATATATTTAGTATATTATTTTATATTATATTCTTGAGTGTCACACGATCCTTCAGAAATAATTCTAATATGCTGATTTGGTGCTCATTTTCTTTTTATTATCAATTTTAAAAACAGTTGTGCTGCTTAATATTTTTGTAGAAACTGTTTTATTGTTTTAGCAGGATTCTTTGATGAATATAAAGTTCAAAAGAACAGCATTTATTTGAAATATAAATCTTTTGTAATAATGTAAATTTCAGAGGCTGATGCAATAATAATCCAATAATGTTTGATCATGTTTTAATGTTTTAATGTACTTAACTAGTTAAACTAAAACTTAAAAAAAATATCTGAAATATATTTATTTGAAATATAATAAACATTAACTAAATTAAATTTTAGATTGTCGCCAAGTACTAAAATAATTAAGACAAAAATTGATAAAAACTATATCGACATAAAAAAACAAAAAAAAAAACAAACACACACACACACACACACACACACACACACACACACACAAACAAATAAATAAATAAATAAATAAAAAATGACCAGCTTTGGTCCCACTTTATATTAGGTGGCCTTAACCACTATGTACTTACATATGAATTAATCATTTGATACAATGCACTTTTTGTGTTACTTTGTACTTACATATATGAAAACCCTGCATGTAATTTCATCTGTAATTAATAGTTACACTGTTGACTCATCCCTTACACCTTAACCTACCCTGAAACCTACCAATACTGCCAAACTTGTGCCTAACCTTACCCGTATCCCACCTCAATAGCAGCAAAAGTGTTCCGGAATACAATATGAACACAATAAGTACACTGTACTTGTCCGTGTGAGTACGTAGTAGTTAAAGTCACCTATTATAAAGTGTGACCAAAACTTTAAAATTGAAGTGAATAGAGAAAATATAAAAATAAAGCTTTAATTGAAAATATTTACAAAACAAATAAGAGTGATACTAAAATAAAACTGATTTCAGAAACCCGCCATATGCTTATACATTTATACATTTTGGAGCTGTAGAAAAACCTGCATTTCTATAATATGTGCTGCCTACAGGCTTACTGTTGGTCTATTTTTTTGTTGCTCTGAAAGTAAAATGTCATTTGGAACAGGACTGAAAAGGTCACGTTTCGGTGCTTGATGGAGCACTATGCTTTCCCATGAGTCATGTTGAGAAGGAGATGGCAGGATGTACTCACAGATATTGGCAGTTCCCTTGGGGATGGGCAGGTAGGAGCCCATGCTCCAGGCTCGGCCCTGGTAGTGCCTCTTGCAGCGTGCGCAATCCGGCCCCGTGGTGTTGTGTTCGCACTCGCACCCGAGCTTCCCTTTGTCAAAAACACAGCTGTTGGCATGCAGATTGCACTTGCACCTAGCAGGATGAAGAACAAAACATCATAACAAACGGGAAATGTCAGCCCAGGCTACTGTTTCTATGTTGGTGGCACGAACAAAGAACCAGGCGCGATGTTTGACGTCTTTTCCGAATCGTAATATTAATTTCTTTTGCGATGCGTTCGGAGCCTCTTTGTGGCATATCCATTACAAACTCCAACCTTTAACGTTGGCTTCCCATGATGCTGTGGAAGAGAGCTTCATTATGCCGTTAAAAACAGAGCTCATTTGAGTGTGCCCCTGCGGAGATACTGAATAGAAGCGTGGGTCACATCTGTGACACAAAAGCAGAATGAAAGCCTCTCAGTGGTTGGGCTTTAACATTGAAAAAAGGGAAAGAATAAAAGAAGTGGAAAGTCTATCGACACTAACAGCACCTCTTCAAAGTTCCTCTGATGTCTGCTGGGAAAGAGATTTTGACAGAGTCACTATTGTGTTTAGAGAGCATTAAATGTAAGAGGAAATCGTGATTTGTGAAGTCTGGAGTTTATGTCAAAACAAGGATGCTTTCCATGAATTTTATTTTATAGGTGAGTTACAGTGAGTCTTCAAAGCTGTAACTAAAACAAAGATTTTTAGAGTGCATTTTACAAGGAAAAGTCATGTTTAATTCATTGTGGAATTTGTTCAGCGCATGTGTAGTTATTCATTCTAATTTCCTAGTTAAAGCGCCGAGACACTCGGGCGATTGCGGATGATTATCTTAGCTGCCACTCGAGATGAGTGGTCTCACTTTCCATATCTACTCTAAATATAATTTGCAGTCATTGATTTTGCCAGGAGACAAAAGGTTACAACTGTGTTGTGTACTTCTGACCTCCGCCTCCCTGTGAGATGGGCAGCGGTTAATGAGATCATTGAGCATTCAGGATATGCTACACCTCTCTGGAGGGTTTGTGTTCGGTATGATATCAAGGCAGTATTTGTTTTTCTGCAATGCGTTCGAGAGAGGACTTTTGCTCTTTGGAGAACCGCGGCGGTGAGGATATGCAGCTGCCTCCTGCTGTGAACCCGAGACAGACGTGTTACAGAAATACATCCATTCCAATTGACTTTCTACTTTTCGTGACATTGCGCATAAATGATTAATAACTGCGGGAAAACAGTGGAACAAAACCTCTAATTTCAGCTTTCACGATGGTCTATTTAACGTCAAATGGAGCTACAGTAAGTGCTTTCGTCTGCGTTGACTTTGATGGACCCGTTCAATATCGTCGTTCAGTTAGGAGTTTTTTTCAATAGAGCATTCAACGTTATTATGCGGCGAACTTCTGTGTATGTTTTGGCATTAATACGAATAGGCTTTCCAATTTCAGCATCACCTCTCTGGAGTATCATAAAGGGTAGTCAATTAAATCTCTTCCATATCTCTAATCTGTGGATGTATCTAACCGTCCTTCATCTAGATAGTAAAATTCCCTAAAGTGGTGTGCTTTGAGATCTGACCCTCGGGTTAATTAAAAACCAGCCGAAACTGGATCATCAAGCCGATGTCAGGAAGTTCAGTGTATCTGCGGCGCGGCGACGAGGGACGTGATGCTTTTGCCGTTGGCATTGTCATATTGAAATTGGAGGGACCGTTGAATATCATTCGGCGGGTGCCGCTGGGAGAACGCCTGGCACGGCAAGCGTTTGTGCTGGCAGAAAGATGAAAATCCATTTAATAATTCTTTATTGGCCTTTTTTCTCCTTGCTCTCCCACAGTGGGCTTTGGCCATTATCTAAGAGTGGCACCACTCAGTGACTCATTTAACTCCACTCTCCTCCCTCCTGTTATGAATCGAGGACGTAAGTGTTTTGCTTTGCGCGCTCGCTCTCTAAAGATACGGCTCAGGGCGTTATACTGAGCGCCATTGTCTGTGAGGTGTAGTTCATAACTCATATTCATGAATTTTGGCCACAAAGGGGTTTCTTTTTACTATTCGAATGAATCTGAGCAATGGTTTTGAATAAGAATAATATAGCCTTCTTTTTTAACATTTTAACAGAAGACGTGCACGGCTTGCATTATGAAATCTTATGATGCAACGCTGTCTAAACGTTAGCCCTCACACAGAGGCGTCTATACTCCCATGCCCCATTACTATGAAACATAGCAACGTCTGAAATATATTGTCTGTCTTCAGAGGAAGTAGAAAGCAGACTTTCATGTCAGTCCCTCTTGTTATGTTTTATCCTGACCTTGGTTTCTCCTGGAATGTGTTTTCCTTCAGAAGCCTCTCCTGTTTTCCATTTTCTCTAAGTTTGAGTTCACTATAGCTCAATGCACAGTTTTTGTAAGACCACCCACTATTAAAAATACATCAATTTGCAATTTGCATCCCAGACTCATGAAAATACATGCCTCTATATACATTTTTGCAGCACCGTAATTACATGCTTTAAAGCACGTTTTGCGGCATTTTCAAAGTGAAATGTCCAGAAAGTGGCGCTAAAACTCACGTTCAGTGCATAACAGGCATGTTTTCATTACGTTTTTTACAGGCGCGTATTGCTGCTTTTTTATAACACTGCTTGAGGTACGTATGGCAGCTGTTCAGAATTCAAATATCTGGGGCGTCGCTAAAGGTTAATGCTCTACCGTGTTGGAAATATCCCCTACATCAAAACCCAACCCTAACCCTACTTGATAGTGTTGACAAATGCAAAAGTGATATAAAAACGCATTCGTTGATACTGCCATGCTATTTTAAATACCTTAAGCAGATTTGAGCTTTTGTCAAACTGTGGTTTTACAGGGTTCGTACAGGAGCTCTTCATCTCTCAAGCGCGACGCCATATTGTGTAAGCTACCGAGCAAACCTACCAAATCAGAAAACTCATGCATATGAAGCTGCATATGTGATGACAACATTCAAAAGTATCCGTCTTCAAATCACGCAGGATGTTAAAATAGTTTTAAAGTCATAATAAAAAAAGTAATTGTTTGAAAATTAGGCTTCAGTAATCAAAACTCTGTACCTGTAAATCATACTTTGTGTGAAAAGTAATAAAAGTTGTCGGAGATTTACTGCCTCTAGTGTTTATTTCAACTGGAAACTTCAGTGATTTGCACATATCGGTACATATTAGGGCTGAACGATAAATCGCATGCGATATCCATGCGCATTTTGGCAGTAAAGCCGGTTCTGTAATTAGCAATAAATCTCCATCATGTGCGTGCTTTCAGATAGAGTAGCATTTAATACACAGAGCCGTAGTTTACCGACAAACTACTCAAACCCACACAGACGGTTTTGATAATTTTGAACATTGTTATCACATTTACAGCTTCATATGCATGAGTTTTCTAATTCGGTAGGTTTGCTCGGTAGCTCAGCATTGCACTTGAGTAATGAAGAGCTCTGGTATGAACCCCGTGAAACTACGGTTCGACAAAACAGCTCAAATTTACATAAGGAACTTAAAATAGCACGGCTGCCTCAACAAATGTGTTTTTATATCATTTTTTCATTTGTTAACACTATCGGTTAGGTAGTGATGGCCGCTTTTGAAACACTGCTTCATGAAGCTTCGAAACCTTTGTGAATTATTTGTTTCGAAACAATGGTTCAGAGCGTGTATCAAAATGCTAAAGTCACGTGATTTCAGTAAACGAGGCTTCATTACGTCATAACTGTTTCGAAAAGTTTTGAAAATTCAATGGTTTGCCTTTGGGGTGGGCGAACCTGTGAATCATGCAAGTTCACTGAGATCGCACCCCAGCGGCGATCCATTTACCTTATCTCAGATCAGTTTCATCAATCTGTGGACACTTTTAATGAGACATTTCTGTAATTAAAAGGAAGAGAAGTAGTTAATAGTCTCTTACTGGCTTCTATATACAAGCTCTCCATAAAAAAAGAAGAAAAAAAAAAAGAAAAACCCCTGCAAGTTAATATAAAATATAAAAAAAAACCCTCACATTATACAGACACTTCATATGTAATGGTATTTCATTATTTTTTTATTGCATTTAATGTTTTATGGTGGGTTACACTTTATTTTGATAGTCCACTTTAGACATTCTGCTAACTATAAGTAACTTTGCAGCTACATGTCAACTAATTCTCATTAATTTGCAACTACATGTCTACTAACTCTCAGAGCAGACTGTTAGGTTAGGTTTAGGGTTAGTAGAATAAGTTGACATTCTTGCAAAGTTTAGAAGAGTGTTAGAAGATATTAAGCAGACAATCTACTAATACTCTAATGACTAGTTGGCATGCAGTTGCAAAGTTACTTACTGTTAGTAGAATGTCTAAGGTTGACTATCAAAATAAAGTGTTACCTTATGGTATCAATAAAACATTTGCAATGGGGTTTTAAAAGCTGTTTTATGAATGTTTTAGTCTGAGTTTTTGTTGTATTTTCACACTCTTGACCAGCAGGCGTTACTAGAATGTGGTGTTTTGAGCGCTTCGAAACAGTAAATCATTTTGCAAAGCAACTGGTTCAATTAATTCAAAGCTTCAATAAGGTTTGTTTCTCTCATCACTAGGTTTAGGGTTGGATTTGGTGTAGGGGATATTTCCAACACGATAGAGCATTAACCTTTAGCGACACTCCCTGGGTATATGAAATCTGAACAGCCACTATACGTACTTCAAGCAGTGTAATAAAAACGCAGCAATATGTGTCTGTACCAACATAATAATAATATGCCACAGTCACGTATTGAACATGTGTTTTAGTGCCACTCTCTGGACATTTCACTTTGAAACTGCTGTGAGACGTGCAGTAAGATACGTAATTACGGTGTTGCAGAAATGTACATAGTGGCACGTATTTCCAATGAGTCTGGGTTGTCCTTATTGGTCAGCAACCGCTTGAAGTCAATTACTTTACGTACATCGGCAGTGTCATAGACCCAGAAAACGGTTTGGACAAGGACGTCTCGTGTCAGCTTGGAAAAGCGTCTGCAACCATACAACGGTTAATGCCCATCTGGAGGTCAGCAACTATTGTTTTGTACACAAAGATCTGCCTCCTAAACTCAACTGACATCTTGACGGCCATCTACACTAGTGAAACATGGAAGTTGTCCGCAGCGATCGCTACATAGCTGAATGTTTTCCAAAACAGATGCTTACATCAGATCTTAAAAATGTACTATTATGGGCAAATCTCCAACTAATAAGTTTAACACCTCACTGCTACCGTCTCTTTCGGTTTGAAGGTCATATACTACGCCACTCACTGGACGACTTACCAAAGGCCGCCCAGTGGAAACTGAATCAAGCCTAACCTGAGGCAAACCTGGTGCCGCTCATTCATTAATGATTTATGTGGACTAAGCTTATGTATATAGGCTATACACATATGTGTGTGTGTGTGTAGTTTTTGCCTAGTCTCAATCAGGATGTAATATGGGCAATCTGACTCTGTAAGCTCTGCTGTCTTTATGCCAAGATATTTGTACTTAGCATCTAATAGTTTCTTCTGTTTTATGTTTTTGTATTTTCCTTTTTATTATGCTCCATGTCTCATACAGAATAATTCCAGTGTGGGAACACAAATAACAAAAACTATCGCATACCAATTTCCCCGTTATTGTTATTGTGCTTGAATACCATAAGTTTATTGCTAAATGAATACATGTTATTTTGTAGTGTTAAATGGCCTTTGCAAATGAGACTAAATGAAAGAGTTATTTTCAAACTGATGTGTATCACAGGCTCGTTGCAGTCCTGCTGCTTACTATCAATTGTCAGCCTTATTTTGTATTGTTTGCAAATGCCTAAGGCTATGAAGGCTGAACTGTGAAGTCTTATCAGGCAAAGCTAATTGTTCAAAGATGAGATCATAATACCATTACATGAAAGTTAAAGATGAATTCAGTCATTTCTACCTTATTAAAAAGTTTTGCCCTAAGAAATTATTAGTATTTACACAGTTTTTAGTATTATACATTTGTTGAAAAAAAAATGCTTAACTTAATGTCAAAGAAAATGTTGTTGCTTTACCATTTTTGAGATCATATTTTTAATTGAATTATTTAAATATATTACATATTCTGAATTCATAATATTGATCCTTTAATGAAACATTTGCCATGCAATTTAAAGTGTAACTCTTAAAAACTGAATATTATACATATTTGCTGGAGTGATATATGCCATCACTGCATAAATGTGCCTCATACTAATACCAGCAGCAAGCAGAACTTAAATATTTATAAAAGATCTTAGAAGAATTTTGAGCATGTCCAGTAAGTAAACTTTACCAGTATCTGAAAGTCCTAGTTTTACCCATGCTGTTTGACCCCTGGAAACTTTCTTCACCTTCTGGCCTTGAGGATTAGAGAGTCTTAGATGTCTTTGTAGTGAAAAGCAGACTTGGATTCCAAATGTAAACTCGAGTGGAGGCACAGAGACATCTGACAGCCATCTCATCAAAAAGGAAGGCGAGAGAACGCCGTACCTGTCCGTCTTCCTGAAGTTCACAGATGTAGCTGAAGGTTCGCTCGCTTTTGTATGTCAACCAACCTTAGTTACTGAAGAACCTGCCTGGCTCTCGACATCTGCCCTAACGGCTTTTGTTGAGCGACAACTGTGCTGTGACCCGTATCGAGAGGAGCAGTAAACACAGCACCAGTCAGCAAGAAAGAAGAGAAAATGTAAATGTGCAGAAGGAAAAGGAACAAACAAAAAACTTACTAAACAAAAATGTTTGTTAAGGTTTTTTGTCATCAGTGATAAAGTATGGAGCCCCTAAGATGACATGGTGAAAAAAAAAAAAAAAAAAAATCATATTTCAGTGTGGTTGTGTTTACTCCTCTTCCATACTCTTCATATTATTACCATCACCCATTTTGCATTCACTTGCAAAAGTTTTGCACACAACTGCAAAGGTTTTCAGAGAAAGCAAAAGTTTCGCAAGCAAACTTATTATTTTCCCTGTTTCAAAAAATCCAATCATGTGCGTTATTTGGATAGTAATTGTTTCTCATGTGGACATTTGTAAAAATAAACCTCAGTGATGAAACTAAAATTTATTCACGGTGGAGAAGCGAGTTCCATGATCTTACGAACCCAGAATGTAGCCAGTCACATGATTGTCTGCTGTAAATAAAATCTCATATACTTGAAAAAATTAATATGCGCTATGTTGAAATGGTACATTTTATCTCTTAAAACGACTGATATCATTAAAAATGTGGAGATTAGCAGAAATAAGTTTATTTACATGTGGTAAACATAAACCTGCTTGGTTTATATTTTTATGTTTGTAATTGTAGGCCTATACAATACATATTTAAAATTGTATTGCATGCTTCTTTTTGTTCTTAACAGCTCCCACTCACTGTGGTGGAGCAGTTATGAAATGTTGTTCTTGTAAATACTTTCCAGCATTTCAATATATTTTTTTTTTTTTCAGTATAAAATATGCATTCAAATTATAGTAAAGTGCAGCAGTTACAGTATGGTGTTTGGCAGTGGTCAAAATGGCTTTCATCTTTGAGTTTTAAATCAGTTTCTTTGGACGGCAATTAAATCACCACACGACCTTGGTGTTTGCCTAAAAACAGTAGGTAATTTGGCCGGGGATTTTTACGCAGGTGGTGGGAGAAAAACACCGTCATTCTGGATTCAGACAGGAAAAAAAGTCACAGACTACCCCTGTAAATGTTGAAAATTGCTTAGGTCCCCATGAGAAACAACTACCATCCAAACTGGGCTGTAGTGAATAATGTGGACCTGCTTTGAGCTGCTTGATCAGTGCTATTGATCAGTGTTTAACCAAATACATCCTTTAAATATGAGAATAATCAGATAGAGGCCCTATAAGAAACACAACATCAGTGTTTTAGATTTGCAGAGTCAAAAAACAAACAAACAAACAAACAGCATTTTATTTATTTATTTATTTATTTATTTATTTATTTTTATTACTGAAGGTGATAAACTTATTTAGTATTACTGATTTCTCTTGGAAATTATTGTTTTTACCTATTATTTAACCATTGACTATAGCCATTCAACATTAGCTATCAATTTTAACGTTTATTAGACTTTAAAAAATAACAACTAATTCAAGTGAACTTAAAAAAAAAAACCTTATAACCATTAGATATAAACCACATATAACCATTAGCTGCATCTGATTTTGGAGGCTGCATCCTCCGGAGGTCGCATTTGAAGGCTGCACACGTCATTAAGGATAACTTATTTTAGAAGTAACCATAATAAAACTGACCGTTATTCCTTGCAAGATGTAGATTTCTTTTTTACTTTGCAATTTAACGGTTATTTTTCTTAAATGAAACCTCCCCGATGACATATGCAGCCTTCAGATATGACCTCCAGAGGATGCAGCCTTCCAAATGAGACGCAGCTATTATTTACCATTGCCTTTTAGCAAGTAGCAAATATACAGAAACTGAAAAAAAAAAAAAGGTTAAAATGCTTAAAGGATTAGTTCATTTCCAAAACAAAAATTTACAGATAATTTACTCACCCCTTTGTCATCCAAGATGTTCATTCTTTTCTCATTCTTTTTCATGTGTTTCTTTCTTTAGTCGTAAAGAAATGATGTTTCTTGAGGAAAACATTTCAGGAATTATCTCCATATAGTGGACTTCAATGGTGCCCCCAAGTTTGAACTTCCAAAATGCATTCCCGGCCGAGGAAGAATTGTATTATCTAGCGAAACGATTAGACATTTTCGACAAATTAACAATTAATATACTTTTTAACCTTAAATGCTCGTCTTGTCTTGTCCCTGCGATGCACATTTGTAGTCTGTGTAATCTGGGTCAATACAGTTAGGGTATGTCAAAAAACTCTCATCTCGTTTTCTTCTTCAGGTTCAAAATCGTCCTACATCATTGTTTTACATTTTTTTAAAGGGGCGTTTGATCATCTTTGCATGTTCACTTTGTAAACACTGGGTCGGTACTTCTGCAGTGAAGTAGGACAGTTTTGAAGTTGGGGAAGAAAACAAGATGGGAGTTTTTCGACATTTATATACATTTCGACAGTATATAAATCGTCAATTTATTTAGAAAATGACCGATCGTTTTGCTAGTTAAGACCCTTCTTCCTTGGCTGGGATCATTTAAAGCCCTTTGAAGCTGCATTTAAACTGCATTTTGGAAGCTTGGGGGCACCATTGAAGTCCACTATATGGAGATAATTCCTTAAATGTTTTTCTCAAGAAACATAATGTCTTATCGACTAAAGAAAGAAAGAAAGAAAGAAAGACATGAACATCTTGGATGACAAGGGGGTGAGTAAATTTTCTGTAATTTTTTGTTTTGGAAGTGAACTACTCCTTTAATGAAATATAGTTGAATCCTAAAAGCTACAAAAGCTACAATCCTTTATTCTTTGATTAACAGACATAACAGCAGCTGGGTTATGAAGTTATTTGGCTGCTATTACTTTAAGATCTTCCACTGCTGAACATGGCGCAGATCTGACAGCATGCTCCTACTTTCATTCACGCTTTAATCTGTGCGTGCAATTGAAGTGCGACAACATCTCATCTGACTGCGGTTCACTGTTGCTCTACTGAAGCTTTTTCATCACCTTTACCGACTCTGTGCTTGTTTGACTAACTGAGGTAAAATGGAGTGCGCATCTAACTACATAAATGCACTTCTTCTCAAGAAAAAAAGAGACAGAAACAGCAGTTGTAAGTGGGGTGGCCAACCGTAGGCCCCACTCGCCCATGCATGAAATTTTTTTAAGGCCATTAAACTGCAAAGAATTAATCGCCTGCGTTAAAGGGTTACTCCACCCCGAAATGAAAATTTTGTCATTAATCACTTTCCTCCATGTCGTTCCAAACCCGTAAAAGCTTCATTTGTCTTCGGAACACAATTTAAGATATTTTAAATGAAAACCGGGAGGCTTATAAACTGTCCCATTGACTGCCAAGTACATACCACTGTCAAGACCCAGAAAAGTATGAAAGACCATCAGTGGTTCAATCTGAATTTAAGTGACGAGAATACTTTGTATGCAAAGAAAATAAAAATAACGACTTTATTCAACAATTCATCTCATCTGCATCAGCGTAGCGCCGTTTTGGAGAATATCCGCTGGACGCAAACTGCCTACGCTGTTCTGTGTCAGCAGGGATGGGGATTATTAGCATAATAAGGGTCACTGTTTTCGTTCAAATCAAACCGTAAAGAATGTAGAAGATGTATCTATGTGGTGCAGCTGACACAGAACAGCATACGCAGTTTGCGTCCAGCGGATATTCTTCAAAATGGTGCTACAGTGACGCAGATACGAATTGTTGAATAAAGACGTTATTTGTATTTTCTTTGCGTACAAAAAGTAAAATCATAAAATTCAGATTGAACCACTGATGGCAGATGGACTATTTTGACTATGCCTTTCATACTTGTCTGGGTCTTGACAGTGATATTTACTTGGCAGTCAATGGGACAGTCACAAGCCTCCCGGTTTTCATCCAAAATATCTTAACCCTCTGGGGTCTGAGGGTATTTTGGGGCCCTGGAGAAGTTTTGACATGCCCTGACATTTGTGCTTTTTTCAGTATCTTAAAAACATATTCATGGCTAAAGTCTGGTTACAGTGTAATCAGCACAAACTGGGCTACAATAATATGTAAGCAACATGAATGTACATGTTTGTGTTTTTGATAAAACAACGTTTATGCGTGGTTAGTGAAAAACTAAATGTTTTAAATTGTGTTCCGAAGACGAACAAAGCTTTTACGGGTTTGAAACGACATGGGGGTAAGTGATTAATGACAATTTTTATTTTGGGGTGGAGTAACCCTTTAACGCGCTAATTTTGATTGCACTAGTGTAAATATAATACTGTAAATGACCATGAACACTAGACTGAGGTCAGCTACTATGTCTAGTTGTCACTAGCAATATAACAGCAGCTCCAGTGAAATACTTTTAGCCTAGCCTATGTTATTCCTTGATTCAGTTTTGCATGATACTATAAGCAGCAATGCGCAAGCCTCACAATTGTATTTTGACATGCCCTGTGCCTTGGGTGTATTGAAACTTCAATAATGACCCTAAAAGTCATGGCCACATAATTTGCTATTGTGGTGCTGCTGAAATGAGTAGTCCTATTAGGACTGACTGACTCTGCGCGGTGGCCAATTTTCTCACTCGTCTGCATGGAATGTAATACATCTCAGGCAAATTGTTTGTGTCTCACCTCAAAATGTAGTCGACCCTGGAGGGGCTCTCCAGATTTCCGGGGAAATATTAGGAATTCATCACAGCGTAATTCGCCTACTCCGATTATTCCACTGTGGCCAAATCCGATTTGAATTTGTGGCACTCTGGTTGGCATTGCTGAGAGCTACGCCTGCAATTTGTTTCAACGACAGGCCCTATTATGGAGCATTTACTCTGATCTGCATGAATATTATGCTAATAAGGGACTCTGTCCCATCCCTGCTTTGATCAAACACAACCTCTCCCTCATCTTCAAAGCGGCTTGGATAAACAGTGAAGTGGGGACACGGCATATGTGGAAGTATGTGATAAAGTGCTATGATTATTGATAAGTATAATGGCGGAACGGTTTCTGTAAAATGAGGAACTAAATAGTGCGTAAATATAATAGAAATGACTGACACTGCTGTGCTTTTCAATCTAATTTGATCAACATATGCGTCTGTATTTATATTCACCTAAGTTCTGTTATAAAAGAAAACTTGCATAATGTTAGCTCTAAAGCAGCTGGGATAAATGAATAATGTAGTGTTATTTTAGAGAGCGCAAAATGTGTTGATATTCAAGTTTACTGCAGTGCCTCAAGGGAGAGTTTATGTTGATGCTTTTTTTTTTTTTTTTCCAGTTGTTCGTTTATTATTGATGATTGCAGCAAAGCTTCTCATTAGGCATAATTAAATATCTTAGATGTGAATCAGAAATGATTGGCAGGGAACATGGTCAGCTGTGACAAACATCTGTACTCAAAAGCTCAGCCTATGACTTTCAAATCAAGCCTCATGCGAATAAAGCAATTTGCAGTTTAACAGTCTGAATTGCCATTCTGAATTGCACCTCGACGAGTTCACGAGGGCATGTTATCATCAACTGACACCTTCTGAATAAAATATTACATTCAATATAAGACTAATTCAGTGTTTATGAATTAAATTGTGAATCTCGGTGATTGTTGATAGTTTCTGAAAAAACATTTCTGAAATGTTTTCATATCCACAGTGGTTGTGCATCAGTATGAGTTCAGGGAACATGGATCACACGAGTAAAAATATGAGGATAACAGATGAGTTGAACTACTAGGTAGATCTTTGTGCAAGATGCTGTAAGTTGGCACTCTTTGACGTGTGAAGCATTTATTTTAGTATTACAACGCGAGAGTCTGCTGGGACTGAAACAGCCAAAGTGATGCAGCTTTTTTTCAGGGCTTTTTCCTTTGGAGCATTTCATCTGAATAATCTCTCCTCAGATCATGCATATTTAAATTGGGATGAAAAAATGGCAATGGCCTAAAAATATATTTTATTGAATATGAGATAATCCTAAAAGTGGAGTGCTATGTTAAAGGATCCTGAAGGCAGTTTTTAGAGTCCTTGCATGGCCTGATTTCATTTAGCTGTTAAAACTCTACTCACAGCAGTCAATAAGGGGATAATTCACCTATAGATGAAAGTTCTGTCATCATTTATTGACCCTAATGTTGTTTTAAACCTATCCACCTTATTTGTCCTCTAATTTTTCATGTAATTTGTACATTTTATGAGTGTGGCTTCCGGTCTCATCCGTGTACAGCTATTTTTTAACTGTACAAAACAACTTGCTTGCTTCTTGATATTGTAATTAGGTGTGTCTTGCCATAGTTTTACTGTTTACTGCACGTTGTTGTTCTTCTTGTTATTTCCCTATAGCGGCTAATGAACCAGAAATAAGGTGGATATGACCTCCTGTATACAGTTACAATAAAAGAGATAGGGGTTTTACAAATTTCAAAAAGGATGCAAAAACATCCCAAAATATCGTAAAAGTGGTTCATACAACTCATGCACTACATTCACAGTCTTCTAAAGAAGTACAACAGCTTTGTCAAGTCAAATCAAATTTATTTTTGTAGGGCTTTTCACAATACACGCTGGGCCAGATTTACTAACAGCTTGCACCAGCGCAAACCTTCTTTAGGTATAAAAAAATAAATAAATAAAAAAATAAAAATAGGATTCAGCATTCAGTCAGGATTCACTAAAGACATGCCGTGATATATTAGCGATGAAAAAGCATGGGCACAGTTATTTTGTGGCTGATCTTATTGCATACACATTTGTAGGAGTTTCCCTTTCAGACGTAAATGTTCAGACGTAACTTAAAAAATAAAAAATAAAAAATATATTATATATATATATATATATATATAAATTAGGGGATCGACGATGAATCAATTTGTGGATCGATTCTACAATTTACGCATCACAATATTCTCTTGAATTGATTGTGGGCTTAGTTTTTAAAGGAGAAGTCCACTTCCAGAACAACAATTTACAAATAATTTACTCACCCCCTTGTCATCCAAGATGTTCATGTCTTTCTGTCTTCAGTCGTTAAGAAATTATGGTTTTCGAGGAAAGCATTTCAGGATTCTTCTCCATATAATGGACTTCATTGGTGCCCCGATTCTGACCTTCCAAAATGTAGTTTAAATGCAGCTTCAAAGGGCTCTAAACGATCTCAGCCGAGGAAGAAGCAATCTGTCATTTAAAAAAAAAAAAAAAAAAAAAATTGTATACTTTTTAAGCACAAAAGCTCGTGTAGCACAGGCTTTGGGATGCGCGTCCAGGATGCTTCGAATTAGTGATGGGTCGTTCTTGAACGATTCATTCATTTTGAACTAATCTTTAATGTGACTCGGGAAGAACGAGTCATCTCAGGGAGTGATTCGTTCAGTCGCGCATGCACAACATCCTATTAGGTTCTGTACCGGAATTTGTTCACCTGTTTTGAGTCTTCGGGTTTTTCTGAGTCGTTCATTCATCTTATGGTGCTGTCATGTGATGCTAATTTTGCTAAAATAAACGAAATGGCTCGAAAAAAGATTTGTTCATTTTGCTGAACGAGACTCAAAGGTCCGAGTCGGTAAAATGATCCGAACTTCCCATCACTACTATGAATCACGTCTGAGTTCATCATCTGTGTACTCCGGCTCAAAAAGGTAGAGTATGTCGAAAACACCTTATTTTCTCCTACAACTTCAGAATCATCCGACAACGTTGTACCTTTTTGTTTGTAAACAGCATTTGACTTGCTTGCACTTTCTTAGTCTTTGCATGTTCGCTTTGTAAACACTGGGTCTGTAGCTCCGCCTACGTTCTGCGTGACCTTTCGATGTGATTCAATAGTAAGTAGCATTGTGAATGCGCATCCCAGAGCCTGTGCTACACGAGCTTTTGTGCTTAAAAAGTATACAAATTTTTATTTTCCGAAAAAAATGACCAATCGTTTTGCTAGATAAGACCCTTCTTCCTCTGCCGGGATTGTTTAGAGCCCTTTGAAGCTGCATTTAAACTACATTTTGGAAGTTCAAAATTGGGGCACCAATGAAGTCTATTATATGGAGAAAAATCCTGAAATGCTTTCCTTAAAAACCATAATTTCTTCACAACTGAAGACAGAAAGACATGAACATCTTGGATGACAAGGGGGTGAGTAAATTATTTGTAAATTGTTGTTCTGGAAGTGGAGTTCTCCTTTAACAGCGATGGCACTGCGTGCTTTAGAAATAGCCTTACTCTGTTTGTGTCCAGTTCCTTACACACACACAACTTAAATAATCATTCATAAAGTTTGCAAAGGTTGAAGCGAAGCCAGTGTTCACAGTGGGCTGTGTTTAGAAGCACTCTTCTTCATGAGCATTTAAGTGTGCGGTTAAAAACGAATGTAATTCTTTAAAAATCTAGGGCCAGTTTGTTTTGCGCTGTCCTCTGCATTTCCACGTTAATCACTTCCATGTTTGTCACCATGTTCGCCTATGACGGAAAGACACTCTTTTTTTCTTACACAGATGCCTCGATTCACTTCAGAAGGCCTTTATTAAGCCCCTGGAGCCATGTGGAGCACTTTTTATGATTTATGAATGCAGTTTTTGGGCTTCAAAACCCCATTCACTGCCATTATAAAGCTTGGAAGTGCCAGGACATTTTTAAACGTAATTCCAATTGTACTCGTCTTAAAGAGAAAAGTCATATACACCTAGGATGAAATCATGGGGTAACTTAAAACAATGTATACATTAGTCTATGTAACCAAATTTTAAAAATGATAACCAGCCTTAAAGAAAAAAAAATTAATAGATGACTAGTCACAGACATAAACAGCTCACAAGAGGGTAGGATTTTTATGATGACTTAAATTCAGGTCTTTTACACACAAAGTTATCGTATGGCTTTGGAAGACTTGACTTGGAAATATAGCTCTCAAATTGTAAGAACTACTTCTATGGTGCTGTTGCATCCTTTTAGAAGAATTAAAGAAAACCTTAAGAAGACCTTTAGAATCCCCCCATTCATTACAATATTGAAGAAGGTTTGGAGCAACAGGGTAAATAACGACATAATATTTTGTGTTTGCATGCACAATCATGCATGATTATGTTTAGCAACTTGACCTTGTACAAAGTGATATACTGTACTCTTTTATCAAGTAAAGGTCATAAACAGTTAAAGCGAAACGTGTGTAACACATGCACATTTTTGTTCATTTTCACAGTTCAGCTTTGCATGTAATCGCCTTACATAGAATACAGTTGGTTAATTAATGTGTACATGTTCATTTACATTACAAAAAAAAAAAAAAGAAAAACTGGAGAACAACTGATGACTTCAGATGTGGTTTTCATGTTAGCTGTTTTTTAAATAAGTCT
Source organism: Cirrhinus mrigala (assembly GCA_036247105.1). Taxonomy (NCBI): domain Eukaryota; kingdom Metazoa; phylum Chordata; class Actinopteri; order Cypriniformes; family Cyprinidae; genus Cirrhinus; species Cirrhinus mrigala. The sequence continues at coordinate 13,942,867 of CM070008.1, forward strand.
ATTTTTTCTTTATACTGTTTTTCGTGCATATGAACACACTCAGTCTTAATTTGAAAAATGTTTGAAGGACATGCAATTTTATCTATCTACCATTAGAATGTAAATGAAAAACATGCAATTAATATACAGCATAACATTACTATGAAGATGCAGGTCTTATCATACCTCCACTATTGAATGTTTTTTTTTTTTTTTTTTTTTTTTATGAGCTCTTCTGAGTGCTGGGGACTTTTGAGACATTGCTTCCTTCAAAACTACTAAGCTCATCCAAGTGAATAACTACACAACCCTGGTCGAAAGACCTCCTCTGTAATATTCTTCTCTGTGTCAGAGATTTTTGGGATTAAATTGAACCGAAAACCCACAGGCAGGAGAAAATATTGGATGTACCGGTATTCACCTCTGATTTGCCTCAGGAACTAATAAATGGCAAAATATGGTGACTGCAAAGAAGCAGCGACCTCAGATTTAACACTTTAATAGTAAACAAAAGTTGTTTCCGAAAACATACATCACTTTTCCTTCCTTTCTATTACCTAAAGCAGTTTTTCTTCATTTGAAAAGGTAATTTTGTCCATTATAAACAATATAGAGACTTCCTCCTTACATAAAGAGAAGATCAAAGAATTTAATTATTTTATCGTAGAAGGAGGTTGCCAGTAAATTTTAATTGATGCATCACAATTATAGTCTTATTTTTTTTTTTTTTTACAAAAAGAAGCTGTATTTTTGAAGTACGATGACTCAACTGTATCGCTTTTAATGAACCTAAGACTTCCTGTGAGGATAATTTGGTGTGGAAGCTGTAGGTCATAAGGAGACTATAGGTGGAGGTCCTTCCCAACATCAAGCACTGCAACCTCCACACCTCCCTCTTCTCACTGACTCCCAACACATCAAAGCCAAACAACAGCAGCCCCACATGCCTTCATTAAGACATAGAGCATAGAGCGCTTATCTCCCCTTTGCTCTATTTTAAGTTCCAAAAGTGAACGTGAGGCAGGCTGACAAACTCCTTTTAGATCTAGACGTTTAATGTCTTTTTACACAAACATTTTCATAATTGATTGCCTGCTCAGAGCTGACAAGGTCTTTTTATCCTGTTGGTGACTATCATTTTAAAAGTAAAAAAAAAAAAAGTTAAACGCACTCTAGGATCATTTGTAATATTGTGTTGTTGACACTACAGTGAAACCATTTGCATCAGGTAAAACAATTTGCCAACTGTCAAACATTTCTTATTTTGTTTGTTTATGCCTCAGTGATGGACCATGTGCATGATTTCCCAAGCCTAACTTAAGATTTGTCGGCTCATTCAACTCAATAAGCAAACAATTCCTGACACAAGAGGAGTACTGTCTACTGGGGCGTGCATGTGTACAACTTCCTTTGAACTATAAAATCATTTTGAAATATTGTGCAACGGGTCTTCAAATGAATACGTCTGCTCTAAAGTCTACAGGAGCACAATATGAAAACCATGCACCACCATCTACATAAAATACCTCAGTAATCATTACAGATGCAAAGTCATATTAATGTCACCCAACAGGCACACTTGCATGGTGATGTGTCCCTAGTGGTTATTATTTAATCAGCAGTAAATGGTCTTAATTAGTAGATTAGTCTCTTTCCAATTAGCTCACTCTGTAATTGCCCTAATCTACCACTGCAGTCCTTTGAATCCTAATTTAGAGCTGTGCATTTAGATTCACAGGGGACCTATCAAATGCGTCATTATGAACCAAGTTATTCTCACATAAACCAACTGCTTATGAGCCATTCCGGCCCAATTTGGAGAGCAGCTGCTGTGTTTTTGTTTCTATTGTGCCATCATTTGACTTGCGAAGACATTGTGAAGTCATGCTGCACTTTTTTGCTTTTTTTATGTTGGCTAAATGAGACCTTTGAGGTCCATTTTGTTCTTTATTGCCCATTATAATGTCCCTCCATCCGGCTTGACTTCTAATTTTAGAGAAGAATATGAGTGGTCACTCATTATGTGTGTTCTGTCATTTGACACCATGTGGAGCCCTGCAAAAGCTGGCCTGGGGCTACAAGTGTAAAACTTGGCAATCATTTTAACCTGAAAGTTTGAGTACACACAGCTGAGCTTTTTAGATAAAAAAAAAAAAAAAAAACCTGTACGTTTGGTAGATCCTGTGCAGATCATTTTGGCATCGTCATCATGCAGTTTGTTTCTTAGCCACTGGAGGTGCAAAATCATGTTTGTGTTCAGGAATTTATTCTGTAAATGTGCTTCAGTTGCAAAGAAGTTAGGATTTTTGAGGAAAACATTACAGGATTTTTCTCCATACAGTGGACTTTAATGGTGACTATGAGGTCAAAGGTCCAAACTGCAGTTTCAATGCAGCTTCAAAGGGCTCTACACAATCTCAGCTGAGGAATAAGGGTCTAGCGCAGGGGTCACCACACTCAATCCTGGAGGGCAGAGTCTACCTCCAACCTTAATCAAACACACCTGAACCAGATAATCAAGGTCTTAATAGGTATACTTGAAACTTCCAGGCAGGTGTGTTGAGGCAAGCTGGAGCTAAACTCTGCAGGACACCGGCCCTTCAGGATCAAGTTTGGTGACCCCCGGTCTAGCGAAACGATCAGTCATTTTCTTTAAAAAATAAAAATGTATATACTTTTAACCACAAATACTCATCTTGCACTAGCTCTGTGATGCGCATGCATGTCTTCATGCATCGCGTAATCATGTTGGAAAAGTCACACGTGGTTAGTTCTTCACCTGTGCACTCTGATTCAAAAAGGTCTCATTTTCTCCTCTAACTTCAAAATTGTCCGACATAGTTGTTTTACCTTTTTTTTTTTTGTAAAGGGTGTTTGACTTTCTTTGTATGTTCGCTTCGTAAACACTGGGTCGGTACTTCTGCCTACGTCACGTGTGTGATTACATAAACCGTGAGGTCAAGCTAGTGCAAGATGAGCATTTGTGGTTAAAAAGTATATACATTTAAATTTTTCTAAGAAAAATTATAGATTGTTTCGCTAGATAAGACCCTTATTCCATGGCTGGGATCGTGTAGAGCTCTTTTAAACTGCATTGAAACTGCTATTTTGACCGTCAACAAATTGGCCACCAGTGAAGTCCACCATAAGGAGAAAAATCCTGGAATGTTTTCCTCAAAAACCTTAATTTCTTTTTGACTGAAGAGGAAAGATGTGAACATCTTGGATGACATGAGGGTAAGTAAATGATCAGAATTTTCATTCTGGAAGTGAACTAATCCTTTAAGCAGTTTTTGTTATTTTAATTTATTTATTCGTTTATTTTGGCATTGTTATGCAGTTCATTTCTTGGCCACTGGAGGCACAAAATCATTCCATCTGGGAATTTATCCTGTAAATGTTTTCTTCTGTAGTTTATGCAAATCAGGCTCACTGGGGGAACATTATTGGCAAATAATTCTGGCAAATGATAGCATGTAACATCTCCCATGTTTAGTGACACATTCATGTCACAATATTCTATTGCGTTGATTGTTTTTAATGCTCTGTGGCATTTGAAAATTACTTACCACCTACATAAAAACCCTACCTTAAACTTAAAATTGATGTGTTAATGAAGGCAGTGTTAATAAAAGATAATAGACATAAGATAAAAAAAAAAACACTTTTGTTGTAACAGCCCTGCCATTTTAACTTGCTTCTACAAGTCTTTGAGCTCTTTTATTAGCTGCGTTTTCATTACCCTTCATATTGCACAAATTGAAATTGTGAATTGAAAATACGCCTAATGGAAATGAATCAATTTCATATATCGCAAAAAAAAAAAAATGTTTACGCTCGCATTAGGTGGTTTTTTAGGCAAGACGGAAAAGGACTATTTTGCAAAACTGCAATGGACATGTTTTTTCGAATTTACAGGTCACATGGCATATGTAAAAAGCCATATGATCTTTCTTCAATGTACTGTAACCTCCAAAAAACACTTCATACGTGCATGTTCTCATGTATAAGGGGCTTTCCCTGCCATTAATGCTTAGACTATTTACACTGCACACGTCTGCAACGCGTTACGGCTCCGACACGGCCACCAGAGCTGATCGCGCCCACTCTAATCAATGCTTTGGTTAATGGAAACACGGTCATTTCGCAATACTTTTTTATTGACATTTATAAAATATCGCCAAAGTTTTGCGCAAATCTGTAGTGGAAACATGCCTATTGTGACTTGTTTCACAGGATGCATACCTGAGGATTCTGTTCTGTACGTTTTTATTTTTAGAAGTAATACTTAACACTTTGATAAAGATGTTCTGTTAGAAGAGGAATGAACTTACCTGCCCTGCACTTTAATGTCCGAGATGGCGTAGAAGTATCTAGAAAGGTTGTTCTCATCCACCATTGTGGCTCCAGTGGCAGGCCGTAGAAGTCTAATGCGTAGGTCAGTAAGGGTGAAGAAATCCCTTAGGTTCTTGGTGGTATCCAGCTGCCCATACAGAGAAGCCATGTTGTGCAGTCTCGGGCCGGCAAGAAGGGCGAAGCGGTCTTTGATCTCGAAGCGTACAGTCTTATCGTACTTCCACACGTAGCCCGTCGAATAGGCCTCAGTGCAGATGATTTCTAGCATCGTGCTTGGGGTCAGTTGATGAACTGCTTTTGGCTCCATAGTAAACGCATCCAGACAGTCAGATGCGTAAAACTGGTACGGCTGCCACGTACGACCGTAATCCAGCGACTTCTCCAAAACCAGCTGCTCAGGTCGGCCAGACTCAAAGGTGAGGACAATGTCATCTGTGAGCTCTATTGTTTTGTTCCAGGACAGCGTGATGTTGACCTGAAGGGGCTTTGGGTATTTCTTCCAGGAGGTCGACTGCCAGAACGTGGTTGGGTTTCGTCCTTCAGAGTCAAACATGAGCTCGGGCGGGTGGGCCAGCTCTTCGGTATCAGCGTCACATTCATTATTGCACATATATGGGTTTTCCTGAAACACACAGAGAGACCGGATGTGTTAATTATGCAGTACACTAATAGTAACAGGTTTCCCGTTAGACAGTGGCATTCATTTGAGGTGAACTTAGAGAACCCACACTGAGATGTTTGATTCTCCACATGTATCACAATGTTAATGAACATATTCTTTAGTGACAACACTTCAGCCTCCATTAACGCGGTAAGTTGGACGTTTTCCTGAGGTGACTGCTGAATGTGGCGCTCTGAATGGCCATCGCCTGCATTCAGAGCGGTGCGTCTCAGGAGGGCTGCTCAACGGTTACCCGCTCGCTCACTACCACCCAAATTGCTAATGTAATTGATATTCTTGCTTGTTGGCCAGTTGGAATGGGAGTGGAATTCTGATGAGTGAAGTTGGAGGTACACACGGAGCTCCATGCATTTTTCATGCGTCTGTGTCTGCCCTGCACCGCTGAGCCACTGTGTTTCAGATCAACTTTTTCATTAACATTCTGCACACCTCTGAGCCATAGCGCAAATGACAATCAGCCATGAACTTTGAGGAGACGGGCATTAATTTCCGTCTTGTATACATGTTTGATCGGCTGCAATTGTCATAAATCTTGTTTTGTTTCAGGCACAAACAGCGGCGGAATGCAATTACAAAAGATGCATAACATCTAAAGGCTCTTGGGACAAAATATTCCGCTTTGTTTGTGGAATAATTTTATCCCCATCGCTGCTGTCATTGGAAGAACTGACAGATTGTGATGCTTCCGCTCATCAAATTAATTATCTACTCTGCGTTGTTGGATCAAAATGTATTTCCCCTGTTTGTTTAGTCCAGGAATCTTCACAGGGAGATTGGATCTTAGATGCTGTGCTGAGCAAAGACTGTTTCACTTGGGCACAAGTGTTTAGTGAGGCAGAATAAACACATCTACTTTAAAGAAAAATTCATTTACTGCTATTCATGTCAGGCTGAACCCATATACTGCTTTCCATCAGGCACAAAATGTACATTTTCATTCAGGTCATAGTAACCAGGGAATTTCAATCTGCAAATATTACATAAAAAAAAAAAAAAAAAAGAAAAGTATGTGAAAAATGTCATATTTCTTCTCCTACTTCTGGCATAATTGTGCACAGTTCAGAATAGATTTTTAAATTTGATTCCCGAAACTGAAATGTGGTACAGTAGCAAACAGCATTCAGAATTACAAATTAGTGCCACATTAAAAAAAAAAAAAATCTAAGATTACAAGATTAAAGTCACAATATTTCGAGAATAAAGTTGAAATTATGAGAATAAAGTCAAAATATTTCGCCAAGCATTTCATGAATAATGTTGAAATGTTTCGAGAATAAAGACAAAATATTTTGAGAATAAAGTCACGAGAATTAATTTGTTGCAATTACAAGATTAAAGTTTCAGCATTTTGAGAGTATATTCTAGCCTATTGTGCATGCAAATGGCCCAGATTGGGAGCACTGGGAGATATTCCAAAGTCTCAGCTTTCAAAATTTTATAGCAAAATGCATACAATATGTCTATTACAATAAGGTTTTTCGCGCTCTTTAATGTGGCATGACAGATCGCTGTATTCGTCTCAGTTTAAGCGGCATGTGAATTAGTCAGCTTTACGATTACAATGAGACATTCATTTCATTAAATTAGGCTACACTGCTTTTTTCATTCCTTCTGATGTTCCTTCATGTTTATATTGTGCTATAAACTTAAAGAGAAAAAATTTGTATTTCATGACAAAACTGACAGAATTTGAAAGCTGAGCTATGTTATATTAAAAGCAACAAAGCACAAAATGATTGCGATTACTGGGTGGCTGGCACGCTACAAATAATAATTTGAAAATGTTACATATTATTTCCAATCATTTACCGTATTATACCATGAATAAAATAGCTAGTGAATAGTCATGTATACCTCAGAAAAGACGAGTTGGAGTCCACTTCAACTTTTAGAATGTTTTATTGTTGTTTTTAATTAAATACTTGTGAGGAATAAAAGACTGGATGCCGCAGACGTTTTTGCGGAGTAGGTGGTGGAATTTTCACAAAAATTAATTAAACAAAATACTACGAAAATATTTCTCGTAATTTCGACTTTATTCGAAAATTGTGATCCCGATTAGTTAATTATCGACGTGACGTCGAGAGTGACAGACTGAAAGGGAACGTCTCAGTTACGTATGTAACCCTCGTGGTATCCTGCTGCCTCAATGTCACGACGGTAATGACCGTCTAATTAGGATCCCAGTTAGTCGGTCATTACTGACATAACGTTGAGAGTGACCGACTGAAAGGGAACAAAGTCATATGTTTGAAACGTCACCTTCTGCCTTTTTTTTAGTATAACATGTGCAAGGTTTCTTCTTTTTCTTCCGCTGTGGAATTCTATGGCAGCCCATAGAAGCGCTTGCGGGAAAGTTATGAAATTTGGCGCACAGATAGCGGACAGCCTTAACATTAACCATAGCACATTTGGAGTCTCTGTCTCAAACTCTAGTGCCACCAATAACTTGATTCGTAAGGTATAGAAGCAAAATTCTCAAAATTGGCTCATACCAAGGCGAATGTATTCCAAAATTTACATTTCTGAAATTTTTTAAAAAATCAACTTTTTTGAACTCGTCCTAGACGGTTTGTCCCATTTTCACCAGAATTGGCTCAGATCATCTTAAGAGCATTCTGGCAAAAAGTTCTTAAAAACTTTTTGAGATACCAAACCATTTTTGTAAAACGCATTAACGAATTTGAGAAAGAAAAAAAAATGGAGATGAGGCCATATCTCTGCAACGCTTTAGCGGATTCTGACCAAATTTGGTATGTGCTATAACAAGCATGACCTGAGGGCACATGAATATTTTTGGCACAGCAACATGTACTGGTAAAAAAAAAAAAAATATATATATATATATATATATATAGTTTTGCCATTTACTGCACTTTATTTTTTTAGTTAATTATGTAGAGACTAATTAATCTGAAGTCTCACACATTCACAAGAAAAATCTTACATCTACGCTAAAAAATAAGGTGAATAGTGCACTTTGTTAATATAAACTGAATTTAAATTCGCTCACAAAATTAAATTAAGTCAGTTCTTAAATTCAAAGTTTAACACAACCATATCTTTTTGTGTAGATATGTATGATGAACAATATTCACTTACTCATTCAATATTCATTCAAGAGTATCCCACAGAAAATACATATGAATTTAAGAACAATGGGTCATTTTTGGCTTAACTATTTTAAGTCCACATGTTATTAAGTGATCGGTCCCTATCTGTGTGCATGTAATGTAGGAGAGTCAGTGACCACCTGCACACATGCTATCATTGATTTCTTCCTCCACCACATTACAACACTTACATTCCCTGATATAGACAAAACTGAGTGGCTTAATGTGACAAAGAGGGCCTTCCACTGGATTCTCCAGCAGTGGCTCCCTGACCAAAATCATCTGCCTTATCAAGATCAATACACTCTCTCCTTTTAACACTTGGGGATAGAGTGACCAGTGTTGAGGGTGGCCATTGAAAAATCGATGTAGATTATGTCCTATTCCACGTATGGTCTCTGTTAGAGGGGGAAAGACAGTGCAGTGGTGCTCATTAGAATAGCTGACATCTCCATCAGCAGCACTGGACCACAGCAGTAATTTCCAAAGCTGCTCTCTATTAATCCCTGTTGATTAGACTACCGCCATAGAAGTGTGCATCACAGACACTTCAACATAAAGGTCATGTTAGACTGGTCGCTAATGAGGTCCTGCCTCATGAAGCCAAAGGGGCAATCCAATATTGTGTCTCTGCGAGCGGGCCGATGGTTTGAACTAGGATGTTAGGGCGTTCATCATACGAGCGTGTGTTAATTGAGTATTTGTGTGCTGTGCTTCAATGAAAGCATTCAATGTTATTACCCCAACTGACCCAGAGCAGAAAAACAGGTTGTAAATTTCAAACTTAAAATGAATTATGGTACAGAATGGGTAGATTAATGTATATGGTACATAATGTCACAAACACATTTTTTTTTTTTTTGTCATTTGGCCACTGATACAAGCCTTCAGTTAAGCATATGAATATGAAAACCATTATTATATGACTAAATCTAAAAAAAAATCTAAATCTATGAAACTAAATCTATATTCTTTTGAATTGTTAACAACTCAGGTTTTATCAAAATGCACTTTGCTTTTTTTTTTTTTGATTATTACATCAAAAGATTTTGTTAGATATTATAGCAACAATAAATGAAATTAAAAGATAATCAAATAAATAATCAATTAATAAATTAAAATATACACTACTGTTTAAATTTTTTTTTTTTAAAGAAAAGAATACTTTTAATTTGCAAGGATGCATTAAATTGATCAAAAGTGTGAGGAAAGCCATTTATAATGATAAAAATCAAATAAATAAACTGTTTATTCTTTAAAGAATTCCGAGGAAGAAAGAAAAAGTCTCACGGTTTCCAAAAAAATGTTATGCAGTACAACTGTTTTCAACATTGATGATAATGAGAAATGTTTCTTGAGCACCAAATCAGCATTTTAGAATGATTTCTGAAGGATCATGTGGCACTGAAGTAATGACTGCTAAAAAATTCAGCTTTGCCATCACAGGAATAAATTAAGCTATCAAACTAAAGCAAGTATTGCGTTTTTGTCTAATAATGGTACATCATTAGAACTGAAAAGGACAACAACAACAGCAGATGTAATAAACATGAAGATTGTGAGACTGACAGGCGGAGCCTCTGTTGATGCGGTCTGGGACAGAGTATGTGGATGAGGAACATAAATTCATTGACCAGTGACAGCAGGGCCTGATGAATAGGTCCAAGCTGCCCTACAAATCAGCTGATGTGACAAATGTTTGAAAATCGCACCCCAGATCACACACTAAAGCCTCTAAATTTCCCATTCCTTCCATGCACCAAATCACTACCTGCAACCTAGACAGAGTTTTTAAGGAACAAACTGTTTGCTGTGGAAGAAATGCACTGAAACCCTTGCATGCAATTTCAGTGTTGCACGTAAAGAAAAGGCATTTTAATGAAAGATTGGAGTACTACAACAGAGGAAGTTGTGTGATTCACAGTTTAGACTCTGATCAAGGGAATGCCTGAGGATGTCTGGCTTTAACGTCCTGTCTGATTACCCGTCTTTATTAATCTCTCTTGTTTCCTTCCTAGGCAAAGAGAGGATATGCTCCTTGTGGAAATTACGAAGCAAGAGTGTTAATATTTTACGTGCAATTCAGTTTCTTTAAGGATGGAAATCTTTGTCATGTCATTGATAGATATAATGCAACAAACTATGTAATTGCCTATTGTGGTAATAAGTCTGGTAATAGCCAGAAAAGGTTAGTATTAAAGAAATAGTTCACCTAAAAATGAAAATTCTGTCATTAATTATTCACCCTCAAGTCGTCCCAAACCCATAAGACTTTCATTCTCCCATAAGACCCCGCATAGACAGTAACGCAAGTGACACGTTCATGGCCCAAGAAACGTAGTAAGGACATCGTTAAAATAGTCCATGTGACATCAGTGGTTCAACCTTAATGTTGTGAAGCTACAAGAATACTTTTTGTGTTACTGGGGTTCAAAGGCTTTAAGGCATTTAAGCACATATGGAAAAAGACATTATGTAGCAAGCCTGTAACCACCACCAAATCAATGATTTTTGTCAAATCCAGGTAATTTACCATAGAAATATGATGATACTTAACATTTAGGACTGTTATAGTGTATAGCTGTGGTCTGATCTCTTTTGCATGCTTGTTTAGAATCACCTGTCGCATGCGCTCAGCAGGTTTTGTGAAGTTTTGAGTTTTCCTTTAGGCTTTATAGGATTTCGGGTAAATTTGGACAGGCCCCTTTTCTAAACGACCCCGTTATAGCTTCCCAAATGGTACATTTCAGCACTACGTGCTTGAATCCCTAATGATATTTATTCACCAATTTCTCGTAGCTTCACTATGGACTAGAGTCGTGTATTATTGTGATGTTTTTATCAGCTGTTTGGACTCTCATTCTGATGGCACCCACTCACTACAGAGGACCAATGGCGAGCAAGTGATGCAATGCTTAATTTCTCTAAATCTCATTTCAGTTTTCAGCAAAGTTTCATTATTTGGTAAACTATTCCATAACTTAAAATAGGATTCAGTTAGAAATCTCATATAGAAAAGTTATACTGTATATATGTTGCTTCCAAAATATGTTAAGTAATACATGGCTAATTTCAAATGGCCTCCAACTGGGCAATTTTCCCCAAAGGGGAAAGATTTTAAAAGCAGATGGTGTAGTTCTAGTATCTACCAGCAGGGGGTAACTGCACCATGCTAACCAGCCAAACCTTGACCCCTTGTTTTGAGCCCACTGTGTCAAACTTCTTCACATCTTTCCACTTTCTGAAACCAATGGTTTTTTCTTTATCTGCTCTTCAGAAAAGGCCTTTCCCACTGTTACAGAAAGGATCCACTCTGTCTGTTTCATGACGCAGAGCCTCGTTTCAATTACTACAAGGGTCTTCACAAGCAACTATATAAGATTGAGTCCCCAATCTCTCCCAGAGGAACAGAATTGCGAAGGCTTATATTGATGAAGGGTTATGGGTTTGCCCAGAATCACAAGGATACATCACATCCTGCCTCACACAGACCTTAAAGCAAGATTTTGATGGCTGAAACTAATGCAGACTCTGTCAAGGTATGGCAGTCTTAGCTATGTCTATGGTGATGTTGAGCCATGCTGGCTGGAGGGGCCTGATAATGGAGAGGGCTGAGAGGAGGGACAGTGAGAGATTGTAGGTGCTAGCGATTTGACAGAAACTCAATAGCACTTTAATGGTCCATAGTCATGGAGGTGCTTTACTGCAGTGCAGGACTTAGCCCACTGACCACGGGAGAAATGAAGCAAAGCGGTGGTGAACTGTGCGGCCAGCGAGACCTGCACACGCTGCAGAATAAGATCTGTGGAGTAGGCCTGACAGATTGCGGATTGGATATCTGGAAATCTCTTGATTGGCCGTAAAATGAAAACATTATGATAAGATCCTAGGCCAAGTAAATCCCTGAAGGATCTCAGAGTGTTAAATATCTGTGGCATTGGGTCACAAAGGAAACACAACACGGATCAGGTCAGGTGGGGGGAAAAAATTATGGATTTGAACAGCCATGCTGCCATTATGTATCCTTATCCTACCATTCAAAGATTTTTTTTTTTAAAGATATTAATATTTTTATTCAGCAAGAACACATTAAATTGACATGTTCACTACTGTTTAAAAGTTTGGGATCAGTAAGATTTGTAATGTTTTTTGAAAGAAGCCTCTTATGCTCATCAAGGCTGCATTTATTTGATGAAAAATACAGTAAAATCAGCAATATTGTAAAATATTATTTCAATTCAAAATAGCATTTGATGAATAAAACGTTAAAAAGAACAGCATTTATGCAAAATATAATTATTTTTTTAATAATATAGACTACTGTTCAAGCATTTGGTAGTTTTTTTTTTTGTTTGTTTTTTTTTTTCTTCAAAGAAATGAATACCTTTATTCAGTAAGAATATACTAAATTAATAAAAGGTGATAGCAGAATTGTTTAAATGTATATTAATCTTCCAACATCCATGAGAAGAGACTGATTTTGCAAGTTAAAAGCATTACATATTACATAACAAATCCATTTTCCACAAGAAAAAACATAAAATTGCTGTCTGAAGAAGCATTGAGAAGTCATAGAAATACTCTTCCACACACTTCTGGTTGGCTGTGATTTGTGATTGTGTTGAATCATGCAGCATTTTCACATTAGCAGACAGATAATTTACTTGTCTTGTTTAGTTAGGACATGGTGTTATTTTAAAGATTTGACATGCAAGTGGTAGAAGCTATGGTTGCATCTCAGCAGAAGTGTACACATCGCTGTCTTTCCTCCATGCCATGCAGCGTGCCCTTTAGTAAAAAGACTAAAGAAAGCAGGGATTCTGAAAACAGCAGAAGGAGCCTGAGCTTTGAAGTAAACTGAAAATCAAGTGCAACATGTTGTTAAGCTTCAGACTAATTGGGATTCACAGAGCATACAGAGACCAGGAGAACTTCACATTAATTAACAACTGGCCTCATTATCTATCCCATGGGGCTTCGTCCGGCTGGGGTAAACTTATCACCACTTCATTATCCAGAGGGGGTGGAGGAGACCGGATACACCAAGCTGTCAGAATTCAATCAACAGTTCTTCCCACCACTTCACTGTGCTAGTCTTCTGTCTCTCATGTTTAACAGCACATGGATTTGGGTTGGGTTGACTTCCTTCCTGTCTATTTTTTTATGTGATATAAAGTAGAATGTAATCATTTTTTTTAAAAATTAAAATAGCTGTATTAGAATTGTATTAAGTAATATTAATCCATCCATCCATCCATTCTTTTCTTTTTCTTTTTTTTTTTTTTTTATTTTATGGAGCTCCTATTACCTGCCCATGATGAGACTTAAAGAATTAGTTCACTCCTGAATTAAAATGTACTTCTATGTCAAAGAAAAGAAATAAAGGTTTTTGAGGAAAACATTCCAGGATTTTTCTCTAGATAGTAGGAAAAGGGCTTACAACAGGAGCATTCTGTTTTTATTTGTGAACAATGCAAGTAACTGAATGGATATTATGCTTCACCACTGCTCTCTATGCTTTTCCAGGTTCATGCATAAAATGTCCTTGAGGTTCACGTGTGTCACATGGCAAGGCTGCCAGCAAACCAGTGACCTTTGAGCCCATCACCACCACTGTTCACCCATACCACAACATAGCTGTTATGTTTGCGCTCCTTGAACTTTCACATCTGCACTCCCTGACACTTTACTCCCCTTTCACTTATTTGTTAGTTTATTGTATAACACAACTGCAGCTCTAAGTCATATCAGCTCTAAGCTCTCCCTCTCGTACAGAACAATACAGAGGCAGTTTCTGTTAAACAAGTGACCCTCACTAATAATTTAAATATGTCACACTTATGAAGAAAATTATACAACAGACTCAGCTGATTAACCATCTGACTATTCATGTATTCTTGATTGCCACTTTACTGTAGGGTTAGTCATAGAAATTTCATAGCATGATTAATGAGCTGTTTCTCAAATCAACTCCATTTTAGTGGAGAAACTGAAGATGAGTTTAAGCACTGTGACTCATTCTGATTAATATTATGTCTTTACAACACCAAGGGTTGTCAAAGGTCCCTTAGAACCTTTTTGACTCCATATCTCAAGGTTTAACTGTGTAGCACGTCTAACCATGGTTATTTTATTAATCTATTATCTGTATATTTCTTGCAAAAAAAGTCAATTTTCCAAACTGCTTGTTCCATATAAGATTGCGGGTGCAATAAACATATACAGTTGAGGTCATAAGTTTACATACACCTTGCAGAATCTGCAGTTATTTGACCAAAATAAGAGGGATCTAACAAAATGCATGTTTTTTTTTTATATTTAGTACTGACCTGAATAAGAATTTTCACATAAAAGACATTTATATATAGTCCACAAAAGAAAAAAATAGTTGAATTTATAAAAATGACCCTTTTCAAAAGTTTACATATGCTTGATTCTATTGTGTTGTTACGTGAATGATCCACAGCTGTTTTTTTTTTTTTTTTTTTTTTTTCTGTTTAGTGATAGTTGTTAATGAGTCCCTTGTTTGTCCTGAACAGATAAACTGCCCACTGTTCATCAGAAAAATCCTTCAGGTCCTACAAATTCTTTGGTTTTTCAGCATTTTTGTGTATCTGAACGCTTTTCTAACAATGACTGTATGATTTTGAGATCCATCTTTTCATAAAAATGTACATATCTTCATTCTGTTCAAAAGTTTACACCCCTGGCTCTTAATGCATTGTTTTTTTTTTTTTTTATTCTGAAGCATCAGTGAGCGTTTGAACCTTCTGTAATAGTTACATATGAGTCCCTCAGTTGTCCTCAATGTGAAAAAATGGATCTCAAAATCATACATTCATTGTTGGAAAGGGTTCAACTACACAAAAATGCTGAAAAACCAAATAATTTATGAAGGATTTTTCTGAAGAACAGCGGGCAGTTTAACTGTTCAGGACAAACAAGGGACTCGTGAACAACTATCACTAAAAGAAAGAAAAAAAACAAAAAACAGCTGTGGATCATTCAGGTAACAACACAGTATTAAGAATCAAGCGTATGTACACTTTTGAATGGGGTCATTTTTATAAATTCAACTATTATTTTCTCTTGACTATATGTAAAAGTCTTTTATGTGAAATATCTTATTCAGGTCAGTACTAAATAAAAAATAACATGCATTTTGTATGATCCCTCTTATTTTGGTAAAATAATTAACATTTTGCAGATTCTGCAAGGTGTATGTAAACTTATGACGTATATATTGTTTATATTTCATTGTAGTGCTGTACTGTTTCCCCATATGGTGCAATGGACATACTCAGTCCCTTAAAAATGTAAAAGTATTATTTGTTCACTACACATTTTTGTTTTATGTGAACACTGCACTACCGTAACGGGTGCTTGCGTTGTACTTTACTCAGCTTTGTTGATTATAATAGGAGCGATCAAATTTTAATGCTCGATTTCAGTGTAGAGTCTGTCTCAGAAAGTTAAAGTGAAATACTACTACTTTTGAAATGGGAGCGATCAAATTTTGATGCTTGTTTTCAGTGTAGTGTCAGAAAGTTGAAATACTACTCTTGAAAGTGTGAAGTGGGGTTATCGGTTACTAGTAGAAGGGGTCTGCTGATTTATTTTCCATCTTCTACTGGTGCCAACAACCAATCAGCATTGTCATGACGTCATTTGTCATGCAGCTTCAGAGTGATTACTCATGTTCCCTTGAGCAAATATGTCACATTTTAAATCATGTACTTCCAGAGGGTTTTTTATCATGCGAACAACAGCCACTGACATGATTGGGAATGCTAACAGATTTTTTCAGGTATTATAGACCAGGGGTGCATTTCTGAAACTATGATGTGTGGAAGAAATGTTTTAATTTAATCATTTTAAATTAATCATATAATTAGTTGATCATAAATAATGATGTGTGTGGTGTGTGTCCTTATTGTATTTTAAGGAACACTGAATATGAATGCAATGAATAAACTATAATAGTTTGTTAATGATTTGTAAGTACTTTATTAGTGTATACTTAATAAAAAGTGTTAACAACATTTATAATGTATTAAATGATTGTACTACACGTTAACTTACTTATTTTGCTCAAGCATTTTAAGACCATATGCCATATGACAAGAAACTATGCTTCTAACCACAGGTTGAGAACTGTAGTTCAACCCAAACTTTGCGAAGCTGTAAATTGCTGAACTATGTTCATAACAATGGAACTTGAGATCATGGTTGGTTAACAATGCTTGAGGGAAACACACTCCAGATATCTCTCTCTCACCCTAGTTTTTTTCCCTAGAAGCTCTCCATATATGCAGACTTTCAGTAATTCTCTTAATAACAGCCTGTTTTACACATCTCATGTGCAAGGTGTTTTCACAAGGCTATAGCAGGTGAAGTTACTAAGAGATTTATAGAAGAATCCTTTTTTTAGCTGCCAATTAATACTACAAATTGCAAAGCTGTCACCACCTTGTATTATTGCCCAATGGAATATTCAGTGTTATTTTCAACCTATTCTGTAAGTACTACATCTGTTGTATGCAGACAAATATGACAATGGTAATTTCAAAACATTCCTCAGTATGAACAAACTAGGGAGAGATTTTACTGTAATACACTTATAATGGGAGCCTAGCAGACAGGTGGGCCAAAGCAAAAATGTGAGAAGAAAAATAATTAAAGTAGAAATAATAGAAGAAAGAAAGGTTGGCTATTTAAAATGTAAAGTTTTCTCAAGTATTGATTGAGGTGGGGCTACTTTTGTTGGTAGAGGAACCCAACAGTGCCCTATTAGGGCAAGATATCAACAGATGTCATTTTTTTTCAATGCTGATGTAATTTTACTGCAGCTTCAGGGTGATTATTCATGGTATATTTATGATTCAGGTGACTGGCTCAAAAACTTGGCTGCAGAACTAAGCATCCTGAAGAAAGACTGCTTGTGGGTTATAGGTACAAGTCAAAATGTCAAAAATGCCACTTCCAGAACAACAATTTACAAATAATTTACTCACCCCCTTGTCATCCAAGATGTTCATGTCTTTCTGTCTTCAGTCGTAAAGAAATTATGGTTTTTGAGGAAAGCATTTGAGGATTTTTCTCCATATAATGGACTTCACTGGTGCCCTGATTTTGAACTTCCAAAATGCAATTTAAATGCAGCTTCAAAGGGCTCTAAACAATCCCAGCCGAGGAAGAAGGGTCTTATCTAAGGAAACAATCTGTCATTTTTTTCGGAAAAAAAAAAAATTTAAGCACAAAAGCTCGTGTAGCACAGGCTCTGGGATGCACGTCCATGATGCTACGAATTAGTGATGGGTCGTTTGAACGAATCTTAAATGTGACTCGGGGAGTGATTCATTCAGTCGCGCATGCGCAACATCCTATTAGGTTCTGTACGGGAATTAGTTCACCTGTTTCGAGTCTTCGGATTTTTCGAGTCATTCGTTCATCTTATGGTGCTGTCACGTGATGATGATTTTGCTAAAATTAATGAAATGGCTCGAAAAAAGATTCGTTCATTTTGCTGAACGAGACTCAAAGGTCCGAGTCGGTAAAATGATCCGAACTTCCCATCACTACTACGAATCACATCTAAGTTCATCGTCTGTGTACTCCGGCTCAAAAAGGTAGAGTATGTCGAAAAACTCCATCTTATTTTCTCCTACAACTTCAGAATCATCCGACATCATTGTACCTTTTTGTTTGTAAACAGCGTTTGACTTACTTGCACTTTCTTAGTCTTTGCTTTGTAAACACTGGGTCTGTAGTTCCGCCTACGTTCTGCGTGACCTTTTGTTTCGCTAGATAAGACCCTTCTTCCTAGGCTAGGATCGTTTAGAGAACTTTGAAGCCGCATTTAAACTACATTTTGGAAGTTCCAAATCGGAGCACCAATGAAGTCCATTATATGAAGAAAAATCCTGAAATGCTTTCCTCAAAAAACATAATTTCTTCACGACTGAAGTCAGAAAGACATGAACATCTTGGATGACAAGAGGGTGAGTAAATTATTTGTGAATTGTTGTTCTGGAAGTGGAGTTCTCCTTTAAAGGAGAAGTTCATTTCCAGAACAAAAATTTACAGATAATTTACTCACCCCCTTGTCATCCAAGATGTCCGCGTCTTTCTTTCTTCAGTTGATAAGAAATTATGGTTTTTGAGGAAAAAATTCTGAAATTATCTTCATATGATGGACTTCTATGGTGCCCCCAAGTTTGAACTTCCAAAATGCAGTTTAAATGCAGCTTCAAATGGCTCTAAATGATCCCAGCCAAGGAAAAAGGGTCTTATCTGGCAAAACGGTCATTTTCAAAACAAATTGACAATTTATATACTTTTTAACCTCAAATGCTCGCCTTGTCTAAGTCTGCATGAACTTAATTTTTTCCGGTTCAGTACGGTCAAAACAGTTAGGGTATGTTGAAAAACTCCCATCTTGTTTTCTGCCCCAACTTCAAAATCACCCTACATCACTGCAGAAGTACCAACCCAGTGTTTACAAAGTGAACATGCAAAGAAGATCAAAAAAAAAAAAATGGTAAAACAGCGACGTTGAAGAAGAAAACGAGACAGGAGTTTTTCGACAAACCCTAACTTGTATTGATCTGGATTACACAGACTACGCATGCACATCGCAGAGGCAAGACAAAACAAGCATTTGAGGTTAAAAAGTATATAAATAGTCAATTTGTTTAGAAAATGTCAGATCATTTCGCTAGATAAGACCCTTCTTCCTCAGCTGCGATCGTTTAGAGCCCTTTGAAGCCCTTTTGAAGTTCAAACTTGGGAGCACTATTGAAGTCCACTATATGGAGAAAATTCCTGAAATGTTTTCCTCAAGAAACAATTTCTTATTGACTGATGAAAGAAAGACATAAACATCTTGGGTGACAAGGGGGTGAGTAAATTATCTGTAATTTTTTGTTTTGGAAGTGGACTTCTCCTTTAAGTCTGACTTCACATGTCACTGTTTCTGGGATAATAATGCTTTATAAGATGCCAAATCAACCAACAAATGATGCTAATATATATTTATGGTATGGGTATGCTGTAATACTAAATCAAGATCCTAACTTTTATCTTCATACTAAAATCTCAAACAGGGATTCATCTTTTCTTATGTTGGCTTTAAACACTTAGTTCAAATTATAATAATTTTTGTGAACCAGTCCTAAAATGTCAGTATAATATTACATATAACTAAATAATGAATTTTAAGAGTGGCTCCTGGGCACTCTCCCTTCACTGTCAAACCTACACAGGTTAGTGTCAGTTTCCTCTCCTTCAGCCACTCACACAGGTAGGCAGATCTTTCTCAGGCCCAGCAACACCTCAGGCTGACAAGTCCACACGGAATAGTTGAAGAATGACACTAGTACTTGTACTAAAGAAAAGTCTCAGGCCATTAAAAGCAACTGTTGTCCCCACATGCCACATGAAGTGCTTCAGTGTTTATGACCGTGGCATTTTTATGAAGTATATTACTCATAAACAACCTCTCCAGAAACTGTTCAAACAAAAGTGTCTTTCTACTGCTTCAGTGCTTTTGTATTTCTCTGAGTGAAGAGGCTTTCGGCATTTGTGACCCCTGTGATCCTGAACAAGACTTCAGTCCAACATTCGCTCTCTTCGGATGCAGGTCTGACACATGCTCATGAGGCTCTGCCTCAAAGACTGCCAAGCCGCTCAGATCAGAAGGAAGATGGGAAATTCACAGTGCCAGCCAGCAGGCCAGACTCTGAAAGGAATCCCTTGCCGTCTGGAGCGCGTTGCTGGCAGACAGTTTGCGCTGGATTGCCAAAAGCCCTTAGTTTCATTAATTTATTTGCTGGAACTTGGCTTCAGCTGGGCTTTTTTGGGAAATGAGATTGATAAGGCAAGTTGATTCACGATAATTTATGTCTGGTTGGTTGTCCCATAACAGCAAAAAAGTAATGTATAGCGTGTGGTAGAGGAGTGAGGAGTAATTCATTTTGGGAAACAGATTTAACAGCTATAGCATATACAATAATATGCATATAGATTCTTGACAAATATTTCTAATACACAACAATTTTCTTAGAGCATTGTACTAGTTTACATAGATCGACCATATACACTATACACAGTGGAGATCAAAATTAGATTAGAGTCTAATCTTCATCACTCAAAATATGAAGGTATATTAGTTGTAGGTATACCACTGTTCTACTAACATGTTTGACAAATATCCAAGCCATTTCAACAAAAACCTTTATTTTGTGGAAAACAGAGATCAAAATTAGAGAACAGTAACCACTGTAGCATGAAAGAAGATTACTACAATTTTTACTAAAAGAGAACTACATTTTTGGAGGGTAACAGCTGTCAGAAATTAGTAGGAAGTGTAGAGGCCCTTGCTTTGAATGACTTCAGCACATCTGTGTCCGCAGGACATCACTAGTTTCTCAGATTGCTCTGGTGTGATCTTGGTCCACTCTTCTTCCACTCTCTTCCATAGTTTCGTGACTGTAGTGGGTTTCTTAACCATAAATTTGTCGTTAAGGATTTTCCAGAGATTTTCAGTTGGATTAAATCAGGACTCTGGGCAGACAAAATCTCATTTGTCTTTGTCTTGCATAAAAGTTGCAGGTTGATTGGGAGATGCTTGCAGGAATGTTGCTAAAGGAGGTTTTGATAGACATTTACATTTACACTGACTTTTCACTGACTTCTTTATGCAGTTGGGGTTCAGTCTTTCCTCAATTTGATGCTGAACAAAATGTTTCCCATTAGACCCAAATAAATTAAACTTGTTCTCATCACTAAAGTGAACTTTGGACCAGTTCTCCCGTCTCCACACAATATGGTCCTCAACAAAGGTGAGCCGTCATTTTGATTCTTTCTGTTGATGACAGGCTTGGTCACTGCAGGTTATGCCTTCAGTCCGACTTTTCTTAAGCATGCTGAGACTGATCCTTACCCTGTTTAGTACTGAACAGGTCAGCAATTCCAGCTGCAGTGTTAAACCGATTGAGAGTCTCTGCATTATCCTGTCTTCTTGTGCATTTGTCTTATGTGGATGACCAGTCTTTTTGGGGGACTTAAATTAGTGTCATTGTAAAGCTGCAATATTTGAGAAATTTGAGATTTGCAATGATCAACTTATCTTGCAATGGCTGAAAGGGTCATCCATTTGGTCTTTATCTGGACAATCTCCTGTCACAGAGTTTCAGTCACCTTAGAGCGGCCCGCCATCTCGCAATCTCAGTGAAAATTGGAGGAATGAAGAGCAGTTAAATAGGGTTTGTCATATAATTAAGGAAATTAGCACCAGGTGTAACACCAATAACTTGGAGGTATCTGTAATTGTTCTCTAATTATGATCAGAGTCATTTTTCAAGTGTTTTTTTTATACTGTGTTTAAGTTTTTTTATACTGTGCTTCAGTATACAATTAATTCATGAAATGTGCTTAAAAACAGCCCTTCTACTCCTGTTAGGATCAGGGGGACTAAGAAGTGACCTTAAAATTTTGTAAAAAAAAAAAAAAAAAAAAAAAAGGTTGTTCTCTAATACTGATCTCCACCGTATTTCTAATACATAACTACTTTTTTTTTTTTACTTAAAATAATTTTTAATTTAAATAATTTTTTTAAATAAAAACATAAATCTGTGAATTACAAAGTGAACAAAGAACAACCATTACTACTGCTACTATTTTTATTCACGTGGAAATAAAAACAATATTAATACTGTATATCTAAAATTGCATTCATTCATTCACTGTTTGATGTCATAACAGGATTTTATGGCTGTGGTATTTCACATCTGTTGTCTTCTCAGCACATCCACAATGAGATTACTGGTCCTGAAAACTGTCAGTCTTGTTTATACTTCTCTGCATTATTTATCTTATTTATCTCTTTATCTTTGCACATTCACTGAGAAATAAAACGTCTGGATGCTTCAAAGTTATATGTCCCTTCACAATGGTATTTTATCCTCATCCAAATACAGACTGAGAGAAAGTACCATATGGCTTATAGAAAAATTGCACATAAGAATAGTTGTGACAGGAAATTGGCTTTGTGGCCTTGTTGAGCATGAAATTGTTCAGCCTTATTGAATAGCTACATAAGTGTGGTTCTCAAACCAAAAGCCACCTTGTCAGGGCTTGTCATGATGTCATTGTCTGTAGAGTGTTTTGTACTAAATTCAGCGACTGACAATTGAACCACCAAACAAGAGGCTCTATAAATAGCTCTGCTTATCATTGCCAAACAAAGACAGTCCTGCCATAAAGCCTGTCAATATTCAGATGATCTCAGAGCAGCTCTAAGCTGCATGCTCATCTTCATTTCCTTGCTTAAGCTGCTTGGGGACCACATGGTAATCTGGCACCTCTGTTCACTTTCATGCGTTCTGTGAGAGCAGGTCAGAGTTCAGAAGAATTATAGTAATCTAGTGACTCAGAACGCTGCTGTCCATTGTGCTACAAATGCTCATCAGCTCTGATGCTTCGAGCTAAAGGAGTCTCAATTTGAGGTCTGGACCACTCCAAAGCAAATTCACATTAGAATTAAAGCTGCAAGCAGCGTTGAAACCCAGGCTCACCACCACCCGGTGGCTTTAGGAAAACAACAAACTGTGTGCGATATGCATTTAAAGTGGTAAATACAGAAGGAATATGTCAAAATCATTTATGTGTGCCAAACTTCCTCCTACCAGTCTGTTACTATAACTGTATATTGGCATGTAGATGTCTTCAGGCCAGGACATGGTATGAACATGGTATGTTTGAGTTAGTGAAAAGCATGATGTACTCATAGCACCAACAGGTGCTATGATTGTAACTGAATATTGGCCGTTAGATATCTTCAGGATTACTCTTATCGAACATTGTATGGCGGAGCTACAGTACCTATTACCATGGTGAAACATCGAACTGTGTCAGGCCGCCACGGACACACCCTTTAATGAAAATTCAAGAACTTCACAGTTTAACATTGCAAAGGCCTTTAGAGTAGACTGACCAAATATAATGTTGATGCCATTAAATCTCTATGAGGAGTTAGAGCGTAACACATGCCACTTCCTGTTGCCAGCAGGTGGCACTATGGCTATAACTGAATATGGTCATGGGCGTGTGTTCAGGACAGGACTCGTATCAAACATGCGAATTTTGGTGCAGATCGGACATTGTATGCCTGAATTATAACAACTTTTTCAAACAAATTTGTCAGGCCGCCATGCACATGCCCTTTAACAATAACTCAAGATCTTCGCAATTTAATGTCACAAAGGTCTTTAGCTTACACTGATCAAATTTGATGTTGATTTGTTCAAATCTCAAGGAGAAGTTTGTTTAAATACAAAGCCTGAAAATGGCAAAAACAGCACAAAACTTGCAGAGAAAATTCTAAATAAAGATGTCCTGTTGGGTTTCGGACTTCGTACCATGGGACTTTTTTGTAGGTATTGGTGTGTTACATGTGTCTACCGAATTTCGTACATGTTTATGAAACATAGGGGCACTTTGTTGAAATTTTATAAGTGGCGCTATTGAGCCATTTTGCCACACCCACTTCTGAAACCCATAACAGATGTAAATTTTCACCACTTTTGGCATGTGTGCAAAGTTTCATGAGTTTTCAAGCATGTTTAGGCCCTCAAAAATGCAATTAATTTTGGAGAAGAAGAATAATCTGAGCACTTCCAGTAGGGTTCTCGCACCATCTGTGCTCTGGCCCTAAACAGTATTCCAGTGTAATTTCTAATAGATCTCTACAGTATTCTACAGGATTAGTTTGTGCTCTTATTATTTGTTGTAGGGAGCCATCCAAGACGAGCTCGTTTCTTCACTTAAACACATATGGAGTCGATTTCTTGTGGATTATTGTGATGCTTTTATCAGCTGTTTGGACCTATATATGCTCATTAGAAATAAGTGCCTCTAACTACATTTCAGCAGTACTCAAAAAACATACATATATGTATAAATCACTGCAGTCTCCACTAGAGGCACTATAACTCCGACAACTTTTATTCCTTTTTACACAAATTTTGATTTACATGACAAGTTTTAATTAAGAAAGCCTACTTCTCACACAATTCCTTGCACAATATGATATTATGACTTCAAACGAATTTAACATGCTGCGAGATTTGAAATACAATATTTTTGAACATTAGCATCACAAATGCAGCTTTATATGTATGGGTTTTCTAATGCGGTAAGTTTGCTTGGTAGCTCACCTGATACGACATTGCACGTGTAAGGTGAAGCGCTCCAGTATGAATCCTGTGAAACTACAGTTCAACAAAACAAACCTATGTAGAAGGAAGTTAAAACAGCACAGTTGCACCAGTGAACATGTTTTTATATCACTTTTGCTTTCGTTAAGACTACAGGGTAGGTTTAGGATTAGGTTTGGTGCAGGGGGTATGTTATTTTTCAACACGATAGAGCATTAACTATTTAGCGACAGTAGTTGAATTCTAAACTGCTGCAATATGTGAGTGGCGCTATAAGTGTTTTAAAATAACGTACCATCTGCACTACACCTAAACCTACCCGACAGTACAAACAAACAGTAAATGTGATGGTAAAATACAGTTGCAAGCATGTCGATTTAGCATGTTTTTTTATCTCTCATATTTCAGCGCTTTCATTTTGAGTCATGTTTTTCACGAGATTCGTACCTAAGGATTCCGCATCCTAAGTCCAATTCCGTGCCTGCTGAGCTATTGAGCAAGCTTGTTACATCTGGAAAGTGAAACATATGGGGTTGTGGCTAGAAATGGTACAGCTGCAGCCAGAAACTAAAATTTAATAAATTAAATTTAAATAAATTAAAATTTCTACCTATTGGATAATGTTTTATTAACATCTACACCTACCCCAACCCTAAACATACCCCTTACAATAATGCAAAAACAGTAATTATTAAGCTGTAATCATAACTGTGTAAGAGAAATGTACAAGTGCTTGCTGTTTTACCACCTCTAGTGTTCATTTCTGTTGGAAACTGCAGTGATATGTACTTATTGGTACATATTTCGCGTCTTGCGAAAACGTTCCCAGAGGTACATTTTTGTTATGAGACCTTGGTTTGGACTTTCATTCTGATGGCAGCCATTTACTGCAGAGGATCCATTGGTGATGTAATGCTACATTTCTTCAATTCTGTTTAATGTGCACATATTGGGCCTCATTCATGAAACACGAGCAGAACAAATTTTTCGAATGATTGGAATTCATTAACATACACGTTTAACTATCAAATCAGACGTTTACGAAGCATTGGTGAATCCGGTGGAGAGTTTTCGGGAAGGTCTGTGTTACGTGAAAATTACTCAGAATTTACTCATATATTCACGCAAGTTTCATGAATGAGGCCCATGGAACGCACATTTTAGCACCCCTCACTAGACATTTAATTTTGAGACTGCAGAGAAACGTCTATAAGGTATATAATATCCGTGTTGCAGAAACGTCGCCACAAGCACATATGTTCAGTGAGCCTGGGTTGGTTTGGACTCTCATTTTGACAGCATCCATTCACTGCAGAGGATCCATTGGTGATGTAATGCTAAATTTCTCCAAATCTGTTCTGATGAAGAAACAAACTCATCTACATCTTGGAAGACCTGGGGTGAATACATTTTCAACAAGTTTTTATTTCTGGATTTTGGATCAACTATTCCTTTTAAAGAGAGAGTTTACAACAAAATGAAAAATTTAGCATTATTTACTCTCCCTAATGTTGTTCCAAACCTGTAAGAATTTATTTCTTCCGTTGAACACAAAAGAAATTATTTTGAAGAAGGCTAGTAGCCAAACAGTTTCCAGTAGCCATTGACTTCCATAGTATTTTTTTTTTTTTTTTTTTTTTTTTTTACTTTTTCAGTCAATGGCCACCAGCAAATCTTTAGTTAGTTAAGACCAAATCAAACTGCTCCATATTTTTTTTTTCCTCCAGTGTTAGCGCATTTCCATTCAAGACAGGAATTTGAGATTAAAGGGCTTGCCCCTGTTTTTTTTTTTTCCTCTTACAACACAGCCATTACATTAAAGATGATTTGCTACTCAAAGGCAGGTATTCTCACTAGAGAATATTTGACTGGACAAAAATTAGCTTTTTTTTTTTTTTTAAAAAAAAAAAACAATCTTCCCTAAGGAATCCACCTCTTATTTGGGCATATCTTTCAAAAGTTAACCTTGTAGGTGCACACAAGCATATCAATCACCTTGAAGCTAAAATTCTTGGACTATTTTTTTTCTTCCTCCAATAGGACTTTAAATTACATGTCCAGTGGCATGTGTGCTCCATTTACTTAATGTATAAAGTGGCATTCAGCATCCAAATACCAGGAATTGTGTCATATACGCATAACCCTAACACTTTAAATAGAACGAGCTATTATAATTTGATGAAAAAGCAATTAATTTAATTTACGATGAAGAGGCTTCCCTTGGAGATTTTTTACCATTCTTTGAAATGATTTAATATTCACTAGACTTCAGAAGTACCAGCGTCTCTTAGGTGCTCCGCTTGTCCCACTTTAGTAGTGATAATTGATCTTTAAAATCTTGCAAGAACATCCTTGTGCTCATGGCCCCTCCCCAAAACAATTAGAATAGATGTAGAGTAATTGAACATTTTGTTTTAATTAACAA